>CM054058.1:395549771-396187726 GCA_028641055.1 Alopecurus myosuroides | reverse complement strand
TGAGATTTATTCCTGGACCAAATCTTCAATGCCTTACGGAGTCTCTTAAATTTAGCAGTAATAATTTTTGCACTATCAGTTTCATGAGTCTCTTGAATCCAACTATCTTGCATTACTTGTTTGAAATCTTGGTGCTTAAGCCAAAAGTTTTCAAATCTAAAGATAGTAGCTCTAGGAATATTAAGTCCAATCTGAATCATCACAGGGATATGGTCAGAGATGGGTCTAGAAAGTGGTAGTGCCAGAGTACCAGGGAATCTGCTAGTCCAGGATTCAGATGAGAAAATCCAATCTAGCTTCTCAAGAAGTGGGGCAGCTTGCATATTGCTCCAGGTAAACTCTCTTCCTTTGATAGGTATGTCTACCAGAGCTAGGGTAGCAATGGCTTCATTGAAATCCAACATATCTTGAATATTGCCACCTTCCCTGCTTCTGTTAGAAGGATATCTAATGTAATTGAAATCCCCTACAATCAGCCAGTCATGGTCTTCTGGAAAGTCAATATTCCTGAACCAGTGCAGAAAATCAATTCTATGCTCAGGATGACATGGACCATAGATATTGGTCAATATCCAAAAGGAATCATCATATGTAGATGTAAACTTGATGGATATAGAATATCTATTCTTAAAAACTGTTTCTCCGGAGAAATATGCCTCATTCCAGGCAATGAATAATCCACCAGAAGCACCATTAGATGGCACAAAATCAAATTTAGAGATTCTTTTGGGACAAAATTTCTTGACATAAAAGCTGTCAAAGGATTCTCTTTTAGTTTCCTGTAGACATACAATAGCACAACCAGATTCTTCAATCTTATTATACAAGGCCAACCATTTATCAAGATCATTAATCCCCCTGATATTCCAGTTCAAAATATTCCATGATCTATTATGCATTGTGATAATTTTTCCATTCTACATCACTGAAGACCACATGCCATATGTCCACAGCATAGCATAAACTGACAGTATTCCAAGTCCAAAAGTTACTGACAAAGGCATCCATAAACATCAAAATACTAGAATACTACACAGAGAGTTCCTAAAGGTAAGCTCTCTATTCTGCTTCCTCCCCCTCACAAGGATCTTCAGCATCTCCAACAGTTGCAGGGTCCTTCTTATCTTCAGATTCCACCTCATGCTTCTTCTTCTTGTGTCCCTTGTCCATCAAAGCCTCCTCAGTGCAATCCTTACGGTCCACCTTACAGAAAGAGATAGATAGATTCTTAACAATCTTAGCAGGGATAGTAGGTGGTACTGCATTACAACTGATACAGTTTTTATTCATGCAAGTGCTCTTTCTGAAGCCATTCTTAAGGTGGAGTAATCTAGAACTTCTCCTCACCTCTGTTTCAACCATAGGTGCCTTATCCTTTCTCTTCCTGCTGAAATTGAGTGCACAGGTAGTGGAAGCTCCAAGTTCAGAGATGGGTTGTTTCTCAGGAGTCTGCAACCCAGGGGAGGAAGATTTAGTATCACATGTTGGTTCAACATGTTCAATTAACTTATCAGGAATGACAAATTCTTTATATGGTGACTCAGATCCTTCCATAATGTACATCCAAAATTTAGAGAACAAAACTGATTTGGCCCATTCAAATTTATCAGAATTGAGACCTTATTTTATTCATACAACTCAAAAAATACGAGCTTGTAAGGTTAAGAGATCTCCAGCCGGTTGGCCCCCAGCGCACTTGTGATGTCCTTTCGGCGCTTGCGCACACGTTCCCAGCCACACCCAGGTTTTGCCCACAAAATACACAAAAATGGCAAAAATTCAAAGGTTATATTTCCCGCTACAAAAAAGGCACAGGCCCGTCTCTCACGAAGCCACAGTTCGGCAACAGGCATGCCATAGGTCCACGACAATGTTTAGCGATCAGAATGATAGGAACAACGATCAAATGGCGGGCTCCTCTGCTGTGTTGTCAGGCGAAAAGGGGTTGATTCGGCCGTCGGAGCAGAGCCCAACGAAGGTGAGGTCGGCGTAGGCTCGGGCGCGGTAGTGCTTGCCGTCGGGGTGGTTGTGGTCTCGTCGGCTGATGGTTCTGTTGTCCCCGCCGGTGTCGGCATTTGGTTGAGGATGATGTCGCACTCCGTCATATACCATGCCTTCACATTCGGGTCCATCGTCGCTGAAAGGACATTTGTCCCCTAATCTTATTTTGGTGTTTGATCACAACACATAGAAGGTCTAACTGTTTGCCTAAGTATTTTTAGGAATGCCAATTAAGGATACAAGAACTTAGGGACATATAATATGGAGAAAAGTAAAATAAGTCTCTCCATATTTTTACTGGTGTTTAAGACCTTGCAAAAAGGGAGAAATGCGAAACATGAAGGAAGAAGAAGAAATTGCCTGGCCTAGTCTTGAGGCCGGGCGGCTCGGTAAGTTGTCGGCCTAGCGCTGCAGGAAAGCCGGCCCCAGGCCTGGTGCTCAGGTCGGGGTCTGGCTAGCCGGCCCCAGGCCGGGCTACAGGCCGACCTATCTGCCACACCGGGTCGGGCATTCGGCGTGCAGGGCTAGGCCGCGCTCCAGCCGGCCTCGATGCCTTCCCAGGCCGGGTGGGTTTGTGCCCCTGCCGGCCTAAACCCCACACCCAGACAGGCCTGGCCGGGCACCTAGGCCGGGATTTCTGCACAAGGAAAAATGCCCCAACTGTCGTTTCCTACCTACTACTATAAATAGGGGTTTTCCCCTACCTTTAGAAGGTGTCACTTTAAGCTGCTCTCTCCATCATTTGTGACCACCTCAAAGCTCATAGATTTCCCCAAATACCCAACCAAACCTCTTGATCTCTTGGGATTTGGAGGAGAGCCACTAGATCTACAACTCCACCAAACCGATTCGTCACCATCTCACTTATCCCTTAGGGATCTTGTAGTTCTTGGTTCATTGGAACCTAGAACCTTGTTGTTCTTAGATCATCGGAGTTTGGAGCCTTGTTGGTGCCCCCCGAAGCTTTGGGAGCTTGTGGATCTTGTTTCCTAGAGTCTTGGATGCTCCCGGGATTTGGTGAGGACCCTCCAAGTTGTGGAGTGTGATTCATCCTTGTAAAGGTTCTAGTTGTCAACCTCAACGACAATATAGTGATTCGTGTCTCTTCCACTTTGGTGGTTGAACACGAAGGAGATATGGTGTGCCATTTGACGGCTACTCGGTGTTCCACTTTGGTGGCACCGCACCGCTCCAATGGAGATTAGCTTCCATTGGAAAGTGAACTTCCGGATAAATCTCTGCATCATTGTGTTTAGTTATTCCTCAACTTACATTTACTTGTTGCTACTAGCTTAGCTCTTGAATATTTTGTGCTGGTATTATGTGCTCATCATATAGGATTGTTCACCTAGTGGCATAATCTAGAAAATCTATATTTGAGCAATTATTCTTAATCGAAAAAGAAGTAAAATTTGTAGTTAACCTATTCACCCCCCTGTTAACCCTCTCGATCCGTTCAATTGGTATCAGAGCCTTGTCTCTTTATTAAGGATTTACTACCTAAAGAGAAGAGTGGACGGAGCGGAAGAACCCGTCACCATGGATGCTATCCAAAAGCTAATTCAAGCTATGCTTGATAGATCGGAGAAGAGGATGGAGGGATTAATAAAAGAAATGACATCTGCATCTAGTAACTCCTCTGAGCATGTTAATGTAGATGAAAATGGAACTCCTATACCTTCTAAGGAAGGCTCCGAGACATCTAATCTCAAAGATAAAAACAATGAAAATGTCTTTGGTCATACTTACAACATTGTTCCAAATGTTCAACATCCACATGTAAACTATCTTGGTGCACCTCCTTTAGTAGACATGTCTCGTTTTACTGATTGGAAAGCTTCCATGAAGTCTTATATGTGTAGATCTTCAATGCAAATATGGAGAGTCATTGAGAATGGATACAAGCCCAAAGATCCCAAGAACATGAGCTCAAGTGATATCATAGATCAACAACTCAATGCTCATGCTATGCACATGCTAGAGAAGGCTATGGAAAATGAAGGAGTTGAGCACATTTGATCCTTCAAAACCGCCAATGAGGCATGGGATTGCATAATTGACATGTATGATGGCAATGTGAACATTCAAAGCTCTAAGAAGTCCATCCTTCAAAGACAAGTCAATGACTTCCATATGAAGGATGGAGAAACTCTAGAAGATGTGTTTAGAAGACTCAAGGCTCTCGTGGTTGACATGAGAGATTGTGGATTCCAAGACTGCAATGATGATTGGGTCAAGGAAAAATTCCTTCTCACCTTGATTCCATATAATGAGAACATGGTGATGAATGTGCAATTTAGGGCCGATTTATTGGATCTATCTCCCAATGGTGTGTTGGGTATCTTCATTACCAAAGAAGTGGTGAAAAAGTCCTCAAATTATGTCATGGCCCATGTGAATGGAATGAAGAAACCTTCTCTTGCTTTAAAGTCCACATCTCATGAAGAAGAGGACTCAAGTGATGATGGTGGTTCCTCATATGTTGTATCCGAGAAGGAGAAGGGGATATCACATGAAGAATTCTTGGCTCTTTACCAACATAAGTGGTGTAAGAAATGAGACTTTAGATTAAATGCAACAAAGAACAAGGGAAATAAAGCCCCAAACATGAATAAGGCAAGAACTTGCTTCAATTGTTGTGATAGTGCGCACTTTGTTGTGGAATGCCCTTTCAAGAATAGAATTGAGAATGGTGGAAGGCTAATGAAGAAGTCCAACTTCGTTCCCAGGGACAAGAACTTCATGAGGAGAAGTCCAACAAAGACTTTGATTGTCAAGGAGCACGAATACATATCCGGTGGCGAGGAGAGTGATGATAATGATGAGAAGGTCGGCATGGCGTCCATGGCAATTGGTTTCATTCCCCCCAACTTTGAGCTCTCTCTTATCTAACCCAAATGACAAGAAGGGTCCCTCTATTCACAAGTTCTTCATGGCCAAGGGTATATCCCCAAAGGTGACTCCGACACTTAAACTTACAAATACCTCTACTCCATCTCTATTAAATTGTGTTGAGGTAGTAGATAATGATCAAGATCCTTTAACCAACTTTAGAAAAAGGCTAGAAGGTGAAACTAAAATCATATTTGATGCTCTCACGATTCAATTAAGTGAGGCACAAGGCCTCATTGATGAACATGAGGAGAGAATCATTTTACTTGAGGGCTTCGCTCATGATGATGCTAATAGAATAGTGGATCTTGAGGAAACTCTAGATGATTCACAATGCCTTAAAGAATCCATTGAAGAAACCTTTGCCATAGACATGGCTAAACCAAATCTTGATCGTGAACATGCTTTTGAAAAGGTGAATGAATTCCTGGCCTTAAATGATGCAACTAACCAAGGCTATAATGATCTCATTAAGGATTTTGATAAGCTTAAGGATGCTCACAGAGCACTCTCAAGTGAGCTCAAGACCCTTAAGGGTTCAAATGATATAAATGTAAATGTTTGTGCCACTAACTCTTTGTGTGTCAAAGCATCCCTCGTTGAGGAGAACAATAGGTTGAAGGCTCAACTCAACAAAGGGCTAGCTACTTGCATTCAAGGGCAAATGAATCTCAATGATCTTTTGAGCAATCAAAAGAAAGTTGTTGGGAAAGAAGGACTTGGGTTTGGATTTGCATCCAAGAAGACCCACGGGAAGAAGTAAACTCCATCCACTAATGCTATTGTTTTTGTGAGGGGGGGAGTTGGATAATGAAGAAGTGGATTTTGATGCTATTGCAAAAAGTATTGTCCCTAGGGACACTAGTACTCATAACAACTTAGCGGGAAAATACAACCCATCTTATGTGCTTATTAAATCTCATGATGGTCATGTATATGCAAAATATGTTGGCACTTATTATGGTGATGGTTTTAAGTATGCTATATGAGTTCCAAAGACCCTTTGTGACTACCTAATACAAAAAAAAATATTCATTGTAGGTATGTGCTTCCGGTGGAGGAACTTGGATGATTGATAGCGGTTACTCCGTTACTATGACCGGAAGTGAAGAAGTATTAGAAGACCTAAATCACAACTCATAAAATTCTCACAAGTCACCATTGGAGACGGTTCAAAACTTAAGGTATTGAGAAATGGCAAGGTGGTCATTTCTCCGGAGGTATCTATTGAGAAAGTCGTCCTTGTTGAGTCCCTTGGATATAAACTACTCTCTGTTTTATAAATTTATGGATGTGGTTAAACATGTGTTTTCGGATCTCATCATGTGCTTGTCCTTCACACTATTTCTCTTAAAATAGACTTTGTTAGATTTGTGGAGAACGGTGTGTATGCAGTGGATTTCTCGAAAGAAACTACACATATTGCCACATGTCTAATGGCTAAGTCCGACGTGGGGTGGCTTTGGCATCGCCGCTTGGGTCACGTATGAGAAACTTACATACTCTTGTGAAGGGTGAGCACGTGGAAGGACTAACAAGTGTGATTTTTCCAAAGATCGTCCTTGTAGCTCTTGCATAGCCGGAAAGATGCATGAGAAGAACCACCCCAAGAAGTCAATCATCTCCACAAAGAGGCCCTTTGAGCTTATTCATTTGGATTTATTCGGGCCTCCCACATATGATAGTCTTGGTGGGAAAAAATATTGCTTGGTGAATGGTAATTGTTGATGATTATACAAGATACACATGGGTATTTTATATCAAGAAGAAGAGTTAGACCCAAGAAAAGTTTATTGTTTGGGCCACAGAAGTGGAACATCAATGTGATACAAAGATCTTGGCAATAAGGAGCGATAATGGGCCAGAGTTCAAAAACTACACCATGGATGAATTTTTGAGTGATGAGGGGATAAGGCATTAATTTTCCGCTACGTACACCCCTCGGCAAAATGGTGTGGCAGAGAGAAAGAACCATACACTCATTGACATGGCAAGAACTATGATGGCAGAATTCAAATCCCCATATAACTTTTGGGCCGAAGCCATCAACACCGCTTGCCATCTATCCAACCGTCTCTTTCTCCGTCCGATGATTGACATGACTCCATATGAACTCCTAAATGGTAACAAACCCAATCTCAAGTACCTTCGAGTTTTTGGGTGCAAATGCAAAGTCTACATTAAAGGCACTAGATTATCTTAATTTGATCCTAGAACTTTTGAAGGCATATTTGTTGGTTATGCCACGAACTCTCATGCTTATAGAGTCTACAACAGAGCCACTGGTTGTGTTGAAGAATCTATGAATGTGGAGTTTCATGTGGATAATGGCTCCCAAGTGCAGCAAATTGATTGTGATGTTGTAGGTGATGAACTTTCCTCCATAGCCATAGTAAGAATGGGTATAGGTCCTCTTATACCCATTGAGGGACACCTTGTGGAAAATGAGGATGGGACAACCTCTAGAAAAGTGGAGCCCTCTACTTCAACCATTAATCTAACGGTAGACCAAGAACAAGAACAATTATTTAAAGTTGATACCACTCATCAAGAAAGTGATCAAGATCCACCCAATGATAATGGTGGTCATGATATTCTTGACTCTTCACCAAGAACTCCACTCCGGGTATATCATGTCCTTGATGAAGAAAACGAAGAGTATGTTCCTCCAAATGAGCATCCCGATGACGCACTCATTCGTAGGAAATCTCTTCAAGCTGCAAGATTGCATCAAAAGTCGCATTATCAAAAGAATGTTATTGGTGGCCTAGGAAGAAGTGTATCCACTCGTGGTCAGGTACTCATGTTTTGTGGTCATCATTCATATGTCTCTCATGTTGAACCTATCAAAGTGTATGATACTGATGTGGGGGTACCGGAAAGACCCCTCACCACAGGCCTACCCGATACGGCCCGTAAGGGAGTATCTTCATAAGGCCCACGACTAGAAGCTCAAAGGCCCATGATAGGAGCTTACGCGGAAGCAAAGAAAGAAAAGTACTTGGACGGAAAGATTAGGAAGGTGAAGAACCGACTTAGAAACGAATCTTACTCATGTATGACCTCTCGGGACCCGGATACCTATATAAATCACAAGAGAAGGTCACAGACAGACAGACAACCCTAGATTCAGAGCTACATCAGATTCAATCTGTAACAGCACCCTGTAATCGACACTTTTCGCCACCCCATCGAAATAAACATCGGCGGGCACTAACCCGTCAAGTCGAGTAGTCCACCAGCGCCTTTTTCCTTCACAAAACCCTAGGTCCCTTACCATGGGGATTGTTGAGGTCACCCCTCGACATTGGCACCGTCTGTGGAAACCCGGGGCGCTGGACTCGTGGCTTCTTCGACCTCATCGTCAACCAACTTCGGGACTCGTGGCGGACTCAATGTCGCACCCGGACTTCTAGGGGATACTCGCAGTTCCGTTGAACAGCAGATGATTGGATTACGGGGCTTACCTGCACCTGCATCTCTTACGAGTAGGCCAACACACGTATGTGTGACAACCAAACTCTACTGTTCATCGTCTACGTAAACCATCCCATAGAAATCCAGATACTTCCATTGACGTACTTCAAACCATACACACATGGTACGTCAACGGCGTTTGAACAAGTGATATCACAACAGATCTCTACGACACAAAAGATTGAAAATAAGTTGCAAATAGCTCTCACTAGAGCAGAGATAGCAAATACAATCATCCAGAGGACACATGTCCCAACATATCATCATTACATCACAGCGGAAGCATCCAAAATGTCTGAGTACAGACAAGATCCAAATAGGCCTAAGAGGCCGGAAACGAAAAGACGGAGCCCATCCACGAAGTCTCGGATCCTGCCCGGGTCCGCTATCTACTCGTCAGCAGTCTCGTCATACTCCACGTAGTAGCCACCATGAAGATCCTCAGAAACGTAGTCTGCGGAAACCACAGCCCCAAAGGGGTCAGTACATAAACGTACTGGCAAGCAAGACTCACAATTCACCAAAGTGTAACCCGTCAACACCAAGCACAAATGCTTTGGGTTCAACGGAAGGAAGGGGATATAAAGATGCTGCAACTGGCTGCTCTAACCAACTACAGAACATACTACAACTTCCGGCTAACAGAAAGGAGATAAGATCGCGTATCGTAACCAACTATAACTAACTCCAAACAAACCCATCCTGGATCTCGCCCCTTATCCAAAGAAGCAATCCGAGGATAACTCACACAGTTGGATTAGTGAGGGTTCAGCTTGTGTGTCATTAAGCCTATTACTAGTCAGATTGTTAATCGTTAGGTTTAAGTTGTCATGAGTACTTGTTAGCCAGTACTTTCACCAAGTTAACCATAACCGCGGAAAACACGGCTTCTCGAGAAGATTTTCCCTGCAGGGGTGCACCAAATTGGCCGTACACGTAAGAATAACCCTCCAGATGGGAAGGCCTTTCCCACCAAGCGGGGCACTCAACACAACTCAACTCTTCTCCGCATCAAGCCCAAAGAACCCCGTGCAGTGAGCGCACGGCTAATCAAGCCCCACGAAGAAAAGGGGACCCTCATAGCACTCTAAGAACGTGTCTCCCTAAATGCCGACTACAAAAGTTTCCACCCTGGCCTGGGCTCGCAAAAACATGCATGCGGCAAATGGAACACCCGAACTAAATGAGGCGATTTGGACGAGATGCGAATCGAATCGAATTGAGGGGGCGCCCATACACGCTTCCCACATGCGGTTAGTGCGCTCATCATGGATCAGTAGACAAGACCCTTTTCCTATTAGGGTCGACACTAGCAGGCCTCAAAACCACGCAGGGCCTCCTGCCGGTGCCTTATCATCAAGTTATTATTATCCACAATATTAACAGGTTGATTGATTAAACCTCGAGCCCCAGAACATACTAGAATTAGATAACAGAAAGTAACGGGTAACAGACTCGAGCAAAACAACCCTAAGCATGCTAGTAAGACTCGGGCAACAAGCAAAAAGGATATAGGTGTGGAGGTGAGGCTATATCAGGGTTAAAGGATAACATGTGATAGGATCGAACAGAAGCAACGATTCATAGGGCTAGTAGAATAGACAACAGACAGTATCGGTATCCAATGTTGAAAGGAACACAGTGGTTCATGTGAGTGAATACTTGCCTGCAAACTCAGCAGCCTGGTACTGAGCTAAATCCTTAGAAGGGGTGTCGTAAGTATCGTCGGTCTCAACGTCGTCGTTTATCCGAGAAGAAGCAAAAAAACAACGCAGAGAGATAAACAATCAATATCATGGCATAGTGCACAAACATGGGATGATGCATGACCATTTAATTGATGCATCCAAAATAAACTAATTGACAAGATAGCAACATGATTAAATGGACCCACATGCAACCTGGATTGCATATGGAAAGCCCATGAATTATGGTTGAAATAATTGTTTTACAACTAATCAACTTGTGTAAGTGAATTAGCATGATGCATGGATGAAGAAAACAACAAAATAACAACAATAGAACCAATTGGAAATAAGGTTTACCAAGTTTGGAAATTTAATTATTAAGTTATGGAATTTTGGTTCCTTAAAGGTGTCACGCAAGCATTTGTTGTTTTCATCAAGTTTAATTGTTCAAAACAGATAACAAAGTTCATATTTGAAAAGAACACAAGATTTTAGTTGGAATACATGTTTCACTTGTTGAAAAAGGATTTCAAATAAATTATTTAGGAATTAAACAAGTTTAAGCAAGAATTAAATGAATTTAATTCAAACATGAACTTATTTGAAGTTTTATTTGTCAAAACATTAAACCAAATTCATATTTGAAAAGTTTATACTTTGATGGTTTGAAAACATATTTTATAGTTTCAAAAAGAATTTAATTTGAGCAAGTTATGAGTTTAGCAATATTAAATGATTTAAACAAGGTTTAAATTATTTAAGCAATTTTAATTATTCAAATCATGAAACAAATTTTATATTTGGAAAGGTGGTTTAATTTAGCATGGAAAACATATTTTATTTGTTGAAATTGGATTTAAAATGAGCAAGTTATTATTTTGGCAATTTTAAATGCAATAAATAAGAAACAGTTGTTTTCAGCAACTTAAATTATTCAAAACAGCAAACAAAATTGATATTTGGAAAGTACATGAAAAATTGATTGGAAAACATATTTAGTTTGTTGAATTTGGAATTTTTATGCCCAAGTTATGAATTTTGCAGGTTTAAGTGAATTTAACAAGTTTTCAAATATTGCACCAATTTAAAATATTCAAAACAGTAAACAAATTGCATTGAAAAGGTTGAAAACATGTAGTAAATGTTTCACTGAACATTTTGAGCTATTAAACATAATTTTAGGGTGATTATTGAATTTATTATGCAATTTTCCATAATCATTCTTATTCTGCCATTTTTAGTAAACAGAGGGAAACATGCTCAAAATTAATTCAATTGTGACCAAATAAAATACCAATGTGTAGAGTTTGTTAAGACAAATTTTTAGAGCCCAAGTTTGCTTAAATTGGATGAACCAAACTCAAGTTATGAAATTCCAAAGTTTCCAATTTTTATTGCATTTTCAGTAATTAATTATTTAGTGCAAAAAGTATTACAGAAACATGTTGCAATTTTGTTACTAATGGAAAGGGCACAAAATTTTGAATCCACAGGAATTTGAATCATTCAATTTGGAGCAAAATTGGATTTGTTATGGATTTTAGAATTAATGTCTCAGATCTCTGTTTCTGAAATTCGGGCAGAAAAAGAAAAACAGAAAAAAGGGTGTGGCTTTGGGGGATCGAACCCTGGACCTGTGGCTGGCGCGCAAGGGTTATAACCAGTGGGGTGAGTTGCTGTTGCTTGACAAGGTATAGCTCGCGGGGGGGGGGGGGGGGTTAAGGTGGAGCAGCGAGTTAACTGAACCAAATAGAATAAAAGGAGCAGAAAAAGGGTGGGGCTGGGACTCGATCCCGGGAGCTGTGGTTGCGCGCGCTGGTTCAGTTACCACTGCGGTAGCTGCAGATTTGTGATAGGAAGGGGGCCTCGGGGGTGGATATGGTGCAGAACTGTCGCGATTTTTACTGAACTTGCACGTTCTGTACCAGGAACGGAGGTGGGCTGCCGCCGGCGGGCTGCGGATCGCCGCGTGGATGCGCTGCTGTGCGTTGTGCGGGTGGCGTGGGATGGCAGGGGGTGATGGTGGCGTGCGGACGGAAGGGAGAGGAGGAGGAAGGGGATCGAGGGGATGGCGCTCACCTCGATTCTGAAGGAGTACAGGGCGGTGCAGAGGTGGCGCCGGTGGCGGAGAACCTTGACGGCGGCGGCGCAGCGGGCACTTCCGGCCCAATATGAGGGGTGGAGGAGGAAGCCCGCGGGGAGGGGGCTCCATTCCCGCCCTCGCCATGGCCGGAGGGAGTCCCTAGCTCCGATGATCGCCGGAGGGAGGAGGAATTTCGGTGGGTGCAGGTTCAGTTACAGACAGAGAAAAGAGAGATGGAGGGGAGGTTGAAGGAAGAGAATGGAGGCTGGGGGAGAGGGAAGAAGGGAGAAGGAGAGGTTAGGGCAGGAGGGAGGGGTTCGGTTAGGGTTTTAAGGGAGGGGAAGGTGGAGCTCAGCCGTCTGCTGCTCCATCTCTGAAACGTGGATGCCCTCGATGTAATCCGTACGAGGAAGAAGACAATGCGAAGGGGTATTTGGGCCCTGAGGGAAAAAAGTTGGGTTGGGCCCTCCCTCTCTCTGCTGTTTCTATTTCTTTTCTTCCTTATTATTTTTTATTATTTTTTTTGGCAGATTGGAATAAGGATAGAAAGGAGAGGTTTTTAGGGTTTAGAACATTAGGTAAAATTTTGTTTAGTTGGATTTTTGGTAACAGTAACATGTGCAGCCTTTTGTTTTCCCAAATTTTTTAATTATATTGTTGTTGGTAAATTTAATTGAATTTAATTAATTTTGATAATAGATGAATAAGGGTGACATTAAGCAATTTAAAATCTTTAGAATTCAAGTTTATGTGAAACAAAGGATTGAGTTGTTTGGTTATTTTCATAAATTCCAAAAGGGGTGCTGTTTGGAAATATTTGAATTTGGAAAGGAATTTGAATTAAGTGAATTATTGAAAGCAATTATTCAATTAGTTTGAACCTTAGCTTAATGGAAACAAATGATTGATTTGATTTGAAATATCATTTTGGAAATTGTAACATCACAAGTATGAAACAAAGGTTTAAAGTTTGGTTTGAAATTCAAATAGAAAACAAAGGAAAACAAATGAAAACAGTTGGAAAACAAAGCAAAACAGAGAAAAACAAATGGAAAACAAACAAAACAAATGCAATGAACATGATGTCATGATGCAAAACATAAAATAACAGAGAGCAAACATTCTAATGGCTATTTTTCATACTTGGGATGTTACACTCAATCCACTTCGGGTCGATCGACTTCACCAGGAACTCACCGGCATCACGCCCGGTATTCGACTGTCTCGACGCGAGTATCGATCTGAAGATCGGCGACCTAAACTTCCATGTTGTCCGCACGGGGGTCATACGTCTAGAAGATTCTGTCCGAGTCCATCGGGAAGAGATAGTCGTACCAGAGTTCTCGTTTCCCTCAGATGAAGAAAGTCCCGAGTATTATTACCCGTCTAATTCTCACATGCACTTTGTCACCATGGCGAGACGTACCCACTCGTCATATTCAGAAAGCGAAGACGAAGACGAAGTGGCAGACCCGCCCAAAGAAGCCCTCACGATTGACACGGAGGCAACCGAAGGAGACGAGGATGGAGAAGAAGAGACGGACGAGGACGCAACAAAATCTCCTCCTCCTCAGGACGAGGACCCGAAGAACAGTGATGGTGGACATGGAGAACTACCCCCGCCTGCTAGTTCTGAGACGACGACTAAAAGCAGGAAGGGAAAAATAGAGCGCCCCAAGATCTACGTAACAAAGAAAACAATGGATTGAGTCACCTCTTTGGTCGAACAGAGTCTTCCTCCTCCAGTAGGCGCTACCACCAAAGAACAAACAAACTAGAGGTGGAAACTACAGGATTTGGGCGATACCGGCTTTCTAGAGATATATTCGACTGAATCTTCTGGTAGCGAGTTGCAGAAACCATCCGCCCCCAAACGACGATCACGAACAACTAATATGACAACATAGTGCATGGAAAGCACCCGGAAGGTGTTGGACCTCGATCAAGATATGAAAGAACCTTCCCAGATGGAGAAATTAACACCCAGAACGCCTCAGGATAGGCTTCTGCAAGTCCAGACCTACCCAATGTCCATAAAACCGACTCCAGGTGACCCACGAACAGAAGTACACGATGAGATGGTACAGGGGCTCAACATGGCAAGTGCGGAGATAGGACCTAAACTCCATCCGCAAGTACCAGCACCCGCAAAACCAACGAGGGAGAAAACCGAATCAACTCGGGAGGCACACCAATAGGAGGACCCGGAGGATTTGTACAACCGGCTCACGTGGAACAGGGTGGACAAGTCGCGAAGAGAAAGAGCAGAAGAACTACCGCCCTCAAGAATTACCAGGACCCGCGAGGAAAGGTCGAGATATGAATCGACTGATTCAGATGATGAGAAGCTCTATGGATCTCCTTGTTTCATTCGAGAGATTCGCTAGGCCAGGAAGCCAAGGCGATTCAAGTTAACAGCCGAAACGCCTAAGTGAGATGGCGACCAAGAACCTGAGGCGTGGTTAGATGACTACCTCACGGTTGTAAGGTTCCAGAAAGGGAAAAAGACAACAACAATGCAGTACATACAACTGCACCTAGTAGGAGCAGCAAAGAATTGGCTGAAGAGTCGGCCTAAAAATAAATACAATTGCTGGGAAGAATTCAAGTACGATTTCATCCAAAACTTCAGGACTACCTGCAAATGACCAGTAACAGTCGGGCAGCTAAAGGCTTGTATGCAGACAAGGGCGGAAGCAGCCGCGAGACAAGGGCGGGAGCAAGGACGTGAGTGTGGGCAGGAACAAAAACATGAGTGGCAGCCACATAAGATAAGAGCGGACGGACTACCACCCATGTCAATCAAGCAGCAACTTGAAGGGCCATGCCCAAATCACTTGTATGATGATGACAATAGAGTTCGTAGATCCAGTCACAAATTAAAGGACTGCTGCAGATTCAACCTACTCATGGAGGCCACTTTCAGAAAATAAAGAGAAGCACAACAAGCTGGATTCCCGGATGTCCCAGGAGCACTAGCCATAGGCGCACCACCACCTCCACGGGTGTCGGTAGTCGTCCAGCCTCAGAAACAACATGTGCCACAAGGACCACCCAGACCACAGCAAGCAGCAGCAGTCCAGCAACAGTACATGGTAGGTTACCCGGAAGACAGATACCCGAAGTCGAAGGAAAAAATATACATGATAGAGAAAGGTGCTCTCTCCAAATGAAGCCAAAAGTTAATCACCAGACATGTGAATTTGGCAGAAATATCACCTCCAACAACGCCCGAGTTCTTGAATTGGTTAGACGAAAGCATTACTTTCTCTCGGGAAGATCACCCGCTTCGAGTACCCTTCACAGGAAAGGCAACGTTGGTACTCAAAGCACGAATAGGCGACTATGAGCTAAACACGGTATTCATGGACGGAGGAGGTGGAATCAACATTATTTATGCAGAAACACTGAAGGAGATGAACATACCAGTAAGTAATCTGAAATACTCAAAAAACACATTCCATGGAATCGTACTAGGAAAAGCAGTCAAGCCTCTAGGAGCAATAGTCCTCAAAGTGGTATTTGGAGAACAGGACAATTACAGAAATGAGAAACTCGACTTCGAAGTAGTCGAATAGCCATCACATTACAATGCAATACTCGGAAGAATGGCGTTTTTAAGATTCATGGCGGTACCCCGCTATGCTTACCTGATGATCAAAATGCCAGGACCTAAAGGGGTAATCACGGTGCGGGGAAATTACAAAAAATCAGACAGCTGTGATGTCGAGTTCAACAAAATATCACAATCATTCGGAATGCAACACGAACTTGCAGATATAGCATCCACAACTGATCACTCGCTCCTCCCCTTGACAAAGAAAACAACACCTGAAATGAAGTTTGACGTAAAAAGGGACACAGTGGAATACCATGTCCACCCAACTGATCCAGCAAAGACAGTACTCGTGTCCAAAATGCTTCCTATCGCATAGGTAAGCGCGCTCGTCGAATTCCTCCATGAGAAATGGAAAATCTCTGCATGGGCCCTAGCGGACATGCCAGGAGTACCCAGGGAATTTGCCGAGCACTTACTAAAAAACTACAAAGACGCAAAGCCAATCCAACAATCTACTCGCCGCTTCTTGGAGCCAAAATAGAGAGCGATAGGGGAGGAAATAAACAGATTACTCATAGAGAAATTCATTCAGGGAGTCAAAATAGCAACATGGCTCGCAAATCCAGTGCTAGTAGCCAAGAAGAATATGGAAATCCTTGTGCATAGACTACACGTCACTGAACAAACACTATCCCAAAGACTGGTTCCCACTCCCGCGCATCGACCAGATCATTGAGTCGACTGCAAGATGTGAAAGGTTATCTTTCCTCGATGCATACTCAGGCTACAATCAAATCTTCATGAAGGGAGAGGGCGAAGAAAAACATCGTTTATTACCCTGTTCGGTGTGTACTGCTACACCACAATGCCCTTCGGGTTAAAAGACGCGGGAGCCACGTACTAGCGCATGATGCAGAACTGCCTGAAAGAAAAAATTGGCAGGAATGCTCAGGTGTATGTGGATGACATTGTAGTGAAGTCAAACAAGGCAGAAACTCTTATTGACGATCTTCGAGAAACATTCGTAGCACTCGACAAATATCAGATCAAACTGAATCCGAAGAAGTGCGCGTTTGGAGTACACCAAGGAGATTTACCTGGGTACCTATTGTCTGCCAGAGGCATAGAGGCAAACTCAGTGAAAATCAAGGCTATCCCATCAATGACAGAACCAACCAACATTAAAGGAGTTCAACAGCTGGCAGGGAGAATCGCAACACTCGGAAGGTTTATAGCAAAACTTGGAGAAAAAACACTCTCCTTTTACAAACTGCTAAAGAAGTCACACCAGTTTGAGTGGAGACCCGAAGCCGAGGAAGACTTCAGGGCCCTCAAGCAAACCTTGTCGACTCCGCCGGTACTGGTAGCACCTTAGGAAAATGAGCCAATGTACCTGTATATTTCAGAAACAAAGTAGGTGGTCAGCATCGTACTACTAGTCGGGCGATCCCAGGAAGGATCCATCTACAGAGTACAAAGACCAGTATACTACCTCAGCAGGTACTC
Source organism: Alopecurus myosuroides (assembly GCA_028641055.1). NCBI lineage: Eukaryota > Viridiplantae > Streptophyta > Magnoliopsida > Poales > Poaceae > Alopecurus > Alopecurus myosuroides. The sequence continues at coordinate 396,170,520 of CM054058.1, read as the reverse complement.
TCGGTATCCAAGCAGCGGTACCCGCACTATCAAAAACTGGCATACGGTCTATACATGACAAGAAAAAAGTTAAGGCATTATTTCCAGGAGCACCCTATCACCGTGGTATCAAGTGCACCATTATCAGATATACTCAACAACTACAATGCAACAGCGCGAGTAGCAAAGTGGGGAATCGAGCTTGGACCACGGGACATAACCTACGAGATACGGAAAGCTATCAAATCGCAGGTACTACCGAATTTTCTATCAGAGTGGCTGGAGCTGAAACAACCAAGAGTACCAGATATGTCGAGTAGCTGGACGATGTACTTCGACGGCTCCAAAAGAGCATATGGAGCAGGGGCAGGAGTAATACTCATATCACCTAGGGGTGACAGACTGCTATACGTACTACAGATGACCTTAAAAATGCATCAAACAATGAAGCCGAGTATAAAGCACTCATCCACGGGATGAAAATGGCCAAGGCATACGAAGCTACTCGACTTGTCATCTATGGTGACTCGTATCTAGTAGTCCAGCAAACCATGAAGGAGTGCGACGCGCCAGCAGAAAATATGGCAGCATACAGAGATCTTTACAACAAACTTGGAGGTGAATTATATGGATGTGAACTTCAGCATATAGGCAGAAATAGCAACTCTAAAGCAGATGTGCTAGCAAACATTGGATCTACCTGCGCACCAATACTACCCGACGTTTTCTACGAGAAACTTCATTAGCCCTCTATAAAACGGAACGTACCAGCTACAACAATAGCTGAGCACTCGAAGGAAAATGAGGAAGATCAGTCGGGTGAAGAAGAAGAACCCATACCTATGGATATAGTTGAACAGTTTAATCAGGTAGAAACCACCTGGATGCACCCATTGATAGATTACATGACTCGTAATGAACTTCCAGCGGATCAAGCGGAATCACGTCGGGTGATACATAGAGCCAAGGCATTTACAATTCATGACGAACGACTACACAAGTGCAGTATATCGTATATATTACAGAGGTGTATCACCCTAGAGGAAGGAAAAGAGATACTCTTAAACATACACCAAGGAACTCGTGGGCATCATGTGGGCAGCAGAAATCTCGTCCGCGAAGCTTTTAGAGTCGGGTTCTACTGGCCAACATCAGAATACGATGCAAAGGAAATAGTGTGACATTGTGAGGTGTGCCATATGTTTGCAAATCGCCCGCACGTACCAGCCACAGAACTACACATGATACCACTCACATGTCCCTTTGCACAATAGGGACTCGACATGGTCGGACCGCTCAGTTGATCATAAAACGAAGGATATACTCGACTGCTTGTAGTAGTTGATAAATTCACCAAGTGGATTGAGGCCATGCCAATAACGTCCCCAGACGCAAATCAGCAGTAAAATTCATCAGATCTATTATACACAGGTTTGGAGTACCTCACAACATCATCATAGACAACGGGACAAATTTAACAGCTGGCGAGTTCCATGATTACTGCAAAGAGCTGGGGATCAATTTCAGCTACACATCAGTCACCCACCCACAGACCAACGGGCAAGTGGAACGATCAAATGGATAGTCACAACAGGACTACAAAAGAGACTACTCACGCCACTCAAGCGGGCAGCCAGAGCATGGTCAGAAGAACTATCTTCAGTACTTTGGAGCCTACGAATAACACCAAGCAGACCCACATAATATACTCCATTTTTATGGTATATGGAGCCGATGCAGTATTACCAGCAGAAGTACGGCACAACGCACCTCGAGTCTCTTCTTATACAGAAGTGGACTCGAAACAAGCACCTGAGGACGTACTCGACCTGGCAGATGAGGCTCGGGATAAAGCACTCGTGCGCACAACCGTATACCAGCAAGGCCTTGATACGTCCATTTTGCATCACTATTTTATATCGTAATTTTATGTTATTCGTCGATATATTTCATTTTATGATGCATTACTTATGTTATTTCATCTTATTTTGCATGTTTGATAATTATTGCGGAATAATTGCCAGGACCAGAAATCAGCTGGAAAAAGCACCGTCAAGATACCCTATTTCTGAAGACCAGAAGAAGAAGGGGGAATCAGAGGAGTCTTAGAAGACCAAATGAGGGAGCCAGCCACGAGGGGATCCATAGGGGTGCCACGAGGGGCCCACACCACCTGGTGGCGCCCCCCCTTGGTCGCGCCGCCACGTGGTGTGGCCATCCTGGCCTACCGCTGGCAGCCCCCTCTCGCGTACTTGACCCCCAGGGAACCTTAAGACACGGAGAACCATCGAGGAAATATTCCGCCGCCTCCTCATGGCGGAAAACAACAGAGAGAGAAAAGCTCTCCAACAGGGAGAAATTTGACGGGGAAATTCCCCCGAAGAATGGGAAACCATCTCCATCATCACCGTCATCGCTCTGGGCATCATCAAGATTATCATCGTCATCATCATCATCACCAGCACCATCATCCTCACCATCCACCTCCGTCCCTCTGTAACAATTAGGGTTCTATATTGTTGTTTTCCTCTAGATCTCTCCCCCGGTGTGGATTACTTGTTGGTAGTTGATGCTTGCTTGCGAGATTTACCGATGTTTGCACTTTATGACCAGATTATTATTCGTCATCATATCACCTTTGATTATGATCCATATGATGTCTTGTGAGTAGTTCGTTTAGTTCTTGAGGACATGGGAGAAGTCAACATGTTAGTAGTGGAATTATATTGAAGTAATATCTAATGGTTTGATATTTAAGTTGTGGTGCTATTCTTCTAGTGGTGTCATGTGAACGTCGACTACATGACACTTCACCTTTATGGGCCTAGAGGGATGCATTGTGTGCTTGGATACTAATTGTGGCGTTGCGGGAGTGACCGAAACCTAAACCCCTGCTAGGAAACTGATGCAAGAGGGAGTGTAGGATCCCAGAGTTTAAGGTTGTGGTTAGATTTATCCTAATTACTTCTTGTTGTAGTTGCGGATGTTTGCAAGGGTTTTAATCACAAGTATGTATTAGTCCTAGTTGGGCGGTCCATTATCATAGGTTAACCCACACAACACCTATGAAAACAATAAATATTAATCAATTGTATGAAACAAAATCTCTTGACGAAGTTACCATGTGTCCTCGAGAACGTTTGGTCATTATAAGTAAACCAACTGGAGTGTCCTTTGCTCTAAAAAGGATTGGGCCACTCGCTGCTTATTTATCTACAATATCAAAAACCACCAAAAACCTGTTTACCAACACCTTCTGCTTCTCGTTGGGGTTGACACTCTTATTTATCAAAAGTACTACGATACACCCCCTATACTTGTGGGTCATCAAGACTATTTTTTGGTGCCGTTGCCGGGGAGTGAAGCGCTATTGGTAAGTGATGCATGCCTTGACTGGAGGCTGACGTTGGTAAACCCCAATAGAAAGGTTGTGAAGAGTGAAGCGGTAAGTTTTCCCTCAGAAAAGAAACAAAGGTTGAATCGACCAGTAGGAGGACAAGCAATATTTGAAGATTGATGCAGCTGAGGTGGCAGGGCGCACTACCGGTTCAGCAGCAACGTGGAACCTACACAACACAATCAAATCACTTTGTCCCAACGTAGCAGTGAGGTTGTCAATCTCACCGGTTTTGCTGAACACAAAGAGGTTAAACGTATGGTGTGGAAAACAGTAGGAAAACAGTATGAACAATATGAGAGCAGTAGGTGTTTTATCAGTATGAGGAAAATGGACCGGGGTCCACAGTTCACTAGTGGTGTCTCTCCGTGAAAGATAAATAACATGTGTGGTGAACAAACTACAACTGCGCAATTGACAGAAATGAAGGCTGCACCGTAGTGCATATGCAATACATAAATATTACTATGTGATTCATGCGGGCATTACAACAAAATACATAGACCGTCATCCAACTGCATCTATGTCTAATAATCCACCCTCCGAATATCATCCGAACAAACGTTGGGTATTAAGTTGCTAGCAACAGATTATCGCAGTAAGAAAAGTGTGTAATGTAAACAATGTAAACTAGGTAAACACCGTTGTTTTCTCCCTAATGGCAACATCACATCCTCCATCCGTCACGTTTCTATCACTCGAGCACAGATGCAAAGGAGGCATGAACCCACTATCGAGCATAAATACTCCCTCTTGGAGTTACTAGAATCTACTTGGCCAGAGCATCTACTAATAACGGAGAGCATGCAAGATCATAAATAACATATGCATGAAGATAACATGATATTGATAATCAGAAGACATAGCAGTCAACATTCATCAGATCCCAGCAAACACAACATGTAGCATTACATAAAGATGATCTTGATCATGTTAGGCAGCTCACAAGATCTAAACATGAGGTACAAAGTGGAGAGTACAACCATCTAGCTACTGCTATAGACCCGTAGTCCAGTGATGAACTACTCACGCATCGCTTCGGAGGAGGGCATGGTGTTGTAGACCCCTCCGGTGATGAATTCCCCTCCCGGCAGGGTGCCGGGGAGAGCTCCAGAACCCTCCCGATCTCAGGATGACAATGACGGTGGCCTCGGGCGTTTTTTGGGACGAAGTGGAATATATTTAGGGTTTACGTCTCGGGGGATTAAATAGGAGAAAGGGTAAAGGCGGTGGAGGCCTGGGGGCCCCACACCACCCCCTGGAGCGGCCAAGGGGGGCGCCGCCCTATGGTGTGGGCCCCATGAGGCCCCCCTCCGGGTCTCTTTGGGACTCCGTGGAACCTTCGGGAATTCTAAGACTTCTGGGCTTCGAATTTTCCAATTCTGAGAATATTTCTAGAAAAACTTTTCTGAAACTAAAAACATTAGAAAACAGGGAACTGGCTCTGTGGCATATTGTCAATAGGTTAGTCCGGAAAATCGATAAAAATGACATAAAGTGTATAGCAAACATGTGGGAAACAATAAGAAAACAACATGGAACATAAAAAATTAAGGATACATTTATGACGTATCAATAGGTGAATTGGTGAGAGAAACTTTTACTGCGAGTGTTGTTTTTATTTCTTTCTTCTGCTTTATTTCATTATGGAGAATCCATTTGGATCTCTATTTAGGAGTTCTACTGCTACTATTAATGTAGTAGATGACCCGATGTCTGCTCAACTGGATCCTTTTGAAATACCTATGAAAATTGTCGAACGTGTTATGGATAACTTCTATTTTGGAGATGGAACTGTCCATCCTGGTGATCATTTACTCTTTATACATGAATTATGCGAGTTATTCAGGTGTGCAGGTATTACAATGGACCAAGTTAAGGGGAAATTATTCTCTTTATCACTAAAGGCTAGAGTTGCGGAATGGTTTAAAATGCTGGAGAATGGCCGATCTATTGGATGAGAGGAAATTGTACCTCTCTTTTATTCTAAATTATATCCTCCCAGTGAGATTCATAAGGATCAGAATCAAATATATGATTTCTAGACTCATGATGGAGAGAGTATTTACCAATCTTGGGGGAGATTGAAGTTATTAATGCTCAAATGTCCCATTTATGAGCTCCCCAGTAATATTGTTATCAATAATTTTTATGCAAGGCTTTCTCTTCATGATAAGGATTATTGGATGCTTCTTGTTTTGGATCATTCACACGTATGAAGTAAGAAGCTAAATGGGATCTTCTTGACCGTATTCAATAAAATACTGAAGGATGGGAGAATGACAAAGGTAGAAAGTCAGGTATACATTATGATTATGAATGCATTAAATCTTTTATGGGAAATGAGGATTTCTATAATGTTAGTGTTGTTTGTGGTATTGACTCTCAGATCTTTGCAAACTGTTTTAAGTCCTTTGCCTCCTATCTTGATATTCCCAAAAAGGAGTTGAGCAAGTACCATGCACCTTATAAACATATTGTTAATTGTGTTCCTGCTAGAAATATATAAGTGCATGTTGTGAATCCTATTGTTCCTGAACCTTATATTGAGAAAATGCCTTTCCCTGCCAAGGTAAAGGAAAATTCTATCATAGCTAGTGTGGTTAACAAGATTACAAAGAAGTCAATAGAACCTGGTGAACAAATAATTGTTGAACCAACAATAGCTATAGTAAAAGACCTTGTCTCTGAAAATGTAGAGGATGGACACATCATCTTCTGTGAGGATGCTTCTAATATTGTTTCACATCCTAAATCTAGGAAAACTAGTGTTCTTGTGCTTTCTGTTAGAATAGGTGATCATTGCTACTATGGTTTGTGTGATATTGGTGAAAGTTCTAGTGTTATTCCTTATGAACTTTATAAAGATATCATGCATTAAATTGGTTCTTGTGAACTTGAAGATGTTGATGTGGTTAGTCAGCTTGCTAACAGAGAAACTATCTTTCCGATTGGTATTGTTAGAGATGTGGAAGTTTTATGTGGTAAAACTAAATATCTTGCTGATTTTCTAGTACCGGGTAGGTACAGCTGTTAGTAAAACTTGTTCTATCATTTTTGGTAGACCTTTCTTGAATACTTGTGGTGCTGACATAGATTCTAAGAAGGAGAAAATATTGACTAAATTTGATGGAAAATCTTATGAGTTTAATTTTTCTAAATTTTCTAGAGCTCCTTATGAAACTGACTAATGAAGATTTTATAGTTGAACAACTCGCCTCTATTTCTCTTGCTCCAAACATAATGCTTTGCAGCAAAACATGGAGGACCATGAAAGCGAGGTCTTTATGGAAGAAAGAAATGATATTGACGATATTTTTCTTCGCCAACCAGTGATACTGAAACATAATTTACCTGTGGAAGACTTGTGTACCACATTACCACCCAAGGAGGATCCTGTTTTTGATTTAAAACCTTTACCTGGTGATCTTAAATATGCTTATATTGATGATAAGAAAACATATCCTGTTATTATTAGTTCTAAACTTTCAGGTAAAGAAGAGGAAAGGTTATTGGAAATATTGAAGAAACACCGTGGAGCTATTGGATGTACCCTTGATGATTTGAAAGGGATTTCCCCTGCTATATGTTAGCATGTTATTAATATAGATCTGATGCAAAGCCAGTAGTTGAACATCAACACCGTTTAATTCCTAAAATGAAGGAAGTGGTAAGAAATGAGGTATTAAAACTCCTTAATGCTGGTATTATTTATCCTATTGCTGATAGTAGATGGGTAAGCCATGTGCATTGTGTCCCTAAGAAAGAAGGAATTACTATTGTGCCAAATGAAAATGATGAGCTTATTCCTCAAAGGGTAGTAGTTGGTTATAGAATGTGCATTGATTTTAGGAAAGTTAACAAAGTTACTAAGAAGGACCATTATCATTTACCTTTTATTGATCAAATGTTAGAGAGGTTGTTTAAGAAAACTCATTTTTGCTTTCTTGATGGTTATTCTGGGTTTTCTCAAATTGTTGTTAAGAGACAAGATCAAGAGAAAATAACATTTACTTGTCCTTATGGAACTTATGCTTATAGACGTATGTCGTTTGGTTTGTGTAGTGCTCCTGCTACATTTCAAACATGCATGTCTGCTATTTTTCATGGTTTTTGTGAAGAAATTTTGGAAGTATTCATAGATGATTTCTCCGTCTATGGGACTTATTTTGATAATTGCTTGCACAATCTTGATAAAGTTTTGCAGAGGTGTGAGGAAACTAATCTTGTTCTTAATTGGGAGAAATGCCACTTTATGGTAAATGAAGGAATTGTTCTTGGACATAAAATTCCTGAAAGAGGTATTGAAGTTGACAGAGCTGAAGTGGAAGCAGTAGAGAAAATGCCATGTCCCAGGGATGTTAAAGGTATTCGTAGTGTTCTTGGTCATCTTGGTTTTATAGGAGGTTTATTAAATATTTCTGTAAATATCAAAGCATCTTACTAATCTTCTTCAAAAAGACGTATCTTTTGTCTTCGATGATGATTGCAAGGAAGCTTTTGAAACTTTAAAGAAGGCTTTAACTACTGCTCCTATTGTTCAACCACTTGATTGGAATTTGCCTTTTGAAATTATGTGTGATGCTAGTGATTTTGCTGTAGGTGTTGTTCTTGGACTACGAGTAGATAAGAAATTGATTTTTATTCATTATGCTAATAAGACTCTTGATACTGCTCAAAAGAATTATGCTACCAGTGAAAAAGAGTTCCTAGTTGTAGTTTTTTCTTGTGATAAGTTTAGACCTTATATATTTGATTCAAAAATTACTATTCACACTGATCATGCTGTTATTAGATACCTTACGGAAAATAAAGATGCTAAGCCTATGCTTATTAGATGGGTGCTACTTTTACAAGAATTTGATTTGCATATTGTGGATAGGAAGGGTGATGAAAATCCCGTTGATGATAATTTATCTAGATTGGAAAACATTGCTTATGAACCTATTCCTGTTAATGATAGTTTCCAAATGAACAACTGGCTGCAATAAAGTAAACTCCCAAGATAGTCCTTGGTGTGCATATTATGCTAACTTTATTGTTTCCAAGTATTTTCCTCCAACATTTACAACTCAGCAAAGAAGGAAATTCTTATATGAGTTGAGGCATTATTTTTGCGATGACCCACACTTATATAAAGAAGTTGTAGATGGTATTATGTGAAGATGTGTTCCAGAACATGAACAACGAGAGATATTGAGAAAGTGCCATGGTAGTGCTTATGGAGGACATCACGCTGGAGATAGAACCACACAGAAGTTTCTACAATCAGGTTTCTATTGGCCTACTCTCTTTAAAGATGTGCGAAAGTTAGTTTTATCTTGTGATGAATGTCAAAGAGTTGGTAATATTTCTAGACGTAATGAAATACCTATGAGTTATTCTCTTGTTATTGAACCTTTTGATTGTGGGGATTTGACTTTATGGGTATTTTTCCTCCTTCCAATGGTTATACTCATATTCTTGTTGTTGTTGATTATGTTACTAAATGGGTAGAAGCTATACCTACAAAGAGTGTTGATGGTGAAACATCGTTAAAAATGCTTAAAGATATTATTTTCCCTAGGTTTGGTGTGCCTAGATATCTTATGACTGATGGAGGTTATCACTTTATTCATAGTGGTTTTAAAAAAACCCTTGCTAAATATGATGTTAATCATAGAATTGCTTCAGCTTATCATCTTCAAACAAGTGGGAAAGTAGAATTATCAAATAGAGAAATTAAATCTATCTTGCAAAAGACTGTTAATAAATCTAGGAAATTTGTCTGATAAGTTTAATGATGCTTTATGGGATTATAGAACTTCTTATAAAAATCCTATGGGTATGTCTCCTTATAAAATGGTTTATGGAAAAGCTTGTTACTTGCCTTTAGAACTAGAACACAAAGCTTATTGGGCAGTGAGAGAACTAAATAGAGATTTTAAACTTGTCGGTAAGATAATAATGCTTGACTTGAGTTCTTTAGATGAGTGGAGAAGTGAAGCCTATGAAAATGCTAGACTCTTTAAACAGAAAGTTAAACAATGGCATGATAGGAGAATTCTTAAAAGAGAGTTTCATGTTGGAGAGAAATTTTTATTGTATAGGTCTCGTCTCAGATTTTTTGCAGGAAAATTACTCTCAAGATGGGAAGGAGCTTTTATTATTGAAGAAGTGTATCATTTGGGTACAATTAAAATTGCTTCCCTCAAAGATAACACTACACAAGTAGTGAATGGGCAAAGACTCAAACATTATATTTTCGGGGATTCTTATGATGAATATGTTGATACTATTCAAGTGGTGACTTCGGAAGAGTTCATTAAAGAGAAGATTTCAGAAACTGCAGAGTAATGAGCCGAAGAAGGGTAGGAGGCGGTGCCCGAGGGCACCACACCACCTGGTGGCGCGGGCCCACCCCTGGCGCGCCACCACATGGTGTGGGCGCCCCGAAGCCCCTCTCCGACCCATTTTCGCCCCGCACCTTCCCTTTGTTACGTAATGTTTTGCTATATAACCCCCCGGACCCCCCCCCCCCCCCCCCCCCCGAATTTGTATATCGTTTTCTCGCCGTGTTTTTCATTTCGATCTATTTCTGCCAGATTTCATCTTCAGATTTAGAGCCATGATGTCCTCTGCCGGGCCTCCCAAGGACAGTTCTTTGTGAACATCGTCAACCCGTACATGAACGAGTTGAAGATGCCAAGCTTTGGGTGGAAATCTTCTTGCTCCACAAGGCCACCAATAAATTACAAGCACAACTCTACGACGTGCAGAATAAAAACTGTGAGTATGAGACCAAGTTTAAACGTACAAGTGTTGCTGCCAGTTTCAGGATATCAGAGACCAAGTCATCAATTGTTTATGGGGAGCCTTTACCTTGGAAGTCTGGTGATGGGAATGATTCACCATCACCACCAAAGGATTAATTCGTCATTGGTATTGGCATCCCCTTGGCTTGTTCCAAGTTTGGGGGAGTGTCGCGGTAACATGCTTTTATCTTTCACCTTTTTACCTTTATTTAGAGTCATATCATGAGTAGAGAAGTTATCATATAGGATGGTTTGCAGTATGGAAGTATGTCTCCTTTAGTTGGTTATCGATGTATCCCTTGGTGTGAGTTACCGTTATGGAATATTAATGAGAAGTTTTATCATTTACTTTCTATGCACTTTATTTTTAGTTTGCAATTTCTGTTATATGATTGTTCTTGCTGTTAGTATTGGTATCAATATGGGAGCATCAAGTTAATCTATTTGGTTTTGGCAAACTTAGCATTGGTCAGTAGCAACAATACTTTGAGGCTTAAGTAGAAAAGAGGGAGATGCATGTAGATATATTGTTCCATGATATTTCTTTCTTGTTGGCTCATAAGTGTGGTGAACCAGCACACCACTGCATGTGTAGTGCGCAAGTCAGTGACATAATACTCATAGAAGGACTTATCCATGAATATTACATCTCTCAGAGTGGTACAACAGAAACACAGCAGGTCTAGGCAAAAATATAGGATGCAAACTTCATTACAAAATCTCGAGAATCTCTTCGAAGAATCAAAGGAGATCTCACACAAATGAAACATCAGAAGAAGCAATTCGAAGATCCAAGCTGGAGAAGAACTCAAGCTCAGAACTAAACTACTATGGCTGATGCCAGCCCTAATCTATGGCTTATAACAACTAACTCCAAGAATGGACTCCACCTACACCTTGATAGCTTCTCCTCCATCAGCGTTGTTGATGATGATGCTTTACGATGACGACTTCCATCAGGCTTCAACTCTAAGCAGGGGTCAAACGGGAACGAATGAGTAACGAGCGTTACTCGGCAAGTTCATGATATATAGAGGGTAGTTTGATGCACCAACTACAACTTTAGACTCGAAGGAGTCATAAGCTAATGCAAAGTTTTGTAAATATTTCTTCAAGAGGTTGCTTTTACTTCTGAAAACTATGCCCGCCAGACCATCACAGGACTAGAACTTCACGGAGTTGCCTTTCCTGTAGCGTTCGCAGTTCCTTCCCGGAACAGGGGGTAACATGCCACATCCTTTTACACTCTGCAGAGGTGCGTTACTTTACCCATGGACGACCAAGACCATGTTGCAAAACCAGGTGTACATTCCTGTCCACTCCCACTCAGGTGTGGGCCCCGGTTGTTGGCCCAAGCCAAACCGTGCTTCTCCGCACAACGCATACCCACCCATTTCCACCAGCAGGTTGAACGCCTGATTCCACCCCTCACGATGGAGATCTACGCGCCCCTGGCAGACACTCATAGACCCCAGAGTCCGTGGGTTGTAAGGGCTCCCACCCATGTGCATGTAGTCCCGCAGAACCTACAGCGTACGTCTCTGGTAGTCCGTTGACATGCGAACGAGAAAAGATCACACCTGACTTACTCCCCCCATAGAAGACCCATGGTTAACGCGGTATTTACGGTGCACCGAGTTCTGACGGCATTTGTGATTAATTCCTAGGTAATACTTTCCCATGCAGATGGAACCTTCCTTTGACCTATTCATCTTACCATGGTTCTATCCGCCCACCAAACAGAACACTACCACTCAGGTAGTCATCCAATTAGTCATATTATTATAAAAATAGGATCATGCATTCTTTTGAGACTAGGTGGTAATACGATGGGTTTTTTGAAATTAGTTTGTTATGAAGTACTGCAAAGGATATGAGCAAGTGATGAACTCGCCTGAGGTTGAAATAACCATAATACTCAATGTCTTCGGTTTGAGGGTCGCGTAGAAATTCCCGACATCTGAAAGATAGCAAAGTAGTCCTGGTAAGGAAAAACACTGGCAAGGATGATACATGCATAGTAATGAGATGCATCATGAATTACCCTGGAAAACACTCCAGCTTACAAGAGTAAGCCACGTTTGACACGAGAATCTACTCACACAGGTTTTTAGGTGAAATGTTTCATTACTTGGGGTGATGTGGTTATTACTTGTTTTAGACTTACATGTGTTTCACTTTTACTTAGCAAACAAATGTTATCATGTTGAAGTAGAAGTGTTGACTACTTGGTGAGGTAACAAGAAAATAGCACATGAAAAACAGTTATTGGAAAGGTAAACAAACATGTTTGATTTTATGTTCCAAAAGTGTAGAGCTAGTGAAAAGGAGTTTAATTGAAAACGATGAACGATTACAATTAATCCATCATCACCTAACTTGCTAATGATTGGTGATGATAGGTTTTGAAAGTGCACTATGGTCAACTAGAGGGGGGGTGAATAGGTTGACTACCAATTTTTCTTTTCTTTTCCTTTTAGTGAGGCTAAGCGAGATAAGATAATGTTCTCTAGATGTGCATCTAGGTGAGAAACCTATGTGAACAAGATAATATGTGCAACAGAAGTAAAGCGTAAGGTAGTAAAGCAAACAACAAGTGTAAACAAGGAGACAAGGATATGATTCCCGTAGTTCCTTCTCAAAGACAAGTACGTCTACGTTGGAGAGGTGGGAGCCACCTAGGTGCTCCTCAATAGCACAGTTGTGCACACCTTGTTCTCCTTGAGCTTCTCCGGTGAGGGAGATTCTCGTTTCCACTATGAGGTCGACTTGAAGGCGTTGACCAAACCTTTACAAGGGCTCGAGGTCACTCCACAAGATGGATGGAGGCTCTCAAGCAATCCGTAGCTTCTTGCCACAAGGTGGAAGCTACAAGCACAAGATCTACTAAGGTTTATAGGCCTCAAGTAGGATTCTAGATCTACTAGGTTGTGGTGGATGGATTTGAGATTCGTTTGGTGGAAGTGTGGATCTAGGCCTCCTCTAGCTCTCCACCAAGTTTGGGAGTGATTGGGGTGGATGGAGTGGGAGATCTAGGCGGATGAAGCTTTCATTAATGGCTAGGAGAGAGAATGGGGGAAAGCTTAGCATTTAAGAGGTAGGGGAAGGGGTATCTATACCCCTTTCATTTAAGGGCCGTTGCAGTCCAGGAGCACCGGAGGCTCCGGTGGAGCCTCCGCTCTTGTCCAACAGAACGCCGTTTGGGCGGAGCCTCCACCGGAGGCGCACCGGACCCTCTCATGTGCGCATGCCAAGTTTTGTAGGAGACGGAGCCTCCGGTGGGAATGGCGGAGGTTCCGCCCCACCGGAGCTCCACCGGAGCTTCCGTCCGAGCCTCCGCAGTTGCGCTCCAGAAGGCGATTTGGGCGGACCCCACACCGGACCCCCACCGGATCCTGGGCGAAGCCTCTGGTGGATTCACCGGAGCCTCCTCTCCTGTGCAAAAGTACCTCCCTGGATTTCTTTCTCCTTGCTCTTTTCATATAAAGCAAACTCTTGCCCCAAATAGTTAGTGAACATAAATTGACCTGGGCATTTTCATTCATCGAACAAACATTAGATCAAAATAGATATGTTGTCATATAATTACCAAAACGGACGATGATCTTTCATTCTCCCCCTTTTTGGTAATTGATGACAACATCTCTATTTGCATGATTAAAAACACAATATGAACGGAGCTCCCCCTAAAGGTATGCTCCTTTCATATTGAGAGTATCTAGGCATGATATACAAGAATAATATGACAACGATATCACATAACACACATAACACATAAATAATAGGATACGAGGTTCATACATGCATAATATAACGAGGTTCACGATAGATAGGAATAATGTAAACACACCGAAGTTCCAAATGACCAAATAAGAAGCCAAACTCCCTCAAGCAAGTAAAAGATGCAAATCGAAGAAGCTTGAGGGAGACCCATGCAAATGCCCGTTCCTAATATATATCTCTCTCCCCCTTTGGCATCAAGATACCAAAAGAGGGAGATCAAGACGCTAACGTCCCGAAGATCACTCGGAGGAGGCTTCCGGGTCCGGAGAGGGGGCACGGCGGTGAGAGCTAGTAGCTTCGTCTCCTTCTTCCTCAGACCACTCAATTAGCTTGCCCTTGGAGTCCTTTGCTTTCCATTTGTCCCAATCTGTGATGCTAGGAAGAACCGGGGATTCAATGGAGAGAGCTTCCTCACGGAGACGTTGACAAGAGGCTTGAGCTTTGTTGCGGTTCTTGAGTTCCGCATCACAATGAGCTTCCCATTGGTGTTGCTCAATCTTCTTGTTCAAACGAAACACCTTCTTGAGGGCCCTTGCCATCCATTTGAAAGCATTTCTAGAGGGAGGAGGTTGAGACGGACCGGCCTCTTCTTCATCCTCATCAACAATGATGCGGGGCTTGTCCTTGTGCTTGCGAACGGCGGGAGTGGGATGCTCAATTGGTTCCGTGTGGTCCTTGATGAGCAGTCTCTTTTCTGTGTGAGGGATCCAACCCTCATTGTCAAGTGGTTCATCCGGAAACTTGTCGTCCCACGCGTCCAAGATTATCTTCATGATGAACGGTCCAAAGCAAGCATTCTTGCGGTTGATCACGGCGTGCCACAACTCATTCCAAATATAGTCAAGCACATCAAGCTTGCGAGGAGTGTCGTCCATCTGCTGTTGATGAGTTAGAAGCATGAGGTTCTTCAAGAAACCCTGGATCTCATCCACATTCCCCGCCTTTGGGTTGATGGTCTCTCTATAGATGCGCAACATGATATCATATGTGGGGTAGAGACCCTTGACGAACCCAACGGCGAACTTCTTCCAGTGATAGAGAGGAGTGAGTTGATCCTTGGAAAGTGACACAGTGTTGATGACATGAACTCGGAACCATCCATTAGCAAACTCTTCACCCTCAGCAAAAGGACAAAAATCCGGGTAGCCAACAAGAAGAGTGCCAACATCTTTCCACTTGATGTCAAGTTGTCTTCCCTTAGTCATCCAAATGAGGTTGCGTTTGGTCTCATTGGAGAGATGAACGGTGGCTAGAAACTGACAGACAAGATCTTCATCGAAGTCTTGTTGAAGACTGATTATGGGACCAAGTCCAAACCTCTCAATGAGCTCAATAGCCTCCCCAAAGTAGTTGTGGTGCCTTTCCATGTGCCCAAGGTTGATGGCGTGTTGAGGGACGACATTATCCTTCGGCTTCCTCATCAAGATCTCATTATAGATTTGCCCTTGGAAAACAGTGTGAAAACGTGGATCCTTACCCCGGAATTGTGGCATCAAGCGATCACGGGCAACCACATAGGGGTTCTCACGTCTTTCCTTCACAAATACCGCCTCGGACATCTTGGAGGCTGTTTTTGCGGTGTTCTTCTTGGACATCTTTTTCTCGGTGGCCGGGAACCGCTTGCGCTTGGCTTGAGTGTTGTCAAGTTCCTCCGCAATCTCATTCACTTGAGGAGTCTTGCGACGACCGGTGGTCTTGTAACGGACCCCCTTGGAACCGGAAGCATCTAAGAGAAAAGCAAAGAGATCATGAAGGAAGAGTAATGCTCGAGTTGATAAAGCACGCACAAATCCAAGAAACCAAGATACACATGGTGTTAGGGTTGAATAACTAGGGTTAGGGCAAACCAATCTTCCCTACAACCGCAACGATTCAAGCCTAACACGCGCTATCTAGGTTGCTAGGGTTTGTACTTGAGAACTTCCACTCCTAAAACTCCAAATCCACGAATCTAGAGAGCAAGAACATGAACTCCTATGCATCCCATCCATCAACTAGATGAGAGAGAGAGAGCACATACCCGCGTCGTCCATGGTGAAAAAGGAAGGAGGGAAGGTTCCCGGGGTGTCCCAAGGCAAGGAGAAGGTCTCCCCGCGGTGGAGCTCCCCAATCCGGCGGCGAAAAGCTTGGGGGCGGCGGCAGTTCGTGAGGAAGAAGAAAGGGAGCGGGTGGGGGAAAATGAGATTGGATCTCACTTACCCCCGCACGCCCCAGCCCTTATCCACGAAAAACTGCCCCCGGCGGAGCCTCCGGTGGTTTCATCGGAGCCTCCGGTCCACCCAGCGGAGCCTCCGGTGGTTCCCACCGGAGCCTCCGCCCCTTGTCCACCAAAATAGTTAATTTCAGGCCCGCTGAACAAATATGAGCCAGCGGAGCCTCCGGTGGTATTCCGGTGGATAGGGGCAGCGGAGCCTCCGGTGGATTCACCGGAGCCTCCGCCCAGCCAAATTTTCGCGCGCCAAGATTGTAAAAACACGAGCATTTCGATAGAAACATTGGTTTGGGCAAAGGAGGCTTGGGTTGGAAAATCGTCACTGATATACGAGAGACATTACTCGGAGGGGTTCGCAAGAATCAATAAAAAGGTAGAAGACCGAACCCGTACGAGTTGTCAAGACGAAGATATGATAGGCGTGAAAGATCCAAAACATACCAAAGGTCGGTGGCCGAAGCCACCATGTTTGAGTGTGTAACTTGGCACCGCGAAGATATATCTTGGGTCCAAAATTACTACTCACAATTAAGCACAATAAGTCACAATTGACTAGATATGCAATGATGAATTGTTTTTCGCATAATAGGAGGAGTGCATATTCATGAGTTGAGTAGCGCTCCCCCTATGTCCATGCCTACATCTAAACCTAATAGCATGCATAATGAGGGAAGATATGCAAGGTTTCAAGTGAAGTTGGAGGAATCTATGACATTTAGTTCATTCCTCAAAGCTCGAAATCTTGGTTCATCAAGGGCCTTCATGAAGATATCGGCAAGTTGATCCGTCGTGGAGACATATGAGAGATCAATATCACCTTTCTCAACATGATCCCGAATGAAATGATGACGGATCTCAATGTGCTTCGTCTTGGAGTGAAGAACCGGGTTGTAGGCGATCTTGATAGCACTCTCATTGTCAGAAAGAAGAGGCACCTTGTCAAAATGAATACCATAATCCTTCAAGGTTTGCCTCATCCATAGCAATTGGGCACAACAACTTGCCGCGGAGATATACTCGGCCTCGATGGTGGAGAGAGCACTGCAATTTTGCTTCTTAGAAGACCAACATACCAAGGAGCGGCCAAGAAATTGACAACCCCCGGATGTGGACTTCCTATCCGTCTTCTCTCCCGCATAATCCGCATCCGAGTATCCAATGAGCTGAAAGCTTGAACCCTTGGGGTACCAAAGACCAAAGTTTGGGGTATGAACTAGATATCGAAAGATTCGTTTCACAACTTCCAAATGACTTTGCCTTGGGGAGGCTTGAAACCTTGCACATTTACCTACGCTATACATGATATCGGGTCTAGATGCACAAAGGTAGAGCAAAGAGCCAATCATGGAGCGGTATACCTTTTGATCTACCTCATTACCGTTGGGGTCGGGTTTCAAGTCGGTGGTCGTGGACATAGGAGTATTCATAGGTTTGGCATCATTCATTTTAAACCTCTTGAGCATTTCTTGAGTGTATTTGGCTTGTTTGATGAAAGTCTCTTCATAATATTGATTTACTTCAAAGCCAAGGAAGAACTCCAACTCTCCCATCATAGACATCTCAAACCTATCGGTCATAAGCTTGCAAAACTCCTCATTGAACAAAGTGTTAGTAGACCCAAAAATGATGTCATCCACATAGAGTTGGCATACGAACAAGTCACCTCCAACCGTCTTGGTAAAGAGGATGGGATCGATTAAACCAACATTAAACCCACGATCTACTATAAACTCTTTAAGGTGCTAATACCACACACGTGGAGCTTGTTTAAGTCCATAGAGCGCCTTATCAAGTTTATAGACATGATCGGGGTGGTTGGGATCCTCGAAACCCGGTGGTTGCTTGACATATACTAACTCATTAATGGGACCATTAAGGAAAGCACTCTTGACATCCATTTGTTGTAACTTGAAGTTATGATGAGATGCATATGCAAGTAAGATGCGAATGGATTCAAGGCGAGCTACGGGAGCAAACGTTTCACCGAAATTGATACCTTCGACTTGAGAAAAACCTTGGGCTACCAATCTTGCCTTGTTGCGAATGACAATGCCATCTTTGTCTTGCTTGTTCTTGAACACCCATTTGGTGCCGAAGACATTTTTGCAATCCTTGGGTCTTGGCACTAATTTCCACACTTTTTTGCGCTCGAAGTTATTGAGTTCATCATGCATGGCTTCAAGCCAATCTTGATCTTCGAGAGCTTCATATACCTTCTTGGGTTCAATGAAAGAGACAAAAGCATGAGCCTTGCTAAAATCCGCCAATTTCCTTCTAGTGACCACTCTTCCACGAACTTGTCCAAGAATCTTGTCCTCCGTATCACCCGCTCGTTCAAGATTCTCTAGCCTTCTCTTTGCTCTTCGTGCTAGTATTTCCTCCAAAGATTCCTTGGATATGGATTGAGAATCACCTTCTTCATCGGAGACATGTCCATCTTCATTTTGTCCTTGATCAATGATGGGTGATGAATCACCACTAGGTTGAGCATTCTCAACAATGATGGAATCTTGATCATGATTTAGATGAGTTGCTTGGCCTTGTTCATTAGCTTGGCCTTGTTCATTAGCTTGAGGGCTCGGTTCATCTTGTTGGATAGCTTGATCATCAATGGGTGTAGTAAATGGCTCCACTTGAGTGGGGCATAGTCCTTCTCCCTCCGTCATCCGGTAATCCTCAATGGGAATTATTTCACCAATCCCCATTCTTCTTATGAAGATGGTAGGAATTGCATCTCCTACAACACCATGATCTATATGCCCCCCTTGGGAGCCGTTATCCTCATCAAACACTACGTCTATAGCTTCTTCAACTTGCCCGGTGGACTTGTTGTAGACTCTATAGGCGTGAGCATTTGTGGCATAGCCAACAAAGATACCCTCATAAGATATAGTCTCAAATTTTGACAACCGTTTTCCTTTCTTGCGAATGAAGCACTTGCAACCGAAGACCTTGAAATAAGATACATTCGGTTTCTTGCCCGTGAGAATCTCATAGGGAGTCTTGTTCAAGATCTTACGAAGATATAGCCGGTTGGTAGTGTGACAAGCGGTGGAGATGGCTTCGGCCCAAAAGTTATAGGGAGAAGAGAACTCCGCAATCATAGTTCTAGCCGCATCCATCAAAGTCTGGTTCTTTCTCTCTGCAACACCATTTTGTTGAGGGGTATAGGGAGTGGAATATTGATGAGCAATGCCTTCTTCACTAAGAAAACCCTCAACGGTGTAGTTCTTGAACTCCGAGCCATTATCACTCCGAATGGCCAATATGGTAGCATTGTGTTGGCGCTCCACTAGAGTGATGAACTCGATGACTCTATTTTGAGTTTCACTTTTCCTCTTGAAGAAATACACCCAACAATATCTTGAATAATCATCCACAATCACCAAGCAATACTTCTTTCCTCCGAGGCTATCATAGGATAGTGGGCCAAAGAGTCTAAGTGAATGAGCTCGAGAATTCTTGTGGTGGAGATAGTTATCTTGGTTTGGTGTTGCTCTCCATGTTGCTTCCCAAAGGTACAAGAGCTACACACACGATCTTTAGCAAACTTAGCTTTGGTTAGTCCTAGAGCGTGATTGACACTTTGGAGGTCATGTAACATTCTCATATTGGTGTGGGCTAGTCGGCGATGCCAAAGCCACCCCACATCAACTTTAGCCATTAGGCATGCCGCGGCACACATGTCTTCTTTAGAGAAGTCCACTACATACATGCCGTTCTCGAAAAACCCAACAAAGTCTACTTTAAGAGAAGTCTCCCAAGTGACAATCACACTCTCTTTATTAAAGAACGAGGTAAAACCACAATTTGCAAGTTGAAGAACGGACATCAAGTTATAGCCAAGGGACTCAACAAGGAGAACATTCTCAATTGATAAATCATTTGAGATAGCTACCTTGCCTCGTCCCAATACCTTAAGTTCGGACTTGTCACCAATTGTAACGCAATTGAGATGTGGTAAAGGAGGTTCAATATTACTTATTGCGTCATGGCTTCCGGTCATATGTTGGGATGCACCACTATCCACTGTCCATCTATTTGATCCGGAAGCGTTTCCCTACAAGAGATCAATTTCTTGATTTAGGTACCCATCCTTCAATGGGTCCTCTTTTGTTAGTCACAAGGGTCTTAGGAACCCAAATAGTCCAATGATAATCATCACCATAAGAAGTACCAACGTATTTAGCATAAACATGTCCATCTCTAGATTTCATAAGAACATAAGATGGGTTATATTTTCCGGCGAAATCATTATGAGTGATGCTCCCCCTAGAGGTATCACCACCCATAATGGAGTTGGTCTCCTTCTCTTTGGTCACCTCACCCTATTTCACAAAGAAAACATTTCGGGAGGGAGAGGTGACATTCTTGGATTTGTTCTTTGACTTGGAAACAAAGCCAAGTCCCTCTTTTCCTTTCTTGGCACCTTGAGAGCTTATTGCATCATTGAGAATTCTTTCCTTCCCTACAATGTTAGTTGTAGTAGAAGAGGTAGGCACAATAACAATGCTATTTGATGAAGATGCAACATGCTTATTAGATTGTTGAGCTAGAAGCTTGATTCGAGACTTGGCAAGTTTGTCATGAATTTCTTTGAGAGATGCAAACTCCTTTTTTAGTTTGTCATGCTCCTCGTCAAGTTTTTCGTGAGCTATTCCTAGCTTCAACTCTTCCTCTTCAAATTCTGTAAGTAAAACAAGAGATTTGGCATGTTCTTTCTTAAGCTTGGCAAGAGATTTTTTGTTATCTTTTCTAAGCTTTGAAACACTAATAGCATAAGTCTCTTGTAGACTAGATAGTTTCTCTTCAAGAGAGGCTCTCATGGATCTCTCTTTTTCAAGAGCCTTGACGAGTTCGCCATCATGATTATCATTGCTACCGCCATGGTTCTCCAAGGTCATGATGATCTCCTCCTTCTCATCGATGAGGGAGTTAGCCTCATCAAGTTGCCTTAGGAGAGCTTTTACCTTTTCTTTAGTTTCACCTTCAAGACTACACAACCAAGATCCTAGGTTCTTGGCCTCCTCATCATCAACAATGTTTTCAACACAATCCAATAATGAGGGAGAGCTAGTGATAATAGACTTGGAGGTGGAAGATATTACCGCGGTGGCTTTTTCCATGAGACATGTAGGTCGGATCGATGCCTTCTCATTGGGAGATTCAAATAGAGAGACCGATGAAGAGGAAGTCGTAGCTATGGCGACGTGGGCAACACCTACGACTTCATCTTCTCCTTCATCTCCGGAGTAGTATGTTTCCAATGTGGGGTCTTCTTGAACATATAGAGCCCTTGGGACTCTTCTAGCGAGGTTCTTGTTTGTGGAGCTTTGTTCTTGTCCTTGCGAACAAGCTTCCCTTCATTCTCTTCTCGTGGCTCAAAGGGACACTCTTTGACGAAGTGGTTTGCACTTCCACAATTTTAACATGTCCTTGGCCGCTCCCCTTTCTTCCTAAAGATCTTGTTCCTTGAAGGTCTAGGCGCACCGGCCTTGTGATCCTCCCATCTCTTCCAATACCCTTGCATGGCAAGAGCAATACATTTGTGGGCACCCTTGTATGTATCTTCATAGTCCTCCTCATCATCATCATCATCATCATCATCCACTTCTTCTATCTTGGCCATGGCCTTAGACTTCAAGGCAAGGTTAGGAGACTTCCCATGGCCTCTTGAGCGAGCAAGAGCATCATCCGCGCTCTTGTGAGATAAGGATATGGCTATGAACTCACTAAGGACACCAATGGAGTTGAGGGATTTGTTGTCGGATCTTGTTCGAATGCTAGTGGAGAGATTCTTCTCAAAAGGAGTTATGGCCTTGACAAATTTCCTCTTGATCCACTCATCGGAGATTTCCCCTTTTCCAAAGTCCCTTAATTGATTGCCAAGGGTGACCACTCTTCTATATAGCTCCTCAGGACTTTCATCTTCAAGCATGACAAAGTTCTCGGACTTTTCAAGAGCAACATCATATTTGGATGATTGGATGCTTGCATTGCCTTGGAACAAGGAGTCAAGCTTATCCCAAGCTTCCTTGGCGGTCTCGATACCGCGAATGTGTTCAAGATGTTCTCTTGGGAGAGCCTTTTGGATAGTCACAAGAGCGGTCTTGTTGAGTTGAAATTCCACATACTCTCTTGGAGTCAAGTTGTTCGGATCGTGAGGGTGGAATCCATGGAGAATGCTTCTCCACAAAGCGGTGCAAGATCCTGAAATGTGAGACTCCATATCGAACTTCCAAGAAGAGAACTCGTTAGTGTTAAGCATGGGAGGAACTCCAACATTAACCATGTGTGGCATAGTGGCAATAGGGTGGATAGAATCATAATTGGGAGGTGGTGGAACTTTAGAGTGAGACCCCAAACCGTTAGCCGATTGAGACTTGGAGCCCTCGGAGCTCCCACCACTCTTAGCCTTTTTATCGGCTTTCGCTTTGGCTTTCGCCTTAGCTAAAGCGATGTTAGCTTCCATCTCGTCGATATCCGGAATGGATTCTTCGTCCGAGCTAACATCGTTGGTGGTGAGGGGTGGTTCCGTGGACTCCTTGGTTTTCCCCATCAGTGCCTCCATCATTTTCTTTATGCTAGAAACCTCCTAACTAACACTAGAGCTAACCTTAGATAGTTCGGTTTGGAGAACTCCAACCGTATCTTGTAGGTTAGATATAGTGTCGGCCATTTTGGAGATTTCCGCACTAGAACTTCCGGGGGCATTTTCATCGACCATTGTACTCTTGGGCGGTTAAGCCCTTAGTAAGAGCCGAGGCTCTGATACCAATTGAAAGTGCACTATGGTCAACTAGAGGGGGGGTGAATAGGTTGACTACCAATTTTTCTTTTCTTTTCCTTTTAGTGAGGCTAAGAGTGATAAGATAATGTTCTCTAGATGTGCATCTAGGTGAGCAACCTATGTGAACAAGATAATATGTGCAACGGAAGTAAAGCGTAAGGTAGTAAAGCAAACAACAAGTGTAAACAAGGAGACAACGATATGATTCCCGTAGTTCCTTCTCAAAGACAAGTACGTCTACGTTGGAGAGGTGGGGAGCCACCTAGGCGCTCCTCAATAGCACGGTTGTGCACACCTTGTTCTCCTTGAGCTTCTCCGGTGAGGGAGATTCTCGTTTCCACTATGAGGTCGACTTGAAGGCGTTGACCAAACCTTTACAAGGGCTCGAGGTCACTCCACAATATGGATGGAGGCTCTCAAGCAATCCGTAGCTTCTTGCAACAAGGTGGAAGCTACAAGCACAAGATCTACTAAGGTTTCTAGGCCTCAAGTAGGATTCTAGATCTACTAGGTTGTGGTGGATGGATTTGAGATTCCTTTGGTGGAAGTGTGGATCTAGGCCTCCTCTAGCTCTCCACCAAGTTTGGGAGTGATTGGGTGGACGGAGTGGGAGATCTAGGCGGATGAAGCTTTCATTAATGGCTAGGAGAGAGAATGGGGGAAAGCTTAGCATTTAAGAGGTATGGGAAGGGGTATTTATACCCCTTTCATTTAAGGGCCATTGCAGTCCAAGAGCACCGGAGGCTCCGGTGGTTTCACCGGAGGCTCCGGTGGGCTTCGTTCACTTGCGCAGTGGCACAGCACACTTGTACTCGCTTGCTGGACCACATGGCGGAGGTTCCGGGGGGAATGGCGGAGGTTCCGCCCCACCGGAGGTTCACCGGAGGCTCCGGTGGAACCTCCGCACCCGTGCAACAGAAACTGGTTCTGGCGGAGCCCCCACCGGAGGTCCACCGGACCCCATTTGCATTATGGCCAAGCTAGGCCATCGGAGGCCCACCGGAGGCTCCGGTGGAGCCTCCGTTCTTGTCCAACAGAACGCCGTTTGGGTGGAGCCTCCACCGGAGGCGCACCGGACCCTCTCATGTGCGCATGCCAGGTTTTGTAGGAGACGGAGCCTCCGGTGGGAATGGCGGAGGTTCCGCCCCACCGGAGCTTCCGTCCGAGCCTCCGCAGTTGCGCTCCAGAAGGCGATTTGGGCGGATCCCACACTGGACCCCCACCGGATCCTGGGCGGAGCCTCCGGTGGATTCACCGGAGCCTCCGCTCCTGTGCAAAAGTACCTCCCTGGATTTCTTTCTCCTTGCTCTTTTCATATAAAGCGAACGCTTGCCCCAAATAGTTAGTGAACATAAATTGACCTGGGCATTTTCATTCATCGAACAAACATTAGATCAAAATAGATATGTTGTCATATAATTACCAAAACGGACGATGATCTTTCAGGTTTAATATGTGTGAAAACATTTGAGGGTTATTAGTAAGGAAGATAATGTTGTGGTTGTTATTTTTGGTTATAATGGAATATTATAGAATTCCATTAAACCTTTAGAAACAAGTTTATAAATTAAACAAAATATTTTATGTTTGACATATTTGAATTGGAAATGTTTTTCTCTTTAATTTGATATAACATTTTATGTTTTCTGAAATTATTTGAATAAGTTATTGTTTTATTAATTTTAAATGAATTAAATGATTAGGAAAAATATTACACACATGAAAACATGGTCAAATAACCATGAAAACATCATAGATGAGTTATATTTGTCATTTAGATCATTTTGGCACATACCTTGTATTTTTCTGATTTTATGAATTATTTATTATTTTTCACAATTTTAAATGACTTAATTTAAATTCAAAATATTTAATTTTAAAAGTTTATCAAACATTTTTGAAAAGTTCATAATCATTTAAATTACATTTTTCTGATTAATTTTGTATCTTAGTTTTATTTTTCTGATTAATAGAATTAAAGTTATTGATTTAACAAATTTAATTATTTTTCTGCCAATATTCAAATTGACAGGTGGGACCCACCTGTCGGTTTAATTTCTAAAATCAAAAATAAAAGAAAAGAAAAATAAAAATAGCCAGGACGTCATGCTGACGTCATAGCTGCATCATCCTAGAGGAATTCCTCTATGTTGAATTCCAATCGGGCCATTGGCTACGAATTTGATCAAACTGTTGGTACCACAGGCCAGAGGAGGTGTCCACGAGTTTAGGGGAGGCGGCGCTTTGACCAAATGGTCGCCAGAGTTGCGCCGGCGTCCATTGGCGCGGCGGCGAGCGACGGCAGACGGTGAACGACCGAGTTGGGGGATGATTTTTGAAAGCGAAAGCACCCAAGGGTGCAACAGCATACCAGGAGTGGGCTGGTGTAGATTAATTGGCACGGGGAGCTCCATCGCGACGGCACGCTTCCGCAGCAGCCGGAGACGGTGAGAAAAGGGAACCATGTAATTTGTCGTTGTTCGTTTCTCCTGGCTTCCGTGACTTCTCGAGGAGGAAGAGGAGGTCCAGGCGCATCTATGAGTGGCCTCAGCTGCCCTCGAGGGGGCCGGAATCGACGGCGGCGAGTGGCGGCCGGAATAGCTAGGGTTTCGGTTTTCGTTGTACAGAGGAAACGAGAGAGAGGGAGACTGCGAGAGAGAGGAGCAGATGCAGACGCCTCCTTCTACTTATCCTCGCACAAAGGCGGTGAGCAGGAGGTGGCCGTGACGGCAGCGACGTCGTGATCTTCTCCTCTGCCTTGTGGCAGAGGAAGAAAAAACAGGAAATAAAAGAATATTTTCGATAACCCCCTCAAGTCTTGGTTATTCACAGCGAAGTCCTTCTCTTAATGAAAACTGAAAAGAAACCCCAGTTTTCAGGGCCTATTTGCAAACCTAAATATTAATAAAAATCATATTTGGAAACTTTATCAAATTTACAACCTCACCATGTTTTGTTTTGGTGAATTTGAAGAATATTTATATTTTTTATTTAGGGTGCAAGATTAAGTGGTTTTATTGTTTTCTTTTATTTTAATTTATTAAATGGCTAAAAATTTATTTTAGGCATGAATACCACATTCACTCAACACACATATGGTTCCCAAGTGGTGTATTATGAGTGGATCATATTGGATACAATTCCTTATAGAAGATAATTTTAGTAAAACTACTTGGTACTGGTTCTATGCACTGTTATGAAAATCTTTTAATATGGAATCTTATTCCATATCAAACCAAATGGTGTTAGGTAATGAATGGATTTGTTTTCCTTTGTGTGGCTTTGTTATCTTCCTCTTTGGGTTTCTTATCAAGTCTGGTGAACATTTCTTTATATTGGGTGTAAGCCATGTTTATTATTTTAAACGCTTGTTCAAATAGAAAAACATGAGTGTTTGGAATCTATTTGTTTGTTTTCCACCAGTTTCCAAATGTGGATAATGTCTAATGTTGTTTTAGAACATGTAGTCATTTACATGGTTATATGTAGATGAGTTTTTGTTATCTTATGTTAGTCTTACATATGGAAAGGATATGGAAAACAAGATATTATTATGAGTTCATCATCTCTGATGAGCTTGACAAAGATTAATGGTTCTCTAATGTATCCTAATGATTCACTGGATAATTTCTTAGGATCCCTTTCTGAGGCAGTGTTGCTTCTTGTGGTCTTCTGTTGCTTGATGTTCTTCTCTTTAGTTGCCACTAGTCTTCTGTTATCACCTTTGTCACTTGCAAGTAAGATCATCTTTGGGATTCCATATACAATTATCTCACCCTTGTGGTGAAGGCAACCAATTACTCCAAGCAAAGATTTTACTTAGATTATTATAATGTGGTTTCTTGTTTCCTTAGTGTTATTCTTTCTCTTGATTGATTGCAAAAGAAATATAGATGTATTTTATGACATCAATCTGCCCAATGCATATACGAAGAATTGGTTAACAAGGTAGCTAGTCTTGCCTCCAAATTACTACTCATATACAATAGGCTGGGATGTACCAGGTTACTCAACCTTCTGTTGTTTGTGTAAGACACTCAAGTGTTTGAGTATACAAAAGTGATCTATTAACAAGGTCTAGAAACTTGTTACCAAACTACTTCTATATAACACTAACATTGGAGTATCACACTCTTTCAAGAGAGTTAATAAGATCATATCAAGATATAAGAGTTTCCAAGTACTCTTATAGAAGATTAGAGTAGCACTTCAAGCACACTCTAAATAATATTCTTGGAGATCTTCCTGTGGTAGTCCTCCTTCCTTGTGGTTGCTTATCTTGCATAATGATTTAGAGAAGATTTGGAAACCAATAGAATGGTCTAGACAACATAACAAGATCTAGATTAAGAGTTAGTTTATGCTTTTATTATCCTTTCATATACTTCTTATTTTATTTCCCATAAGATATTTACTTGTTTCATACATGATTGGTTTTACTTAGCTATCATTTCAATTTCCCTAATAGAAGTTATATCTTGTTGTTATCCTTAGTTGTATACAGAGATACTTTAATTGTTGAATGATGATTTGAATAGAAATGTGGAATTCTTATAGAATGCTGACTTAATAGGAAGTTGATCAAATGATTCATTTATGTGTTCACAGCTCATATGCTCACTAATATAAGATGAATAAGACAATGATCATAATAAGGTTATTGGGGTTTAATGACTTATGTCATAATTGATAGTTGTTTTTCTCAAGTGTCATGTTGTCACTTTATATTCTTCTCTTAATGACCTTTGTCTTTCTTAATGCAGATCTAGAAGTTTGGAAATATCATATGTGATGATAAAGGTTTAACAGTAGGTTAAGAAGATTTATTTCTTCATTTAGGTACTTCTTTTATGATGGATGAGATATGTACATATTCGATAAATATGTTAATACAATTATTATGTCATTTCCCACTTGTAGGTTTTGATTTAAGACTAGTGGGTATCATTTGTATTCTATTAAACCTTTGTTATTTACTTGTGAAGGTTAACATAGTAGTTACTAAATAATTTGGAAAGATGTGGTGTGAATGGTTGATATCTTCAATAGTTATTGTTTGAGAGGACATAACACCTCTATTAATGAGATGGTTCAATTGTGTATTACTCATTGGTGGAAGTATGATTATCAGTTGTGTGATTTGGGTACTCACCCCTCTTAAGTTGTAGATATATAATGAATTGTCCCAATTCATTTAAAGACTTGTGGTTAAGGTTGTTGAGAGTTTTCCTTGGTCACAACCAATTATGGTTTGTGTAATCATGTGATTTGGTTTGTAGAGATACTGTGTTATAAAGATCACTCTAAATGTACTCTTGACCAGATGATCTAGACCTATTTCATCATGTCAAGTGAATCTTTGGTCACTTTGCTTTGTTTAAATTTCGCGCCAAAATTTCCCGTACTTTTAGATGCATGCTTTGCAAATGCACATATTATATTTAGATCCTTATAACTTCCCAAACACTGGGATGTTACAATAATCTTAGTATTCTCAAGTTAAGATCGTTTGTACTTCCAGGGAAAATTGCATGATTGTTTCTATCACATGTATATTTTCTTGTTTTTTCCCTCAACTCTTATGCTTGCTACCCAGCCTTGCTAGCCAAAAACCTGTACTGAGAGCAAATGCTTCTCGTGCATCCAAACCTTGAGCCAAAAACCATGCCATTTGTGTCCACCATACCTACCTATATGTGGTATTTAACCTTCACTCCAAATAAATTTCTCATGTGCTACCTTTAAAACCTTCAAAAATTATACCTATTTTGTGCCCCTATTTTAGCTCAGGAGGAAGTAAGTAGACGGTCTTATTTTACTCGTTGATTGGGCTTTACACACCTGGACTAGTGGCACATCCGCTTATACAACTGCTAGAAGAGTTTGCAATGGGGTTCCCAGCCCCAAACTTAATTACTATAAATTATCTTCACTCTTTTTGCCCCTGATTTACCAGTCAAAGCATAATTGTGTAAACAAAAGAGAAGAGGGATGATCTACTACCCTAGTAGCGTCCTTCAAGTGGAGCCGCTTGACATGGGGATGACTCCCAGGCCTATCATATGAGCCTACCCGGTGGCGTGAGGACACTCAACACGTCCCCTACTTGAGCCTACCAGTTCCTACGCTATGGGAAGCCCACTCGAAGGCCCATCCGGGTCCAAGAAGCCACCCTTGATTTCTTGAAGCACAAGACAAGAACTCCTATCCGTAGTCTACTAGGACTCATCTAAACCCCTAAAGGCTGCATATATAAAGCCAGGAGAGAGGAGAGAAAAAGGGGGACAGGAGACAGGAACAAGAGACAAGCCACGACTAGACGCAACCCTAGACTAGACAATACACGGGATACCCCGTACACACCACCACGACATCGCCGTTGTAACAGCTCGACTATCTCACCATAATACAGATCAGACAAGCAGGAGTAAGGGTTTTACCTCTACGAGGGCCCCGAACCTGGGTAAATCTTGCCTCCTTGTTAGCCGTCGGGACCACCAGCGCGTACATCGTTCCTCTACTCGAAACCCTACCGGATCACCCGAGAGATTTGTCGACACGACTCATCGATAATTGGCGTTGTTTGTGGGAACGACACGCACTGGATCTACGGTCTCGCCGGCCTCATTTACATCAAGCTTCGGGTCCTCGACCCCACGAATTTGGTCTACTTTTGGTTCCTTCAACTTCATGATCACTCGCCGGCATCACGCACGGTCTTCATCATCTACATCGACATCGTTTTTCACACGCAGGCTGCAGGACATCAGCAATGTACATGTTGCGGATGCCATCAACGGCTCCTCGGAACTCACCTGCACAATTACTTCGGTGGACAGATGCGAAATCAAATTATCTATCATCTCCAAAAAGAATCGGCGAATTCTAGCGGTTAGATCTCCGTGGATGACCCGGACACTGAACGCCTATAATAATCTGACGGAACTCCGCGCGACTTTGGGAATACAATTCCCATGGTTGACTCAGACATAAAATTGAAGATCACACCATAGAGAAGTTGTGTAATACAATCCCGCACCACTCCGTCTTTTTTGAGCCAATTCCTACGGTTAGATCTCCGTCAACGGCTCACATACTGCGACATGTTTTGGATCTCCTGTGAGTTCGCGAATTCAAACCACAGATCCGGATCCTATTTCATCAATTTACAAGTCGACACAAAGAACAAGCAACGTTGATACGTCCATTTTGCATCACTATTTTATATCGTAATTTTCTGTTATTAATCGATATATTTCATGTTATGATGCATCCCTTATGTTATTTTATCTTATTTTGCATGTTTTAGAATTTTTGGAGAATAAACACCGGGACCAGAAATCTAATGGAAAAGGCACCGTCGAGATACCATATTTTAGAATATCACAAGAAGAAGGGGGACAGCCGGGGTATCTTAGAAGTCCAGAGGAGGAGTCCAGCCAGAAGGAGAGTCAGAGGGGGGCCACCAGGGGCCCACACCATGAGGTGGCGCGCCCCCTGGCCGCGCCACCAGGTGGTGTGGCCATCCTGGCCCACCCCTGGTGGATATTTTTGGCGTACTTGGCCCCGAGAGAACCCTAAGCCTCGTACCATCGTCGAAGAATTATTCCGCTGCCGCCTCGGGGCGGAAAACACCTGAGAGATAAAAGCTCTCTGGCAGAGAGAAATCTGTCCGGGAAATTCCTCTCCGGAGAGGGGAAATCACCGCCATCGTCACCGTCATCACTCCGGGCATCATCAAGATCGTCATCATCATCACCATCATCATCATCACCATCACCCTCATCATCCACCGTCATCCCGCTGTAACAATTAGGCGCCTCTATAGTTGTTATTAAGAAAGATCATTATCCTTTGCCTTTTATTAATCAAATGTTAGAAAGGTTGTCTAAGAAAACTCATTTCTGCTTTCTTGATGGTTATTTAGGGCTCTCTCAAATTGCTGTTAGGAAGCCTAATCAAGATAAAACAACTTTCACTTGTCCTTTTGGAACCTATGCTTATAGACGTATGCCTTTTGTTTTATGTAATGCTCCTGCTACTTTTGAAAGATGCATGTCTGCTATCTTTCATGGTTTTTGTGAAGAAATTGTGGAAGTCTTCATGGAAGATTTCTCCGTCTATGGAACTTATTTTGATAATTGTTTATAGAATCTTGATAAATTTTTGCAGAGATGCGAGGAGACTAATCTTGTTCTTAATTGGGAGAAATGCCATTTTATGGTTAATGAGGGAATTGTTCTTGGACACAGAATTTCCGAAAGTGGTATTGAAGTTGACAGAGCTAAAGTTGAAGCTATTGAGAAAATGTCCTGTCCCAGGGATGTTAAAGCTATTCGTAGTATTCTTGGTCATGCTGGTTTCTATAGAAGATTTATTAAAGATTTCTCTAAAATATCAAAGCTTCTTACTAATATTCTTCAAAAAGATGTACCTTTTGTATTTGATGAAGATTGCAAAGAAGCTTTTGAAATTTTAAAGAAGGCTTTAATATCTGCCCCTATTGTTCAACCACCTGATTGGAATTTACCATTTGAAGTTATGTGTGATGCTAGTGATTATGCTGTAGGTGATGTTCTTGGACATCGGGTAGATAAGAAGTTAAATGTTATTCATTATGCTAGTAAAACTCTTGATGCTGATCAGAAGAATTATGCTACCACTGAGAAAGAGTTGCTGTAGTTTTTGCTTGTGATAAATTTAGGCAGTATATTGTTGATTCTAAAGTTACTAGTCATACTTATCATGCTGCTATTAAGTACCTTATGGAAAAGAAACATGCTAAGCCTAGTCTTATTAGATGGGTGCTTCTCTTACAAGAGTTTTATTTACATATTGTGGATAGGAAGGGTGCTGAAAATCCTGTTGCTGATAATTTGTCTAGAATAGAAAATATCTCTGATGACCCTATTCATGTTACCGATAGTTTTCCTAATGAACAGTTAGAGGCAATAAAAGTGAGCTCTCAAGAGAGTCCATGGTATGATGATTATGCTAACTTTATTGTTTCCAAGTATTTGCCTCCTACCTTTACAGCTCAGCAAAGAAGAAAATTCTTCTATGATTTGAGGCATTATTTTTGGGATGACCCACACTTATATAAAGAAGGTGTTGATGGTATTATGCGAAGATGTGTTCCCAAAAAAGAACAACAAGAGATATTGAGAAAATGTCATAGTAGTGCTTATGGAGGACATCACGCTGGAGATAGAACTGCACATAAGGTTCTACTATCAGGTTTTTATTGGCCTACTCTCTTTAAAGATGCTAGAAAGTTTGTTTTATCTTGTGATCAATGTCAAAAGGTTGGAATTATTTCTAGAAGTAATGAAATGCCTATGAATTATTCTCTTGTTATTGAACCGTTTGATTGTTGGGGTTTTGACTTTATGGGTCCTTTCCCTCCTTCAAAAGGCTACACTCATATTCTTGTTGTTGTTGATTATGTCACTAAATGGGTAGAAGCTATACCTACTAAAAGTGCTGATGGTGAAACCTCATTAAAAATCCTTAAAGATATTATTTTCCCTAGGTTTGGTGTGCCTAGATATCTTATGACTGATGGGGGTTCTCATTTTATTCATGGTGGTTTTAGAAAGACTCTTGCTAAATATGATGTTAATCATAGAATTGCCTCACCCTATCATCCTCAAACTAGTGGGCAAGTAGAATTATCAAATAGAGAAATCAAATCTATCTTATAAAAGACTGTTAGCAAATCCAGAAAAAATTGGGCTAAGAAATTAAATGATGCTCTGTGGGCTTATAGAACTGCTTATAAAAATCCCATGGGCATGTTTCCTTGTAAAATGGTTTATGGAAAAGCTTGTCACTTGCCCCTAGAATTAGAACACAAAGCTTATTGGGCAGTGAGAGACCTAAATAGAGATTTTAAACTTGCTGGTGAGGAAAGGTTGCTTGACTTAAGTTCTTTAGATGAATGGAGGAGTGAACCATATGAAAATGCTAAGCTCTTTAAAGAGAAAGTTAAAAGATGGCACGATAAGAGAATTATTAAAAGGGAATTTCATGTTGGTGAGAAAGTGCTATTGTATAGGTCTTGTCTAAGATTTTTTGCAGGAAAATTACTCCCGAGATGGGAAGGACCTTTTGTTATCGAAGAGGTATATCGTTCGGGGGCAATTAAAATTGTTTCCCTTGAAGAAAACTCTTCACAAGTGGTGAATGGCCAAAGAATCAAGCATTATATTTCTGGAGATCCTTATAATGAGAATGTTGATTGGATTCGAGCCATGATCCCGAAGGAATTTATTAAGAAGCATATTTCAGAAACTGCAGAGTCAGTTTTCGAATAGGTATCAGTTTTTGTAAGAAAACTTTCGTGAAACATCTTCCAACTTTTATTTTTACTGTTTCTGGAAAATATGAAAAATTATGAGCCGGAAACAAGGCGGAGACGGAGCCCAGAGGCTCCACACCATGGGGTGCCGTGGGCCCACCCCTGGCCGCGCCAGCCCATGGTGTGGGAGCCCCGGAGCCCCTCTCTGACTCGTTTTTGACCTGGACTTTCCTTTCGTTATGAAACTTTTTGCTATATAACCCCCCGGACCCCCTAGGTCTGTATATCATTTTCTTGTCGTGTTTCTGTTTCGAGTTGTTTCTGCCAGATTACATCTTCAGATCTAGAGCAACAATGGCCTCTCCTGGATCTCCCAAAGACAGTTTCTTTGAGAACGTCGTCAACCCATACACGAACGAGTTGAAGATGCATCCCAAGGAATTGGTGCTCAAGGACGGGAAGGTGCAGATTGAAGATGTTCGGGGCCCTAGAGGAGAAGGCAGTCTGGAAGCTAGGATGGAAGGACTGGAGCAAGAATTTTTTAGGTACAAGAAGATGGCAGAGCGTGAAGTTGAGATCATAGACATGATAAAGACAGAACAGATCGCTGAATACAAGAGGGAGAATTTGAAGCTTTGGGAGGAGATTTTCTCACTCACCAAGACCACCAATGATTTGCAAGCACAACTCTATGATGTGCAGAACCAGAACTGCGAGTATGAGAACATGTTTAAACGTATAAGCTTTGCTGCTAGTTTCAGGATGATGGAGACCAGGACATCATTTGTGGATGGAGATCCTTTACCTTGGAAGATCGAGGATGAGAAGGATTCACCACCACCACCAAAGAATTAATTCGTCATTGGTATTGGCATCCCCTTGACTTGTCCCAAGCTTGGGGGGAGTGCCGCGGTGTCACATCACTATCTTTCATATTTTTACTTTTTCAGTAGAGTCATATCATGAGTAGAGAGGTTATCATATAGGATGGTTTGCAGTATGGAAGTGTCTCTCCTTAGTTGGTTATCGTTGTATCCGTTGGTGTGAGTTGCCGGTTTGAAATATTAATGAGAAGTTTCATCATGTACTTTATGCACACATTATTGTAGTTTTCAATTTCTGTCATATGGTTGAGCTTGTTGTTAGTATTTGGTATCACTCTGGATATCATCAAGTTTATCTAGTTGGTTTTGGCAAACTTAGCTTGGGTCAGTAGAGATAAAATTTGAGATGCTAGTATGAGAAAGAGGAATTTGCCTATTAGCTCATAAACTTAGTATTCACAAGTTAAGATCGCTTGGGCTTTCAATGAAGATTATATGATTGGTTTCATCATATGTATATTTTTTTGTTTTCCCTCAACTCTTATGCTTGCTACCCAGCCTTGCTAGCCAAAAACCATGTACTGAGAGGGAATGCTTCTCATGCATCCAAAGCTTAAACCCCAAAACATTGCCATATGTGTCCACCATACCTTCCTACATGTGGTATTTCACCGCCACTCCAAGTAAATTGCTCATGTACTACCTTTAAAACTTTCAAATTACTCCTGTTTTGTGTTCCTGTTTTAGCTCATGAGGACGCAAATAGAGAATATTTATCTCACTTGTTGATTGGACTCACACACCTGGACTAGTGGCTTCATCCGCTTATCCGAATGCTAAAAGAGCTGGCAGCGGGGTTCCCAGCCCCAAATAATAATACAAATTCTCTTCACTCTTTTTTCCCCTGATTTATCAGTCAAAGCATAATTGTGTAAACAAAAGAGAAAGAGGGATGACCTTCTATACCAGTTGCGTCCTTCTATGGAGCCGCTCTTGTGAGTCTAGTTGGCTTGTGACATACTGTATTTTTTGTTTGCCATTCGTTGACATAAGCATACACCTCTCTCAAAATTTAGACAATCCTCCACGGTTTGTGATTGTTGGAAGGCACCCGAGTATTCGGTTAAACATGGTTTCTGTAAGATGGATGGGGGGAGTGTCATGCATTTCATACCTCTGTTTATTAAAATAAAAGCTCTAGCACATGAGTGATCAATGCTTCCCTCTGCGAAGGGCCTATCTTATACTTTTATGTTGAGTCAGTAAACCTACTTCCTTCTGTCTCCAGCAAGCATTTGAGTTGTTGTGATCTCACCATCTATATGTTGATTTATTCAATCATGTTTTCTATCCTTCTTTTTTTAAGACATGCTTTATTATCTGAATGAATATTACTTTGAAAGCTATGAATCACTGTAAAAGAGTTGTTATAATTAAACATGTTAAGCTCTTCAATATAAACATTGCTATAAAACTTCACGTAAGATAAGTATGATATCATTAAATGTTCTCTGACCAAGAACAAAGTTTGCCATCACCAGTTTTGATTCTCTCTTTTGCATCTTTGTTTGTGAATCCCATTACTCATTTCAAGTTAAGTTATATGAGAGGAAGTTGTTGTCTATAATGATTGGTGCATAGATAAATGTGATGCTTCTTGTCCGTATTTTATTTATCGACTCTTCACTCCATAAACCTATGGTCATGTTTATTGACTTCAGTTTCGCTTGGGGACAAGCGAGGTCTAAGTTTGGGGGAGTTGATACGTCCATTTTGCATCACTATTTTATATTGTGCTTTTCTATTATTCATCGATATATTTCATGTTATGATGCATCCCTTATGTTATTTTATCTTATTTTGCATGTTTCATAATTTTTGGAGAATAAACACCAGGACCAGAAATCTGATGGAAAAAGCATCGTCGAGATACCATATTTCAGAAGATCAGAACAAGAAGGGGGACATCTGGGGTATCTTAGAAGTCCAGAGGAGGAGTCAAGCCAGAAGGAGAGCCAGAGGGGGCCACAAGGGGCCCACACCATGAGGTGGCGCACACCACATGGTGGATATTTTTGGCGTACTTGGCCCCGAGGGAACCCTAAGCCTCATACCATCGTCGAAGAATTATGTCGCCGCCGCCTCGGGGCGGAAAACACCCGAGAGAGAAAGCTGTTTGGCAGGGAGAAATCTCCCGGGGAAATTCCTCTCCGGATAGGGGAAATCACCGCCATCGTCACCGTCATCACTCTGGGCATCATCAAGATCGTCATCATCATCATCACCATCATCATCATCACCATCACCCTCATCATCCACCGTCATCCCGCTGTAACAATTAGGGGCCTCTAGCGTTGTTTTACATTAGATCTCTCTCCCTGTGTGGATTACTTGTTAGTAGTTGATGCTTGTGAGATTTATCGGTGTTTGCACTTTATGACCAGATTGTTATCATCCATTATATCACCTCTGATTATGATCCATATTATGTCTTGTGAGTAGTTCATGTTGTTCTTGAGGACATGGTATAAGTCAAGTTGTTAGTAGTGAAGTAATGTTGAATAATATTTAATGTTTGATATTTAAGTTGTGGTGTTATTCTCCTAGTGGTGTCATGTGAACGTCGACTACATGATACTTCACCATTTATGGGCCTAGGGGAATGCATTGTGTATTTGGCTACTAATTTTGGGGTTGCCGGAGTGACAGAAACCTAAACCCCCGTTAGGAAACCACTACACGAGGGAGCGTAGGATCCCAGAGTTTAAAGATGTGGTTAGATTTATTAATTAATTAATTTCTTATAGTTGCAGATGCTTGAAAGGGGTATAATCACAAGTATGTATTATTCTTGGATGGGAAGGTACATTAGAATAGGTTCACCCACACAACACTTGTCAAAACAACTAAGATTATTCAGCTGCATGGAACAAAAGCACTTGACAGAAACCTCCCATGTGTCCTCGAGAACGTTTGTTAATCATAAGTAAACCCACCGGCTTGTCCTTTGTTGAAGAAAGGATTGGGCCATTTGATGCAATTATTACCACTGTATTTTATTTACTCGCACTTTATTTATCGGCAATATCAAAAAACCCTACAAATCTATCTTTCAGCATTTACAGTTATTCCTTCATCGAAACTGCTTGTCAACACCTTCTGCTCCTTGTTGGGTTCGACACTCTTATTTATTGAAAGTACTACGATACACCCCTATAATTGTGGGTCATCAAACGTCAACAAAACATAGCGACTCGTCATACTACTGCCCCGGGGCTTGACATCAACATTGCCCTCCATGTACACACAACAAACATCGCGACTCCACCGTGTTGACTCGGTCCGCCGCGTCGAGTCCTTCGGGAAAACATCGCGACTCCGCCGCGTTGACTCGGTCCGCCGCGTCGAGTCCTTCGGGAAAACATCGCGACTCCGCCGCGTCGACTCGGTCCGCCGCGTCGAGTCCTTCGGGAAAACATCACGACTCCGCCTCCTTGACTCGGTCCGCCACGTCGAGTCCTTCTAGAAAACATCACGACTCTGTCGCGTCGACTCGGTCCGGCGCATCGAGTCCTTCGGGCAAACATCGCGAGTCCGCCGCGTCGACTCGGTCCTCCGCGCTGAGTCATTCGGGCAAACATCGCGATTCTGCCGCGTCGACTCGGTCCTCCGCATCGAGTCCTTCGGGCAAACATCGCCACTCCACCGCGTCGACACGGTCCGTTGTGTTGAGTTCTTCCGGCAAACATCGCTACTCCGCCACGTCAACTCCGTCCGCCGCGTCGAGTCCTTCCGGAAAACATCACGACTCCGCTGCGTCGACTCCGTCCGCCGTGTCGAGTCCTTCCGGAAAACATCACGACTCCGCCTAGAAAACATCGCGACTCCTCCGCACAACTCCGCTGCGTCGAATCCTCTCGACTAAGTGTCTCGGGGGCTGTCCTTCGCCGGAGCCGCATTTGTCACTCAGGGGCTGTGCCGCGAAATCAGGCGCACTCGACATATTCGCCGTAGCCGCACTCTGGTGCCTTGTCAACTCTGCTTCATCGATTCCGGCGATGTTGTCGACTCCATCACTCGACACAGCCTCATCGACTATACCAGCATCACACAAAGATAAGTTCCTCTTATACGAGTCGACAAATTTACTTTTTCATGTCTATAATCTGCTGTGAAGCTACACCTGACACCCTAGGGCTGCGCCCCGTAAACTACATGTATACTCGACACCCCGTCATGTTGCCTATTACACTACCGCATTTACACGCTACAGCCCGAGTAGCTGATACTGCCTGACGTCGACTCTTGCTCCGACCCGGTTTGCAGCAGCAACTGACAGTTCGGGAAGGAGCAGAGACAATGACTGTCAGGCTAACAAAAAAGGCACAGCGTACGATGCAAAAGTGTCGCGTAGGGTCAAATCATTGCCTACCAACAGGCCATACTCGACTCTGCAGTCAATAGAATGTTGGTTCACAACCAAGATTAATCCGAGCAACAGTTTGCTCCGTACATTTTGCTATACACGGCACTATTATTACATTATTTAACCACATCCGTTTATATGGCTGCAACTGCAACGCAGGAACCACAGCATTGGCTGCACCTTTGGGAGTCGATAATCCTCCGCTTGGAGTCGACACATATTGATACGTCATAAATGTATTCTTAATTTCTGATGTTCCATGTTGATATTATGCCAATTGCTACATGTTTTGCTTATAGTTTATGTCATTTTTATCAATTTTTCGGACTAACCTATTGACAAGATGCCACAGAGCCAGTTCCCTGTTTTCTGCTATTTTTAGTTTCAGAAAAGTTGTTCTGGAAATAATCTCGGAATTAGAAAATTCAAAGGCCAGAAGTCTCAGAAGTTCCGGAGGGTCTAGGAAGTCCCGAAGAGCCCCGGAGGGGGGCCACAGGGTGGCCACAACATGGGGTGGCGCGGGTCCCCCTGGTGGCGCCACCTGGTGGTGTGGGCCCCCTGGCCACACCTTGGCATCGCCCTTTCGCCTATATATACTCCCACGAGTGAAAACACTAAAAGAATCGACCTTTCCCACAAAATACATCTGTAGCTCCGTCGCCGCCGCTGATAAGTTTCGGGGGACAGATCTCTGTTCTGGCACCCTGCCGGGATGGGGAAGTGCCCCCGGAAGCCATCTCCATCGACTCCACCGCCATCTTCATGGACGTTGTTGTCTCCTATGATGAGGAGGGAGTAGTTCTCCCCCGAGGCTGAGGGATCTACCGGTAGCTATGTGGTTCATCTCTCTCTCCCTTGGTGTGATCTATATGTGATCGTGAGCTTTGTAATCTAGTTGAATAAGTAGATGTTACTCTTCATCTTGTGCTACTCAAGTGTTTTATTAATATGAACTTTGGAGTCACTTGTCTCGCGGTCTGAAGGTGACAGTGTGCACATCGTGTGTGTCTCCTCTATGAATTGTGGTGTTTGTCTAGTACCTTCTTGGGCGCTCATAGTGACAGCGTGGGGTTAACTAGACATGGGAATGCTTACTTTAAGGAATGCTTTTTGCAGCCCTACACAATGATTGGTGTTCTTTATCCAACCGGATAGGGTTAAGAGTAGCATAGTGAAGAGAAGATATTTACTTATTCAATTATGTGATCATTGTTGAGAGTGTCCACTAGTGAAAGTAGGATCCCTAGGCCTTGTTTCCAAGCATTGAAACACTGTTTTCCGCCTGTTCTGCTACATGTTTGCTTGCTGCCATATTTATTTCAGATTGCTATTATTACTTATAACCATCCATATTACTCGCATTTCACTATCTCTTCGCCGAACTAGTGCACCTATATACCTGACAAGTATATTGGGTGTGTTGGGGACACAAGAGACATCTTGTATCTTAATTGCAGGGTTGCTTGAGAGGGATATCTTTGACCTCTACCTCCGTGAGTTCGATAAACCTTGGGTGATCCACTTAAGGGAAACTTGCTGCTGTTCTACAAACCTCTGCACTTGGAGGCCCAACACTGTCTACAAGAATATAAGCGTGCGTAGACATCAAGCTCTTTTCTGGCGCCGTTGCCAGGGAGGTAAGGTAAAAGGTACTCACATCCTTGGGTGTGAGTGCTCGGAGTTATTTCCTTTAGATTCTGCAATTTGTCTTTTTGTTTCTTGTTTTCACTAGTTAGGCTTATTTTTACTTATCCTTGTTTTTATATTTACTAGTTAGACTTAATGGAAAACAACAAAAATATGAGAGAGCTTTATAATCTTTATCTTGAGTTAGGACATGAAGTGTTTGAAGAGAAAATTAAAAAACCTATGGAACTTTATTTGCATACTAGTGGCAATGTTATTAGTATGAACTATTTAAACACCATTATTGCTAATGCTATGGAAAAGTCTAAGCTTGGGGAAGCGAGTTTTGATGAATATGATATTTTTAGTCCCCCAAGTTTTGAGGAGGAAATTTTCTTTGATGATACCTTGCCTCCAATATATGATGATTATAATGATTGTGGTATTCTAGTTCCACCTGTTTACAATGATGAATATGATATTTTCAGTCCACCTACTATTGAGGAAAAAATTAATTATGATTACAATATGCCTCCTATATTTGATGATTATGCTGATGAGAATAATAATGATAGCTATTTTGTTTAATTTGCTTCCACTACTATTAATAAGAATGACTATGCTTATGTGGAGAGTATTAATTCTTTTATGAATGTGGCTCATGATAAGAATGTTTTACGTGATAGTTATATTGTTAATTTTATTCATGACGCTACTGAAAGTTATTATGAGAGAGGGAAACACAAATTTATCCATCTCAACAATATTAAGTTTCCCCTCTTTATGTTGAAATTTTTGAAGTTGACTTATTTTGTGTTCCTATGCTAGTCACTTTGTGCTTCGTTGACTTGTTTTTCTACAAGATTCTTTTCCATAGGAAGTATGTTATACTTAAATGTGTTTTATATTTGCTTCTTGATGCTCTCTTTTTCTTCAATTCATATTTCTTATGTGAGCATCTTCCCAAATTATCATGCCCTTGATTTATCAGTCAAAGCATAATTGTGTAAACAAAAGAGAAAGAGGGATGACCTTCTACACCCGTTGCATCCTTCATATGGGAGTCGCTCTTGTGAAATCTAGTTGGCTTGTGACGTACTGTATTTTATGTTTACTATTCATTGACATTAGCATACATCTCCCAAAATATAGACACTCCTCCATGGTATGTGATTGTTGGCAGGCACCCCGAGGATTCAGTTAGCCATGGTTTGTGTAAGATGGATGGGAGGAGTGTCAAACTTTTAATACCACTGTTTAATAAAATAAAAGCTCTAGCACATGAGTGATCCCTGCTTCCCTCTGTGAAGGGTCTTTCTTTTACTTTTATGTTGAGTCTCCATCTTCTAACTTTATGCACAGTTGAGAGAGCATTTTTGCCATTCTGAGTTTTATGTGCAATTGTCACATAAACATTATTAATTGATTCATGATGTGTTATTGCTTGTTCTCTAATTATTTGTTCTAGTCTTCCTCATGAACTTTGAAGGTGTCTTGGCATTTATGTTTTGCCCCACTCTTTGTTACACGCAATAGCAAAACAACGATGAAATTAAGCAAGATCGAACCAACGGGGACACGAGATTTTAACGTGGAAAACCCTTCCAACAAGGAAGAGAAAAAAACCATGGGCGCCAGCCAGCAATACTTCACTATTTCGGGGTGAGGTTAGAAACGCGTCGGGATTTACAATATGTGGCTTATCCCGTGCGGCGGTTTACAAGAGGTATATAAAGGCGGTCCTGACCTAACTAGGTCGGTAACGGTGAATACAACTCCGACTCGGTAACAACTTGTACCGTACCCCCCGCACCCCCCGCCGTGCAACTCGGCCCTAAGCCTCCGGCGACGGGCCTCGCGTAGTGGAGGCCGAACTTTCCTTTATATTCATATGAATTTGGATCACCATAAAACAACACTCTTAAGGACTAGCGAAATACCACTTTGCCATGCTTTCTCTATACTTGAAACAAACGATTTGCAAAAAAAAAAACTTGAAACAAACATATATCTTTCTTTGCATTGTTATTCATGATCTTTTATTTGTGTTATTTCTCATGATGCAAGGTGATTGCTATGCTTTATTATTAAAGTTCTATTTATCATCCTTGTATTTAAGTTCTATGATCTCAGCTTACATATGCTTTTACATTATGATGATCAATTTTATGTTAGTAGCATGTCACCTCAGAAATTATGTGTTTTTATCGTTTACCTACTCCAGACGAGTAGGAACTAATCTTGGGGATGTTGATACGTCATAAACGTATCCTTAATTTCTGATGTTCCATGTTGATATTATGCCATTTGCTACATGTTTTCCTTACACTTTATGTCAACTTTTATCGATTTTCCGGACTAACCTATTGACAAGATGCCACAGAGCCAGTTCCATGTTTTCTGCTACTTCTAGTTTCAAAAAAGTTGTTCTCGAAATATTCTCAGAATTGGAAAATTCAAAAGCCAGAATTCTTAGAAGTTCCGGAGGGTCCAGGAAGTCGCGAAGAGCCCCGGAGGGGGGCCACAGGGTGGCCACACCATGGGGTGGCGCGGGTCCCCCTGGTGGCACCATGTGGTGGTGTGGGCCCCCTGGCCACCCCTTCGCATCGCCCTTTCACCTATATATACTCCCCCGAGGGAAAACCCTAAAAGAATCGACCTTTTCCACAAAATACATCTGTAGCTCCGCCGCCGCCGCTGATAAGTTTCGGGGGACAGATCTGTGTTCTGGCACCCTGCCGGGACGGAGAAGTGCCCCTGGAAGCCATCTCCATCGACTCCACCGCCATCTCCATCGTCGTTGCTGTCTGCTATGATGAGGAGGGAGTAGTTCTCCCCTGAGGCTGAGGTCTCTACTGGTAGCTATGTGGTCACCTCTCTCTCCCATGGTGTGATCTATACATGATCGTGAGCTTTGTAATCTAGTTGAATAAGTAAATGTTACTCTTCATCTTGTGCTACTCAAGTGTTTTATTAATATGAACTTTGGATTCACCTTGTCCCGCGTTGTGAAGGTGACAGTGTGCACATCGTGTGTGTCTCCTCTATGAATTGTGGTGTTTGTCTAGTACCTTCTAGGGCGCTCATGGTGACAACGTTGGTTAACTAGACATGGGAATGCTTACTTTAAGGAATGTTTTTGCAGCCCTACGCAATGATTAGTGTTCATTATCCAACCGGAGTGGGTTAAGAGTAGGATAGTGCAGAGAAGATATTTAGTTATTCAATTATGTGATCATTGCTGAGAGTGTCCACTAGTGAAAGTAGGATCCCTAGGCCTTGTTTCCAAGCATTGAAACACCATTTTCCGCCTGTTCTGCTACATGTTTGCTTGTTGCCATATTTATTTCAGATTGCTATTATTACTTATAAACATCCATATTACTCGCATTTCACTATCTCTTCGCTGAACTAGTGCACCTATATACCTGACAAGTATATTGGATGTGTTGGGGACACAAGAGACTTCTTGTATCTTAATTGCAGGGTTGCTTGAGAGGGATATCTTTGACCTCTACCTCCCTGAGTTCGATAAACCTTGGGTGATCCACTTAAGGGAAACTTGTTGCTGTTCTACAAACCTCTGCACTTGGAGGCCCAAGACTGTCTACAAGAATAGAAGCGTGCGTAGACATCACATATCCTCCGCACGGAGTCGACATTTGATACATATCCTCCGCTCGGAGTCGACACATATCTTCCGCTCGCAGTCGACAAAATCCTCCGCTCGGAGTCGGCAGTCGACGCATATCCTCCGCTCGGAGTCGACAATCAACACATATCCTCCGCTCAGAGTCGACAATCGACACATATCCTCCGCTCAGAGTCAACACATATCCTCCTCCGAGAGTCGACGCATGTCCTCATCCGCGAGCTAATAGAAGACAAGCACACGGGGTTAGCTTCAGAACAACTTGAGCCTATGCCCGACTCTGCGAGTCGAACATAGCCTTGGG
Source organism: Alopecurus myosuroides (assembly GCA_028641055.1). Lineage (NCBI taxonomy): Eukaryota > Viridiplantae > Streptophyta > Magnoliopsida > Poales > Poaceae > Alopecurus > Alopecurus myosuroides. The sequence continues at coordinate 396,126,433 of CM054058.1, read as the reverse complement.
GGCTACTCCCATTGGGAGCACTGCCGTGCACCTAAGGATGGCAATTTTAACCGTGGGTACGGGTATTCGCGGGTATTCGACCCGTATGGGCAGGGTATGGGTACACTTTTATAGCCATGGGTAATACCCGTACCCTACCCGTCATGTCATGGGTAGGTCATGGGTATCATGATGTACCCGTGGGTATACCCATACCCTACCCATTTACACTGGCATGTGGGCCACTTTAGCCATATGTAGCCCAGAAGGAAGCAACCCACAAGACCATGACTCTAGGGTTAAGGCGACGAGGAGAAGTGTCGGTCAAAGCGTCCTTGTAATCCCCTCGTCTTGCAAATCACCCCAAACTGCAATCACTCCTTAATCCATCTTCTTCCAAATAACCAAATTAAGGAGATAAATTTCCATCGATGAGGCATAGAGTTGATCGAACTGATATTTTTGTCAAATGTGCTATCAATGAATATAATAACTTGTGTACCCTTTGGGTATCCAATGGGTACGGGTATTTGCCGGATATGGGTATGGGTAGAGTTTAATACCCATGGGTACGGGTATGGGTAGAGTTTTCTACCCGTTGACTATACGGGTATGGGTATGGTATTGCGCTACCCGCCCCATACCCTACCCATTGCCATCCTTACGTGCACCCGACAAGTCGAAGAAACAACGTTAGAAAATCTTTAAGTCTATGCCCGATTACAAATAATGGCACATAGACTCGGGAGCTACTCCCATCGGGAGCACTAGCCGCGCACCCAGTGAGCGCTGGTCGCGCAACCGATGAGCGCTACGAGCGCACTCGACGTACTACCGAGTCGGAAGCATCTGACACGCTGGCCGCGTACCTGAGGAGCTCTGTCAGATTTCTTCGTCCAGGTCCTTATTACGGTCGTACACACCGCATATTAACTCGGGTAAAGAAAAGCAAACCATCAAACTTGTCCGTCTCGACGAGACGTATACGATAAGGAGGACCAATTCGCAAAATTAGAATATCTTGAAGACTTTTCGGGTCCATCTTCTTGTGTGGACTTGGTGGCTGAGCGTCCGCGTCAACTACACGACTTCCACGTCGTCGTGCGACTCCGCCACGTCTGCGTCAACTTCACGATCTCCACCACGTCAACACCGTCCGCCTCGTCAACTACACGACTTTCGCGTCGACTCCATCCGCCGTGTCGAGTACACCTCCACCGCGTCGACTCTGAACGCCGTGTCGAGCACACCTCCACCGTGTCGACTCCGACACGTTTAGTCTCTGACACTTCTCGCCACGTCCCATCGGGAGGCCGAAGAGTGCTCAGTGCACCACGACATCACGCGAGCGTCAGCCAACAGGCTTATTTTTCTTCGGAATCTTCAAACAAAAAGACACTCGCCACAATCATCGCCGAAAACATCGCGGATCCACTACACAAAAAGGCACTCGCCACGCAGCAGGGAGAAGATTGTGAGTATGCGGCTCCCGCAAAAGTCACGAATCGGCAGTACGATGTACAGACACATCACTCGAAACAAAAGACAGCACTTTCTGCGCATCCAAAAGAAAACCGCGAGTACGCGGCTCCCGCAACTCCGCATTACGATGTACTAACACATCATTTTACCCTGGATCCTTCGGCTGACTAGGCACATCCGGATGACGTATTTTTCGAGTACGAAGGTAAGACCCAAGGATCTTACCTGTGGGTCTGGAATCGCACTCGAGCTTCGTCCTCCAGTAAATTTTTCGTGTCAACAACATGAAGAAAAATCCTAGCGGACGCGCCGGGTACCCATTTAAGGTTAAGTTCAACTCGATAAGACCTCCACGGCCCAGTCGCAATGATAACCTCGCCGAGTTTGAGTTGAAGGTCTCGAATTTGTGTAGGCCAGAACTATTTTTGCCCGAGAAGCAATTAATTGGCCCTGATCTTTGGGGAGAGCCAAGCGACTGAGCCATACCTTTCTGCAAAAGAAGCCAACACAAGGCACATTTACCACTCGATACTCGAGTACATCCCACACAGGGTACACGCCCTTCAGATCAAGTATTTGACTACTCGGTCGCAAGATCCAAAAAAAAAGTTTTGAGTGCTTACTCGACTATTCTCAGTCGAACAAACACTTGGGGGCTACTGACGTGGGGATTACTCCCAGGCCTATCAGATGAGCCTACCCGGTGACGTGAGGACACTCAACACGTCCCCTACTTGAGCCTACCGGCTGCTACGCTACGGGAAGCCCACTCTAAGGCTCATCCGGGTCCAAGAAGCCACCCTTGATTTCTTGAAGCACAGGACAAGAAATCCTATTCGTAGTCTACTAGGACTCATGTAAACCCCTCCTGGCTGCATATATAAAGCCAGGAGGGAGGAGAGAAAAGGGGGGGGGACAGGAGACAGGAACAAGAGACAAGCCACGACTAGACGCAACCCTAGACTAGACAATACACAGAATACCCCGTACACACCACCACGGCATCGCCGTTGTAACAGCTCGACTATCTCTCCATAATACAGACCAGACAAGTAGGTTTAAGGGTTTTACCTCTACGAGGGACCCAAACCTGTGTAAATCTTGCCTCCTTGTTAGCCGTCGGGACCACCAGCGCGTACATTGTAACATCCCAATTTTTGCTAAATTAGGGTGTGTGGTGTTGTGTTCATCTCATACATGCATGAATCAAAAATTTAAATCATGTTTGAAACAATTTAAATTGTGAATTTAAATGGTTTGAGAAAAATCCCACAAATAGTACTTAAAATGGGTTCCAGAATTTTGTACTAAAAATATTTCAAATACACCAAAGCAAAACATGGCAAGGTTGGAATTTTTGTGAGGTTTTCAAAAACTATTTTTGCCAAATTTTATGTTTACAAAAAGGATCTCTGCTGGCAGAGTCTTTGGTCATCGCTACTGAGAAGAAGAAGATACACGAGGTGGTGGCCATGGCTCAAGCAGCTCAAGTCGGTATGCCTGGCATGCCGAGTTCTCAGTATGGATCCACTTTCCAGGCCTCCCAGGAAACCAAGAAGGTGCAGGTGGACCCCGAGTTCCCATACCGCGTTGCAATCATTGGCGCCGGTTGCGCGAGAAATAGGAAAGCGAGTCCATCCACTTCCTCCGTGAGAATCGGGATGTCTTTGCATGGTCCAATAAGGACTTGCCGGGTGTCCCGAGGGAGTTGGTTGAGCACTCGCTACATGTGCGCCCAGACGCCAAGCCGATTAAGTAGGAAATGCGCCGCTTTGCGGCAGAGAGAAGAAAAGCTATTGGTGACCAGATCACCAAGCTGCTGATAAGCAGATTCATCATGGAGGTACTGCATCCGGATTGGCTGGCCAATCCGGTCATGGTTGAGAAGAAGAAGGAGGACCCCAAGGCCGAGGTGGCATGGCGCATGTGCATGGACTACACCGACTTGAACAAAGCCTGCCCCAAGGACCCTTTTCCGCTACCCCGCATAGATCAGGTGATCGATTCCACTGTCGGCTGCGAGCTTTTGTCTTTCATTGATGCCTACTCTGGTTTTCACCAGATACCTCTTAACCTGGCTGATCAAATAAAGACTGCTTTTATTACCCCGTACGAGGCTTATTGCTATCGTGTTATGTGCTTTGGGTTGAGGATTGCTGGGGATACTTATCAGAGGTGCATGCAGAAATGTTTACATGACCAAATCGGCAAGAATGTGCAGGTGTACGTAGATGACATTGTCATCAAAACGAAAGAAACACATACTCTTCTTAATGATATTGAGGAAACATTTGCCAGCTTGCGCAAATACATGATGAAATTGAATCCGACTAAGTGCACTTTTGGCGTCCCGGCTGGCAAGCTGCTCGGCTTCTTGGTATCTAGTCGGGGCATTGAGGCCAGTCCTTCAAAGATAATATCTATAGAGAGAATGTCTTTGCCGAGATCACTGAAGGATGTGCAGAAATTTACCGGATGCTTGGCTTCCCTTAGCCGCTTCCTGGGAAGAATGGGTGAGAAAGCCTTGCCTCTCTATCAGCTCATGAAGAAGAGTGACAAGTTCATATGGACGCCACAAGTTGATGTGGCCTTCAAAGAACTCAAGAACATGCTGGGTAGCGCCCCCATCCTGGCAAGCCCCCTGCCCAAGGTGCCAATGTTGCTGTACATTGCAGCTACCAACCGGGTAGTCAGCGTGGTGATAGTGGTGGAAAGAGAAGAGGAAGGCAAAACTGTGCAGCGGCCAGTATACTATCTCAGCGAGGTGCTATCCAGCTCCAAGCAAAACTACCCACACTACCAAAAGATGACATATGGCGTGTACCTAGGTGCCAAGAAGCTCAAGCATAATTTCCAAGAGCATCCCATCATAATGGTGAGCACTGCTCCCATCTCGGAGATCATGGGAAACAAGGATGCAAGCGGCCGGGTAGCCAAGTGGGAAATTTAGCTAGCCACGTACACCCCTCTGTACGCGAGAAGAGAAGCAATAAAGTCACAAACTCTGGCAGGTTTCTTGGTGGATTGGGCTGAGATGCAGTACGACCCTCCCTTGCCAGAAACCAACTTCTGGAAGATGCATTTTGATGGCTCCAAAGTAAAAGAAGGGCTCGGTGCTGGCGTGGTGCTCACGTCACCCAAGCGAGATCAACTCAAGTATGTGTTGCAGATCCATTTCAAGGCATCCAATAATGTGGCCAAATATGAGGCATTGGTACATGGCTTGAGGGTATCCAAGGAGATCGGAGTTCAGCACATTGTATGTTATGGCGACTCGGATTTGGTGGTTCACCAAGTTTCCGGCAATTGGGATTCCTTGGATGCCAACATGGCGTCCTACCGGTTTCTGGTGCAAACTATGACCGGGTTCTTTGAGGGGTGTGAATTTCATCACATACACCAAGCTGAGAATGATTCAGCTGACGCACTGTCCAAGTTGGGGTCTTCTCGATAGTTTATCCCGGCTGGGATTTCCTTGGAGCATTTGAGAAAGCCGTCCATCAAGCCATCCCCCAACTCGGAATCCATATTCATTCCATCTCTGCCGGGATCGGAAGCTGTTCCCATGGAGATTGATTGGGAAGCTACAAAGGAAAACCCGGGGACTGGCACTTGCAACCCGGGGACTGCTTGACTCAACTCGGGGACTGTTGCGTTCATCGAGGGGATCATTTCTCAGTACTCGGGGACTCGGGGACTCGTCTCCAACTCGGAAGAGGTCATGGTAGCTGATCCAATGGAAGTGGATGAACCAGTGTTTCCCATCCGGGAGACACCGAGTTGGGCTCTTCCCATATTATCCTTTCTAACGGATGGCTCATTACCGAGTGATGAGGTCACGGTCAGGCAAATACAGAGAAGATCCAAGGGCTACACCATCGTCAACAAGGGGCTGCACAAAAGGAGTCCTACTGGTGTGCTGCAACGCTGCGTTGGGCCAGAGGAAGGAGAAGAGATTCTTAGAGAAATACACCAGGGAGAATGCGGGCACCATGCCTCTTCTCGGGCTCTGGTCAACAAGGCTTTTCGGCATGGATTCTTTTGGTTCATTGCCTTGCGGCAAGCTAAATATATAGTGAGAAAGTGCAACTGGTGCTAGAAGTTTTCGAGAAAGATTCATACGCCAGCATCCGAGTTGAAGACCATTCCTATTACTTGTCCATTTGCTGTCTGGTGTTTGGATATGGTAGGCCCTTTCAAGCCGGCTAGAGGCAACATGACTCACATTTTGGTCATGGTTGATAAATTCACCAAGTGGATTGAGTTCAAGCCTATTCGGAAGTGTGATGGAGTAACAGCTGTGAGCTTCCTGAAGGATATCATTCTGAGATACGGCTACCCGCACAGCATCATCACTGATAATGGCACAAACTTTGCTGAAGGTGCGTTTGCGAGATTCTGCAAGGAGAAGCGGATCCGGCTAGATGTTGCATATGTTGCGCATCCGGCCTCAAATGGGCAGGTTGAAAGAGAAAATGTCATGGTCCTATCCGGGATAAAGCCAAGGCTAATTGAGTCATTACAGCGAACCCCTGGTTGTTGGCTGGACGCGTTGCCGGCGGTGTTGTGGAGTCTAAGGACTACCCCTAACTGATCATCCGGATACACACCATTTTTCCTGGTATATGGAGCTGAGGCCGTGTTGCCCACTGACCTAGAGCATGACTCGCCCAAAGTAACACTCTACACTGAAAAAGAGGCGAGAGAAGCTCGAGAAAATGACGCTAACCTGCTAGAAGAAGCAAGAGAGTTAACCCTGTCACATTTAGCCATATATCAGCAAAGCCTGAGGCGTTATCATAGCCGAAAAGTAAACCCAAGGGTTTTCCGAGAAGGAGACATGGTCCTTAGGCTCGTGCAGCGCACGGCCGGGATGCACAAGCTATCCCCTCCATGGGAAGGGCCATTCATTGTGAGCAAGGCTCTGCACAATGATGCCTACTATCTAGTTGACGCACAGGCACCGCAGAAGAATAGGCCGGATAGAGCCGGAGAGGAATCCAAACGTCCCTGGAATGTAGCTCTACTCCGCCGTTTTCATTCATGAGAAAACATTGTATGTATCTCCTTAAACGAGTTAAAATTCAAGTTGGCACTCCGAATTCAAACTCGGGGACTGCCTGTGCTAAAACTTGCCTTCTGTTGTTTACTTTATTCCATTTGTCTACTCGATTGGTCTACTTAGAATTTCATGTGCATATCTAGTAGTGTGTTTAAACCCAATGGCCAACTCTTCGACTCTGCTGCTGTCCTCAACCCGGCTTCATGGCAAGCAAGAGAACAAGCCAAAGGTCAATAAACACATGAAAAATGGCTAAGGAAAAGAGAAGTGTAGCAACCGAGTAGGGTATTTTTACTTCTCTGTTTTCTTTTCGGCTAAATGGTGGGTAGCGTTAGAATCCAAATCTCAAGGTGGTTGAGTATCTGAAAATTGGTTTTTGAAATCTTGTGACTCGACTACCAAAAAGCCACAAGTGGTAGGTAAGAGCAAAGACAAAAAAGACAAGTGGAAGAGAAATGCAACTCGGCGACTTGCATTATAACGCAATCCGGCATTAAGACAGTCTTGCTAAAAAGTGAATCAAATAAAACTGAGTCTCGAGAGAAAACACAAGTGTATTGATTACATCTGCACCCGGCATCCCGGGGATCTGATAAGTGTTTTAGGATAAAAACTGCAGGAATTTAGACGACGGTGGAGGTGGTGGTGTCCGAGTTGGTGCTGGTAGGCGCCACTGGCTCGGAGGCAGCAGTTGTAGACGCAGGCTCGGTCGTAGAAGAGGTTGGAGTAGCGGAGATTGGCTCCGATGCAGAGTTGGAGGCCTGAGTGATGGAAGCGCTGGGAAGAGGGTAGAGCTCGGAGGTGGCGGTCCCGGTCGCAGCCCTGATCGCACCCAACTCGGGAGCGGGGTCATCAATAACCATCTCGGTGGTGACAACCACCTCCTGCGCGGCGGGTTGCGGCTGCTCGGTCTTCGGATTGGCTTCCATCCCGGAGTCCTCCGCGGTGCCGCGCTGCTCGGTCTCCTCTTGTTCGGCCTCTTCGTGCTCGGCCTCCTCCTGCTCAGCTTCCTCATCATCTCGGTTGTGGTCTTCGCCGGCATCTTCGTTGAACTCGGCTTCCCCCTCCTCCTCCTCTTCATCAACATCGGTATCCGGCTCGGTGGGGCCGTTGATGTATTGGCTGGTCTCAGCATAGGAGGCAATCTCGTACGCCACTTCCTTTCGGCGTAGGACGCACTCGGGACGCCCAGTCCACTTGGAGCCATTTCTGCAGGTGCCAATCCTGTCAAGTTCTAGATTTTCATACCAAGATAGGATGAAGTGGAGGGTCTCGTCAGCTCCAGCCTGGGCTGCGGAAGCGCGCCATTTCTTCAGCTCCTCCTTGACATGATCCAGGTTGGCTGCCATGTCGCTGATGGTATCCGGGACGTCTCGTTCTGGCCAGAACAGTTTGTGCAGCTTCATTGCAGTGAACACCATGGAGGTACCCAAGCCTTTGAGGGAGTGTACCCGGGTCTTGAGGTTGACGAGATGATCATCGATGCTGGAGGTGTCATCAACACTCAGACCAGCTACTCCCCTGGCCCTTCTCGCTTTCTCCACAGCGGTTTCAGCGCCGACACTGAGGTCCGGGAAGATATCTGGATCGGGAAATGCTGGTTTGGGTCAGAAAGGGTAACTGAGAAGAAGAGAGACTGAGTAGAAGAAGATAGAAGGGTAAAAAACTAAACAATGTGAAGGGAAGCGGCAACTCACAAGCCATTTCTAGCACAAGGGATCCTAGCTTTGTCCTCCAGTCGTCTGCTTCCCGGATCTGCTTATCCTGGATGCGGCGCGAGTCATTGACTATGCCCTCGAGAGCTTGGTTCCTTTCTTTCAGAGTTCTGATCTCTCTCTCGAGTTCCTGCTTCTCGCCAGCGGCCCGTTTCTCCATGTCGTTCTTTTCGGTAACATCATCGATTGCAGTTTGGAGTGCTTCGGTAAGCTCAACCTGAAGTTTCTTGAATTCCGCCTTCTCGGCCTCCTGCTCCTTCTGCAACTCGGCCTCACGGACCTGCACTTGGTGATGTGCTTCAGCTGGGGTGAGGCACTCCAGGTGTTCCTCTCGGAATTTCTTGTATTCTTCTGCGGATAGAGCAGCAAGTTAACTAGGTGAGAAAGTAGTAGCAAGCTAGGTGAAGGGAACAAAGAAGGAGTAGCTCACCTTCCAGTCTAGAGATCGTACTCTGCGTGGAGGCAGCCATGACCTCACAGTCCTGGTGCCTATCAACGAGCGCCTTGAGCTCACCTACAGAGATGACAATGACTGAGCAAAAGAGCAAAAAGCGGGCGTAATAAAAAAAAGCACAAACCGAAATGCTAAAAGCTTACTTTCAATAGCGGACAGTTTGATAGCGCTGTCCATGGAATTCTTATCCATAGCGTCCATCTCGCTCTTCTTGAACTCCAACTACCGGTTCATGTCTCGAACTTGGCGATGAGAACACAGGAGCTGGCAGAAGACCTTGGTCCTCTCCTGGATGCTATCCTGCAGAGAATAAAGAAATTTGATGAGTTTGGAAGATTTGGCCCGAGTAGATGGCAACTCGGTGGAGCTTTACCTACTCGGCCCGAATCTCGGGGACTGGGTAGTGGATAAGAGAAGAGAGGTGAAGAAGAAATCTGGCAACTCGGAAAGATCAAAAGACAAAAGGTACTTACCACATAGCTCTGCTCGATGTCTTCGATGTTTTTGCGAAGAACAAACAGCTTGCTGGCCAGAGTACTGCAAGGTCCGGCTACAGCCATACCAACAGGACCGATGTCGGCCTTGTTCCACTCTGTCCGGTAGTTGTCGAGGTTTCGCAGCTCGGTACCGTCCCATGCGGCGTGTCCAAGTCTCTTGCTATCTCAGAACTTCTCAATGAAGCCTACACAGTCAAGGATAGCTGCTACGCCTTCCTCAGGGAGCTCCTCTTCATCCTCGTCGCGGGAAGTAATTTCCTTGATGATCAGGGAGTCTTTCTTCCCCTTGGATTCGGAGCGGGACACGTCTCTTCGCTCTTTCAGAGCGGCTATTCTCTCAGCTTCCAGGGATATCTTGATCTGGTGGCGCTCCTGCAGCTGAGTCCAGTACTCTGGGAAGGTAGGAGTTTCCTCGGCTTCGTTGGCGCCTGCGCCGGGAGCTTGTTTCTCTGCAGGACCAAATCGGATGTTAGTCTGCACCAACCTGGTGTTCGGGTTGGGGGCTTTCCGGGGCTTGTTAAGGGGCCAATTGGCGTTCTCAGGTGGTGGATGCTGTTGTGCGAGTTGCCCACCTGGCTGGCCGCCTGACTGCTGGCCCCCTGATGGCTGGAGGGACAACTATTGTTGCGCAGCTTGCCGCTGACCGGTTGGCTGCGCATCAGCCTGCGATGCGCCTCGTGGAGGTTGCTTTCTGGTTGGTTCTGGAGCTTTCTTGGCTGTGGAAGGCACTGGCTGCATCTTGGAGGATGGCGGAGGCACTTGGCGAGTTGGCGGCGCCTGCGGCTGGCTAGCCGGCGCAGCATCCGGCTTCACTATGTCTTGTCGTGGCGGCTCCTCCCCAGGGTCTTCTACCCGCTGCTCGGCAGCAGGGTCCGGCTGCTCTGCAGCAGTATCTTCATGCTGCTGCTGAAGGGAATATGCCCGAGCGGCAATAATAAAGTGGTTATTATATTATTCCTTGTTTATGATAAATGTTTATTTCTCATACTAGAATTGTATTAACCGGAAACGTTGATACATGTGTGTTTAATAAACAAACAATGGTTCCTAGTAAAGCCTCTCTTTTAACTAGCTCGTTGATTAATAGATGATCATGGTTTCCTGATCATGAACATTGGATGTTGTTAATAACGAGGTCATATCATTAGAAGAATGATGTGATGAACATAGACCCAATATCAAGATAACAATACGATCAAGTCATTTAGTTTATATTGTTATATCTTGCATACGAAGTAACTTATTCCTTAGACCATGAGATCATGTCAATCACTGATACCAGAAGGGTGCTTTGATGTCATCTAACGTCACACCGTAACAGGGTGACTATAAAGGTGCCGTTAGGTATTCGGAAAGTATTAGTTGAGGCTCATGGATCAAGAGTAGGATTTGTCCATCCAAAATGACGGAGAGATATACTCTGGGCCCTCTCGGTGATATCACATCGAAACCGCTTGCAAGCACGTGATATGATCACAAGGATGTTATATCACGGGAACGAGAAAAGAGTACTTGTCGGTAACGAGATTGAACAAGGTATGGTTGATACCAATGATCGAATCTCGGACAAGTAAAATATCGCGAGACAACGGGAATAGTTCACGACGTTGTTGGTTCACACGATCACGAGAGTCATCGTTGAATAAATAGGAGTCATCACGGATTTCCAGATCCCGCTGTTGATTATTGATCGGAGAAGAGTCTCGATCATGTCTATCTTATTCGCGAAACGTAGGGTGACACACTTAAGGTTCGATGACGCGTTTGAGAGGATACGAATATCGAAGAATATTTTGGGCAGCACCGAAATTGTTTCGGGGAAAATTGAAATAGTTCAAGGGGTTTTTCGTCGAATGGTTCTTAATAGAATTAACAAATGATTCGAGGTGCTATATGCAAAAGTTTGTTAATAGAATTAACAAATGCTTTTAATAAAGAAATAAAAAAGTTTTATTTATTTATTAAAAGAAAACCTTTGGATTTTCAAGTGGGAAATAATGGGAAAATGAGTGGAGGTGAGTGGAGTGTCCACTCACATGATGAGGGAAGAGGTGGGGGCACACCCATGGGCTGGCCGCACCCCCCTTGGGCTGCCTCCCCCCTCTCCTATAAAAGGAGGGTGAGAGCTCTCCCTCCTTCACACACTTGCCCACTTGCTTTTCCCTCCACCCGCTGCTCCATTCCATGGTTTCCGGCTTGGCGAAGCCCTGACCGTGGGATTCTTCACCACCACCACGCCGTCGTGCTGCTGGAGTTCCGAGGGATCCTCTACTTCCGCGCCCCGCTGGATCGAGGGAACGGAGGTCGTCATCAACCGTACGTGTGACCGATCACGGAGGCACCGCCGGATGCGGTGCACATCTTCTCGCTATCGGGATCGCTGTGAGTACGAGTACGCCAACAACGAGATTTGATCTCGTAACGCTTTGTGTCTTCGAGGGTATGTGTTCTCCTCAACCCTCTTGTTGCCCGTTGCTTTTCGTCTCCTAGATTAGATCTTGGCCTTTCGGGTGTCTCTCGCGTAGGAATTTTTTTGTTTTCCTATGCAACGACCCCTTCAGCTGCTCAGCAGTAGGATCCGGCTGCTCCGCGGCAGTGTCCTCTTGCCACTACTCGGCGGCGTGATCAGTGGTCTCCTCAGCTGATGCAGCTGGAGGAGTCGGTGGCTTCTTGGTGTTGGTGGCGTCTGAGCAGCGGGCTGCGCGGTGGGTTGCGGCTGCTCGGGAGTGCGTTCTGTATCCATCTCGGCGCCTGCGTTCTGGGCGCCAAGATCTTGCTCTTCTCGGGGAGGAGAGGACGCCAGCGTCCGGTCGTCTGGTAGTTGATCCCCTTCATCATCGGAGAGCTTCACGAGTTCTCGTGGTGGATTTCTCTTCCTCCGGAAAGCTGGTACGTTGGTGGCATCAGCATCAAGGGACTCACTGAAAGAAAATGAACAGGAGAGGAAGAGAATCAGAAAACGTGTAAGGAAGAAGGCCAGGAAGAATGCAGGGTAGACAACAAAGGACTAAGAGCAACCCGGAAGGACTTACCCGTCAACAGTGGGGCGCCTCCTGCGCGGGTTGGGCTTGTTTCCCGTTTTGATTCCCGGCTTCTTCTTGATCTTCTTGGCAGGGGGTTCCAGTGCCCCGCTACCTGTCCTCTTCCTAGTGGTGGTGGGAGCGGCCACAGACACCGGAACCGCATCCACGGGTCACTCTATCTCGTCCAGTTCATGTTCCTCTGCAATGGAAAGAAGGAAGAATTCAGAATAAAAAAGGTGGATTCAGGTGCACTTCCGGCAAGCAAAGAGGTGAACCCGGTCACCTTCTTCATCCTCTGACCAGTCCCAGATAGAACCTGTGACTCAGGACTTACCGTCCTGACCAGCACGAGGGATTCATAGGGTGTCCTGGATGTCGTACGTTGTTGCGTCATCCTCTGTCCTGTCTGCCTCCCAGTTGGCCTCGAAGATGGGTTGGTCCTCGGTCTCCTGGCGATGGATATACTGTTGATGCAAACATAAAGCATAGTAAGTTGAATTCAGCAGATTAGGTATCCTACTCGGTTTAGCGTGCAAGCATAAGGCACAAAATGCTAAGGACCAAAGGAGATAAAATGGGTAGAGGTGCTACTCAGTTTAGCGTGCAAACACTAAGCACAAAATACTAAAGATCATAGGAAAAGTATACAGAGAGGCCCTATCCGGCACAACATGCAAACATAAAGCATATAAGGCTAAGAGAAAATCTATTCGGCGCAGCATGCAAACATAAAGCATATAGAGCTAAGAGGAAGTTTATTCGGCGTCGAATACAAATACTGAGCATACAGAGAAGAAAACCAACCTGAGAGATGGGCTTGGTGCGGCTATACGGCACGAAGCCATAAGCCCAGTTCTCGGTGAGGGTGGTCCGCATGATGGACTTGGCCCAAATGGCCACCTCTGCCTTGCTAAGCTCAAAGGTGGTCATCCGGGTGCAGTCTCTAGGGCCGCCCATGTAGCACATCTTGTGTACCCGACTCTGCAGCGGGAGTACTCTGCGCTCCGCCCAGCAGGCTATAGGATCGTCTTGAAGGAACCCTTCCTTCACCAGTTTCTCCAGGCGCTTATCTACCTGGACGACATTAGGCACCGTCTTCTTGGGATTGTACCCCCAATTCTGTCCAGTGGACAGGGCGTTCTGGAACTCGGGGAGCCCAATCCTGTCCACGGCCTTCTCTCCTTTGGCAGCAGGAGCATTCTTGACGTAAAGGAAACCTCTCTGCCACTTACGGACAGTCTCTAATCCGAGTACTCGTGGGTGATGGCCTGTGCTACGCTGCAGCATCATAGCGCTACCCGTCTGGGTCATGGCTCTAGGAACTAAGGGGTTGTTTGGATTGGGAACACTTTGTTGGCGGAGGAAGAAGTAGCGAGCCCAGGTTTGGACGGTGGGGTACACTCCTAGGAATGCCTCGCAGACGGCGGCGTGGGTGGACAGCATCACGATGGCGTTTGGGGGCAAATGGTGTGGCTGGAGGCCGAAGTAGCGGAGGAAATCTTGGAGAAACTTGGAAATGGGGAGTACAAATCCGTGTTTGAAGTGGGAGAGGAAGACGACATACTCACCGGTTTCGGGAGCATGCACGATCTCGTCGCCGGGAGAGCGGCAGATGACGCCAGAAGGGACGCGGCGGTGTTCACCAGCCACTGGCAGTCGGCGGCGGTGACATCCGATCCCTCCCAGCCGGCGCGCGCGGGCGCCATCTCCTCCTCGTGGTCTCCGGTGAGGTTGTCGAGCTCCATGGCGGTGCGGTCGAACAGGGAGGGCTACGTCAAGGTTGAGGATGATGGCGAAGACGGAGGCGCGCGGGAACCTTTTGTAGCGCCCTCACATTTAATAATGTAAGAACTACTGTGTTAAGTGCCAGTCCCTGGATCAATTCTATCACCACAGAACAAAATGTAATGTATCATTGCAGAAGTATCAAAAATTATTACAAAAGATCCAAAATAGCCAAGTATAGCTTTATTACAAAGTGCATAGTCTTGAAAGACTAGCAAAACTCAGAGTTCTAAATAGCATAAATAAGATAGTAATGAGCCTCCATCTTCAATCATGCGCCACAGGCATTACATGTTGGGTGTAGACTCGAGTCCAAGCACTTGATCAAACTTCATCCTCAGAACTTCCTGCGCGTTGGAATATGCAGCCCCCAAAGGAGATTCAGTACAAACAATGTACTAGAAAATGACACTATGGTGGATATAAAATGGCAAGTCTAAACTACATGCATATCTGGCTTGGTGGAGTTTAGGCTATTTGCAGAAAGCAAGTTTTTCCCTAACACTTTTGAAAAAGAGTTTTCTTTCGAAGATTGGCACCATGGGACACACCCAGGAGCACCACAACTAATATTTCCTTAGCCAAATTTTACTTCTTCAAAAACGGTGTTGAGATTCTTCCGTCCATCCTTGTCCAGCTGCTCGAAGTCGTCCTTACCGGGAACACGGCTATGATCACAGTTTCTAACTCTACAGAGGTGGTGCACTTTCACCCTTTGTCTTCAATTAGCACAAACATCCTATACACCTGGAGTGCATCATGGAAAGGAGAGAATTGAGACGAGATCTTTCAGAAGCAAGAATCCAACCCAACCAGCAAGACCCGTTCCACCTATAATTCGGCTACATCTTCATGTCAAGCATGGGCTGAACTCTCACAACTTAGTTGATCAAGACAGAGCCCATATGTCAAAGGGCTGCACGAAAAGCTACTAAACTTAGAGGACTTGGTAATCTCTTTGTTTCCTGGGTGGCAATCCACAAGTGAACACCCCTCGGGGCGACACTCAACTCTCATCAACCATACAAAACCAAAATCCACCCAGGTGGTTCATTGAAATTTATACTTAGAATTTTTCCACAACATTGAGTAAAACAATTGGTAGCAAGGCTAAGAATCTACTAAGTATAAGTCTCCAAAATAACAAGTCTAAAGGATGGCTACTACTACTTGGGATTTTGCATAGCATATAATAACTTAGTAAAATTCTCTACCATGCATACTACTCAAAACACTGGTAATGCATAGTGAAAATATGGGAGATTTGATGGTGTGTCACTTGCCTTGGCAATAGGATGAACAATCACAACAAGAATAACAGCAACAAGAGTAGACTTGCTCCCCTTCACAATCTAATACAAGCAAAACAAGCCACAAATAAACATACAACACAAACATAACATAGAAAACAAAATAACAATACAAAAACATGTATGCATGCTATGCAATGATCAAATTAATGCACAATGTTCATAACTAGCAATTCATACTAACAATGGTGTTCTCTGATGTTAATAACATGGTTATGATGCATGCAAAACAAATTTATTACCAAATTATAATTATTAGTATTGCTAGGGTTTTATTATAGGCAAATATCAACATTAATAGGTTTTCTGTTACAAAGTTGCACAAATAATTTTTCCAACGCATCGATAGAGGACATTAAAACAAAACCATAGAAATTTATTTCACCTAAAAAGGATTTATAGATTAAAAGTTATGCCCAAATTAGTGATTAATAGAGATCTACAAATAACATGTGAGTGCACGTTTCAAAATTGAAATTTGAATAGCCTAGATTAATATACACATTGTGCTGATTTCAAAAAGTCCAAAATCATTGAATTTGGATAAACAGAACTCAAGATATGAATTTTTGAAGTTTTAAATCAATTCTGTTATTTTCTGTTTTAATTAGAAAAGGGCTCGATCCGGGGGGACAGGCAAAGGAGCGCTGTGATTGGTCGAGAGGTTTCCGCACGGATCGGCTCTGAGGACCTTTGCATCTAAAGGGGTTCGGGCGGCCAGGATTCAAAGTACCGCTTCGCTCGCGGGATCTAATCCTACGCGCTCGATTCCGATCGAACGGACGAGAACGAAGGGGAGGGGTGCTCACCGGAATTTCTTGCCGGAGGGGAAGAAGACGACGGCGGCGCGGTCCGGCGTGGATGGCGTGGTCGGTTGCGTGCGCCTCCGGCGAAGGCGACGACGGAGACGGGTTCCTCTCTTCACGGCGGTTCCTCTTGTGTGCTTGTGGGCTCCTCCCGTAGAGCGTAACGGCGACAACGAGTAGTTCCGAGGTGGGGCGGCAATGGCGTGGCGGCGGCGGAATCTAGGGCTCGAGTTTTTCGAAGCGCGGTGCACGCACGTCGAGGGGGGCGGTATTTAAGGTGGGGGAGCCTTGGGAGAGGGGATAGGGCGCTGGGAGAGGCGGTGGTCGGAGACCTTGCGGCATACGGCTCGGACGCCGAGTTCGTTTCCGATGCGGCGGCGGTTCTGACGTCCGCGTGACGTCTCGGTGGCTTCACACGTGGGGCCACCGTGACAGACAGAGGGGGCGCGAAACGGGCTCGATTCCTGCTGGGATGGGCCACCGTGTTCTGCTGCCGCTCGTGGCGGAAGTGAGCGAGAGGAGAGTGGGCTGGGCCTGGCCACGAGAGAAGAGAAAGGGTGGGCTGTGCTGGTTTCTCTCTCTCCCTTTTGTTTTTTTTAAATAAAATGATTCAAAAACATTGCAAAACCCAACCAAAACAATTCAGAAAAATACATGAAAATATGTTTTGGAAAGCTTATGAAAATTATAACATTTTGGTATTATTATTTCCCAAAACTAAATTACTTTATTGTAGAAAATATTTAAATCCAAAAGGTGGTTTAATAGGTAATATCACCTAATATTTTGTCTTTTGTAAATTAAAAAGCAAATCTTATGCAAACAAAATGCAAGTATGATATGATGCTCATGAATGCATGAAGGTTTTAAAATTTTCAAATTTTCAAAAACCTGGGATGTTACACCTTTTATCTCTGCTCTCAGTGCGGCGGCGCGTGGCGAGTTCGCGGCGGCGCGTGGCGAGTTCGCGGCGGTGCTGCGCTCTGCGGCGAAGGCAAAGACGAGGAGAAGAGGTGCGAGATGGGGAAAGTGCGAAGGAAAGAGAAGACTGGGGCGGTGCGGGGGTATTTATTTCGTCTGCGGATTGAAGTTACTAGCTGGATTGAACGTGGCTGAGATCGTGCGGCGTGGGGGCTTAACTGCCCGTTAGAAACGCACACAGCGCAAAATACGCGCGTAACGGGTGCAGTTAATCCCACGACGTGGGTCATGGGCTCTCGAGTACACGATCGAAGTGACATAACAGGCCGTGGGCCCCAGGTGCAGTGACTGGCACGTGGCACGCTGTAGCACCAGAACCGAGGCGTTGGAGGCGCGGGTGCGTGACACGTGCCCTCCCTGGACACGAGAAGATGGATTTGCTCTGGATTGAGCGGGAGCGCGTGGAAGATTTTGCTAAGTGTTGAGTACTCGGCAAAGTTCTGCAGCACGCACTCTACTCGGCGTCGGGAAGAATTCTCCAGAGGCACAATCAAAAAAGATAGAGTAAGGTTTATGGGTGTCCAGGTTGAAGAGCAACTCGGCCACATTTCTTCCTGGAGGCAAATTGGTTTAAGCTGGCAGGGCCCAATGAACAAGTTCACTGGACTCTACCAGCTTCGGGGACTAATGTCCGGGGGGGGGCTACCCCCGAGTAGGGGTAAGACAGATGATAAAACAGAGATCGGAGTACTATTTACCGGGTAGGCGGCTACTCGGATATCTGGTATCCGGTAGATGCTACTCGGTGATAAGTATTGAAGGACAAGAGGAGATAAGGAGGAAGATTGGAATCATCCGAGTAGAGATCAGGTGGTCCGAGTAGATGGGCATCATTCCTACTCGAGCAAAAGGTCAATGAAGCCGTTCTGGCGAGATCCCGCATATCCCGCAGCCGTACAGGCATGCGGTTCAACTTACAAGAAGCATGATTATCTGCGCTACGGCGTGGGTACAGTGAGGGTGGGCGCCTGTCGTGTCTTGTCACTGACACATGGGACAGGACATGTCAGGGGCCTACTCTGTGAGACTGACAGGGTGGACAAATCCTGTCAGCCGGACGGCGCGGCGACTTCTCGCAACGGCGTCAGCGGAAACACGAAAGCGTGCTGCTGCTGTCAGAGTGGCGTTGTCTTATCGTGTACCTTTAATCGTTGTTTACTCGCTGGGTACCAGTATATAAGGTGCCCAGCCCCCTCCTGCACGAGGGACGTTGCCCTGAGAGTATTTATTGCGCTCCTTAGTGCTACACAGAAAGAGAGAACGAGAGGCTGGCTACTTGGCTGAGAGCCTAAGTTGTACTGTGGCTACTCGGCAGAACTATATACAGAGAGATAGGCACGAGTAGGGGTGTTACCTCCACACGAGGGCCCTGAACCTGGGTAGATCGAGGTGTTTGCAGTGTTTCTGAGAGCGTCCACGTGACGTGCGATCCCTCTCCGAATGCCTACAGCGTCCATCGGCCCCAACAATTAGCCATCCCATGGCACCTGTCTTCTCCACACCACGACAAGGCTTGATCTTGTTTCCGTGGTTCAACATAAGTATCTTTCTACCCATGCTCACTTACATAATCTATCTTTTGAATTAACTTTGTCCAAATGATCCGGGTGGAGAGTTATTAAAAGTGTTAGGGAAGTACTTTTTCCTGCACCTCTTTTGTTTAATCTTAATAACAGGCAAGGATGGAAGCTTTCTGAGAGTGATCTGGACACATACCTTGAGCATCACCCACAGCAAGGGGAGGATGCCGACGAGGGGCGCGATGGTGATTTCGTTCAGGCCTATGACACCATGGGGATCCCATACCAGCACCCCGGTTATGACTATGCGCCCGCTGCTTCATCTTCTTCCTGGGCGCCCGAGTGCGACCACGCGAGGGACGACCCACCGCAGTGGGGCTATTTCCCGCGCTTTGATTGATCTCCACTTAGGACAAAAGCCTAAGCTTGGGGGGAGGTATACGGACATCACGCTCATTTATATATCATGTTCATTCGGTTCTTTGTATATCCATGTTTTCTTTTCTCTCGCTTCTTTTTGTTTCTCTTATTTCTTTTATTTCTTTTGTTTGTTTTCGTTTTCTTTCGTTTATTTCATTTCTTTTGTTTTTATTGTTTTATTTTTGCTTTCCAAAACACAAAAAGACCAAAAATATTTAAGTTGTTTCTCTCTATTTTTTCTTTAGCTGGTTTGCTTTATCCTTTAAGTTGCGGTTTAATATGCAAAAATCCAAAAATATTTTGCTTTGTTTGCTTGTTCTCTTTCTGTTCTTGTTTTAGCTGAAAAACCCAAAAATATTTGCTGTTCTTCTTTGGTTTTGTAAAGTTTGTTGCAGAGTTCAACAGTCGTCCGTGACTCCATTGGATCTTGGTTTTCATTATATATTATTCGAGCCACAAGTGAATAGCAATAATGACGATCTATGACAATTCAAGTTGTGGTGAGAGGCTGGTATGAACTCTATTTGCTTTCATTTTTGAACATATATCCATCTATGTGAGCATGCTTAGTTTGTTCGTATAAGATATATGTGACTTAATGGCTGCTTAATAGTTCGTGCTCTCTCATGTTTTGTTCCAATTTATTAATGGTAAATGACCTGTCATATAAATATTTGTTCGCATTGTTCTATTCGTAGAAGGGTATGCCATTGTGGTAGCCTCCTTTGACTGTTTCATTTGAATCGACTTGGCATATGCTCAAGCATGCTAAGACTGAAAACAAAAAGTCAATAAGCCTCGATGATTTATTTTGCCTCAGAGTTCTAGTATCAATTTTGTGCCTCGGTTAATTTTACTTTGTCGCAAACATGATTATGATAATTGTTGCTCTCTTGATTGTCGCTCCCTGTCGATTGCTAGCCTTCACCTGTACTGAGTATGAGCTCTACTCGTGCATCCAACTCCCAAAAATCAAATTTTGCCAAATGTGTCCACCATACCTACCTATATGTGGTATTTAACTGCCACTCCAAAGTAAATTGCTCATGTGCTACCTTTAAAACCTGCTAAAAATTATTCATGTTTTGTGCCCCTGTTTTAGCTCATGAGGACGTAAATAGAGAATCTTTATCTCACTTGTTGATTGGATTTCACACCCTGGACTAGTGGTTTCATCCGCCTATCCAAATGATAGAAGAGCTGACAGCGGGGTGCCCAGCCCCAAATTAATACACACTTGCCCCTGAATTATCAGTCAAAGCATAATTGTGTAAACAAAAGAGAAAGAGGGATGGCCTTCTACCTAGATGCGTCCTTCACATGGGAGCCGCTCTTGTGAATCCAGTTGTCTTGTGACGTACTGTATTGTCTGTTTACCATTCGTTGACATAAGCATACACCTCTCTCAAAATGTTTTCAATACCTCTGTTTAATAAAATAAAAAGCTCTAGCACATGAGTTGATCTCTGCTTCCCTCTGCGAAGGGCCTTTCTTTTACTTTTATGTTGAGTCTCCACCATATTCTTTGAGCACTTTCTTGAGAGCATAATGGTCCTTCTTAGTGTGATGCGTTTGTCCCAAAGCACGGTTGATTGTGGTATAATCTTGACACTTGTATCTTTGATATCTTTACTTCTAGTCTTCCCTTGAACTTCAGAGGTGCCCTGACATTTATGTTTTGTCCCACACTTAAGGGCAAGCGAGATACCACCTTATTAGATCCTTTTATGAATATTACAATCTTGCAAATATTTATGCTTCATGTTGTTTATTATTAATATGTTGTTATCTCTTCATGGTATGCATAGCTATTAAGTGACAATATCTTGCATGTATCTTATCATGAGCATAACTAAGTATTTGATCATATAGTGAGTATATTTACATCATATGAAAAAAATGTGTTTGTAAAAGTCTTTTATCGCACTCAGTTGTCACTGAATTGCTTGAGGACAAGCAATAAGCTAAGCTTGGGGGAGTTGATACGTCGAAAACGTATCTCCTTTTCCGAACACTTTTCTTATTGTTTGCCTCTAAACTTGTGTGTTTTGAATGCAACTAACACGGACTAACGCTGTTTTCAGCAGAACTACTTTGATGTCTCGTTTTTGTGCAAAAAAAATCAAATTTCGGGAAATTGCCCAGAAAAGACCCCATTGGCCCTAAAACACCAGAAGACCCCGGGAGCCAGAAGGAGACCCGGAGAGGGGCCAGGAGGTGGCCAAACCACCCCCCGGCGCGCCCCCCTTAGACCACGCCACCAGGTGGTGTGGGCCACTCCCACACACCCTCGGGCTCCCCTTTCGACTACAAGTAGCCTTCAACCCTAAAACCCGAGGTGGTTCGATAGTTTTCCAGAAAGAAGTCCGTAGCTCCGCCGCCACCCCGAACCTCGATTCAGGGATCAGAAGTTCCTGTTCTGGCACCCTGCCGGGATGGGGAATTGGAGGAGATTGCCGCCATCGTCATCACCAACGCCTCTCCATCGACCATCCATGTTTCCCCCATCCATGTGTGAGTAATTCCCCCGCTGTAGGCTGAAGGGGATGGTAGGGATTGGATGAGATCGTTCATTTAATAATGCCGTGATTGTTAGGGCATAGTGCCTAGTATCTTCTATTAGTGCTATTGACATTGTTGCAAGTTGTTATGCTTAATGCTTGCCACTTTGGGCCCGAGTGCCATGATCTCAGATCTGAACATGTTACTGAATCACGATGATACTTTTTTTTTCTTGATCATACCTGCAAGTTGTTTACACATATTGTTGTCCGGAACCCGAGGCCTAGAAGTGACATAAATTGGGACAACCGGAGGGGATGCTGTGATGTGAGGATCAGATGTGTTCACGGAGTGTTAATGCTTTGCTCCAGTGTTTTATTAAAAGGAACACCTTAATTACTAGTAGTTCCCTTGAGGCCCCGCTGAGAACGGGCTGGTAGGACAAAAGATGTGCAAGTTCTCATTGCGAGCACGTACGACTATTTACGGAACACATGCCTATGGTTACTTAGTGCTTGGATGCTTTATCTTATTTATCTGCAATGCCAATGTCTAGATTATTATATGAACTATCTTATCCATGCAACGCACGTTCATCCATCCCTATTCCTACAGTATTTCATCCCACTGTTTACTTCAAACACCACAGCTGTTGTTTTCATTCCATTGCTGCTATTATTTCACTACTGCTGCTACTATAAAAATGTTACTACTGATAAACCACTGCGAACAAAAGTACATTAAGGTGTAGGTGAATTGACAACTCACTTGTTAAGGCTCACAAATATTCTTTGGCTCCCCTTGTGTCGAATCAATAAATTTGGGTTTTACTTCCCTCGAAGACTGTTGCGGTCACCTATACTTGTGGGTCATCAGGAACAAGCACTCATGAAAGGACACGAGTACTCCCCGGAGTTTCTCTAGCAAACCCGTAGCCTTCTCCACTTGTTCCTTGGAGGAAGTCACCACGTACAGCAGCGGACCCTCGCGTAGTCGACGAGATAGGGAAGGAGGACTCCCGACAACAGTTGCAACAACATGAGGAGATTATCAGTTGAAAATACAAGAATATTAGAGGACACTCTCTATAGGACAATGAAAAGTTCAAGTACATGTCAAACTATCGGTCAAGGAGTGAAATCGAGGGACAAGAGCCTCTTCTAGATCAGAGAACGGCTTGGCGGTCTCTATCTCTTTCTCCTTCGACTCCTTGGCTTTCTGAAGGGAAGCTTCATGCTTCTTTTGAGCAGAGCTGACATCCAGCTTCAAAGCGGCATTTTGCACTTTGAGTTCTTTCACTCGAGCCCTATACGATTTCTTCTTAGCAGTAGTCGAAGCCAAGATTTCTAAACACAAGCAAAAAAATATCAGCTAAGTCTGCAAGTAAGAAAAAGGATGGCAGAAACTCATCGAAACAAATTATTACCTTTTGCTTTGGCAAGGTTAGCCAAGGAGAATCCCTTTTACTCCCAATACCGATGAAGCCGATGCTTATGTCCTTCATACACGCCAGGAAAGCACGGACTAACACAAAATTCAACAATTGAGTCAGATATTTGAGTCTGCGCTCGCCTGCAAGTAGCCAAACCCAGACTCGGGGGCTACTCCCATCGAGAGCGCTGATCGTGCACCCGACAGAACAAGCAGGAAAGAAAGAAAATCAAAAAGGAAAAATCACGTGGTCTCTAACCTGGAATTCAGGAGTAAAAGTGTTAGTCTTTATCAGATCCACCATCCAAGCTCCTGGGCATGCGGGTCTCTCTTCTGCTTCAGGAGCAGCCGAGTGCCTGTGAGCACCTTCTTCCATGACTCCCTTGTTCTTAGTCCTCTACGGGGAACCCAAAGCTGCGGGAGTATTGTCTTTGGGAGCTACACCCGAACTAGTATTCCCACGGGTAGGATGAGTGGGTGCAGCAGTCGAAGAGGCAAGAGGAGTTGGAGCGATAGCAGGATCCACCATAGGTGGAGGAATAGGAGCCCTTGGAGGAATAGGGGCCCTGAAATAGCAATGGTTAAAATTTACAAATTTGACTGACGAGATAAGAGAGAGGGTAAAAATTACCTGCACAAGGAGCCCAAGCCATACACTCGGCGAACTTTCTTGGCCGGAGGAACTGCTGATTGTTGAGCAGCGGGTGGAGGCATCAAAGAGAGGGGAACAACAGGAATTGGGTTCCTCAACTCACCTCGTCGGGACGCACTCGAAGAGCTCGAGTCCCTGGGGGTAGCTTCTCCAATGTCACTTTCTACTCGAGTGCGCTTAGAGGCCACTCGAGACTCGTCAGCAGTCTCCTCCTGAAGGTCGTCGAGAGCATCCACCTCTCGAGAAGAATTTTGATGTAGCAACTCAGGGGATGGAATCCAAATGCACTACATCATCTTCAGCCAAACCTTCTAGGAAAGGTATAGTACCCGCCTTGGGTGGTTCACTGGGAAGAACATCAAGATTCTAGAGGAAAAAAGAAGCCGATCAATGAAAGAGAAGATCACTCGAAAAGGAAAGCAGTAGAAGAAGGGAAAACGCAAAAATCAGAAAAAAAAAGCGAAAAGCTTACCTTAGTGAGTTCAGTCGAGCAGCAAAGCAGAGGCAGTGGAGGAGTCAAATCGACTACTTTGTTCTCCTTCACTCGTGTGATCTGGCGCAGACACTGCTCGAGTTCGTTACTCGAAAGTTCCTCGCGGCAGAAGCGGTGGGTCGAGTCAGTACTCGAATAAGTCCACATAGGAACTAACCGAGCCTGTAGGGGTTGTACTCGACGCCTGAGGAACACAATAGCTAGGTGGGTTCCAGTAAGCCCTTCAGCCTTCAGAGTGGCGACTTGAGCCACCAGGTCTCCGGTCTGTGCAGCTTCTTCGATAGAAAGTTGATTCTTCCACAAGTTCCTGGGAACCACCAGCTTGTCCAGATCCACCGGGAGAGAACCTTCAGAGTTGGAGGAGTCCTTTGCGTAGAACCATTGACTCCTCCAGCCGGTGACAGACTCGACGAAGCCCATCGAAAAGTACCCCGATTTCGGGTTGACTTGTATGTTACAACCCCCAACTTCATGCGGGTCGCTACTGCTGGGCTGCGCCTTGACATTGAAAAAAGTTACTTGAAGAGAGTCCCTTGCGTTGCTACCCCAAGGTATCACTCTCACAACACGATGAAGCATGCAAGGTGTTGCACTGAGTTCGGCGGGACATCGTGCAATTGCATGCCGTACGCTGCAATGAGCGCCAGAAGAAAGGGGTGGAGTGGAAAAGATACGCCCTTGGAGATGTGGTCCACGAAGACCACTCGTTCGTTGGCCTCCGGGAGTGGGCGTACCTCTGAGCCTGGGGGCCTCCATGATCCGTCTTGAAGTATCCCTTCCCATTCGGTGGAGGGGAGGAACTTGTCCGTGCCGATGGATTTCGTTCACTTTCCTTCTTTTCGCTCCAAGCCATCCGTGTCGCCAGCCCCCTAAGAACCGCCGTTCCTTCGGGTATGCACCATGGTGTGAATTCGAGGAAGCTGGAGGGGCACACTAATGGCCATGAGCAGGAAGCTGGAGCGGATGCGGGCGTGAGGAGAAGAAGGGGAAAATTTACCCTCCTCCCTCGCGATATTTATAGACAGGTAAATCCGTCCGCGCCGTTGGATCCTTCTCAGGTTAAATCAGCCCTACACGTGGCGCAAGGAGGCCAACCACTCCGCCTCCACGCCGCCCACTATGCGTGGTAATCTAGGCATTTACTGACAATCCCTAGATTATCACGTACTGAATGGTCAAACTCCACTCGAGCCAGCTACCGCCTGATAGGATAAGCACACATCACAGAAATGTCTAGTCCCTTGTCAGAAAAACAGGGCATTACGTTATTACCTGACAAACAGTACTCGAACGAGCACAATACTCGAGTGATAAGAAAAATCACTCGAATTCAGTACAATCTTTTCAAGAGAGAAAGTTTTACTCAAAAACAGTGTGCAAAGTTGAGGATGCTCCTTTTCCAATCGAGGAAACTAACTCGAATGAATTATACCCGAAGCACTCTGCCTCCCAGATCGCACTGTTGCGTCTAAAAAACTTTGGATGTCGTACCCATGGTACGAAGGTAAGACCATAGATCATTTTCAACAACCTGGGAGTTGCACCACTACTGCACTACCTTGTACATTTCCATATCAACAAGTGTGATGAAAATCCCGATGGATGCATTGGGTAAACATACTGACAACTGGAGTTCGACTCGATAAAGCCTCAGCGGCACGAGTCAAAGTACCCCAAGTTTTTCCAGGATTGAGCCTGAGGGCTCGAATCCTGAGTAGATTGATAGTGTATTCTCCCAAGTGAGATTAATCGACCTCGATAAGTCGAGTAGATCGAACTTGTCCAGACATGTCCTCCCAGGAAAAACTGATTCAGGAAGAAAGCTTGAGGTAGTTTGCTTTGCATATTTGAGTCCCTAGATCGAGTCCTTGACTCCATCAGGCACTCGAGGGCTACTGATGTGGGGGTACCCAAAAGACCCCTCACCACAGGCCTACCCGGTACAGCCTGTAGGGAGTATCTTCATAAGGCCCACGAGTAGAATCTCGAAGGCCCATGACATGAGCTTACACGGAAACAAAGAAAGGAAAGTACTTGGACAGCAAGATTAGAAAGGTGAAGAACCGACTCAGAAACGAATCCTACTCATGTACGACCTCTCGGGACCCGACTACCTATATAAAGCACGGGAGAGGATCATGGACAGACAGACAACCCTAGATTCAGAGCTACATCCGATTCAATCTGTAATAACACCCTATAATTGACACTTTTTACCACCCCATCGAAATAAACACCGGCGGGAAGTAACCCGTCAATTCGAGTAGTCCACCAACGCCTTTTCCTTCACGAAACCCCAGGTCCCTCACCATGGGGATTGTTGAGGTCACCCACTCGACAAATGCTCTTGAAGAAGAAGAGTGGGTTCAAGCTATGCATGACGATCTCCACAACTTTGAAAGAAACAAAGTATGGTCTCTAGTGGAAAGACCCAAGGATCATATTGTCATTGGAACAAAATGGGTGTACAAGAACAAGCAAAATTCTCAAGGACAAGTGGTTCGCAAAAGGCTCGTTTGGTTGCTCAAGACTACTCTCGAGTCGAAGGACTTGACTACGGTGAAACTTTCACTCCCATAGCTAGAATTGAACCCATTCCTATATTACTTGCATTTTCGACTAGTCATAACTTCATCTTGCATAAAATGGATATTAAAAGTGCATTTCTAAATGGTCCTCTAAGTGAGTTGGTATATGTTAAACAACCTCCGAGATTCGAAGATCCCAAGTATCCTAACCATGTCTACTTACTCCATAAGGGTCATCAAGACTATTTTCTGGCACTGTTGCCGGGGAGCTAAGCGCTATTGGGAAGTGGAATTGATAAAGGAGGCTTATGTTGTAAGTGTTGTTTTTATTACTGTCTACTGCTTTATTACACTATGTTTGGATCTCCTTTTGAGTCCTTATTTGGAGGCACTGCTGCCACTGCTAGGGTAGTAAGTCACCCACTGCCTGATGATTTGGATCCTTATAAAATACCTATAAAGGTTGTTAAAGATGATATGAATAACTGCTATTCAGGTGATGGAACTGTCCATCCTAGTGATCATTTTCTCTTTTTACATGGATTATGAGAGTATTCAAGTGTGTAGGTATTACAATGGGCCAAGTGAAGAGGAAATTATTCTCTATATCATTGACAGGCCGAGCCGCTGAATGGTTCAAACTGCTGAAAAATAGCCAGACTATTGGATGGGAGTAAATTGTGCCTCTCTTTTATTCTAAATTCTATCCTCCCAGTGAAATTCATAGAGATCGGAATTATATATATAGTTTTTGCCCTCGTGACGGAGAGAGTATTTCCCAAGCATGGGGGAGATTGAAGTTACTAATGCTCAAATTCCCCCATTCATGAGCTCCCGGGTAATATTGTTATTAATAGTTTCTATGCAAGGCTTTCTCTTCATGATAAAGATTTATTGGATGCTTCTTGTTTTGGATCATTTACACGTATGAAGGATGAAGCTAAATGGGATCTTTTTAACTGTATTCAATAAAACACTAAAGGATGGGAGAATGACAAAGGTAGAAAGTCGGGTATAAATTATGATTATGAATGCATTAAAACTTTTATGTCATCCGCTGATTTTTATAATGTTAGTATTGTTTATGGTCTTGATTCTCAAGTTGTTGCAAACTTATATAAGGCTTTTTCTTTTTATAATGATACCCCCAAAAAGGAATGGGATAAGTGCCATGCACCTTATAAAGATACTGTTAATTGTGTTCTTGCTAGAGATATAGAAGTTCATATCGTTGATTCTATTGTGCCTGAACCTTATATTGAGAAAATGCCTTTCCCTGCTAAGGTAAAAGAACATTCTATGTTAGCTAGTGTGGTTAATAAAAGTGCAAGGAAACCTGTAGAACCCGAGGAACAAATAATTGTACAACCTATAGTAGAAATAGTAAAGGACCTTGTTTCTGAAAATGTAGAAGACGGACACATTATGTTTTGTGAAGATGCTTCTAATATTGTCTCTCATCCTAGTAAATCTAGGAAACCTAGTGTTCTTGTGCTATCTGTTAGGATAGGTGATCATTGCTATTATGGTTTGTGTCATATTGGTGCTAGTTCTAGTGCTATTCGTTATGAGCTTTATAAATAAATCATGCATGAAATTGGTTCTTGTGAACTTGAAGACATTGATGTAATTATTCAACTTGCTAATAGGGAAACTATTTCTCCGATTGGTATTGTTAGAGATGTGGAGGTCTTATGTGGTAAAACTAAATATCCTGTTGATTTTCTAGTACTCGGAACTTCTGCTAGTGATATTTGTCCTATTATATTTGGTAGACCTTTCTTAAACACTTGTGGTGCTGTTATAGATTGTAAAAAGGAGAAAGTCCTTACAAAGTTTGATAGAGAGTCTTATGAATTTAATTTCTCCAAATTTGCTAAAGCACCTTATGAAGCTAAATTACCTAATGAGAATTATAGAGTTGAACAATTGGCTGCTATTGCTCTTGCTCCTAACAATCCTTTGCATCAATACATGGAAGACCACGAAAGTGATGTCTTTATGGAAGAAAGAAATGAAATTAACGAGATTTTCATACATCAGCCAGCGATGCTGAAACATAATTTACCGGTGGAATACTTAGGTACCACATTACCACCCAAGGAGGATCCTGTTTTTGATTTAAGCCTTTGCCTGACAATCTTAAATATGCTCATATTGATGATAAGAAATTATATCCTGTTATTATTAGTTCTAAACTTTATGGTAAAGAAGAGGAGAGATTAAAGGGAATATTGAGGAAACACAGAGGTGTTATTGGTTATACTCTTGATGATTTGAAGGGGATTTCTCCTACTATATGTCAGCATGCTATTAATATTGAACCTGGTGCAAAGCCAGTTGTTGAACATCAACACCGTTTAAATCCTAAGATGAAGGATGTGGTAAGAAATGAGGTATTAGAACTCCTTGATGCTGGTATTATTTATCCTATTGCTGATAGTAGATGGGTTAGTCTTGTGCATTGTGTCCCTAAAAAAGGTGGGATGACTGTTGTGCCAAATGAAAATAATGAACTTATTCCTCAAAGAGTAGTGGTTGGTTATAGGATGTGTACTGATTTTAGGAAAGTTAATTAGGTTACTAAGAAAGATCATTATCCTTTTCCTTTTATTGATCAAATGTTAGAGAGGTTGTCTAAGAAAACTCATTTCTGCTTTCTTGATGGTTATTCTGGGTTCTCTCAGATTGCTGTTAGAAAGCCCTGATCAAGAGAAAACAACTTTCACGTGTCCTTATGGAACCTATGCTTATAGACGTATGCCTTTTGGTTTACGTAATGCTCCTGCTACTTTTCAAAGATGCATGTCTGCTATCTTCCATGGTTTTTGTGAAGAATTGTGGAAGTCTTCATGGATGATTTCTCCATCTATGGAACTTCTTTTGATAGTTGTTTGCAGAATCTTGATAAAGTTTTGCAGAGATGTGAGGAGACTAATCTTGTTCTTAATTGGGATAAATGCCATTTTATGGTTAATGAAGGAATTGTTCTTGGACATAAAATTTCTGAAAGAGGTGTTGAAGTTGATAGAGCTAAAGTTGAAGCCATTGAGATTATGCCCTGTCCCCGGGATGTCAAAGGTATTCATAGTATTCTTGGTCATGCTGGTTTCTATAGAAGGTTTATTAAAGATTTCTCTAAAATATCAAAGCCTCTTACTAATCTTCTTCAAAAATATGTACTTTTGTATTTGATGAAGATTGTAAAGAAGCTTTTGAAATTTTAAAGAAGGCTTTAATATCTGCTCCCATTGTTCAACCCCCTGATTGGAATTTACCTTTTGAAATTATGTGTGATGCTAGTGATTATGTTGTAGGTGATGTTCTTGGACAGCGGGTAGATAAGAAGTTAAATGTTATTCATTATGCTAGTAAAACTCTTGATGCTGCTCAAAAGAATTATGCTACCACTGAGAAAGAGTTCCTAGCTGTAGTTTTTGCTTATGATAAATTTAGGCAGTATATTGTTGATTCTAAAGTTACTATTCATACTGATCATGCTACTATTAAGTACCTCATGGAAAGGAAAGATGCTAAGCCTAGGATTATTAGATGGGTGCTTCTCTTAAAAGAGTTTGATTTACATATTGTGGATAGGAAGGGTGCTGAAAATCCTGTTGCTGATAATTTTTCTAGATTAGAAAATATCTCTGATGATCCTATTCCTGTTAATGATAGTTTTCCTAATGAACAGTTGGTTGCAATAAGAGTGAGCTCTCAAGAGAGTCCATGGTATGCCGATTATGCTAACTTTATTGTTTCCAAGTATTTGCCTCCTACCTTTACAACTCAGCAAAGAAGAAAATTCTTCTATGATTTGAGGCATTATTTTTGGGATGACCCACACTTATATAAAGAAGGTGTTGATGGTATTATGCGAAGATGTGTTCCTGAAAATGAACAACGAGAGATATTGAGAAAATTTCATAGTAGTGCTTATGGAGGACATCACGCTGGAGATAGAACTACACATAAGGTTCTACAATCAGGTTTTTATTGGCCTGCTCTCTTTAAAGATGCTAGAAAGTTTATTTTATCTTGTGATCAATGTCAAAGGGTTGGAATATTTCTAGACGTAATGAAATGCCTATGAATTATTCTCTTGTTATTGAACCGTTTGATTGTTGGGGTTTTGACTTTATGGGTCCTTTCCCTCCTTCACAAGGCTACACTCATATTCTTGTTGCTGTTGATTATGTTACTAAATGGGTAGAAGCTATACCTGCTAAAAGTGTTGATGGTGAAACCTCATTAAAAATGCTTAAAGACATTATTTTCCCTAGGTTTTGTGTGCCTAGATATCTTATAACTGATGGGGGTTCTCATTTTATTCATGGTGGTTTTAGAAATACTCTTGCTAAATATGATGTTAATCATAGAATTGCCTCACCCTATCATCCTCAAACTAGCGGGCAAGTAGAATTATCAAATAGAGAAATCAAATCTATCTTGTAAAAGACTGTTAACAAATCTAGAAAAAATTGGGCTAGTAAATTAAATGATGCTCTGTGGGCTTATAGAACTGCTTATAAAAATCCCATGGGCATGTCTCCTTATAAAATGGTTTATGGAAAAGCTTGTCAGTTGCCCCTAGAATTAGAACACAAAGCTTATTGGGCAGTGAGAGACCTAAATAGAGATTTTAAACTTGCTGGTGAGAAAAGGTTGCTTGACTTAAGTTCTTTAGATGAATGGAGGAGTGAAGCATATGAAAATGCTAAGCTCTTTAAAGAGAAAGTTAAAAGGTGGCACGATAAGAGATTTATTAAAAGAGAGTTTCATGTTGGTGAGAAAGTGCTATTTAATAGGTCTCGTCTTAGATTTGTCGCAGGAAAATTACTCTCAATATGGGAAGGACCTTTTGTTATCGAAGAGGTATATTGTTCGGGGGCAATTAAAATTGTTTCCCTTGAATACAACACTTCACAAGTGGTGAATGGCCAAAGACTCAAGCATTGTATTTCTGGAGATCCTTATAATGAAAATGTTGATTGTACTCGAGCCATGATCCCGGAGGAATTTATTAAGAAGCATATTTCAGAAACTGCAGAGTCAGTTTTCGAATAGGTATCAGTTTTGGTAAGAAAACGTTCGCGAAATATCTTCCAACTTTTATTTTTACTTTTTGGAAAATATGAAAAATTATGAGCCGGAAACGAGGCGGAGACGGAGCCCGGAGGCTCCTCACCATGCCCAGGCGTGGGCCCACCCTTAGCCGCGCCTGGCTATGGTGAGGACGCCTCGGAGTCCGTCTCCGACCCGTTTTCACCCAGTACTTTCCTTTCGTTATGAAATTTTTTGCTATATAATCCCCTAGACCCCCCGAGGTCCGTATATTGTTTTCTTGTCGTGTTTTTGTTTCGAGCTATTTTCTGTCAGGAAGTGCTCTCAGTTTTAGAAGCACCATGTCTCCGACAACAACGACATGGGAAAGGAGCTTAAGGAAGATGACCCACAAGATCCTAAGCCGGAGGAGGAGATGAAGAGTGAAGCTTAATAAGAAGTGGAAGAAACTCCGAGTGCGTACCCTCGCGCTACCGTCGCAAGCATTAGAGTGGTGGCTAATCCCTTGAAGCTCAATAGAGGCGCGCGGATGAGCACCATAGGTAAGGTTCCACGTCACTCCTTAGCTTCGAGGACACCTGCTTCGGGCATCAAGAACCACTTCCACACATTAATCCATGATTATGAGTACAAAAAGGTGCCCCATAGGGATTTCCCCTCTATGTGGGATATCAATCGTTCTAACCACACAGGAAAGATAGTGGAGTGGGGAAGTAACTCCAAAAGCAGAGATATGAAGGCCGAAAGTTACTCCAAGAGCTGGGACTCGAAGGCCGACATGCTCATGAACCGTGTTGAGAACAATACGGAGATGATGTGTAATCTCACCTACTTGATTGAAGAATTGAAGGAACTGGTTGAAAAGCTCATTAAGTATTCGTCATCACCACCAAAGAAATAATTCATCATTGGTTTTGGCATCCCCTTGGCTTGTTCCAAGCTTGGGGGAGTGTCGCGGTCACATCACTATCTTTCATCTTTTTTACTTTTTCAGTAGAGTCATATCATGAGTAGAGAAGTTATCATATAGGATGGTTTGTAGTATGGAAGTATCTCTCCTTAGTTGGTTATCGTTGTATCCCTTGGTGTGAGTTGCCGGTTTGAAATATTAATGAGAAGTTTCATCATTTACTTTCTGCAAACCTTATTTTAGTTTTCAATTTCTGTCATATGGTTGAGCTTGTTGTTAGTATTTGGTGTCACTCTGGAGATCATCAAGTTAATCTAATTGTTTTTGGAGAACTTAGCTTGGTTAGTAGAAATAATATTTTGAGATACTAGTATAAGAAAGGGGAATTTGCCTATTAGCTCATAAACTTAGTATTCACAAGTTAAGATCTTTTGTTCTTTCAATGAAGATTGCATGATTGGTTTTATCATATGTATATTTGTTTGTTTTCCCTCAACTCTTATGCTTGCTACCCAGCCTTGCTAGCCAAAAGCCATGTACTGAGTATGAGCTCTACTCGTGCATCCAACCATGAACCAAAAAAAAACCTGCCATTTGTGTCCACCATACCGTCCTATACGTGGTATTTCACCGCCACTCCAAGTAAATTGTTCGTGTGCTACCTTTAAAACCTTCAAAACTATTAAACCTGTTTTGTGCTCCTGTTTTAGTTCATGAGGAAGTAGTGTTAAATTTATTATGTCTTATGTCATGATTATGAAATCTGTGCTCGTCTTAATATTGCCGAGAGCTGGTACCAAAGATCATGAAAAAATAAATATAATGGATGAAAGGCACTTCCCCATGGATTGATGATTGATTGGTCGGCACCCGAGGATTCGGTTATCCATGGTTTGTGTAAGCAAAGGTGGGGGAAGTTCCAATGATGTGGAAAAGAGAAAAAGTATCAATGGAAACCGCTCTCAAAAGACCGACAACCTTGCTTGATCTGAGTTATGATAAGTTTTTCGTTTCCATTCGTTGACATAGACATACACCACTCTCAAACTTTATTTTCATTACCTCTGATTCATTTAAAAATGAAAAGCTCTAGCACATGAGTGATTGATGTCTACGCATGCTTCTATTCTTGTAGAAAGTGTTGGGCCTCCAAGTGTAGAGGTTTGTAGAACATCAGCAAGTTTCACTTAAGTGGATTACCTAAAGTTTATCGAACTCAGGGAGGTATAGGTCAAAGATATCCCTCTCAAGCAACCCTGCAATCAAGATACAAGAAGTCTCTTGTGTCCCCAACACACCCAATATACTTGTCAGGTATATAGGTGCACTAGTTCGGCGAAGAGAGAGTAAACTACAAGTAGTGTGGATGATTATAAGTGATAATAACAATCTGAAATAAAAATGGCAGCAAGCAAACATGTAGCAGAACAGTCGGAAAACGGTGTTTCAATGCTTGGAAATAAGGCCTAGGGCTCCTACTTTCACTAGTGGACACTCTCAACAATGCTCACATAATTGAATGCATAAATATCATTTCTTCACTATGCTACTCTGAACCACTCTCCGGTCGAATAACGAACACTAATTATTGCGTAGGGATTTAACAACACTCCTCAAGTCTATATTCCCTCTCTAGGGCACCCCAATGTCACTACGAGCGCCAAACATTAGTAAAGAAACACCACAGTTTCATAGGTAAATATTCCAACACAAGATATAAATATCATGCTAAACCACACAGAGCACACACTGTCACCTTTGCCCTGTGATCAAATTGTTTACGGAGACAACAAAACCACTTGAATAGCATAACAGATGAAGATCAATCTACATATTCAACTAGATTACAAAGCTCATGATCACATAAAGATCACACCATGGGAGAGAGAGATGAACCACATAGCTACCGGTAGAGCCCTCAGCCCTAGGGGAGAACTACTCCCTCCTCATCATAGGAGACAGCAACAGCGATGGAGATGGCGGTGGAGTCGATGGAGATGACTTCCGGGGGCACTTCCCCGTCCCGACAGGGTGCCAGAACAGAGATCTGTCCCCCCGAAACTTGTCGGCGGCGGCGGCGGAGCTACGGATATATTTTGCGGAAAAGGTTGATTCTACTAGGGTTTATGCCTCGGGGGAATATATAGGTGAAAGGGAAACGTCGGTGGGTGCCCGAGGGGCCCACACCCCTAGCTGGGGCAACCAGGGGGAGCCCGCGTGAGCCTATGGTGTGGGGGCCCTAGGGCCCCCCTCCGGGTCTCTTCGGGACTTCTAGAAGCTTCCGGGGAAAATAGGAACTTTAGCTTTCGTGGCATCCAATTCCGAGAATATTTCCAGAACAAATTTTCTGAAACTAAAAACAGAAGAAAGCAGGGAACTGACACTTGGCATCTTGTTAATAGGTTAGTCCCGTAAAACGTATAAAAATGCTATAAATGAGGGAGAAAACATGTAGCAATTGGCATAATATGATCATGGAGCATTAGAAAGTAGGGATACGTTTATGACGTATCAAGCATCCCCAAGCTTAGTTCCTACTCGTCCTCGAGTAGGTAAACGATAAAACAATAATTTCTGAGGTGACATGCTACTAACATAAAATTGATCAATCTAATGTAAAAGCATACGCACGTTGAGATCATAAAACTTTAAACACATGCATGATAAATAAAACTTTAATAAAAAAGCCTAGCAATTACTTTGCATCACGAATAGTAACTCAAATAAAGTATCGTGAATAATAATGCAAAGAAAGGTAAACGTTTGTTTGACATATAGAGAAAGCATGGCAAAGTGATATTTCGATAGTCCTTAAGAGTGGGGCAAAACATAAATGCCATGACACCTTCAAAGTTCAAGAGGAAGAGTAGAACAAATAATTTAAGAACAAGTAATATCACATCATGAAGTAATTATTGATACTTATGGGACAAATGCACATAGAACTCAGAATGGCAAAAATGCTCTCTCAACTATGCATAAAGTTAGAAGATGGAGACTCAACATAAAAGTAAAAGAAAGGCCATTCGCAGAGGGAAGCAGGGATCACTCATGTGCGAGAGCTTTTATTTTATTAAACAGAGGTATTAAAAGTTTGACATTTGTGGAGGAATGTCTATATTTTGGGAGATGTATGCTAATGTCAACGAATGGTAAAAAGAAAATACAGTACGTCACAAGTCAACTGGATTCACAAGAGTGGCTCCCACGGCGAAGGACGCAAATGGTGTAGAAGGTCATCCCTCTTTCTCTTTTGTTTACACAATTATGCTTTGACTGATAAATCAGGGGCAAAAATAGTGAAGAGAATTTGTATGCATTAATTTGGGTCTGGGCACCCCGCTGCCAGCTCTTCTATCATTTGGATAAGAGGATGAAGCCACTAGTCCATGGTGTGAAATCCAATCAACAAGTGAGATAAAGATTCTCTATTTACGCCCTCATGATCAAAAACAGGAACATAAAGCAGGAGTAATTTTGAAGGTTTTAAAGGTAACACATGAGCAATTTACTTTGGAATGGCAGTTAAATACCACATGTAGGTAGGTATGGTGTACACAATGGGAAAAACTTTGGTTTAAGGGAGTTTGGATGCACGAGTAGAGCTCATACTCAGTACAGGTGGAGGCTAGCAAAAGACTGGGAGCGGCAAATCAAGAGAGCATAAGAGCCATAATCATGCATAGCGACATAAGCATCATTCATTAAAACATAAGCAGTATCACAAGTTCAAAAACTAAGTGGTCATGGAGGCTATTCGTGACTGGTTTGTAGTCATAAACATGGTGTGAGCATGCGCCAAGTCAACCAAATAAAACATTCGGAAGAGAATACCATATATTGATGCTTTACTATGACAAGAACAACCTATGAATCTTTCAATACATATTAAACACTCTAAGATATTTGAGGATAATCATGCTACTCAATAACCACAAGGCTTTAAAACTAAAATAACATTTAGCATGTCATGAAAAAGTTCTAGCCACAGTCTATACAAGCTTTTACTATTACTGTTATAAATTCTACTTCAAGCAGCAGTTTTCTTTTCTCCCAACAAGCACCATATAAAACATGCTTTAACAAAAATACTCTTTATGCTACAGAAAGAAAGCATGAGAGTACTCACATAAAACTACTAAAACTAACAGCTCTGAAAAAGAGATGCATGAAAACAAAGGCTAAACGCAGTACTAGCAAAAAGTGAACACTCACAGAACAATAAGAATGAAAACTAGAGTGTTCTAAGCAATGAAAACAGACTGTGTCTCTCTACCACATAAGTTTGATAAGATCCAACCATAAACTACAGAAAATAAAACCAAACAAACTGAAAACAAAAATAAAAGACGCTCCAAGTAAAACACATACGATGCGACCGAATAAAAATATAGTTTCACTAGAAGTGACCTGATAATTTGTTGATGAAGAAGGGGATGCCTTGGGCATCCCCAAGCTTAGACGCTTGAGTCTTCTTGGAATTTGCTTGGATGTACCACCGGGGCATCCCCAAGCTTAGGCTTTTCACTCTTCTTGATCACATCATATCATCCTCTTCTCTTGACCCTTGAAAACTTCCTTCACACCAAAATTCTCACAATCTTCATTAGCAACGTTGGTGCAATTGAAATAATAAATCCACATGGTTCAGTATAAACGCAAGACTAACACTTAAAAACACATTAGATACTGTCACAACTTCTTTCAAAACTCTTTTTCTCAAAAGAACACCAAAAGAAACAGATTAAGATGCAAATGCGATAAATGGCAGAAATCTGTCAAAACAGAACAGAAGGTAAAGATCGTTTTTTTCAAATAAATTCTGTTGATCAAATCAAAAAGTGGTATTCTAATAAAAGTTGCGTATATAACTCAGGATTAAGCCCCAAAAAGCTCATGTCATTTTGAATTTTCTGTGATTTTACACGGCATAAACAGTGGACAGAAGAAATCTGTTTCCTGCGCAGAAATCCGAAATATAGCCTCAACTTTCCACTAGAGGCTTTACTTGGCTCAACAAAGACACAAAAGAAAAGATACAGCGGGTTTGCTAAGGAAATATACAACACCCAGGTGCAAAGAAAACAAAATAAAACGAAGGAAAACGAGTTGAAAACGGAGAAATAAAACGTGTTGTCTCCCGGTAGCGCTTTTCTTTAACGTCTTTCAGCAAGGCATAATAATTTGAGAAGATGCTCACATAAGAATAAGAGTTGAAGCACAATAAGAGAGCATAAATAAGAAAACATAAAACACATTTAAGTCTAACCCACTTCCTGTGAAAAAGAATCTTGTAGAAAAACAAGTCAACGAAGCACAAAGTGTCTAGCATAGAAAGACAAAATAAGTGCAACATCAAAAATTTCAACATAAAGAGGAGAAACTTAATATTGTTGAGATGCATAAAACCATGTTTCCCTCTCTCATAATAACTTTCAGTAGAATCATGAATAAAATTAACAATATAACTATCACATAAAATATTCTTATCATGACCCACATGCATAAAAGAATTAATACTCTCCACATAAGCATAGTCATTCTTATTAATAGTAGTGGGAGCAAATTCAACAAAATAGCTATCATTATTATTCTCATCACCATAATCATTAAATATAGGAGGCATATTTTAATCATAATTAATTTTTTCCTCAATAGTAGGTGGACTGAAAATATCATATTCATCATTGTAAACAGGTGGAACTAGAATACCACAATCATTATAATCATCATATATTGGAGGCAAGGTATCATCAAAGAAAATTTCCTCCTCAAGACTTGGGGGACTAAAAATATCATATTCATCAAAAATAGCTTCCCCAAGCTTAGACTCTTCCATAGCATTAGCAATAATAGTGTTCAAAGAATTCATACTAATAACATTGCTATTATCATGCAAATAAAGCTCCATAGGTTTTTAAATTTTCACTTCAAACACTTCATGTCCTAACTCAAGATAAATATTATAAAGCTCTCTCATATTTTTTTTGTTTTCCATTAAGACTAACTAGTAAGAATAAAAACAAGCAACAAGTAAAAATAAGCCTAACTAGTGAAAACAAGAAACAAAAAGATATAATTGCAGAATCTAAAGGAAATAACTTCGAGCACTCACAAAGGATGTGAGTACCTTTTACCTTACCTCCCCGGCAACGGCACCAGAAAAGAGCTTGATGTCTACGCACTCTTCTATTATTGTAGACAGTGTTGGGCCTCTAAGTGCAGAGGTTTGTAGAACAACAACAAGTTTTCCTTAAGTGGATTACCCAAGGTTTATCAAACTCAGGTAGGTAGAGGTCAAAGATATCCCTCTCAAGAAACCCTGCAATCAAGATACAAGAATTCTCTTGTGTCCCCAACACACCCAATATACTTGTCAGGTATATAGGTGCACTAGTTCGGCGAAGAGAGAGTAAAATACAAGTAGTGTGGATGATTATAAGTGATAATAATAATATGAAATAAAAATGTCAGCAAGCAAACATGTAGCAGAACAGGCGAAAAATGGTGTTTCAATGCTTGTAAATAAGGCCTAGGGCTCCTACTTTAACTAGTGGACACTCTCAACAATGCTCACATAATTGAATGCATAAATATCATTTCTTCACTATGCTACTCCGAACCACTCTCCGGTCAATCATTGCGTAGGGCTTTAACAACACTCCTCAAGTCTATATTCCCTCTCTAGGGCACCCCAATGTCACTACAAGCGCCAAAGATTACTAAACAAATGCCACAGTTTCATAGGTTCACCTTCCAACACAAGATATAAATATCATGCTAAACCACACAGAGCACACATTGTCACCTTTGCCCTGTGATCAAAGTGTTTACGGAGACAACAAAACCACTTGAGTAGCATAACAGATGAAGATCAATCTACATATTCAACTAGATTACAAAGCTCATGATCACATAAAGATCACACCATGGGAGAGAGAGATGAACAACATAGCTACCGGTAGAGCCCTCAGCCCCAGGGGAGAATTACTCCCTCCTCATCATAGGAGACAGCAACTACGATGGAGATGGCGGTGGCGTCGATGGAGATGACTTCCGGGGGCACTTCCCCGTCCTAGCAGGGTGCCAGAACAAAGATTTGTCCCCCAAAACTTGTCGGCGGCGGCGACGGAGCTACAGATGTATTTTGCCGAAAAGGTTGATTCTCCTAGGGTTTATGCCTCGGGGGGAATATATAGGTGAAAGGGCAACGTCGGTGGGTGCCCGAGGGTCCTACACCCCTAGCTGGGGCGACCAGGGGGGAGCCCGCGCGAGCCTATGGTGTGGGGGCCCTAGGGGCCCCCTCCGGGTCTCTTCGAGACTTATGGAATCTTCCGGGGAAAATAGGAACTTTGGCTTTCGTGGCATCCAATTCCGAGAATATTTCCAGAACAACTTTTCTGAAACTAAAAACAACAGAAAACAGGGAACTGGCACTTGGCATCTTGTTAATAGGTTAGTCACAGAAAACGTATCAAAATGCTATAAATAAGGGAGAAAACATGTAGCAATTGGCATAATATGATCATGGAGCATCAGAAATTAGGGATACGTTTATGACGTATAAGTGATCCCTGCTTCCCTCTGTGAAGGGCCTATCCTTTAATTTTATGTTGAGTCAATAAACCCATTCCTTTCTGTCTCTAGCAAGCATTTGAGTTGTTGTGATCTCACCATCTATATGTTGATTTATTCAATCATGTTTTCTATCCTTCTTTGTTTAGCACATGCTTTATTATCTGAATGAATATTACTTTGAAAGCTATGAATCACTATAAAAGGATTGTTATAATTAAACATGTTAAGCTCTACAATATAAGCCTTGTCATGAAGACTTCACCTTAGATAAGTATGCTATCATTAAATGTTCTCCGACCAAGAACGAAGTTTGCCATCACCAATTTTGATTCTCTCTTTTGCATCTTTGTTTGTGACTCCCATTACTCATTTCAAGTTAAGTTATATGAGAGGAAGATGTTGTCTATAATTATTGGTGCATAGATAAATGTGATGATTCTTGTCCGTATTTTATTTATCGACTCTTCACTGCATAAACCTGTGGTCATGTTTACTGAGTTCAGTTTCGCTTGGGGAAAAGTGAGTTCTAAACTTGGGGGGAGTTGATACGTCCATTTTGCATCACTATTTTATATCATAATTTGTTGTTATTCATTGATATATTTCATATTGGAGCATGATACTTATGTTATTTCACCTATTTTGCATGTTTTCCAGTAATTGGAGAGTTGAACCCCGGAGTCAGAATTCTGCTGGAAAACGGAGCGTCGGGATACCATATTCATGAACATCAGAGCACCTCGGGAATCATCGGAAAGTTCCTATTTCACCCGAAGACGGAGGAAGCCAAAAGGGGAGCCGGAGGAGGGCCACCAAGGTCCCTCACCATGCCTAGGCGCGGGCCCACCTCTGGTCGCGCCTGGGGTGGTGAGGACGCCCTGGCCCACCTCTAGCTTGCCCATTCGACGTACTTCATCCCCCGGGAACCCTAAGGCACAGAGAATCATCGAGGAGTCTTTCCGCCGCCTTTGCGGGACGGAAAACAACAGAGAGAGAAAAGCTCTCCGATAGGGAGAAATCTGCCGGGAAAATTCCTCCCCGAAGGGGGGGAAATCATCGCCATCGTCACCGTCATCGAGCTGGACTTCATAGGGATCATCATCATCATCATCTCCACCATAATCACCCTCAGCTACACTCTGTTCCACTGTAACATCTAGGGTTGCAACTTCTCTATTTCATAAGGGAAACTTTCCTCGTGTTGATTACTACTGGTAGTTGATGCTATTGAG
Source organism: Alopecurus myosuroides (assembly GCA_028641055.1). Taxonomy (NCBI): domain Eukaryota; kingdom Viridiplantae; phylum Streptophyta; class Magnoliopsida; order Poales; family Poaceae; genus Alopecurus; species Alopecurus myosuroides. The sequence continues at coordinate 396,085,009 of CM054058.1, read as the reverse complement.
TGAAACGATTGGATTAGGTTTATGTTCAGACTGTTAATCACCATTATATCGCCTCTGATCATGATCCATATGATGTCTTGTGAGTAGTTCATTTTGTTCTTGAGGACATGGGAGAAGTCAAGTTGTTAGCAGTGAAGTAATGTTGAGTAATATTTAATGGTTTGATATTTAAGTTATGGTGTTATTCTTCTAGTGGTGTCATGTGAACATCGACTACATGATATTTCAACATTTATGGTCCTAGGGGAACGCATCGTGTATTTGGCTACTAATTGTGGGGTTGCTGGAGTGACAGAAACCTAAACCCCCGTTAGGAAACCATTGCACGAGGGAGCGTAGGATCCCGGAGTTTAAAGTTGTAGTTAGATTTATTTCTTAATTACTTTCTTGTAGTTGCGGATGCTTGCAAGGGGTATAATCACAAGTATGTATTAGTCTTAGATGGGAAGGTACATTAGCATAGTTTCACCCACACAACACTTATCAAAACACTAAAGATTATTCAGCGGCATGAAACAAAAGCACTTGGCAGAAACCTCCCGTGTGTCCTCGAGAACGTTTGTTAATCATAAGTAAACCCACCGTCTTGTCCTTTGATGAACAAAGGATTGGGCCACTTCCTGCAGTTATTATTACTGCATTTTATTTACTCTCACTTTATTTATCTGCAATATAAAAACCCCTACAAATTTATCTTCCAGTATTTACAGTTATTCCTTCATCGAAACTGCTTGTCAACACCTTCTGCTCCTCGTTGGGTTCGACACTCTTATTTATCGAAAGTACTACGATACACCCCCTATACTTGTGGGTCATGAGTGACTCTATCCCAATGTCCTTAGCACTTCCATTTAGCCATTCATCATGCCCTACCTTGACATGCCTCATTGACCCTACTAGTCTACATGTGATGTTCCTACTTTCTCCAAGTGCTATATTTTGTTTAAAGTTTCTTTAATCCATTTTTTTTACAATGGAACATTACTTTACATCACCTTTTCTCCCGACCAATATCTTTTAAAACATGACCATGGGAACTTATTATACCTATCCATATCCATGCTCCATTAACCCACAGGAACTGAGGGTGCACCTCCACAGAAAGGGGAGAATCCTGCACCTACCACTTATATTCGTTCCCGCAAGAAAAATCCATCTGATGCTTGTGGTTCCACTCCTTCTCATAGGCGGGGTCCACCACTCCCTATCAATCCATCTGAGCCTGTTCATCAAGATTGGAGTTGTCTGAGGACTTTGAGAATGGGCATCTGAAATTCGACCCATATGCCTTTCGACAGCGCACCTGTGCCGATAATAGGTTCTATTGGAAGATGCACAAGCGGGTGTATGAGTTTGTTATCTGCGCACTGAAGAACTCTCATGTGGATGAACATTTCTTTGATGTGGCCCTAACACGAGAGCATTGGCCCGAGCTGATGGAGGTGATGGATTTTCACGACATCAATGCTCTCATGGGATGTAACCGTCACTTTGATCCCGAGCTGCTTAAGGAGTTTTATGCCACTGACCACTTCTCCACCGAAGGTCCCCGTACGCTCACTTGGATGAGTGGTGGCATCAAGTGCTCCACCATAATGACTGAGTTTGGGGCTATTCTTGGACTTCCAGAGGCGATTTATCATCCAATGACCCACCTTAGGATCCATGGTGACGAGAAGCTGCTTTTGAAGGCCAAGACTGATATTCGTCACTTCTACCCTACTAGTTTTGGTTCTCAGCACATTCCCAAGGACAATTACTTCTCTGATTTCTGGTATATCACTCACACCATTCCACGGAACACCATTAGTGTTAAAATTGGTGAGAAAGGCGAGGTTCGCAAATGGTTGATCAACCTCCTTTATCACATTATTCCGGCTAAAGATGCTAATAAGCCCATGGATATGCTGGATTACATGTGGCATGAGATGAGGACTGTTGTTCGGGATAAGAGGGTTCCTATCTATGGATCCTATCTTCAAACGCTCTTTGGTAAGAAGATTCAGATGGCTCTCATCAACAATGTAACATTCCTATTTTGCTAAAATAGGGTTGTGGTGTGAGGTGTTCATCTCATTCATGCATGAAACAATTTGAACCAATTTAAATTGTGAATTTAAATGGAAATTGATAAAATTCCACAAATATTACTTAATGTGGTTTCCAAAATTTTGAAATGAAAAATAATATAATTTCACCAAAGCAAAACATGGTGAGGTTGGAAATTTATAAGGTTTCCAATTATCATTTTTGCAAAATTTTCTGTTTGCAAAAGGCCCTCAAAACAATGTTTTCTGTGTTGTTTTAATTAAGAGAAGGGCCTCTTTGTAATTTATCCAAAAGTTTTGGGGGTTTTCTTGAAAATGTTTTATTTTCCCTTTCTTCCACCTTCGGACAGAAAGCAAGCACGCTGCTGCGTGCCGTCGTCGCCCTCTGCCAGCTCCTGCTCCGGTGGCCGCTCTCGTGGAGGGGGGCAAAGAGAAGGTCGCAACCTCCTCCTCTCTCTCTCTCTTGGCCTCTCTCACCCCAGCTCCCTCTCCTCCTCTGCCTCTATGCGCAACCCAAACCCTAACCCTACCGAAACAGTCGCCGCTCGCCGCTGGCGACACGACCATCGCCGAGCCCCGTGGAGGTCACCATCGTCGTCCTCATATCCTCCTCTTCCTCCCGGAGCCTGCATAGGAAAAGGGAAGCCAGTGAGGGCCCTAATTTCCCCGCCAATGTGCTCTCTAGACGCCGCGCAATTCTCCACGCCGGCGACGGTTCCAGCCTTCTCGAACCTCTCTATCAACGCCATCATACTCCCCTCGCCCCGGTGAGCCTCCCCATGGCCACAGCTCGCCCCCTTCCCCTCTGGTTTGCCCGGTTGTCGCTGGCCACCGTCCGCCGCCGTGTAGCTCCTCGCTGGCTCGCCGCCGATAACCATTTGGTTTCCCCGCTGCCGCCAGCACGTTTGCCATAGCCCCCTCTACGCAGTGGTGCACTCTGTTTGGCGAATCGAGCGCTAGTTTGCCCGATTGCATCACTGCAGTGCCTCTGTGGCCATTGCTGACGTCTCTGTGATGTCATAGTGACGTCACTGCGGGCCCCTCTGTCAGCCGGTTTTCCTTTTTAAAATAAATAGAAAAAGAACACTGACATGTGGGACCCACCCTTTATAATTCTAGAAAATGACTTAAACTTGTAAAATTAATATCTCCCAAAATATTAATCGGAAAAATAAATTAAAAATATGGAATTGTTAAGAAAATTATTTACAACCCAAATATGTAACTTTCATACATGTTTGACAAACTTTAATTTTGGGCATTATTTAAATATTATTTAATTCATTTAAAATAAAGAAAATAAGTTTTAATTCAATAAAATTAGAAAATTACAAGTTTTATACCAAAATTCTCAAAATGACAAATGCAATCTAGTTATGATGTTTTCAAACCCATTTGAGCAATTAAAATTGTACTCACTTTCAGAATTGCCGAAGTACCCCTCGGGGTTTATTTTAGGATAATTTCAGTAAAAATGCATAATTGTCATACGAACCCTAGCAACCAATCAAACATGTTTAGGGCTTTATTTCAGTGCATTCACTTTTCATGCATACATCTTGCGCATTGCATCAGTGCCATGTTTGATTGTTGTTCTTCTTTTCGGTGTTGTTCCCCCTCGGTAGAACGCGACCCCGAAGTGAAGGCCAACAACTCCATTGGCGAATACTTGATCTTAACCGACAAGTCAAGAACTGATTCCTGAAGACTCTATCTGGTTTTCTTATAACCAAGGCAAGCATAACCTCTTATCTGCTCATATATGATTTTCGAAGTGTTTTGAATCTTGTATATTGCATGCTGCTCAAATTATTTATGGTCTTAGATAGAGTTCTCCTATACTTGCTGCATCGCCTAAATATCCTGATCCACTGCTCCTAGCAGCTATAGGTTTGTTTGTGCGTGCTTTGTTAAAGCCTGTGAGTCTTTCTTAGCCATGCCTAGTTGTGATCTGATCCATCCGGTTGATGAATCTGGTCAATGCGTGAATCTACTTTGTACGGTTTTTGTGGTTTGAATTATCTTTGATAACTTGACTAATAACGACATGGATGTGAGACCACAATGGGTTGTGGCGTTTTGTCCTATTCATGCCCCTAGGAGCGAGTGCTCGCCTTCGAAGCCAAGACTGAGCATGGAACCACACACGCGAGCCAGTGAACCTCGTCTGACTAACTAACTTGTTTGGCCACATCCATGAGTCACGTAGTTTGCGATTTCCATCTGCGTGTGAGTCAGAAAACAATTTGGAGAAAAACCTAGGGCGTGATCGGGAAAAGTGATGGACGTACACAGATCTTGATCCCGACTCACAGAACAGGTGCCGTCAGGAGTTGGCCAACTCCCTGTTGATGGGGTAGCCTTGTTTGGGTCGACTCATGGATAGGGTTACGCAAGGTAAAGGTTGGAGCCAGCCACCCTCATTCGCGCTCCATGGAAGAGTGTACATGTGGCGCTAAGAGTCGGAGGGTACGTGTGGGTAAAGTGTACCCCCTGCAGGGATAAATCTCCTCGAGAAGTCGTGTCCACAGTTACGGACGACTTGGCAACGGATTTTGTGATCATAGATAACTTGAACGGAATGGCTAAAACTTGTTAACAATGAATGAAGGGTTCCTCCTCGGAGATGCCAACACGGGTGATCCTTGTAGCTTGTGAGATGTTGGGAAATGATGTTGGTGGATGAAAAGATGATGATTTCAGTAGTTGAGTAGATTCCTCATCTGTTTTGAAAACACTCCTTGAGACGTGCTATTCTTCCTCGATTTTGGATAAATAAATATTGCTTTACGCAAAATGACCTTCATAAAACCCTTTTTGAAATAGAGGATATATAATAGGTTAACTAAGTCTTGTTGAGTACCTCCCGTACTCACGTTTGCTTAAATTTGGTTCAAGTGAAGATCTCACTTCAGTGGTGGTTTCAACATGGACATCGACGAGTAGTTTGGGGTTCCCAGGTAGCAGCCTGGAATCTATGGGTTGGGACGTTGCCTTATGTTGCGGTCTCTTAGGCCTTTTGGTTCTTGTTGATTAGCAACATAGTTTGTCTTCCGTTGTTTGATGTAATGTTGGGTCGTGTGACCTCTGTTTGTAAGCTATACTCTAGTAATACATGTTTAATAAAACTTCCATGTCTAGAGTGCTGCTTTGATCGGTTGTTGCTTTCGAGCTCATTGTTGTACAGTTTTGGCTATGCCTGCATAGTTGTCGCAGTCGAGGGGTTGTGGAGCCGATGATCCATTTCCGAGCACGCCTGCCGATGTGATTCGTCCTGGGGCTTGGTAACCCTAGTAACCCTCGATTGTTGTTGCACTTCCTGGACACATAGCATCTCTGTATAGTTTTGGTCATGTTCCTTCAGTTTCATACGATTCGTGGATGCTTTGATATGCATAGTTGGTTATGACTAGCATGGACACAAGGAGTAGTAGTACCGAGGTTATCCGTCCTGTGTGCCGATGAATCCGGGCTACCTGCCGTTGTTTGTTGCGGCCGAGGCTGGTAACCCAGAAGACCTTGTGGGTCCATGACTAGAAGCGCATAACAGTATGTATACCTCTGAGTCCGGGGTCGTGACAAACAACTACCCCATGGTCGCTCCCACCAAGAGCTGACTTCTCACTACTGCTCAAGCTGAAGCTGAAATTGCTCGTTGATGCGCGTGTAACACGCGTTCGTTGGGAGACCCCAAGAGGAAGGTATGAAGAGCACAATAGCAAGTTTCTCTCAGAAAGAAACCAAGGTTGAATTGACCAGTAGGAGAAAGAAATAACTTCCGAAGGTTGATGCAGCTGATGTTGGCAGGGCGCACTACCAGTTCAGCAGCAACGTGGAACCTACACAACAAAATCAAATCACTTTGCCCCAACGAAGCAGTGAGGTTGTCAATCTCACCGGTTTTGCTGAAAACAAAGAGGTTAAATGTATGGTGTGGAAAATAGTACTTGTTTGCAGTAGATGAAAAGAGAACAGTGATGGCACTAGGAAAACAGTAGTGAGAGTATGAAAACCGTTATTGTTGTGGTTGTATTATCAGTATAAAGGAAATGGACCGGGGTCCACAGTTCACTAGTTGTGTCTCTCCAAAACAGATAGATAGCATGTTGGGTAAACAAAATACAGTTGGGCAATTGACAGATATAAAGGTTGCACCGTAGTGCATATGCATGACATGATGATTACTATGTGATTCATGCGGGCATTACAACAAGATTCATAGACTGTTATCCAACTGCATCTATGACTAATAATCCACCCTCAGAATGTCATCCAAGCAAACCTTGGGTATTAAGTTGCAAGCAACAGATAATCGCATTAAGCAAAGTGTGTAATGTAAACATCGTTGTTTTCTCCCTAATGGCAACAACACGTCCCCCACCCGTTACGTTTCTGTCACTCGAGCATGAGTAAAAGGGAGGCATGAACCCACTATTGAGCATAAATACTCCCTCTTGGAGTTACAAGCATCTACTTGGCTAGAGCATCTACTAGCGACGGAGAGCATGCAAGATCATAAATAACATACACATGAATAAAACATGATAGATTGATAATCATTGGACATAGACTTCAATATTCATTGGATCCCAGCAAACACAACATGTAGCATTACAATAAGATGATCTTCATCATGTTAGGCAGCTCACAAGATCTAAACATGAGGCATAAATAGGAGAGAACAACCATCTAGCTAATGCTATGGACCCATAGTCCAAGGATGAACTACTCATGCATCACTCCGGAGGCAGGCATGGTGATGAAGAGCCCTCCGGTGATGAATTCCCCTCCCGGCAGGGTGCCGGAAAGAGCTCCAAGACCCTCCCGAACTAGGGTTGATAATGATGGCGGCTGCAGATGTTTTTGGTGGAAAAGGCTCGAGTCTTTAGGTTTAACCCGTGAAGAGGTATAAATAGGCGGAAGGGCAACAAAGGTGGGAGGCCAGGGGCCCACACCACCCTAGGCGTGCCTAGAGGGGGGTGCCACCCTATGGTGTGGGGCCCCTGTGCCCCCCTCCGGATCCCCTCCGGATTCCGTGTGCGCGATGGATTTCTAAGACTTTTGGCTTTCAAATCGTCCAATTCCGAGAATATTTCCAGAACAACTTTTCTAAAATAAAAAATAGCAGAAAACATGAACTGTCTCTGTGGCATCTTGTCAATAGGTTAGTCCCAGTAAATCGATAAAAAAGGCATAAAAATGGGAAACATGTAGCATATAGTATGAAAACAACATGGACCATCAGAAATTATGGATATGTTTATGACGTATCACTCGGCGTCCCAAATGTGTTCGCACCTCTTCACATGAGCCTAGTGTCTCTCAGGATGTCACTCGCACTCCTTCTCCAGCCGTGCTGCCTCAGACTCGGGCAAATTCAGCATCAAGAAGTCCCTTCAGAAGATGAACTGCCTCTTCACTGATCATCAGAACAAGGCCTATCACTCCTATAAGAAAGGAAAGGTCTACCGTCGCAACCAGATGGAGATCACGACTGCTCTTCATCTTCCACCGGGTCTTGCTAGCTCTGACGAGCTCTCTGAGGATGAGTGGAAGTCCAAGCACACGTACTGGCTTGGTGATGATGCTAGCTCACTTGGACAGTTTCGGGCCTCCTATGCACCTGAGTCCAGTTCTAGTCAAGTTCCTCCCAATGAAACTAATGATGATGAACAGGATAAGGAGCTTGATGATGATGATGAGTTAGTGACTGGACGACTGATGCATGTAAAATGCATACATGAACTTTGCATGTTATTACTTGTTTTTCCTACATATTAGCAACTTATATTCATGTTTTATAATGATTTGGGGGATTTTCTAAACAATCTCCCTTCTTTTGGTTCTAACCCTGTTTTTCTAGAAAACGTACTTTTTAGTGTTTCAGACTTTCCGGGAGCTTCGGGACTCCAAAAAGGGCAAGGCCAAAGAGCACGGTTCAGAATTTTCGAGACGAAGACCATGGGCCAAAGTAGAGGGACAAAAGGCCAACCAGGTGGCAAAGAGGACCCTCCACGCGGCCAGATTCCTTGGCCACGTGAGAGGCCCCCTTTTTGCCCCCGTGGCTCCGATGCCGTCGATCTTTCTTCTCCCGAGTGTCTCGTGACCTAAAAATGACTATATAAAGGGTCCCCTGGCCTTTTTCGAGGAGGAGGCGGCACCGAGAGACGAAACCACGAAACAGAGAGACAGAAGGCTGCCGCCGGAGAAGATTGGAGGGGGGAAACGCCGCCGGGATCACCCCCGGAGGGCTCCACCCCCCCTCCGGCGTGTTCATCATCAACATCTACAGAAAGATCAGCTCCATCTCTCCACTGTAATCTCTTGGCAAACACGATGTATGATGCAATACTATATTCCCTTGATGTATTGTGTCTCCCCGTCTATGTTTGAGTAGTGAATTGTTCTTGGCAATGGTGAAATAGTTCGTTGATTGGTTGCATACAAGTTTGTTATCTTCTATGATTGTCTTTATGTACAATATATGAGTGCACGCATATGTTGGGGAATGCATGTAAGGTGATCACCGGTAGCATAATGGAGTGGTGGTGACTTGGGAGTGACAGTAACCTGAGACCGAGCCACAAAGTTAAGTTATTGGGGGATATATATAGGGGACCTTAGAACATAAGGCTATGGTGGGACTTTATGTCTTAATCAATCTTGTGCAGTCATTTACTTGGCCACATGATCCATCATAAGGGGTTGTAGATCATTTACTTGACTATACCTATTCATGGATCCTTCCTAGAAGAAACAACTAAGACTAAAACATGTGCTTCACTAATTGTGACAACCACACGAACGAAACACCTATTGCTAGAACACTTGCTCCCTTGAGATACTTGAGATATTTGCTGCTTGCTACTTGTGAAACTTGCTTAGAAACTTGCTTTAGGATTACTTGCATTTTAAACTTGCTTCACTAGTTACTAGACAAACCACACTCCACGTCACTTGCTTTTAATTAGTTAGTTCCTTTTAGTCAAACTTATTGCTTTTTTTTAAACAGCCATATAAGAGGGTTATAGGGCTTTAGAGAATAGATAGCTTACCTTCAGCTCCTCGTGGGTTCGAAACTCAAATACTTATCGAAAGGTACTACAATTGATCTCCTGCACTTGGGAGTCATCAAGCACTTCTCCGGCGCCGTTGCCGGGGAGTGTTGTGCTAAGATTTTATTCTTGTTTGCATTGCATACTAACATATAAACCTAAAACACAAAAAGAATTATAAAATGGAAAACAACCAAACAATTTTAGAACTGTATAATATCTACCTTGAATTAGGACATGAAGTGTTTGAGGAGAAATTGAAAAATTATTTGCACAACAATCATATTTGTGGTAGTACTAATTCTTTGAACACCTTTATTGCTAAGGAAAACCTTGAGCTTGGGGAAGTTTGTCTTGATGAATATGATATTTTTAGTCCCCCTACTATTGAGGATAAAAATGATATACTTGCTGATTCTATGGAAAGTTTTAAGTTTGGGGAAGTTAGTTTTGATGAGCATGATATTTCTAGTTCCCCAAGCTTGGAGGAGAAAATTCACTTTGATGATACTATGCCTCCTATATATGATGATTGCAATGAAAATTATGAATGTTTAACTCCCACTATCACTAATGAGGATTTTACTTATGTGGATAGTAGTGATTCTTTTATGCATGTGGCTCATGATAAGAATGTTTTATGTGATATTCATATTGTTGAATCTATTCATGATGCTACTGAAAATTATTATGAGAGAGGGAAACATGGTTACACATATTTCAACAATATTAAGTTTCCCCTCTTTATGCTGAAAGTATTGAAGTTGCACTTGATCTACCTTTCTATGCTTGCTATTATGTGCTTCTTTTATTTGTTTCATTACAAAATGCCAATGCATAGGAAATGGGTTAAACTTAAAAATAAATTGTTTAATATTTTTTGGTGTGTTCCTTATGCTTTAATTTCCTATTCGGTTTGAGCACACATCTATGTCTTTACAACATGTAAAATGCCTTTACCTACTGTTATGTATCATTTAGTTTAATATTTTCATTTTATAAAAAATTTGGGAAAGTAAATGAGAAGGATGAGTAATGGAGAAGTTGGGGTCGACCTTGAACATGTGTTGTTCATGCCAATGAAACCATTGCAAAGTCTCTATCATTAATTTTTTTTCCAAAGATAAAAACAATAAAAATATTATTTCACTACTGTAACATCACATTTATGTCTTATTTCTCATCTTAAATGGAAAGAATAATCTTATATGAGAGATAGGATTAAACAATAGTAATTAGCTGTCAAGAAAACAGATTCCTGAAGTTCACTGGAAAAAATGTTTAAAATCACAGAAGTGGAATTTTGACCTGATAATTTACTACAGCAATATTTAGTTATCACTACATATTTCATTAGTTTTAAGTTTTCTGATTTGATCAACTTAAGTGCCTCTAAAAATTCACTCTTTACGGGCTGTTCAGTTTTTGGCAGATTATGTCTTTATTTTGCATTGCTCTCATTACTTGTGTTTTGTGTGGTTCTTTTGATCAAGGAGCAATGCATAACTGTAGTAACAATAGTTAATATTTATAATCAACTCATGATGTGTCTTTGCTGTACCTATGTGGATTTTATTTATGGAGGCACTAACCCCTCTAATCAAGTTTTATGTTGAGATTTGTGTAAGAAGAATTTTTCAGGAGGAAGCGTTGAGTGAGATGAACAAAGATCAAGAGGGACAACCAATCAAGCTTGGGGATGTACCCCTGGGATCACCCTACATGTATCAAATAAGTACAAGAATCCAAGCTTGGGATGCCAAGCCACCTCACTCCAACCATCATGATGTTAAGTAAGTAAAGCCTAGCTATATGGCTATAAAGAAAGCGCTTTACGGGAGGCAACCCGGTTGTTTTTGTTTGGATTTTCCTAGTATCCTCTTGCTTTCTAAAGAGATTAGTTTTTTTTGTTTTAATTCTGGAGTTTTCAATAAAGATTCAAGTCAAACCCATTTGGACTTATAAGTTGCTATTCTAGTGCATGAAATTTCTGTTTCAGCACGAGTCTGCTCACCGTATGATTTTACGTTTTTTATTGGTATGTCGGATTGAGCTAATTTTTTAGTATGTTCTGCAACTTTTCGTCCTCTGTAAGCATAAAAATTTTATTAATTTTTTGACGAGTCTAGCTTAGGAAAAAACGTTCGTTTTGCTGTTGTTGCTTTTCTGGACAGATTCTGCCTTCTTTTGTTTTATGCACTCTTTGGGCTTGGGAATCGAATTTCCATGATTCTTTCAAGCAAGAGAGTGAACATACAACATAATGAACCTTATTGTCTATCTACTGGAGCATTTTATTTGGAATTTTGCACAGCAAGCATGTGATTTGTTTGTCCTTGCTAATCTCACCCCACAGAAAAAGAATGGGAGAAACATGTTTTGTGAAGTTTTTTCACAGGGAATAGAGGAGCTGCGCCTCAAGACATCCAAGTATGGCGAAAGCCATAAGCTTGGGGATGTGATGAACACCCCACTGGAGCTACACTCTTTTGGTTAGCACACGTCTACTTTCTGTTTTTCTAAGCAAAGCATTTATCGTAGAGACTTGAAGCGTCTAGTTTTTATTTTTATTTTTGTTTTGATAAGACCACGCCCATCATTTTATATGAGATTGAGCTACTGGAGTTTGGGGTTGGAATGTATTGGATGCTAGTATTATGACTTGGAATAGGGATGCCATGGTTGATTTGAAGAGCTACATATGTTTGCATGATTTATAGGCTTTTTATGTGTAGAAATTTGCAATAATGTTGTCTTGAGCTATCTCTTATTCATGTCCTTGATGTTAATTGCTGGTTTATTTAGTTTGTAATGAAATGAGTAGTTCTATGTACATATGCATGCATAGTAGCTTGTCAACTATCTCCCTCTTGCTAGCCAAAAATTTAAAAATTCCAGCAAGTAAAAACTTGTTTCCAACACTCCTTAGCCAAGTATTTCCAGTGAGTCCACCATATCTTCCCATTAGCTTCATTGCTATTCCGAGTATGTTCACCATGTTATTGTGTTATTTATGTTCTAAATTAAGATATTCACTTTATTAATTGTCATGGTTTGAACTTGGGATCAGACTCTCACGAACTTTTGAAGGCACACTTTACTTTTTATGCATCTAATAAACATGACCCAATAATGGGAGCCACAAGTTTTGCGTTTGACAAGTGTGTGGTTGGGAGCTAGATATAAACGTGTATCACCGGAAAGCTTTCAACATTGCACAAAAATTTACATTTGGTTGATATCATGTACTTTTGTTTTTGGACTCCTGCCATGCCGAAATGAAATAGAGGAATAGTAAGTTTTGATGAGTAAGTATCTATATGACTAGAGAAACGCATTGGGCCGCTAACCCAAGCCATGCTTTATCATGGTGGAAATTTACTTACAGCTTGAGTGACTCTACAACACATCCTACAATAAAATAAGAAGCTATGCATAATAGTGAATGAAAATAAAAAGGATGATGAGTCTACTCCGTTTGTTTGTCTTGTCATTGTGACATGGGCTTGTTTCCATGTCATGGGGCAAGAGGTACCTATTTGCGGTTCTCTGTGATGTCATTAATACTTATTATGATTGTACAAAGCTTATTAGGAATCTTAATTTGAGTAATCATGGAGTAGGTTTTCACACTCACGGGGCATGAGGCTTTCAACCACCTTGTCATTCACATTACTTCAACATTCACCATTTAAGATGCTAGTGATAAAGGGGCAATGAGAGTCCTAGATCAATGGATACCACATTTCAATTAGTAATTTAAGTTGAATAATTTAGATGCTAAATAAGACTTTATCATGTTTTACCTCTACTCAATTTTCTCCAAAGTGTCCACCATATTTTCTATTTTCCATTATGCTATTCTTTGACCAATATAGGATTTTATTTTTCATTTTGTGTATGCATTTGGTCCATAGTGCTTTTATTTCATTATACACTTTGTGAACTTTCATGAAGCATCTTTGCTTGCATATTTGATATTTCTTACAACATGAATTGTATATTGCTACTCATTTCTAGTATTAATCATTTGATTATATGTAGCATGAATAACCCTCCTTGATATCCCATGATTGTTTCAATATGCAAAGTCCATGTTAGTTTTATCACCTTCATACTCGAGGACGAGCATGGGTTAATCTTGGGGATGTTGATGCATGTAAAATGCATACATGAACTTTGCATGTTATTACTTGTTTTTCCTACATATTAGCAACTTATATTCATGTTTTATAATGATTTGGGGGATTTTCTAAACAATCCCCCTTCTTTTGGTTCTAACCCTGTTTTTCCAGAAAACGTGCTTTTTAGTGTTTCAGACTTTCCGGGAGCTTCGGGACTCCAAAAAGGGCAAGGCCAAAGAGCACGGTTCAGAATTTTTGACACAAAGACCATGGGCGAAAGTATAGGGCCAAAAGGCCAACCAGGTGGCAAAGAGGACCCTCCACGCGGCCAGATTCCTTGGCCGCGTGAGAGGCCCCCTTTTTGCCCCCGTGGCTCCGATGCCGTCAATCTTTCTTCTCCCGAGTGTCTCGTGACCTAAAAACGACTATATAAAGGGTCCCCTGGCCTTTTCGAGGAGGAGGCGGCGCCGAGAGATGAAACCACGAAACAGAGAGACAGAAGGCTGCCGTCGGAGAAGATCGGAGGGGGGAAACGCCGCCGGGATCACCCCCGGAGGGCTCCACCCCCCTCCGGCGTGTTCATCATCAACATCTACAGCAAGATCAGCTCCATCTCTCCACTATAATCTCTTGGCAAACACGATGTATGATGCAATACTATATTCCCTTGATGTATTGTGTCTCCCCGTCTATGTTTGAGTAGTGAATTGTTCTTGGCAATGGTGAAATAGTTCGTTGATTGGTTGCATATAAGTTTGTTATCTTCTATGATTGTCTTTATGTACAATATATGAGTGCACGCATATGTTGGGGAATGCATGTAAGGTGATCACCGGTAGCATAATGGAGTGGTGGTGACTTGGGAGTGACAGTAACCTGAGACCGAGCCACACAGTTAAGTTATTGGGGGATATATATAGGGGACCTTAGAACGTAAGGCTATGGTGGGACTTTATGTCTTAATCAATCTTGTGCAGTCATTTACTTGGACACATGATCCATCATAAGGGGTTGTAGATCATTTACTTGACTATACCTATTCATGGCTCCTTCCTAGAAGAAACAACTAAGACTAAAACATGTGCTTCACTAATTGTGACAACCACACGAACGAAACACCTATTGCTAGAACACTTGCTCCCTTGAGATACTTGAGATATTTGCTGCTTGCTACTTGTGAAACTTGCTTAGAAACTTGCTTTAGAAACTTGCTTTAGGATTACTTGCATTTTAAACTTGCTTCACTAGTTACTAGACAAACCACACTCCACATCACTTGCTTTTAATTAGTTAGTTCCTTTTAGTCAAACTTATTGCTTTGCATAAACAGCCATATAAGAGGGTTATAGGGCTTTAGAGAATAGATAGCTTACCTTCAGCTCCTCGTGGGTTCGACACTCAAATACTTATCGAAAGGTACTACAATTGATCTCCTGCACTTGGGAGTCATCAACGACACATTGTTTTCTCCCTTTTTGGTGTCTTGATGCCTAAGGGGGAGAAAGGTCTACTTGGGTCCTCGAGATTTGCATTTAGGACTATTGGATAGCATGCACCCATTTGCTTCTTATCGTTTGTTATTTGCTTCGATCTTAGTTGAACTTGTTATTTGTTGGTTTGTGTCTCATTGAACTTGGTTATTATTATAAGACTTTGTCTTTACCATCTACCGGGTTATCTATCTATCATGTGATGAAGACTATGGCGAGATTCTGTTATGCGATGCAAACTAGTTATATAGAATTCTATCATATGCCTATAGCTTGAATTGTGGTACCTTGGTGCAAATTTGACTTTATATACATCTCTAAGTGCTAAACTCCTATCAATCAATCTCATATTAACATTGCCACTTATTTTAGCATTGCATATAATATTGTCTTATAAAACCTAGGGGAGATAGAAATCACAATTATTTTGTCCCATTTGATTACTAGGGAAATATCTATTGTTGGGCACATAAATAGGGGGAGCCCCTCTATATTTTATCTCCGTGCAAATGCCTAAATGAACATCCTCTATGCAAATCTATGTGTTGTCATCAAACGTCAAAAAGGGGGAGATTGAAAGGATACTTGTCCCTTAATCTTATTTTGGTGTTTGATCACAACACGTAGAAGGTCTAACAGTTTGCCTAAGTATTTTTAGGAATGCCAATTAAGGATACAAGAACTTAGGGACATATAAAAGATCTTGCAAAAAGGGAGAAATGCGAAAGATGAAGGGAGAAGAAGAAATTGCCTAGCTGGCCTACCTGGCCGGGTCTTGAGGCCGGGCGACTCGGGTAGCCTGCCGGCCTAGCGCTATAGTAAAGCCGGCCCCAGGTGGGGTGCTCAGGCTGGGATCTGGCTAGCCGGCCCCAGGCCGGGCTACAGGTCGGCCTATCTGGCACCGTGGGTCGGGCATTCGGCGTGCCGGCCTAGGCCGGGCTCTAGCCGGCCTCGATGCCTTCCCACACGGGGTGGGTCTATGCACCTACTAGCCTAAACCCCACGCCCAGGCCGGGCTCCAAGGTCGGGATTCCTGCACAAAGCAAAGCGCCCCCAATGACCGTTTCCTACCTACCACTATAAATAGGGGGTCTTCCCCTACCTTTAGAAGGTGTCACTTGAAGCTTCTCTCTCCACCATTTGTGACCACCTCAAAACTCATAGATCTCCCCAAATACCCAAGCAAAGCTCTTGATAACTTGGGATTTGGAGGAGAGCCACTAGATCTACAACTCCACCAAACTGATTCATCACCACCCCACTTATCCCTTAGGGATCTTGTAGTTCTTGGTTCATTAGAACCTAGAACCTTGTTGCTCTTAACTCATCGGAGCTTGGAGCCTTGTTGGTGTCCCCCGAAACTTTGAGAGCTCGTGGATCTTGTTTTCCGGAGTCTTGGAGGCTCGCGGGATTTGGTAAGGCCCCTCCAAGTCATGGAGTGTGCCTCATCCTTATAAAAGTTCTAGTTATCAACCTCAACGGCAACATAGTGATTCGTGTTTGTTCCACTTTGGTGGTTGAACACGAAGGAGATACGACGTGCCATTTGACGGCTACTTGGTGTTCCACTTTGGTGGCATCGCACCGCTCCAACGGAGATTAGTTTCCATTCGGAAGTGAACTCCGGGATAAATCTCCGCGACGTTGTGTTCGGTTATTCCTCAACTTACCTTTACTAGTTGCTACTAGCTTAGCCCTTGAATATCTTGTGCTAGTATTATTTGCTCATCATATAGGATTGTTCACCTAGTTGCATAATCTAGACAATCTATATTTGAGAAATTATCCTTAATTGGAAAATAAGTTAAATTTGTAGTTAACCTATTCACCCCCTCTAGTTAACCCTCTCGATCCGTTTAGTCGCCGTGTTGGCACCCATCAGGAACACAAGGTCGGTGTTCCTCTTCTTCGTTGCGACGTTGGTCTTGAGAAGCTTGAGTTTCACGTCCTGCCTCTTCATTAACACTAACCACATCGCCTCCACCTTCTCTTCCCTCATGGCGTGGCTCTTGGCATCGGCGATGCACATCTCGATCGACGACTGCAGTCGGTCGGCTGTAAGCATCGAGTTCCTGGTTGTCTTGGCTTTCTTGTTGCCAACTGGACGCCCTTCAGCCGCCGCTGGGGCCTGCGTGTCTGGGTTGTAGACGATGTACTTGTTCTTGGCGAGAGCGAGCCGGTCCTCTGTCCATTTTTTGCATGAATCAATCTAGGTGAAGACATGGAGGGGGAGGGATTTTGAACTCAAGATCGTTATTGTCCCGACGAAACATGTCGAACATCCTGACCATTTGCACAACAGTGGACAGGCTTCGGCGAATGAACAAGGCGAGCTGGCTCGGCGAGACTTGCACGTACCCGGCGCTCGACGTTGACGCCGCTTTCTGGGCGAGCGGCGACCTCCTCCTGTATCCCAAGACATTTGTTGTAGGCCTGCTGGATGATCGCCCAATGGTCGGACATGGCCTTCTCGCCAGTGTGGTTTGGCGCGGTGGCGTAGGCGGCGACGCTAGGGTTTGGCGCTGAGAACGGATGCGTTGTGCCGGTGGCGCAAGGGTGTGGGCAACTGTTGCGAGTAGTTCTCCAGCGTCGGCGCTGTCGTGCGAACGAAGAGCGAGTGGGCGCGCGCGTTCGCTGGATGTCGCGCGCGGGACTGAACGCTCAATTTCCCGGGCGTCAGATGGAGATTTTCTCCGCACGATGGCCAAATTTTAGCGCGCCTCGGTTTAACGCGACTGCTGGAGCGCTGCATTTCGGCCCACACGCGCTAAGGGCATGTACAGAGATATTGATTCAGCTGTCTATAAGAGGCTCCACGTAGGCATTTTCATGATATGGAAGAGAGAGAAGCTCCAAAATGTAACGGCCCGTCCATAAAATTACAGACCGTCTACTACCTTATAAATCGGTGCTTAACGACAACCAAGTTCTCATCGTACGCAGGGTGTCGCTAATCACCGGTTGGATCACCCATGTTCCTGTCTCGTGTGCTCTTGCGCTAGATAAAAAAAGCCCGTTACTACGTTGCCATTAAAGACGGCTCTACTGTACAGGATTCATGTGATGTCTTCTACATGTGACGTGGATGAGCTTTACTGATATCAGCCATCTAAACCTCTGTACATGCCCTAAAAGGCGGTTTTCGAAAGGCGAACGCTAGACGCAGATCGTCCTAGCGCTAGCTTTTTTAGGTCCCCTCTCGACCATTGGATCGCCATCTTACAGCCAAAAACAGCGCAACGCGTCTTTGCAATTTAGCCTTTCTACTTTTCAGATATAGAACCCGCACTCCACAACAGCCCCACGTAAATCGAAGAGGTATATTGTGTTGCCCCCGGCCATCTCGATAATTACAGCAAAACTGCCATTGCAACAAATTTACTGGTATCGCAACAAAAATTATCGCCCCGTGTACAAAAAAATATTGCAACAAATTATTCCAAAAAAATAAAAAAATAAGTCATGCTATAAAAGAATAATTAAACAATATGTTTATTGCGTTGCAATAGAAAAGTTCAAACAATTCAACAAAAATCACAACCTACTGCAACAAAAAAATTATTTGCATCAATTAAAAAGTTGGTAAGCAACAAAATAATGTCACCGTTCCAGTTGCAACAGAAAATATCCCCTATTTTTCTAAAAAAAATCGATAGCAACAATAAAATCACATGTTTACAACATGTGAAGGAGCGCATAAACATATCATCCCAAATGAATTCTAAACGCAAATACGCATTTCCTAGAAATCATCCAGAAAAACATTGCAATATCTCGCTTGTGCTTTCTCAACAAAATACACATGAAATTATTACAATTTTTTTAAGACAACATTGGATAAAATAGCGAAGACAATTAGCGTATATATGGCTGCACGTAGCTACTATGTTGGGCTTCTGAAAAGAATGCTCTAATGCAAAAACTCGGCCTAAAGACGAATGTAACTGAGCCCATATAACCTATTGGGCCGAAAAGGTAAAAAAAGTTGCTCGCTGCGCGCGCCAGCGCAAGGGACCTAAGATAGCCAGCTTTAGGGCGCCCTAAGGGCACGTACAATGGTTGATAAGACAAATCTTATCTTAACCGTGCCATGTAATTTAGATATAACAACAAACATCTTGTACAATGCTTATTTTTTAGTCTTACCTACAATCACTAAATATGTGGTGAGAGACGGTTGCTAAGAGATCATGTCTTAGTTAAGAAGGCAAACGTTGTCGAGACATCGTAGTAGAATTCATAGACGGTGGTGCCATGAGACTACTGATAGAGACGTGGGGGAACGTGGTTGTGCGAAGGACAATGACACAGAGTTTTTACCCAGGTTCGGTACGACGCAGTAATGCGGCGTTCCTACTCCTGCAATCTCACTATTCAGGACTAAAGCCTGGAAATACAGAGTACAACGTGAGGTTCTATTAGCTGCTCGTCAAGGATCAACCTCTCGACGAGTTAGCCTTCAGCTTCTTGTCTATCTATCATATCTCCCATCCGGCTTTATATGATATCCGGATTAGGGCATACAGAGTAGGAAATCTAGAAGACTACGGTAACTCTCTAACTTGGAAAGTAAGGAATCCGCCTTCTACTCCAAGTCAGATCACGTGGGCCGTGATCCGGGTTCTTCTAGAATCCGGCTTCTGTGCATCACCTTACTGGGCCGCCTAACGGACCGTAGCCCATTACCATTTAGGCCACCCTGGTAATCCGGCACTTTAGACTACCATTTGATATACCCCTAATTGGTATATATCCGACAGTAGCCCCCAAGAAGAATTAAGACTCGAATTCGCCGTCTTTCGCCAAATGTATATTTTCCAAGAAATACTGGCCTGCAGTCTTGATTCTTCTTTTTATCCTCAAAGGATGTTACAACGCAAAACTCGAAATCCAGAAAATCCGGCTTTTCTTCCACGAATCTTCGCGGAGAAGGAACTTCCTACGCGAGCGCTTTAATCTTGCTGACGTAAGGGACGTTTGGGTTACAGGTGGGAAACCCAGAAACATATCTCTGACAGATTCTCGCGGGAAACGAGGCGATAGCAATAATCACCCGTCGTTTCATTTCCCGGAATTTCCGGCGAGTGACACGAGTTGATCATCCAACGGTCAAAAGAGGCGTTAGCATGCATCGTGACGGGATTCCGACTATAAATAGCCGTCTTCGTCCTCCGTGGAAATCTTCCGCACTCACTTCGCAACGCCACTTCCAGCTCCCAAGTTCTTCGCAGAGCACTTCCCGAGCGCACGAACGCACCCAGGACCTCACCGGAGCGACCGAGCGCCGCCCCTCGATGGCATCTCCGTCATCTTCCCCAGCCCGCACCGTCGCAAAGGACATAGACGAGATAATCGACACGATGGACCCGCAGCTGGATTCACCAGTGCAAGCCTCCGGCGACGAGCCGGTGAAGGCCACAGGCGGCACGGAGGGCAAGGAAATCCCTCTCGCCTCCGCGGATCTTGCGGGATCTTCTTCCGCGCCTCCCCCACCGTTCGCGCCCGAGACGGTGTAGGAGAAAATCGCGCTCGTCGGAGACGAGCTCGCGGCCGCGGAGGCCGCAGCGTCCGCCGCCGCCGGAGCCGAAGAAGAGGCGGAAACTGCCGGCAACTGGAGTGCCAGCAGTATTACGCCATCCCTCCTTCCGACAATGGAGAAGGAGGGGCTCGTGCTGAAGGGAAAATGGCGGCTCCCGGAGGACGAGACCGAGCCCATGCCGAAGGACGGAGAACGTGTCCTTCTCTCCTCCCACATTCAGAGAGGTATGGGTCTTCCGCCATCCGCCTTTTTCCTCCAAATCCTAGCCCACTACAACATCCAACCCCATAATCTGCCACCCAACTCCATCCTCTATTTAGCCGGATTTCAGTCCCTTTTCGAGGGATATCTAGGTATAGATTTCTGGCTTTATTGTTTTGGGGTTAAGCGGAACTCTTCGGAGGGCGCACTCCCAACTTGTGGGACCATTTTCTTCACTCTTCAGAGATTTAGGGAGGACTGGTTCCCCAAGATTAAAACATCGGAATCCGTCAAATTTTGGACGGGTTCCTTCTTTTATCATCCTGATGTTCCCTTTCCCGGGAAAACCACCGAGGTTCCACCTTTCTCGAACACCGCCGCTGTTCCCCAAGAAAATTGGGGAACTGAAGCAGTTCAAAACCTGCCGCCGGATCTTCTCAGGATCAAGCGGCGCATCACAAAGCTCGTCGCTTCTGATCCACCTCTAACCGGCATGGACACAGTCCTTTGCTGGTTAGAAAGGCGGATTCAGCCTTTGGCGAATCATGGCACTCGCCTCCTTTGCGAATACTCGGGAGATGGCGATGCTATGCGGACAACCGACAAGGTTTGGTCGGCAAAGGATTTGCGGAAACGCGCAAATCAATTGGTCGCATCACGCGACCAATATGAAGAAACCCGGCCAATGTATACAGCCGCGAACCCGGCTCCCAAGGTACAGTTCTTCGCCTTTTGGGTTCAAATCCTTTTCGTTTACTCGGTTTTCGTGCTTTCAACTCAACCTTTGCCTTCTTGACAGATTGCCGAACTTCCTGAGTCGGAACTTGCTTCTGATGCCGATCTGGAAGCATTGCGTGCCGCCTTTGCCGGTGGACGTAAGCGCAAGAAGATTTCCGCTTCCTAGGAAGTCATTGATCTTGACGGGGTCCCCGTCGTCACCTCCAGGTTTGAACATATGGGTTTGTTCTACTTTGTCGGGATTTTCTTCCTTTACCTCGGAGTTTAACTTTCCGCCTTTTTCTCCTTTTTAGCCTTCCTCCCTCTACTCTGAAGCCGAAAAAGCTGAAGAGGCATAAGATTGTGGCCAGCAGAGGGCCACACCCTTCTCCTGCTACCGCTCCAACTACACCAATCGCAGCAACACAAGAGCATGCTGCAGCCCCCAACACCGAGTCCCTGCAGACCAGCCAGCCCATTGTGCCGGAAACGGACACGAGGGAAAGGGCGGTCCCTGAGGTGGGAGGTCCTTCTCGGATAACTGGGGAGGAGATTCCCACCTTTGATAAGGAATTCAAAGATATCAACGAGGGCCTTAGCACTGTTGGGACTCTTTTTGCCGACTACGCAAAAGAGTTCACTGAAAACTTGACAGGTTTACAGCGGATGAGCCAGGTATTATCTCTAGCCCCCAAGCAATAAGTCGAATGTATGATTTTCACTTAATGCTTTTTATCTTTATCATGCTTGTTTCTAACTTAAGCGTTCTTATTCATTTCCTTATTTCAGCAAATCGCTGAAACAATAAACATGGAAGTTTTCAACAAGCTAACTGTCAAGAATAAGGAGGTTAGAAGCCTTCTCTCTATTCTTGAAGTTAAGGAAACGAAGCTGGCATCATCTCAGCTTCAGCTGGAGGAAACAATAGGTATACTTTTAATTCTCTGAAGTTCCTTGTCCATAATTTTTGCTAAGTACTTTTCCAAGTTTTCTTAACCCGGAATTTATTCCTTGCTTTTCAGCTGCCTTGGCGAAAGCCAAGCAAATAGCCGAAGATGCCGGCAATGCCGAGAATCTCTGCCGGGAGAATTTGAACCTTCATAAGGAACTTATAAAGGTTCAAAAAGATCTGGAGGCCAGCAATATGGCTCTTGGAATTGCGCATTCCAAGGCCTCCCAACAAGCGGACAAGGATAAGGCTACTATCCAAGATTTGGAGAACGCCTTAACCCTGCGCCTGGAGGAAGGCTCCGAGATGGACAAGATCCTCGGTAAGTTATCAACTTTTACCGGATTTTCCATGTCTTAACTTCTTTCTCTGCTTTTCCGCTAACCCTTTGGTTGTTTTGTCTTGAATAAACAGGAGATAACCCAGATCTTACTCGGATTGAGATTATCCGAGCTTTCGGGAAGGTGTTTACTGCGATCAGAGCTGCAGGCATGCAGCTGGTCAACAAGTACCTTCCCGCAAGGACTGGGGAATTCTCGGAAGTTGAGAAACTTCCGGAAGCTATCCTGGAGGTGGCGGAATCCAAGGAATCCACCTTGCGTTCCGCAGCACGGGGTGGTGCACGCATGGCCTTAGGCCTTATGCGTATGCATTATCCCAGTGCCAAGTCTTGGCGCGTGGCGTTCGGTATCCCTCTTGGATATTCGGAGACCCAACGGACCACCATCTTTGATGAGATCAAGGGTCACGCCACCAAGATCGCCTCTATGGTGAATATCTCCATTACCTATCCGGAAGAAGCGATTCCAGAAGCCCCCGAGGATGACAGCAACGAAGAAGACTCGGATGCTTGAAGAATTCTCCTTACCCTGGATGGTGGAAATAGGAAATAGGAGCATTACTGCACTTTACAATGTAATTTATATTGTAATGCTTCTATTCTTTTGTATAAACAAGTAATCCGCCTTTTGCAGTTAACTTTTGTGAAATCCTTTGCAAGTTATCCGGGTTTTATATTCCTTTATCTTCCAAGTTCTCTGGTTTGTGTGCTTTAACTGTCCTTAGCGTTTGAAATGGCTCAGTAGTACTTTAATCTTCACGCCAAGTTACTGGGTAAAACCGATCAGTTTAAACTTGGAAACATGGATCATACTAAAGGCATTTTTACTTACTAGCTCCAGTGACCCAGCACATAAACAATCAGATAATGCTTAGAGAAAAGTAAGGAAATTTTTGAATGAAGCTCGGGCACTCAGGCACAATCCGAGTTTCCTTTAACCTTTAGTAGGCTGAAAATCATTCAGTTTTTAAACGCCGAGCACGTAGGCACAATTCGGGTTAACATTGAGTATTTTGTAAGATCATTGGGAAATAGATAAAGACGGAATCATGCTTTGTACTATAATAAACTTGTAAAAACATGAATGTAAGAATTTCGACAACTTTATTTCATGATCTCAAAGATGTTTACATAGAAATTGAACTAAGTATAGAAGGGACATAACTGCTGGATACTCCAGGGCCTCTTTGTCTCTCCTAGTTCATCATCTATCTTTCTCTTTCTTTTGCGATTCGGCTTCTCGGGATCATCTTCCGTATCGCGAATATCTACAAGATAATATGATCCATTCTTCATGGCTTTACTGATGACAAATGGTCCTTCCCATACTGGGGCCAGTTTGTGCTTTCTTTGCTGCACCAATCTTAGCACTAGGTCACCTTCTTTAAAAGAACGATGCCTGATTTTCCGACTATGATAACGTCGTAAACCTTGCTGGTAGATGGCGGATCTTTGAAGCACAAGTTCTCGTTCTTCTTCTAAAAGATCGATGGCATCCTGTCGTGCATTTTTCGGCATCTGATTCATCGAAATCTTGCACTCTTGGGCTGTCATGGATCATGTCCGTTGGGAGAATTGCTTCCGCACCATAAACTAGGAAAAACGGGGTTTGCCCAGTTGATCTGTTTGGTGTTGTTCGGATGCTCCAAAGCACGGAAGGTAACTCTTCTACCCATGTTCCAGCTGCTCTATGAAGAGGAGATTCGAGTCTTGGGCGTATTTCTTGTAAGATTGAGCTATTCATTCTTTCAACCTGACCATTGGATTGCGGGTGTGCCACAGATGCGAGATCTAGGCGAATTCCCGTTTGTCGGCAATATTTTGCCAACTCTCCAATAGAGAAATTTGTCCCGTTATCGGTTATTATGCTGTGTGGAACGCCGTATCTCATGACTATGTCAATGATGAAATTTCTGGCGGTTACACCGTCAAGTTTTTTGATGGGTTTGGCCTCCACCCACTTGGTATATTTATCCACTGCAACGAGTAGATGCGTAAGTCCGCCTCTGGCAGTTTTGAATGGTCCCATCATATCTAGCCCCCAGACCGCAAACGGCCATGTAATGGGGATAGTTTTGAGTGCTTGGGCTGGCATATTTGTCTGCTTGGCGTAATATTGACACCCTGCACATGTGTTACTATGTTCTCAGCGTCTGTCTTGGCTGTTAGCCAGAAAAAACCTGCTCGGAATGCTTTTTTGACTATGCTTTTTGATTGAGCATGGTGTCCTCAATCTCCGGCATGGATTTCTTGCAGGATTTCTCGTCCTTCTTCTGGTGAAATACATCGCAGAAAAATTCCGGTAGTGCTGCGTTTATACAGGCAATTATCAATTACCGTGTATCCTTTGCATCGACGCTGAATCTGTCTTTGCAAGACTTCGTCTGCTCCATCCGGGTACTTCTGATCAACTAAGAAGTTTAAATATGGGATTGTCCAATCCGGGTTAACGAGCATGACTTCAATTGACTCAGAAGCCAGAGGATAATCAACATCTCCACCTTTTATCGATGGTTCGTACAAATGTTGGACGAAAACCCCTGGTGGTAGGGGTTTGACCCTTTCTGACCCCATGCGGGCTAATGCATCCGCGTTCCAATTTTCCTCCCTTTAACATGGAGTACTTCGAATCCAAAGAAACAGATGGCAAACTCGTCCACCGTTCTCCGGTATTCGGCCATTATAGGGCTTTTGGCGTCCCAAGTTTGGTTAAGCTGGTGATGTACCAAATCTCAGTCGCCATAGCATAGGATGCGTTTGACACCTATTTCCTTTGCAATATGCAAGCCGTGAAGCAAAGCTTCATATTCTGCCACGTTATTACTGGCGTTGAAGTGTATTTGTAATATATACTCCATTGTATCTCCTTTAGGGGATTTTAGAACTACACCAGCTCCAGCGCCCTCCTTCATCTTGGATCCGTCAAAGTGCATGATCCAGTACTCGGACTCCGGCATTGGTGTTTTTTCCATTGCTTTCGTCCAGTCGGCGACAAAATCTGCCAGAACCTGGGATTTTATTGCCGTCCTAGGCTGGTACTTAATGTCGAATGCTGCTAGCTCGATGCCCCATTTGGCTACTCGGTCAGTTGCCTCCGCATTGTTTATTATATCCCCTAGTGGCGCTTTGCATACCACTGTTATGGAATGTCCTTGGAAGTAATGGCGAAGTTTTCTAGATGCGAAAAATACGCCATATGCCAGTTTTTGATAATGTGGATACCTTTGTTTGGACTCGGAGAAAACTTCACTTATGTAATATACCAGATGCTGGTCTGGTATGCTTTGTTCGTCTTTCTTCCTTTCCACAACAATTACTGCACTAATAACCCGATTTTTAGCCGTAAGGTACAATAACATAGGTTCTTCGTCTTTTGGGGATGCCAAAATCGGAGCTTTCATCAAAGTTTCCTTTAACTGGGTTAGCGCTGCGTCTGCCTCCTCTGTCCACTCAAATTTGTCGGATTTCTTCAACAATTTGTATGATGGCAAGGCTTTATCCCCCAGCCGGCTAATAAACCTGCTAACGGCTGCAGCGGAACCTGTCAATCTTTGCACATCTTTTACGCACGTAGGCTTGGATATGTTTAAGATTGCTTTGATCTTTTCCGGGTTTACTTCTATTCCTCTATGAGAAACGATGAAACCCAGAAGTTTTCCTGAGGGCACCCCGAATACGCACTTTAATGGATTTAACTTTATTTTATAAGCGCGCAAATTTTCGAAGGTTTCTCGCAAATCCTCAAGGAGTGTTTATTTTTCCTTGGTAACGACAGCAATGTCGTTCACGTAAACGTGGACATTTTTGCCGATCTGACTATGCAAACACCGTTGCATGCAACGCTGGTAGGTTGCACCTGCGTTCTTCAGGCTAAATGGCATGGTTATGTAATAGTACGTCCCATAAGGGGTTATGAATGAAGTTTTGATTTGATCTTCCTTTTTCATGCGTATTTGATGATACCCGGAATATGCATCCAAAAAGCATAAGAGCTCAGAGCCTGCAGTGGCATCTATTATTTGATCGATTCGCGGTAACGCAAACCTATCTTTTGGACACAGTTTGTTCAGGCCGGTGTAATCTATACACATTCTAAGGGCAGTAGTATCTTTCTTCGGGACTAATACTGGATTCGCAGACCATTCAGTATGTATAACTTCCCGGATAAAATCTGTTGTCAAAAGCCGGATAATATCCTTGCCAATAGCCTTCCGTTTTCTTCCGACAAATCGACGGAGACGTTGTTTGACGGGTTTCGATACTGGAATCACCTTGAGTTGATGCTTAGCAAGTTCCCTGGGTACGCCTGGCATGTCCGCTGGACACCAAGCGAAAATATCCCAGTTCTCACGGAGGAACTTGATGAGCTCGCTTTCCTATTTGTCGGTCATTCCAGTTCCCACTACGACAAATTTTGTCGGATCTTTGGGATCTAGGATTACCTGTCTTGTATTCTCGGAAGCCTTGAAGCTATCTGCTGGCTTCCAGCTTTCTTTGCCTGCCGGCATTTCTATCGACGATACCTCTTTTGCCAGCTCTTTCAGCTCTTCCTTTGCTATGACTTTCTCAGCGCAAAGGGCGTTTTCTTTTTCCAGCTCGTTTGCCAATTTGAAGTCTCCAGATATGGTGATTACTCCTCCTTTGGGTCCTGGCATCTTCAGCTTGTTATAGATATAACATGATCTTGCCATGAATTTGGCGAAAGCTGGACGTCCGAGTATCGCGTGATACACGCTTTCGAACGGCACAACCTCGAAGGATACTTTTTCCTGCCGGAAGTGATCTTTGTCTCCAAAGGTTACATCTAGGGAAATTTCTCCTAGGGATCATGCTTGTCTACCAGGGACGATGCCGTGAAAACGTATGTTGCTGTGGTTGAGCTGGGTCTCGGAAATTTTCAGATGCTTCAGTGTATCCAGGTACATTATGTTAATGCTGGATCCTCCGTCCATCAGCACTCTTTTTAGCCTAATGTTTTGAACAACAGGACTTACGATTAGAGCTTGTGTGCCGGGTTCAGGTATATTCCCAGGATGATCGGACTGATCCCAGGTAATTGGTGTATTTGAGTACTTCAAGAATTTCGGGGTTGCAGGGACAACCGCGTTTATTTCTCGAAGCGTTCTCTTTGCCACCTTTGCTGAGGGAGTTGCCAGGAAAGTTAGGTTGCATTCTCCATCAACTCTCGGAAACTTGGGCTTGCCTTTTCGCTGCTGTTCCTGGATTTTTTTGTCAGTGTCCGATTCATTGTCTTCTTTTTTAGCTTCTGCTTTTGCTTGGAAAACTTCCTCTTGGAATTCTTCCCTTTGTTTCCGGATCCTGCACTGCCTATCATATGCTTGCTCAAGCGGCATTGCGCGTTAGTATGGGTAGGCTTCCCAAATTGCGAATGGTGGACACAGTTTTCCGACTTTATTTTCTCCCACTCTTCTTTGGTGTAATTTATCGGCTCGGTACTGCGTCCTTTCCACCTATTGCCATTTCTCTTCCAAAGGCTATGTTGACCTCTTTGGGTTTCTGTGCTGCATCTGGAGTTCCTTTTTTCTCAGGGCGAGGGTTCTTTTTGGCCTGTATCAATGTATCGATATTGCCTCCTCTTGCCCTGATGTCATCCTCGGCTGCAGCGTGTTCGTTGGCGGTTGTAAGCATAGATCCGAGATCTTTGTGCTTTTTGGAGCCAATCATGAACGGTACAAGTCCGGGTTTTAGGCCATTGACGAAAGCATGCATTGCTTGAACGTCAGTTACTCCAGAGCAACTATTCTTCATTGCCGTCCATCTTGAGATGAAATCCACGTATGGTTCGTCCTCAAATTGGGTGCAACGGTTTAGCTGGTTAATGCTATTCGGGAGTTTGTAGGTTCCCCGCAAATGCTGAGTAAATACTCGAGCCATATCATCCCAGCTATCGACAGTTCTGGAGGGTAATCCATTGATCCAATCTCTGGCTCCATCCAGTAACATTAGGGGAAGAAACTTTACAGCTTCCAAGTCTGTCCCATTGTTGATCGGGACGGCTGTATGATAGTCTGAGAGCCAGGTATCCGGGTTTGTACTACCGGTATATTTTTGGTATGTTGGACCAACTTTGGCAAAGCCAGCATGCAGGGTTATCCTTCGGATCCTATCTGTGGAACACTTAGGTCCAAAGTATAGATCGTCTCTTTCCGCTCTATCCATGTGTGCGGAGTACCTGCCGGCTGAATGGACAGAAGGGGATCTGCTCCTCTCTTTTCCATTGTGGCGCGAACGCGCTTTTCCGGGATTCTCTCTATTTCTTCCGAGATCTTGCCCCTTTGGATAAGGTGGAGTTCTACTCCCGTTTCTTTCCTTATTTCTGGGGGGGTGTCCGGGATCTCTCACGTCTGTGAGGTATATCCTGCCTTCCAGCTTTTTCGGCTGGGCGTCTCGGAGGCGGCATTGCTTTTTCGTCATTCCGGTGATTTTCTTCCCGATCGCGAGGATTAAGTCCGTCTTTCGGGAGATGGGATCCGGTTCTAGACGCTTCATCCTTGTTGTCGGGATTTTTCTTGTCTTTTCTCGGATCTGCTTTCTTCTCTTTTGAATTGCTTGAATCTCCAGGTTCTTCCGGTCCAGGTGCTCCAGCGGCGCATGTAGCTGTTTTACATAGGGCCGAGTCGTCATGCAACTTCCCTGATCGCTGCTGCCCTCGCTGTTTTTGTTGCAATGCTTTTCCTAAGAAAGCATACACCCTTGAAGTTTTTCACCATTGGAGTATATATCATTGTTGAGGATGGCGAACGCTGCTTCCGCATTTTTTGCTGCGGTTTTGTATATTGGTTCCCCTCTGGCATCTTTGCCGTTTACCTGCTTTTGCCAAGATGGGTTGTGAAACCTTTCTTTTGGCGTCAGTACTTCCGGTCTTACAATTCCGGGTAACCTTGTAGGTTTAATTCCAGATCTATTCTTTCTCTCGTATTCCTCGATTTCTTCCTTCATGAGTTTGATGTCATCCTGGGTTTTTTCGAGGTGTTAACGAGTTCTGGATAGATGTTGCTGCTGCCTCAGAAGAGGTTGTCTCCTGGCTTCTAGCACTTCAGGGGGTTCATGCAACCCCACTGGTGTTTGCAGTAACTCCTGTTCTTCTTGTTCTGTGATTGGCGGAACAAGGATTTCTTTTGTTTTCTTCTCCGAAGGTTTCACACCGCTTGCGTCTCCGACTTCCGGGCTTTCATTGGCTGGATCAGCTAATTTCTTCTTCCGAAGTTTATATTGGAGCTTTTTAGCAGTTTTGTGTTTCTTCTTGGAAGAGGGAGGTTTCCTGCAGGGTTCTTCCTCTGTCAATTCTTTGACATCGGGGAATTTTGGAGAGGTTTCTCCTTCTTCTCTCTCTTCCTCTGGCGGAGGCGTTCTAGGGCTTTCCTGACTGTCGGCATCCGTGTTTTCAGCCGGTTTTGCCATAAGTACTTCATGGAATCCCTCTTGGAAGGATTTGACCTTTCTTTCGAAAGCGTCTTCGTCTTCGTCTTCGGTATCGAAGTGGTCCGATCCGGTTTCCGACTCTAATCTCGCCTCAATGGCGGCTAGTACAGAGTAAGCTTCCGAGTTCGTCGTGATGCTGACGGATGTCGGATCTTCCACCTCTGTTGTGGGAGTGTTGTTTTCTGCCTCTTGCACGGGATTACTTTCATCCGTGTTTTCGGCGATCTCGGATTGCACCATGCCGATAAAGTGTGATTCACTTGTATGTCGGCGATCTGGCGGGTGGGATAAATTTACTTCCACCGCAAAACCCCATGGCCTCTGCAGTTAATCCGATAAAAATATTTGCAGATCCAATCGGTAACACGCAGACACTTGCCAGATGATTTTGCGCCGGTATGTAAGATCCGTTGTCGAGGAAGCGTCCAACGTCGTTGTCGAACTCCAAGCTTCCGACAGTTATGGAACTGCCGATCCCGCCGAGTATCCCAGATCGAAACTTAACGCCTGACGTCGCTGGCCCCACGGTGGGCGCCAACTGTCGAGACATCGTAGTAGAATTCATAGACGGGGGTGCCATGAGACTACTGATAGAGACGTGGGGGAAGGTGGTTGTGCGAAGGACAATGACACAGGGTTTTTACCCAGATTCAGTACGACGCGGTAATGCGGCGTTCCTACTCCTGCAATCTCACTATTCAGGACTAAAGCCTGGAAATACAGAGTACAACGTGAGGTTCTATTAGCTGCTCGTCAAGGATCAACCTCTCGGCGAGTTAGCCTTTAGCTTCTTGTCTATCTATCACATCTCCCGTCCGGCTTTATATGGTAGCTTGATTAGGGTATACAGAGTAGGAAACCTAGAAGACTACGGTAACTCTCTAAATTGGAAAGTAAGTAATCCGCCTTCTACTCCAAGCCAGATCACGTGGGCCGTGATTCGGGTTCTTCTAGAATCCGGCTTCTGTGCATCAGCTTACTGGGCCGCCTAACGGACCGTAGCCCATTACCATTTAGGCCACCCTGGTAATCCGGCATTTTAGACTACCATCTGATATACCCCTAGTTGGTATATATCCGACAAACGTCTTTTTCAGTTTCTCTCTCTTTCAACTCAGCAATTGTCCTACGTGGCGAGGCTAAGATATCACAATTGTACACGCCCTAAATAAAGCATTTTCCTTTATAAAACCAGCGCCGCGCTGGTTACAGTCGCTGTTGGAGACGCTCTTAGGGCAAAAATGTACCGGGCACTACTAGGAATCGGCATCCAATATTTGCCTCCCATCGGACTACTCCTTTACCACAAGATTGAGTCAATTTATAGAGCATCCGATGATGCAAGCTAAAAAGAGCACAATGGTAGTTAGTTGGGCTTTGCACTAATTTAGTTGGGTTTTCGTAAGTGCTTCCGTATATTAACTCAATTAATAAAGCTCATTATGGGGGAGCTAATCACGTGGGGATTAATGTCCCGTTTGAACTCTTCCTCCGTTGTTTCAGGAAACAATTTACAGATTTCAATTCACCATATTCACGTGGTTTGCTTCTTCAGAACAAAAATGAACTTTTTGGTGTGCTTCTTAGGCAGTAAACATTTTTTATTTTACTGTGCCTCTAGTGTGGCAAGGATTTGCTCAATGTTTTGTTCCGTCTTCATAATTCTTGCTTCTGTCTAGTGACGAATGAGCTTCTAAGGTAAATTGAACTTGCTTCTAGATAGCTATTAATAACACGGAATTTCGATTTAAAAACAACATGTACTCCCTCCGTCTCAAATTAAGTGTCGCAAAGTTTAACAAAAATGGATGTATCTAGACATAATTTAGTGTTAGATACATTCACTTTTATCAAACTTTGCGACACTTAATTTGAGAGGAGGGAGTACTAGAATTGCTTTTTTGGATGAGTACACATGCTTCGATAGAATATGGATGTGCATCCATGAAACATAACTGAGATAATTTGTTCTCTCAACTTTCACGTACAGAAAATATGCTTCCATGTACAAAAGGCCCGCTTCAATGGACATAGCATTTTGCTTCTATGGACAAACAAAACTTGAGTTCATGCTAGCGCTTCGAGTGAATTGATAGTTGCTTCCTACTTATAAAGGCCAACGACTCGTTTTCTTCAGCTCGCAAATCGCAATAGCAAGCCGATCCGCTTCCTTTAGCCATGAGATGTGCTTGGAGTGGGTGTCATCATTATGGCAGATTGGAACCGGCGACACAGTGATTGCACAAGCCAACCGCACAACAAGTGCGCCTTCATCATCGAATAAACATGCTCTCGCCTCCGTTCTCTCTGACGTCGCCGCAACCGCCCTGACCTTGACGTCAACACTGGCGAGCCGCGTGAGAGATTTCGTAAGCCCTCGCTAATGGAGGCGTGGAGGTGGGGATCGATCATGCACGCCTAGGCCTGGTCGAAGCCGTTGGAGAAGTACTTGTCCTCGACGGCCAGGATGCGGACGCTGGCGCTGGGGGTGTGGATAGAATCCACGACAGATCGAAGGCTGGAGATGAGGGCCAGTCCTAGGTGGTTCTCGTCGGCGCCGGTGAAGGTGATGAGGTAGCTGGACACGGATGCGCTTATAGCCCGCAGATGCTTCCCGTGTCTATTTGAGGATTTGAGGTCAACGGTGGCAAGACTGGTTGGTTTAGTGAAGATTATATAGAAGACGTCGGGACGCATGAATCGACGTTAGTCCAGGCGTCCGGCCGGTTTGACGATATCGGACCACGATAGAAAGTATTTACCAAATGTACCGTTTGCTGCAAACTGGGTTTTATTTCGGTGTTGTGTGCAACAATTGCAAAAAAAAACTGTCGTGTTGGCTGCAATTTTCTCGAAGGAAACACGTCGCCGCAAGAGCGCCACGTGGTCACCTCTCTCTCAGGACTCAGGAGCTGTACCCTAGAGGTCGACCGATTAGAGCCGTGTCGACGCGAAGGAGCGTCCACCACCACCTCCTCCGTTTCTTCTCCACGGCGCCGCGATTTCTGGTTTGCCCCTTCCCCACGAATAGCAACAATATACCAATCAATTCGCCCGCCGCCTCCCACGGTCGGTCGCGCCGCCTTCCCCTTTCCCTCCCCTCGTCATGGCCACCACGGAGCGAGCCTTGGAGCCCGCCCCTCCGCCGCCGCCACCGGCCGAGCGGGCCTTGGGATTCCCGGAGCGGGCTGTTGCGGCGGCCGGGGCCGCCGTCGTCTCCGCCGTCCTCGTCAATCCCCTCGACGTCGCCAAGGTACGCGCCACGCCTCGCCGCACCGCTCCGCGCCAATTGGCAATCTCCATGCCCCATCCTTTCCACCTGAACGAAACGTACCGTCATTAAGCGCCGTCGCGAGCCTTCTTGTCTAGGTGAACATGGTTACTGTGCTCTTCGGTTCTCAAAAACATACCTAGAGATTAGAGTCTGTATTGCTGCCATGCGAAATTGATCGGGACTTGTGATAAAATCTTTGCTGCGTTACTGACTTACTGTCTTATTTAGGAGGTTGTTGATGCAAACCCTTGTTTTTATCTTGCAGACGAGACTACAGGCACAAGCCGCTGGAGTAGTCTACAACCCGGTAAAACATCGATACTTCTGTCACACATAAAACTATTTTTTTCATTGAAAGGCTTCGCAGTTGCAGACCTGCTTTACATTTAAATTAAAGTACTTGGGTAGTTGGGTACCAGTTTTACAGCGACAAACACAGGGTAACCAAGTTTATCTATTTTATTACATTGAGCAAAAGATAAATCACTGCATTAGAGTAACAAAGGGCCATGTGACAATTACTAACCCCTGCCAAATTGACCTGCATCTGCATTGCGATACAGATGAAACTTAAGAAGTTGTTATCTTCCTGATATATGAATTGAGTCAATGAGATTGGGAACACCGCCACATCGGCAAGAGAAGAAGAAATTTTTCTGTAAATCCTCCTTTTAATCAGAAATGAACAAAAAATTCGCACTCAGAAACGGATAGAAATAAGATCTATAGACCACTTGCTGATCTCTTTCTGTATGCCATGTGCTAAAACCCATAAGCGTGCTGACCAGAAGAGATAATAAGGGGTTACTTCTTCAAGGAAAACTATCTGGTTGTAATACTCTGAGCATATATTTTTCCTCATGGGCTGTGTGTCCTAATCTATTTTTGAAAAAATACGTTAAAAGTTGCATACTTATTGCATTGGATAAACCATCTGAGGAACCCAATTCTGATAACACTCATATACTGACAAGCAGATAAACTTCTGTCTGGATGGTTCATGGTTTTGTTCCCTTTTCTTCTGAAAAAATGTATGTGGATTTTGTTTGCTAATTCTTACATAAATATATGGCTTGCATGTTTATTTATTTTTCTTTGAAATATATTGCTCAGATATGGTCAGATTTTAGGTGCTATGCATCGTGTAACCCTGGTGGACTAAAATTAAATGGTTTAGGACCATCCTGCAGTTCTGAATGCTTTCAGTACAGAGGAACAATGGATGTGTTCTATAAGATCACTAGAGAGGTAAATACACTTACTGAGTTTTTTCTCATTGCGCTCCCCTGTTTTGGATTGATCATCTCCTGTAACAATTTATGAGCCCCTGCAGGAAGGAGTTTATAGACTATGGAGAGGTACTGGTGCGAGCTTAGCGCTAGCTGTACCAACGGTATACCCTTTCACGTGACCATGACTAATCTTCTGTTTGCACTAATTACTTATTTCATGACTTTATACCACGTAGAGTTTTCCTCGACTTACACATATTTCCGTATTTTCCTCAGTGCATTTATCATCATGTATCATTTTATCTGTTCTAAAAATGCATTATTTATACCTTCATGACAAATGATTTTCTCGGGATGCTGATAATCAGGACCAACTTCCCATCCTCCTGTGGAACCTGACATGATTTCTCTTGGTTAAACGTCAGAGAAATACTAGAAAAAAACGTTTGGCTAAGTCATATCCATGTACATAATGTGGATCTGGGCATAGGTTGCTATTTACTAGAGAATGGATGGAAATGCCCTTGTCGTAAGAAAAATTGAGCATAGTTTAGCAGCTATGATCTATCATATAGTATGAGGTGTCTAAGATACTGGTTGAAACAGAATGTGTGATAAAGATATGTTAATGCTTATTTGGGGTTTTGTGTCTGATGATCATTCTATATGTTTTAACGGACACGTGAAATACTTCAAAATAAAATGCATTGACCAAACTGTTACTGATTTACTCCCTCCGTTACTAAATATAAGATGCTTTAGTTTTTATCTCTTTTCTCAGATTCATATGCATCTAGACACGTTTTAGTGTGTATATTCGCTCATTTTAGTGCTTATGTATTTCATATTGAAATATCTAAAACATCTTATAATTAGGAACACAGGGAGTAGATACTAATGTATTACTACGTGGTCCTCTTGGGATCTGTATTAATTTTTTTATCAATATCATGGATTGATAGAATTGTTCATTTTGAAGTACTTCAATTCATATCTCAGTAGAAATCCTTTGTCTTTCAGGTTGGGATATATATGCCTTGTTACGATCTATTGTGCAATCGGATTGAGGAATATTCTGATCGCGGTAATCCCAAACTTAGGCCATTTGCCCCTCTCATTGCTGGCGCTGTTGCACGCTCATTGGCATGTATAACTTGTTCCCCTATTGAGTTGGCAAGAACACGTATGCAGGTCAGCATATCAAATCCTCTGTTTTCTACAAATACCATTATTAGAAAAGAAAATGTACGTAGTAACAAATGAAAGGGGCTCCTGATGTAAAATTCCGTGCTTAAACTCTTGTCACCCACAGATCACGCAGAGAAAAACTTTGCGATACATTATCAAGGCCTTATCATAAGTGATACTGTTGGAGAAGTAAAAGTAAACAAATTTACTAGCTTGTGATTCAACAGTTACTTCCAGTATCTGCGTAGTACTAGAAACAGTTGAAATAGAAACCGAAACTTATTCTGGATGCAATTTATTTCTATATGTCACTCTCTAGATATAATCATATAGTTTTATCATATATAGGCCTTCAAAGAATCAAGTGGTGGAGCGAAACCCCCTGGAATGTGGAAGACTTTACTAGGCGTGCTTTCATCGAGGCAAAGCATCATCCACCCTGAAAGATGTATGTACCAAGTCTGCTATAGTGTCTGTTAGCCTGTAACTAGTGAAGAAGTCAAATCGTAATAATTAAACATTATTCTCATAAATTTGTACAAACAACTATTAATTGTAGTTATTATACATTATTGTTTGCTACGATTAAGCCATGTACTTTTGACAATACAGCTCGGGGATACCACCTTCTATGGACTGGTATGGGAGCACAATTTGCGCGTGATGTACCCTTTTCAGCTATTTGTTGGGCAGTTCTTGAACCAGTGAGCTACTTTACTGAGTTTGGAATATTATATTATGATTAAACAATTGAATTCAGCAAAGCCTGTAGAGGTAACTATTTTTTCTACCTCCGAATGCTTTCTTTACAGACTAGAAGACACTTAAAAGGATTATCAGTTGGTGAGCAAAGCAACGTATCAGTTATAGTGGGGGCAAATTTCTCCGCAGGCTTCATTGCTGGAGTTATCTCTGCTGGCGCGACCTGTCCTCTGGATGTTGCCAAGACACGCAGACAAATAGAGGTAAGCTCGGGGCCATTGGCTTATCGCTAGTTTCTCAAGACTTCTCTGTAGTAGATTTGGTTAGTTAAACTCTATCTGCTTTTCATTCGTTCCCGGTGCGGCAAATTCTAACAGTAACGTGAAATACTTCTGTTTTTTTTCCACATTACTCTGCTTACAAAATCTACCATTCCCATTACAGAAGGATCCTGATAGAGTATTAAACATGAACACACGGCGCATACTGCATGAGGTTTGGAGGTATTTTACATTTTCCCTTGGCAAACTGGTTGCAACGTACCCATGTTAAGTTTTCAATAGAACTAGCCTCGGAAATAATATAGCCACCAGGGTTAGAAATGGACAGTATGTGAGAATCGGTGAAGTCAAGGAGCACACAAAGGAGTCAAGCTCACTAAGCTGTTTTAGTATAGACGAACATGGCCTGTACGATAATGAATCCGTTCTCTTCACAATATGACGTTGGCTCGAATTCTTCTTTTAGGATACGCTACTAAGCTGGCAGGTCTCATTATGTCTTGCTCATTTCCGCTTCTGATTCTGAACTAGTCATGTAGCATCGGACATGTATCATGCCAGGCGTTTTAGGCATGTTTAGTGATGTGTTCATTTCAGTGGCCCAATTAAGTTTTTTATACTGCTGACATTACATTTAGTCTCTTGCATACATCAATTTTGGCACAATGTAATGCCTTTAACGCTTGTAATGTGCTGTTTGTTGCAGGAATGAAGGTATGAAGGGCCTATTCAGAGGCGTGGGCCCTCGTATGGCACGAGCAGGGCCTTCAGTAGGCATTGTCGTCTCTTCGTATGAGGTTGTCAAGTACATCATCCAAAGAAAGCAAGCAGACCTTTGAGCTTAGATCAGTCGTACGTAGATCTCAACTACAGCCGAGGCTTCTCAGAACTGTGGTTTCACTCTAGTGGAAGGCGGTTTACATTGCATGCCTACCTTATCAGAAGGGAGGTTTGAGCGTGCCTGTTACAATAAAGGGTAGGATTACCAAAATGTTATCATTTTGGTTATAAGAAGTTTTGGATACTTGCCGTCTCTCTGCGATGTAAACTGCAATTAACAACAACGGCACTGCGTTCAGGATTACAGTGGTAGCCAAGAACTTGGTAACAAAGCTCCCATGATCAGGATGATTTTTCTTCAGAGTTTCCTTACACAATCTGAGCTGTAACTTCTAACAGTGAGCTGCTGCTGCCTTACCAGCAGTTAAAATCACAACACAATATCTATTAGGACAATCGTTTGCCCCTGCTGGGTTTTGGCTGGTTTTCCCAAATAAACCAGGCAACTCTTTCTTCCGTATGAATAGTCATTACTCCTACTGGTTGCTCGAAAAAAAAAAATACCAGCAAACCTGACATGCTCTAGAACTGTCATCATAGGTTTGGTGCAAAAGCCCAAGCAGCCAAATAAACAGATTCGGGGAGGCTGAAGTGCTGTTCTGTCTTTGTGAACGTTAGAATTATGGGAGTGTCTGTATCTTAGGCGACCGAGATTTGGTTACGTCCCGGTCGATCCGTTTTGTATGCAAGGCTTGCTTCGTATCCTATTTCTTCTACAATTTTATTGCAGCCACTGTAGCACTATAGCAGACAGTGACCGTGGTTTAGAAAATATAGCAGTAGATCCGACTAGTGTACGTGTGTCTCTCTGTGAACTACTCCCTCCGTCTCAAATTAATTGTCACAAAGATAGACAAAAATTGATATATTTTTGTGACAATAAATTTGAGATGGAGGAAGTAGATTTTTTTTTTTGAAAATTCTAACTTCAAAACTTTATGTCTAAAACTAATTTCTTTTAGTTTTTTCATAGCATAATTACACATTTTGAGTAAACATATGCAAATTTAAACTAATCGCACAAATCCGATCAGGAACGTGCGACTAGAACCAAGTTTCACATTTATGAGTAGAAAGATGCAACTAGTACATAATTGCATATTTTCGAGAGAAAAGTACACATCAGACCTAGTTGCACGTATCAAGTGAAAAATACAACTCGGACCTATTTGCACATTTCCGAGTCGAAAAATCCAACTGGATCTAGTTGCACATATACCTGTGGAAAAACGCAACTTTGATCTAATTGTACATATCCGAGCGAAAAAATGCAGCTCTAACTCAGTTGCGCATTTCCGAGTGAAAAGTGCAACTTTGACCTATTTGCGCATTTTCGTGTCAAAAAGTGTAACTGGGACCTAATTGCACATATGCCAGTGGGAAAATAATGCAACTCTGACCTAGTTGCACATATCCGAGCGAAAAAATGGAACTCTAGCTCAGTTGCACATTTCCGAGTGAAAAGTGTAACTTGGACCTATTTGCACATATCCGAGTGAAAAAATACAACTCCGACCCAGTGAAAATTGCAACTCCGACCTAGTTTCATAGTTATGAGTGGAAAAGTGCAACTCAGACCCTAGTTGCACAAATCGAAGTGAAAAAATGCAATTGAGAACTACTTGCGCATTTCCAAGGAAAAAAAAAATACAACTCTCACATAGTTGCATCAAGTGAAAAAATGCAAATCGGATCTAATTAAAATTACATGTAGAAAACTAAGTTGCATTTTTTTGAAGAGGTTTTCTTAAAAACTGTAACTATGGAAAAAAATACAAAATACAGAAAAAGAAAGATGACGGAAAGGAATACAAAAAAACTACTATAGAACACAACCTCTCTGTTTTTCGTCTCACTTAGATTCTTAGTTAATTTAAATAAAGAAAAAAACAAAATGGTTCAACGCATAGAAACTGCGGTATGCATTGGAACATAAAAGGAAGTCGGTCTTAATTGTTACGCATCATTAGTTGACTGGATGTTTGTTCGAATCCAACTTGATACAATACAAGTTTTTTTTTATATTGAACTATCTTTTAGTTGCACAAATCTGGAACATGATCTGACGCTCCTGTATGTAGACCGAGACCTAAGAGATTCTCGGTTGGCCGAGGATTAGCAAAACCGTAGAATTATAGATGTAAAGGTGAAGGAGAGGCGCAAAAGAATTGGGAAAAATACAGTATTGTAAAGACATAAATTTGGACGATCATATCCTGTTCGAATGATTACTAGTAGAACCGACCATATCTTGATACAAAAAGGTTACAGGGTGTTGGCTTAATATCTTGCATCTATCCTGCAACAGGACATTACAGAGTTGGTCGCTCAACGTCTGTTCCTTCTGCCTCCCTTCTGCTTCCCTTTCCCCTTCCCTTTACCTTTCCCTTTCTTACTCTTTCCTCTCATCTCCCGCTCCGGCGCATCCCTGTACGATGATGAAGATGGTTTTGGTGCCCCCATCAGGTGCTTCACATCGAGTATACCATTCTTGAAGCGCCCTTCAGTTGCCTTGAGTACACGGTCCTCTGGTCTAGTCTTCTCAAATTTGCTGCTCTTGTCTCGTTTCCTGAATATCCCAAGCAGTCTTTCCTGTATAGAGTTATCATGTGTCACTCACTGTCCCAGAGCGAATCAGAACAATGTAAGTAATCAAGAAGCATACCTCCTCAATTTTCTTTTGTTCCCTTTTCTGCTGATTCTTCATAGCTGGCTTTGCTACAGACAATGGTGTACGCTGCTTCTTAATGGCCTATTGCAGATAAATGACAACTCTTCAGGTGGTGCAAAGTTTCAAGTCAGACCTCAGGATATACAAGAAAACAAAGCAACAAATATTACCTTTCCACCCATTTCAACTACTTTGCGATTCTGTATTTGCTTCCGGTCCTTCCATGTAGAGGCACCTGCAAAAGCAACACCAAATGAATGTCTGTACCTGGATAAAAACTCGAAATCAAAATTTAAGCCTTCATCTATAGACGAACTACATCTACACATAAAATGGGTAAAACTAAGAACGCAGAAGTCAAACGAACTATTATAGTCGAGGTCACAATGATATTACTCTTTCCTAAGCAAACAAGTTCTTTTTGAAGCATTTACAGAAACACAAATGCAAGTTGAAAAGTATTTAAGAAACAAATTGGCAGTTTTTTCAAATCGAAAATATAATATGTAACAATACACCACATTGTTTCTGTCACCTATAGGCACATCTAGTCTAGTGAAAATAATTACAGTCAGATAAACCAACTACATATTCATGATTTCCGCAACAAAACTCAATATGGTCTAACATTTTGCATAAGCACGTAACAGAATAATTTCCAATGGTTCCAGATTTTGCTTCACAAATACGAAATCTCGAGTTTGCATAGTATCCACCATGGAATCATCAAATAGCTATACACCAAAGCAACAGCCGTTCTTTGACACTATGCAGCTAAGAACCCATGACAATTTCTAAATTTTAAACCAAATGATTCAGCCAAGGGGAATAACCAAATGCTGGTACACAGTTTAAACAAGCAAATAGCGCCCTACAATGGAGTATGAGATAATTACCGAAAAGCTCGACATCTTTCAGCAACTTCTCGATATCAATGTCAGGCTCATCGTCAGACAGGTCAGTGGATTTCTCCGGAGCTGGCTTGTGGTACATATTTGCAAGACTTGATCCCTAGAGGGG
This sequence comes from Alopecurus myosuroides, assembly GCA_028641055.1. Classification (NCBI taxonomy): domain Eukaryota; kingdom Viridiplantae; phylum Streptophyta; class Magnoliopsida; order Poales; family Poaceae; genus Alopecurus; species Alopecurus myosuroides. The sequence goes on along the minus strand of CM054058.1, from coordinate 396,043,895 downwards.
GAAAGGCCAGAAACAAATCAGGAGCTTAGGATGCCTCAGAACATACGTTCTCCACGAAATTCTCAAAGAAGCTGCGAGGGAATACGAGAACAAACCATGAAGTGGTGGTACTCGCTGGTCGACGACGGCGCCTCGGCGCGGCGGGGCTTCTTGGTGCCAGAGACCGACGGATCGAAAACCACCTCAGTCGCCGCTTTGATAGGTCTTGACTTGGGCATCCCCTTCACCATCCTCTTACTCGGTTCGTGGTGCCGCAGAAGTAAGCGGCTCTCGACCGGTAGTACGGGAAGCAGCGGCACGGCAAGTAGGGATTGAGGGAGGACGAAGCGTATGATGGGGAGCCTCGAGCGTCGGGGAAAGATCTTTGCCGGTTTGGCGTCGGACGTGGGAGGGACCTAGGGACGGCGGCGGCAGCAGGGTTGGGAGTTGGGACCTCGGTCGAGGAAGCTGCTTGGTTGAAAGTAAGTTGGGCTACTGGGCCTCGTTGTTGTTAAGCGTTGAACAGAATACCTCGGTTATCGCTTAGCCTGGCCCAACAACTTTGTCTGTTTTTTTAGTTTACGTTGAATGTCGACGCTGTTTTTTTTTTCTTTTAAGATACACACCAGGTTAGGGTAATACGGGAGTTGGTCTTCGCGACCATGAAGGAAAATTATTGAGGGGCAAGCACTTTGGTATGAATCTACGTCCATCGGTATAGTGATGGAGGCGTGCTATAAGAGATCCTAGGCTGTCGCTGCAAATTAGCGCCGTGCCGGACAAAATACGCCGCTGTAAAATTGTGCGTGCGGTAAATTTTGGCCAGTGCGCGGGCACAAGCTCAAACAAGCGCGGCAAATTTTGGTCATTCATCACCGCGCGCTAGACGACGCGAGCTCGCGTGAAGGAGCAACTGCCGATCGAAAACCTCCGCGCGTGCCCATCCCCTCCCCTCCTCGTACAGTGCCGGCGATGGAGAACTCCTCCGGTGTGCCACACACACCCCCTACGCCGCCGGTGGCCCGTATACGCTAACTCCAAACCCTAGCGCCACCGCCGCCGCACCAAATCCGAGCGGCGGAATCGCGCGAGGGCTGTTCATCACGCCTCAAACGAACGCGCAGGACGACCGTGGCCTACCGCCTCCCGTATCAGCGCCAGCGGCCAAAATTGCACGCAATGGAGGGTCAAAGCGCCCTGCCACCGCCGCCGCGTTGAGCAAAAAAACCAAGGCCGTCCTCCCCTCGCACCGGATATCCCTCCTACGCCTCCCCACCGCTGCCGCAATCGCCATCTGCCGCGGATGTTGCTGTGCGGGCGGAAGCGCCCAACATGTTTGATGAAATGCCCCAAAGGTACAATTTTTTGTCAACTCTGAGTATTGTAGCGTGAATAATGAAATTGCCATCTTAATGTGTGTTTTACCTTTATTTGGTGTAGTTATGATGATGTCACCTACTTGTTAACTATGAATATTGAAGTAAATAATAAGAATTGGTCTTAAAACTATGGCTCCCAACAAGATTGGTCTCAAAACTATGGCTTTACCCAAAATGATGATGAAGTTGACAAGGAAGGGGAGGGTATATTCAACAATGGACTGAGAGAAAGGGCGGCGAACTACACCGCACAAGAAGATATTTGGCTCTGAAAAACATATTGCAAAGTGAGCATGGATGCGTCTGTAGGCATAAACCAAACAAGAGACACATATTGGTTGAGGATGAATGCGTATTTTGATAGTCTCAACACTCTTCCATTAGCCGATCGCACCGAAATATCTCTTCGTTCCCGTTGGTTAATGTTTTCAATGGATTGTCAAAAATGGGCGGGGGTGTTGGCGGCTACGGATGCCATGAATTCAAGTGGCACAAATAAATAAAATAGAGTAACTTCATATTTGTTCTCCACGTCTACTTCCAATACTATTGCATTAGATTGTTCTCTATGGCTAATTTGCTCTCTTAAACTATTTTTTTGTAGGTAAACATTGCTCGTAATATGTACAAAGGAGAAGCGAAGAAGACCAAGAAAGGCAAAGTTCTAAATGGGAAGCCATTTTTTCCCATCATTCTTATGCGGGGCTCGGGCGTGGAGAGAAATGGAAGGCCGGTGATGAAATTCTACAAATTGCAAAGAAGAAGACACAACACTAAAAGGTGATGATGGAGCATCAAGTGACGAAGGCAATAGAAGCACCACTCCTAATAACTCGGTTGCCAACAAAAAAAAGACCCATGGGAAGAAAACAATCAAAGGAGAATATGGGGAAGAAGACTGTGTATGATTCCATCGAGCAATCTATGAAAGCTATTATGAATGCAAGATTGGAACATAACGAGGAGAGGAAGGCGACTAAGCTATTGGCGTTGGCGGCCGAGGAGAGGAAGGTGGTTTTGGATGAGAATAAATGGCTAAGTGAAAAACATAGCCGACACATTGCATACGATAAAAGCCTTTTCTTCATGGACATGACCAACCTAGATGAGACGCAAGGAATATATACAACTTTGTCGTGATCAAGTCTTGGTTCAAAAAGGGATGACTACCATGGTTGGCTTTGGTAGTATGGAGGCATGAGTGGCTATGGAGAGATGGGAGGAGCTTCAATGGGTGGCTTCGGAGTCATGGGAGCACCTCCAGTGGGTGGTATTGGAGGCATGGAAACACCTCCCAAGAGTGGCTATGGTGGCATGGGAGGCATGGGACCATCTCCAATGGGTGCATATGTAGGCATGGTAGGTATGAGAGCAAGCATGGGAGCACCATCCGGTGGCATGGGATGCATCGGTATCATTGGAGCATCTCCGGCTACCATGGGAGACATGGGAAGCATGGGAGCCACGGAAGGCATTGGAAGTATGGGAACCGGGAGAGGCATTGTACCACTTCCAGGTGGATTCATAGCTTCCATGGTTTCTCCCATGCCTTCTACGAATGATAGGGTTGAAGAATCGACGCTTCATGTCACTAGTGCAACAAACAACGACCAAATTTCTGATGACAATGCAACCGAAGAAGTTGAAGTGAAAGAAGATGAGGATAAAAAATGAATGACTTCGTTCCGTGTGCTTGTGTGAACGTTAATATGCCGTGGATTTGTTTTTGAACTATGTCATCTTTAATTTTATGTTGTGTTTGCATGAATTTTTTGTTCATTGTTTGTATTTCGCATATGTGCTTGTTTGAGCTGAAGCGTCAGCCTGGCGCATGCTGCATTTTTGTGCGCGTGCTGAACAGTGCTGTGCTGTTCGCTCTGTATTTTAGCGCCGCTGCAATTTGACTCGCGAGCGTGGCGGTGTAAAATAGCTATTTCAACGCCCTAAACATGTTTTACAACGCGCGAGTCTAGCGCCACGGCTCGAGATGCTATAAGAGATGATATCCATATGACCTTCGAGGGATGAGGGATGTAGTGATTGAAACATATGCTCATCAGCTGCTAAAACTCTTGAATGAATATTACTTTGAACGATGTGAGGTGGCTCCTATTCTACATGACATCCATGCAATCAATGGGAAGTTAGCATCTTTTCGTTTGGAGCTAGGAAGCTAATGAATTGGCTCACCTCTGTGCCAAACAATATAATTCTACTTGTAGAAGATGTCTTTGGGCAAATTTTATTCCCAGTTATGCGTGTATCAAGAAGGATTGTAAACCCGTTTGGAAGTTAATATAAGGATGTAGATTTTTAAAAAAGTAGATTTCAGGAGTTCTAGAGAAAAAGGTTGCTAAAAAATCCTATATGCCGAGAAAAGGCTCCTTTCTCAGTCGAGAAGAGAAATGGGACGAAACAAACGTTGTCGAGACCAAGTAGTGGGCCAGCCCGACTAGAACGCCCAGGGCTGAGCGTCAAATATGAATCTAAAAACCAAAATATTTGAATTTTATTCTATTATTTAAAAATAGTCAATTTGCATTTTCGTACTTCAACAATAATAAAATTAATATCTCTAGTACCAAAGGGTAATTATTAAAACATCTCTAGTTAGGCTGTATTGGGGCAGAACAACGAAAACGAGGGGGAAGAAGACCCGTAGTGAACAAACCCACCATCCTTTTCCGCGTCTCTAGTGGCTCCACCGCTCACAGCTCCGCCACCCTACACCGGCCTAACCGACTGTCTCTGCCACCCGCGGCCGGCGCACTCCACGACGCCTTGCTACACCACCTTGCCCTGTCTGCCGCCCCTCCCCCCCGGCCGACCATCCCTCTAAGATCCCCCACCACTGATTCTACTCTAGCTACGTCACACTGCACCCCCAAAGAGAAGACTACTGCTCGCATATGTCGCCCCTGCCACGGCCAGCTACACTCTAGAGTCTAGACTCGCCGTTACCGGCACTATCGTGGCCCACTATGTCTGCCCCGGCTCTGGCTCGATGATGGGTCATGTTATGGCTTGGGGGAGCTAGGGGGAGGAGAACCTAGATGGTCGGGGAGAAGACCAGGTCATGGAAGGGAGGAAGGAGAAAGATAAGAGAGTTAGAGCTTGTAGTGGAGCCCACTCCAACTGACGTAGAACACTAACCATGGCCACGATCTCCCAGAAACGAGTCGGTTCGACATAATCCCGTCGTATCATTTGAAAAATCAAGGGGTCTATGTAGTTAACAAAAAACATGTAGTTTTAATCTCTGTATGTGCTATTTGTGCTCTCGGGGTTATGGAAAATCAGAAATAACATGGTTTTCAATACCCAATACTAGGTTGACATTAAACATGTGCTGAGGACTGTTCTGAGTTATGAGAAGAGGAAGAAATTTATCTTCAAGGAGCATATGATTAAGCAGACAAATGTCTTTTGCTCACTCATTAGAAAATTGCTCTGGTCCCCTATTATTTGGGAATGGATTAGCACACCCGAAGACACTGCCTGAGCCATGAAGTGAACGGACCTGCTATCCCTGACCCAACAGAAAATTGTGGAGGCAGAGAATTGATACTCGCAAGTAGAGGGGATAATTTCGGTCTCCGTTGTGAAATATTTTACCCTGATTTATATTTGAGATGATGGGAGCGCAATACTATCAACAAAACTTTAACAATTGAGAAGTCATGCTCAACCACATATAAAACTTGGTCGAAATTGGTGAGTTAGGAAACAACAATGAAATTAATAGTAGCACAACAAACACAAACACAATAGTTTTCTTGTTGTTCACATGAAAGTATCAAGTGGTGAACAAGTAGTGATTAAAAAACTTAGGCACATGGTGGTAAATGGGATGTTGCATGGATGGGATCAATCATATAATAATTATAACAATAATAACATACGGTGACATCATATGCAATTCTAGTTCAGGCGGAATTTAGGCATGTATTTCATAAATCGTCAAAATAAAACTAGATAATCCTACTACCCTACCCTCTCATTTCACCAAGGCTATAGGAACAAAGGGTAACTGAAGATGAAATTTTTAAGGAGCAATGCAATAACAATTCTTGAGCACATGGAATTCTTACCTTATATCCCTCCCGCCATTGATATCCCTACTTGTTACCATTGGGAGTCGTTGGTTTCAAACTATAACAGCTGGTGCAAATTTTATGTAATAACCTAACACAAATATATATAATGAAACATATATAGTTTATATCTAAGATCATATCACTTGATACCTAATAAGAACCTTTACGGACATCAAAGTTGCATCAATATCACAACAAGGACATCTTTGAGCTAGACGTCATTAATTCTAACGATAGCATTATAACATGATCGATCTCATATAATTCTCATTCACCCCATCTGCCTATAGAGGACACACATGGAGAAAAAGGATGAAGAGATGGTGGTGGAGATAGACTTGACAATGATGGCAGTGAACATGGTGTCGAAATTTCCCTCTCTCTCATGGAGAGAGGAACCAATCTGATCTTGAAAAGGAAGAACACGACGATGGTGGATCTCTGTTTCGTGGAAGACAATGTGCTTATGGAAGGAGGTTTTTCATTTATATATAGTCGTACGATGAAAGGGGGGATCGATTAAATTAACTGGTTGAACTAGAGGCCCCTTAGCATGCCTGGTTGTACCTGGGCTCGAAAAATATCCCAAGTGATCTTCTGACACCCTGCTTCGGCTTGGTGGTTCTTCTCTCCTTGAAACATCTTTATATTTTTAGTTTATTATATTCCTGCAGCTCCTGCACGATATTTGCTAATAACAATATCAATTATGATAGTTTTACTACAAGTTTAGTGAGAATCCATATGAAACCCTCAGCAAAGTTATTGGAAAACTAGACATGTTTTGAACGTATGAAGGATCAATCCCACTCGTTGGAGATGAAGAAAATGGCGGGATCGGGGACCTGAAACACTCCGACGTCCACACTGAAGACCTACTTCATTTCGTTGGTCTAGGTTTTATCTATTTTATAGCTTCTTAGTTAGTGTTTGAGCACCATGTTGGTTTGTTTAAACAAATAAAAACTTCCTTTTGGGCCCAAAACGTGCTTTGCTCCAGGACATCGTTTGAAAAACTCATGTATCATGCTCTAACAAAACATGCACCTCTAAGGTGTAACAGTGCACTAGATCATTAGCATATCTAGAACTCATAGAATAACTGAAAATTTGGCATACAAATAATAGGGATGGTGTTTATTCAGCATGCCGCATAATTTGAGATCTAAATTTGATTAAAAAATTCATAAAACAAAACAAAACTACTCCCTCCGTCCACGAATGAGATCTACTTTTATACTTAGTCAAAAAAAATAATTTTTTTGATATACTTTATAGAAAATTGTAGCGACATATATGACATCAAAATAGTATATTTTGAAACTTCATAGCAAGAAAAACCTATTGTTACTAATTTGGTGTCTTAAATGCTATTACATTTTCCAATAAAGTTACTCCCTCTATTTTTGTATACAAGGCCACTATCTCAATTCCTAGATACCAAGTCAACTATTAAATAGCACGAATAACTATGTGGAAAACCTCTTGTGTTCCATGCTAATTAAACATATTGTATGTGGTGCCTCTTTCTATATGGTTGCATGCAATATTCATATTAATGAGCACCACTATACAAGGTAGAATTATAATCAATTCTTTTTTGGAAGAGATGGTGACCTTGTATAGATAGAAATTGTATTTTTGATAGTGGCCTTGTATATAAAGACAAAGGGAGTAGTCAAAATCAATAAATTTGACTGACAGAAAAAGAAAACATACAATTTTTCATGGACGGAGGGAGTAGACCGCAAACATAACTACTTTGAAATCTAGAGCGAATAGCATTATGGAAGAACTATTCATAGTTGGATTTGTCTTTCTAATTTCTTGAGTTGTGTGTCGAATTTGGATTAGAAAAAACTTTTTGAACTTTTAACTAAAGACATAGTGCAACAGTACATTAAGTGTTAGTGCACTCACTATGCACTCGAAAAATGAAAACACGGGTGATATGCATACAAGAGAGAAAATATCTAGTGATAGCACGTGAGATTAGAAAATATATTGAATAATGATGAAAAAAATCTGTAACTATCTACATCAATATATCTATCATATATAGTACAAAAATTTAAATCCAAATTCAATGTAAACACGAAAAATAGAGAAATTCCATGGTGGATAAGTAGCTAACCAAAAAACAAATTACGAGTAGTAATCTGAGCCACTATTCAGAGCACAGTTTGTATTATTTTATTATTTTAAACGTAGATCAATTTCAATATGATTTTTTATACATACATCTCATTTCAGTGTTGTAAAACGTAAAACATACTCTATCCGTTGCTGAATGTAAGGTGTATAGTTTTTTGAGAAAAAAAAATCTAAACTATATGGTTTATTATGATTTATGGACAATTTTAGCCATCCACAACTGAGTGATTTGACATATTGTGTTCACTTTGTGATTATTAGGGACTCCCTTCTCGCGATTTTTGTAAGAATAAATGAGTCCATCATATGAAAAATACACATGGCTTAATATTCGTGCAGAAAACTATACGCAAATTATTCGGTCTCAATCCAGAACTGAGTGATTTGACATATTGTGTTCAATTTGTGATTATTAGGGACTCCCTTTTCACCATTTTTGTAAGATAAAATGAGTCCATGGTATGCCAAACACCCATGACTTAATATTTGTGCAAAAAAATATACTCCTTACATTTAGAAACGGAGAGAGTAATATTTTACTCCGATCATTATGAATTATAAAATATTTTGAATATTTTAATATGGGTTATATTTTTTTAAACCGGAGCCGGAGCCGTAGCCCTGCGTTAAATTAATAACGCCAACAGATGGCAAGGTACAAGGATGCTGATAACAGCTTACAACACGGCGCACAACGCAATCACACAAGATAAAAGAAAACTGAGCACATCTTGAAGAAGGCGAAGGCCTCTGCGCTCGGACGCCGAAGCAGGAGCTCACCGGCCTCAACTGACAGCCAATCGACCTGAGGGAAGCACCTAGTGGACAGCTTCATGCGGCAAAGTGGAACTCACCACCCCCTCCTTTGCCGAAGAGGGACTCTACCCCCTCGCCCGGCTCGAAGGCGCCGTACCGTCGGACGAAGAAGAAGTTCACCCTAGAACAAGAAGAGGTGCAGACTGAGAGACCATAGACGAAGCCAAACCACACAGACCATCTCGCCGCGACGAGCACCCCACCATAACTGTAGCTTCAATGCCAAAGGAAAACGAACATGGATTATGTAGGGAGGGAAGGAGCGAACACACACATTAAAGCGCTTCTAGATAAATAAAATTCTTAAAAAGTTTAAACTTCTCATAATTCAAAACAGATGAAGCATTTGTTTGGTAACCCAATAGTGGAAAAGGTTAGTCGGCAATGTTCTTGGCCAGGAGAATCTAAATATTGAGTTTAGACGCTCCTTAATCGAGGATAAATGGGGTGACTGGTTACATATGGTAGAGAAACCGATGGCAGTTTCTTTGTTAGAGGAGCAAGATTCTTTTTCCTGGAAATTGACGAGCTTAGGTCTCTTCTCAGTTAAATCCCTTTACAAATAAAGCATGAATGGTAGCACGAGATTTTTACATACTTATCTTTGGAAAGTAAAAGTGCCATTGAAGATTAAGATCTTCACATGGTTTCTTTTTCGTAAAGAGTTACTTACTAAGTATAATTTGGTCAAAAGAAGATGGATATGGTGTAAAAAGTGTGTGTTTTGTGATTCCGATGAGACGGTTGATCACCTATTTGTTCATTGTCAATTTGCTAAAAAGATTTGGAGATTAGTCCATTTTACTTTTAGCATTTCGCCACCTAATAGTGTTAACCATATGTTTGGGACACGGCTAAATGGGATAGATAAGTCTACTAAACCTAGTATATGTATTGGTGTATGTGCTTTTCTTTGGGCAATTTGAAATTGTCAAAATGATGTAATCTTTAACAATCCGGTGGTCAATAATTTTTTGCATGTGGTTCATCGGGCTACACACTGGATCCATTGCTGGTCTTACCTGCTGCGAGAAGACCAACGTGGACGTTTGGATGCATGATGTTCTCGGCTGATGGCGGTCGTTCGGGCTATCTTCAGCCATGATGGATGGTGGCATAGTAGAAGACTACAATGGGTTCCAGATTAGTGAGGTTGATTTTTAGGTGGCTGATCTTTGTGGCCACGCTGGCAGACCGCTGAGTTGTCTTCCTTTATTTGTAAAACTGAGAGTCTGAGACTATTCTTTTTTAATATAATAAGCAGTGTGCATGACGAAGATATGGATTCTTGATCCTGCGGATAAGGACATCCCCTCTCAGGCCCAAGGTGAAGGCCCAAGAAGAGGAGCCCTTGGAGTACTCCAGAAGGTCCACGTGAAGCCCACCCGCACTAAACTTGCGGGTTAAGTTAGAAAACATGTAACCGACCTAGCTAGGGTTGGAGTCCTCTCCGGGTAGAACTCGAGACCTGGCCGCCTATATAAGGCCAGGAGAGCCCCCGAGAGAGGATCAAGCAATACCGCACGACCAAAAGCCTTGAACTCGGGACCTACTCTCGATTCGAGCACAACCTTTGTAACCGATCTAATCATCAATACAGATCGACAAGAGGCAGGAGTAAGGGTTTTACCTCTACGAGGGCCCCGAACCTGGGTAAATCTCGCCCCCTGTCTAGCCGACGATTCCACCAGCGCTCATGGGTTCTCCTAATCGAAACCCGATAGGTTCACCGAAGGGATTTGTTGAGTCAGGGATTCGACAATTGGCGCCGTCTGTGGGAACGGCGGGCGCTGGATCACCGGCATCCTCGGCTTCATCGACATCAAACTCTCGTTGGAATCCAATGACTACGGCTCCGAACAATCCTTTACGGACCGGATCTGTCGTGGTCACACCGCACTCGCCGGAATCGCGCCCGGTATTCGAAGATCTGGAGGAGAGCGTCACCCTGACGTTCGGGAGCCTCAAATTCGTGACGAACAAGGACAAGATCTTCCACTTCTCGGATGAATCGGAGACTGAATCTGGAGCTGTCGACTCGCGCCGTCACCTGGAGAAAAGTGGCGAGTCGATTCGCTTCAACGCCAACGACTATCACACCCTCTCGACAGAGGAACCATCAAGAATCCAAGGAAACCTTCGACCTACGCCTAGGACGCACGAGCTTCGACTGGCTCAAGTCTGCATGGCAGGATCGGAACAAGGCTCGGAAACAGAACACAGCGCGACTGAGCGCAATATAATCGGCGTTTCGCGGGAATCCTGGAAACGGGCGAAGGAAGGTATGCGAACAAGCAAGCCACCCACAGCCGGATCCTCACACGAAGACATGGTCGCCTACCACTATCACCTAGTGAGAGCAGCCACGATTATCAAAGATGCTCGGGTAGATCTGGCCCGCCGAAGAAGAGCGGCGGACGAATCAAGCCAGAGACGAGCTGGGCTATCCGTAACACCCTCGGTCGGAACCCGACCCGCGAGGAAAGGACACGCATCCACGTCTAGGAACGATGAATCCATACCCGAAACAGACAGATCAATCACTCCTTCTCTCATGCGAGTTGACGACGACGACAACGTGTACCCACAAACTCCCGCTGCTGCGGTTCTAGCCGCGGCAACCTACATGAAAATGAATCAACCGACAGAAAGCGACCCTCGGGCAGAGCAATACAAGCAAATACGAAAAGGACTCGGATTGGCGGCCGCAAGGCTCACCTCTCACGATCGCAAGAAGGCCGAAGAGCAGTAGGAGAAGGAGCGAAGGGAGAAAGAGAAAGATAAAGAAACGCCCCGCAGGCACAGAAGCTCTTCACCAAGGAGGGATAAGTCACCACGCCGCGGTCGAGGAAAAGAAGTTAGACGCCGCAGCGACAGTCGAAGCAGCAGTGAAGAAAGCCCGAGAGACAGAAACTCGCGGCACCATAGCGGCCGCTCGAGAAAACGAAGCAAGGAACCAAGGAAAGATGACGACCGCGACCGGCCAGAATACGACGCGCGATCATATCTCGCTCAAAAAAGGGTGGATAAGGCAAGGGCATCGCGATATCGCGAGCGCTCTTCGTCCGGCTCCTCGGATGACGAAACCTGTGGAGCACTCTGTTTCGCTCGCAGCATCCGCGAAGCACCTCTACCCAAAAGGTTCAAGCTCAGCACGGAGGTGACGAAGTACGACGGCTCACTCGAGCCCTCTCAATGGCTAAGCGACTACCTCACGGCAGTAAAATGCCAACGTTGGAACAAGAACACGGCTATGCAATACCTCAATTTGCATCTTACTGGCGCAGCCCGCAGTTGGCTGGAAAGAAGACCAAAATCTTGCTACGCATCGTGGGATGATTTGCACCGCGACTTCTGCAAAAATTTCCAGTCGACTTACAAGAGGCCAGCTACAATCGAAGAACTACGAGCATCCAAGCAGAAGAGTGGCGAGTCCACACGCGAATACATCCAGCGGTGGACAACGCTCAGGAATACCGCGGGAACCATCTCAGAAGAAGTAGCGATCGAAGCCTTCGCAAAGGGCGCCAGAAGAACTGCCTTTCGAGAGGAGCTAGGCAGAGCTGCACCCAAGACTATCGGGGAGCTGATGATCATAGCCGAAAAGTGGGCTAACGGAGAAGATGCGGTACGCAACGAAAGAGCATCGTCACCCGCACACGATGACGATCGTCACGGTCGAAGAAAAAGAAGAAAATATTACGATCATGAGGATAGAGAGGAGTTGGTTGCTGCGGAATTCACTCGAAACCAAGATTCCGGTCGCCGTGGAAATCGCGAGTGGAGACCAAAGGCCGAAGAAAAATCCCCCGAGGAAGACCTAGATGCATACTGCTCGCTACATCTATTCACAGATAAGCGCACGGGCAAAACCAAGGCAACGCACTTGCTTAAGGATTGCCGAAAGTTCCATGACATCTCGGACGCACTGGCGAGGAAAAGATCTGCCTCCACTCAAAATTACCCGCCGCTTCCAGGAGGAGGGCACCAAGGATTCCAGCCGCCACCACCACCACCTCCACCCGCAAACCCAAACATGGCGCTAGCTGCAGTACCCGCACCACCGAACGCTGGAGCAAACGCGTATCCGAACCCGGCAGGACAAGTCGCAATGATCCAGAAGGTATGCCCCTCTCGCAGAGCTCAAAAGACTAACACAAGGCAATTATGCATGGCAGTGCAGACACCGCCAACGAAGACCGAGTACCTGAAAATGGCGGACCAGCCGATCACGTTCTCGATGAAAGATCACCCACCACGAGTCTATCGACCAGGACACGCCGCCCTGGTCATCCAGGCGCAAATTGGCAACTACGACTTAGCCCGCGTATTCATGGATGGGGGCAGCGGTCTCAACATTATCTACGCGGATACACTCCGTCGGATGAACAAGAACTTGGACGGCCTCCCGGAATCAGAAACATCCTTCCACGGGATAGTTCCAGGCAAGGCAGTCCGTCCACTCGGAACAATCAACCTAGAAGTTGTGCTAGGCACGCAGAGCAACTACAGGAGAGAGTTCCTCGACTTCGAAGTTGTCGATTGGCCTTCACAGTACCACGCCATCTTGGGCCGAACAGCGTTCGCCAGATTCATGACAGTACCTCACTACGCCTACCTGAAGCTCAAATTTCCCGGCGAACATGGCGTAATCACCATTGACGGGGACTTTCAGAAATCCAACAAATGCGACATTGAGTTCAACGAGATCACAAAATCTTTCGGGATGCACGAAGAACTTCAAGAGCTGGCAAAAACCACGGATCACTCCGTGATGCCCCTCACGAAGAAAAATGCGCCTGAGCAAGAATTTAGCGCCAACAGCGACACCCGAAAACATCAAGTGCACCCGACAGACTCTGCGAAGACAACGATGGTTTCAACAACCCTCTCGCAAGCATAGGAAAGCGCGCTCGTCAAACTCCTCCGTGAGTACTGGGAAATTTTCGCCTGGCAGCCCTCAGATATGCCAGGAATACCCAGGGAGTTTTCCGAGCACTCACTCGAAGTCTTTCCAGACGCTAAACCCATCAAACAGACCACGCGAAGATTTTTAGAACCCAAGCAAAAGGCGCTTGGAGAAGAAGTAAACAGATTGCTAGCTGCGAAATTCATCAGGGAAATCAAGATATCCACTTGGTTAGCAAACCCGGTGTTGGTCCCCAAAAAGAACACAGATATCCTTCGGGTGTGCATCGACTACACGTCGTTAAATAAGCATTGCCCCAAGGATAATTTTCCCCTCCCGCGAATCGACCAGATCGTAGATTCTACAGCAGGCTGCCAACGCCTCTCCTTCCTGGACGCCTATTCGGGATACAATCAGATCCGAATGAAAAAGGAGGATGAAGAAAAGACAGCATTCATCACACCTCACGGTGTCTACTGCTACACAACAATGCCCTTCGGGCTGAAGAACGCAGGCGCAACATATCAGCGCTGCATGCAAAGATGCCTCGCCAACCTCATTGGCAAGAACGTGCAAGTGTACGTTGACGACATTGTCATCAATACTCGAGTTGAGGACACACTCCTTGAAGATATTAGAGAAACATTCGACGCCCTCAACGCGTACAGGATCAAGCTCAATCCGACCAAATGTGTCTTTGGCGTTCCGGCAGGAAAACTTCTCGGGTACCTGGTATCCGCCAGAGGCATTGAAGCCAACCCGAAGAAAATACAAGCTATCTTAACCATGAAGGAGCCAACCAACCTGCGCGGAGTACAACAGCTCGCAGGGCGCTTAGCCGCCCTAAGCAGATTCATCGCACGATTGGGGGAGCAGCATTACCCTTCTACAAGTTGTTGAAGAAGACAGACAAATTCGAGTGGACACCCGAAGCTAAGCAAGCATTCGCAGATTTGAAGCGGTCATTGCAAAGTAGGCGCATCCTCGCAACACCGCGAGAAGGGGAGCCACTTTTCTTGTACCTAGCCGCCACAAACCAGGTCATCAACACAGCAATCGTGGTCGAACGACCTGAGGAAGGCAAAGCGTACGGAGTTCAACGTCCAATATATTACATCAGCGAAGTGCTCTCACCATGCAAGCAACGCTACCCTCACTACCAAAAGCTCGCATATGGAGTCGTTCTCACCGCCCGTAAGCTCAAACATTATTTCCAGGAACACGCCATCACAGTGGTTAATGATGCGTCACTCGGGACGATCATGAACAACCCTATGGCATCCGGAAGAATAGCAAAATGGAACATCGAGTTGGGCGCTTGGGACATCACTTATGCAGGACGCAACGCAATCAAATCCCAGGTACTTGTTGAATTCCTAAGCGAATGGACAGAACTGCAAACGCCAGGGCCACCCGAGTACACGAGCAATTGGATAATGTACTTTGACGGGTCCAAGAGAAACGAAGGAGCAGGAGCTGGAATTGTTCTTATATCCCCTCAGGGAGACAAGCTGCAATACGTCCTACGATTAGACTTTCCACCAGATGACCCAGCATCAAACAATGACGCAGAATACGAAGCTTTGCTGCACGGAATGAAGATGGCAATCGCCTGTGGAGCTACTCGCTTAATGATCTACGGCGACTCCAACCTCATTGTGCAACAAACGATGAAAGAGTGTGATGCAATCGCCGAAAACATGATCGCGTATCGCGACATGTACAATCTACTCGAAGGAAGTCTTAAAGGATGCGAGCTAAAGCACATCGCAAGATCCAACAACGAAGAAGCAGATCGACTGGCAAACATGGGTTCCACGAATACACCCATACCACCAGGAATATATTTCGAACGGATGATCAAGCGATCGGTAAAAATCAAGAAAGCTGCAGAAGCAACAGCAGTGCCAGAAACAGAGGTCAGCCCGCAAGTCGCCCTTATCGATCTCATTCATAACATATCACGACAGGTTTTTCTGGTCGAGCCAGTCTGGACGCAGAAATATCTCGACTACCTGACCAACAGACAGCTCCCGGCTGACCCACGCGAGGCTCGACAAATAATCAGACGTAGCAAATCCTTTCGGGTAGTTAATGGGGAATTATACAAGCAAAGCATCTCGGGAATACTTCAGCGCTGCATCGCACCCGAAGATGGCAAAGAATTGCTCCATGACATCCACCAAGGAGACTGCGGACATCATGCTAGCTGGAAAACAATAATGGGAAAGGCCTTCCGAGCAGGATTCTACTGGCTGACAGCAGCTACCGACGCAAAGAACCTGGTCGAACGATGCGATGCCTGTCAGCGATTCGCACCAAGACCACATGCACCTGCTACGGAATTGCACATGATACCCATTGCCTGGCCCTTCGCACAATGGGGGCTAGACATGGTCGGACCATTACGCAAGTCCACCCCTGGAGGATATACACACTTGCTGGTCGCAGTCGACAAATTCACCAAATGGATCGAGGCCACGCCAGTAACTTCGGCTAGTGCCCAATGTGCCGTCAAGTTCCTCGACTCCATTGTATGCAGATTTGGTGTGCCACACGACATCATTACAGACAATGGTACAAATTTTACAGCAAAGGAAACGCAACAGTTCTGCGAGGAAAAGGGCATCAACTTCAAGTTTGCTTCCGTTGCCCACCCGCAAACGAACGGACAAGTCGAGAGATCCAACGGCTTAGTTTCAGCTGGCATCAAGAAACGCCTACTCGATCGTCTACATCCCGCCGCAGGACATTGGGCGGACGAATTACCCTCTGTCCTATGGAGCCTCCGCACAACTCCTAACCGATCTACAAAATACACGCCATTTTTCATGGTATACGGGGCAGAAGCAGTCCTTCCTGAGGACGTTCGATTCAGCGCCCCACGAGTTGTGGCCTACAGCGAAGAAACCTCTAACAGGGCACTCGCAGAGGATATGGATGCACTCGACAAAATGCGGGACATCGCACTCGCCAGATCCGTAGTATATCAGCAATCCCTGCGAAACTATCATAGTCGCCGAATACGCCACAGAGCATTCGCGGTTGGAGATCTAGTGCTGCGACTCAAGCAGAAGGAAGGACATAAGCTCGAACCACCCTGGGAAGGACCCTTCATCATACACGAAGTAATCCCAGGCGGAGCCTACAGGTTGAAGAATCCATCGACTGGAGGAATCTATTCCAATCATTGGAATATTGCGCACCTCCGCAAATTCTATCCCTAGGTTTACTTGTTCTCACAACGAATAAGGCTATACTAGCCACTCTTGTAGCTCGAATACATGGCTTCTCAGTCATCGCAATAAAAACATGGTTTCTCCATATTATTCATTCGCAACTTCTTATTTTTACGCGCTCAAAAGTTACATGAACACACCCCATAAACACACGGGGGCTACGCCTACAACTAAGCATTACAGGAAAAAAGCATACATACAAGGTTATACACCTTACAACAGTTTTGCAAACTATACAAGGATACATGATATGCGCATCCGACATTCAATCAAAGTGCTGAGCATTCTCAGTCGCCAAAACTCTATCTACCTCCTCAGAGGACAATCGGATGATTTTCTCCGCTGCAGGACGAACAACATCATAGAAGGGGGAAATATCATCGATTGGATCATCTGGGAGCCTGGCTACGGAGTTAAAATCTACTTCAGGATACCATATTCGGACAAAGGATAGAGCTACAACCGCGCCGCATGTCATTTGATTGCGCACACACGCGTGAACCTCTCCTTCACGTCCATACAATCTGAGAAGATAGCTCCAGTCTTCAGGACCCCTTTCGAGTGGGTAGAAAGCAGCGTTCATCGCAATCAGGACCTCGTGAAAAGAACTCACGAGAATTCTAGCTTGCAGAACACGGAACTTCAAGGTGGCCATCACAAATCCTCGACTGCGATCAGACCAGAAGTTACTCGCATGAGGATTTGAGCTACCAACCCCCTGAACTATATGGTTTTCAACCCACTGCTTTTCTTCCCTGTCATCAGGTGTGACAACTGAAGAGCAAGCATGCTTGATCATCTAAGGAAACAAAACAAAAAGAAGACACGGGGGCTGTATTACTTACACAGCAAATCCCTCGCAACCAGCGATAATTCATCCATCAGGAACTGCTCACGTTCAGCCGCCAGTTTTTGCTTGGACTTCGCCACATCGGCTATACCGCGCAAAGCTTTAAGCTGACGCTCACCCTCCCGGACCTTATCACGAAGACCAGCATAGGTGCCAACCGCGGCAACAAGGGGATTTACTGGAGTAGCATGTCCACTCGAAGATTCTGCAACTACCCCGGTAGCCTGGAAGAATACAAGGAAAGAAGTAAGAAGCCCTATTCGAAATATTTCTAGTCGCACATCTGACAAAAGTGCTCGGGGGCTACTCCCATCGGGAGAAAGTACACAAACTACGGGAGGCAATTTCCAGAATGAACACTTCGATTAAAGACGATGAAAATACGGGAATACATCCCAAGGTTCATTACATTCACGAAGGAAAAGAAAAAAGAACAAAACTAAGGAACTATAGTGGTGCTCCCACTAGTGGCAGTCGCCCCTCCTTTCAGTCGAGCAAATAGCTCAGACAGCTTCCGAGCAAGAATGGTAGCCTGCTCGCCAAAACGAGAGAGCCGTACCTTTTTGCCCGTCGAGGGGTTGACTGGAAGAGCTGAGTAGGCCTCCTCCAAGCCATTGACTCCGTGCGCCAGCGCGAACTGAATCGCAGTCTTCGCACCAGATTCGACTGGGCGACTGCGTAAGCATCCAGGAGATTACCCTCCGAGAAGATCTTCAGCGGGCCGTCTAGTGCGGATGGAGGAACAGCGTTGGCGAGGAAGCGACTGTGCAATTGCGACAACACTTGGGTGGCATCTCCAATCAAGGAGCACACTCCTTCGGCGTGCCTCTTGAGTTGAGCAAGGGTGTCGGTTAACACATCTACTCGCTGGATCCCAGGGATCTCCAAAGGAACATACAGAAGACCTGCAAAGGAAAAGAATGTCAAAATTTCGCAAGTTCACCAAGACAAAAGATACAATTGCGAGAGCCAAGCCACTTACC
Organism: Alopecurus myosuroides; assembly: GCA_028641055.1. Taxonomy (NCBI): domain Eukaryota; kingdom Viridiplantae; phylum Streptophyta; class Magnoliopsida; order Poales; family Poaceae; genus Alopecurus; species Alopecurus myosuroides. The sequence continues at coordinate 396,025,489 of CM054058.1, read as the reverse complement.
CGCGAAACGCTCAGCAAGGGGACGGAGGAATGTGACAAGGTCAGAATCGTCCTTATTACCAGCTTCCTGTTGATCCTTCAAAGCTTTTTTCGCATCCGCGAGTTGCCTGTCAAGATCCTCCGACAGCATGCGTGAGGCCTCCAGCTATTGTCGAACAGCTGCCAAATTAGCTTCCTGAGTGGTTGCCCGCTCAGAGAGCTTGACTCTCTCGGACTCCGAATGTTCGAGTTGAGCTGCGCAATAAACATTTGTTAGACATCAAGAATGGAGACGACAACAGAAACAAAAGAAGACAATGAGATTTACTCTTAAGGAGCTCGTTCTCGGTGTGGAATCGACTACAGTGTGACTGAAGCCTTTCGCACTCCGATTCGGCAAGAACAACGCGGCGACCGATCGCCGCAAGCGAGTCAACAAGCGACTGCAAAAGTACAGAAATAGAAGAATTAGAAGATATAAATTAGAGCCTGTACCCGATTGAATTCAATCGACTACAGCCTCGGGGGCTACTCCCATCGGGAGCACTGTCGTGCACCCGATAGAAATCAAGACGAAGAAAATAAAGCAAGATTTTGAGCCTGTAGCCGATCGCAAGCAATCGACTACAGCCTCGGGGGCTACTCCCATCGGGAGCACTGTCGTGCACCCGATACAAATTCGAAGACAAAGTACAAAATTTACCTGGCCCGTGGCGCGGGAGAGAGGATCTGCGGAGCTGTCCGTCGCTTCTTTCGAAGCTGAAGTCCTGGCGGCAAAGCTAGGAGCTTCACGTTCCGCAGTCGCCGCATTGGGGGCTGCGCTGGGAGAATTCTGGACGGTGCCAGCATTGGGAGCTCCACCCGCAGTTCCTGCTTTGTTCCTCTTTTCGGGAGGAACACAAGAAGCGTACCTGCGAGGGCCGATGGCCTGCACACTGCGGCAAAAAAGAACAAGGAATCAAACATAAAAGCGCAGAAGAAAGAACGTTCGACTAAGAACGAGGAAAATAACTTACTCGTCATCTTCATCTTCATCCAGCAAATCCGCGTTCCAAGCGGTTGCGATTACTGGGAATGAAGGCGAAGGGGCGAGGGAGCGAAGTGGAGTCGCGGAAATAGGGGCCTTCCCGGGCGATTCCTCCAAGGAATTATCCTTGGAGGTAGCCTCGTTATCGTCCTCTACCCGACGACGCTTGCAACGGCGTAGGCCGCCATTCGAGCCCTCCGCGTCATCCGAAGAATCGTCATCGGATCTCGAGGAAGCATCGGCTACACTGGTATCGGCTAAGCCGTCCAGGTGACTCGCCAATAACTCTGAGGCGTCTTCTCCCACAACTGGCGGGTAGCAGTTCGCCACCGCTAAGCTCTACAAAGACGGAAGAGGGAGGCAAGAAAAACTTCAGTCGACCAAAGACTCAAAGCAAAGAAGAAAATAATGACGAGCAGAAAGGATAAAACTAACCTCGGCTGGTGGAGGTTTCGAAGCGTCGAAGGCTTCGACTGAGCAGTCGGGGAACTTCTCCCCCACCTTCAAGCTGGTGACAGCCGCGATTTTCTTCTCGAACTCAGCGTTCGAAAGTTCCTCGCGGCTCACTCGGCTAGGATCTTCAGCGCCTTGGTATTCCCACATGGTGGAAGGCCTTTGCTGCAGCGGCTGGATCCTGCGCTTCAGAAAAATACTCGCCAGGTGCAGCCCGTTGAGTACCACTCCGGCGGTTTGATCCCGGAGAGCCGACACTCTTGCGAGTAGGGGCGTGACGACCTGGGTTTCTTCGGCTGACAGCTTGTGCGCCCAGGACTTCCGCCTCTTCAAAACAGCGAACGGGTGGAATTCCACGAGCCCACCCGAGCTGTCGTCGATGACGTAAAACCATTTTTTCCGCCAGCCTTGGGCGGAGTCGACGAAGTGCATGTTGAAGTAGCTGCTCTCCAGTCGCGCCTGGATCCCGAAGCCGCCTGTGCGCAGCGGCTCGCCAGGCTCGGAGTCCACCCGCGATTTCTCGCGGAAGATGCGAACTTTGAAGAGGGCCTTCCACAGTGCCCAATGAGGGCGAATGCCAAGAAAGCATTCGCAGAACACGATGAAGCACGAAATGTGCTGCACCGCATTCGGAGGAAGATCGTGAAGCTGTATGCCATAGACATACAGCAACCCGAGGAGAAAAGGATGGAGAGGGAAGGAAAGACCCCGAGATACGTGGTCCGCAAAGACCACGCGCTCGTTCGATTGCGGGTTTGGTACCTCTTCTTTCTTCCCGAGGCGCACCCGCTTCTCAGATTCAGCCGGCAGCAGCCCCTCCCGCTGCATCTCCTTGATGCTCTTCGCGGTGGTATTGGGGGAGCGCCAGTCGCCAGCCCGAGGTGCCGGTTGCGCGGAAACGTCTCCGGATGCGGAAGCGGTAGCACCACGTCTTTTGCCTCCGGCCATGGCTAGCAGTGTGAGCTCGAGCGCAAGGAAGAAGATGAGCACGAGGAAGAAGATGGTTGAAGGCAAAGGCTGGGAAAATTTTACCGCAGCGCTAAGTCCCGTATTTATACACGAAGCGGGTCAATCTCAGCCACTCGATGTGCTACGTGGCACGTATCGCAGCCACCACGTGTGAAGATGAAACGAAGGGGCGGTGAACGCTGTTCCGTGCCACGATCTTAACAGAAGATCGTGCGCATTTACTGCGCAGTTCGCGTAAAAAACGGAGGCGGCGTCTCGTTTCCCGATCAAAAAGTTGACTAGGTGGGCCAGCCCGTCTGCTACCACTCCGTCACGTCCCATCGGGAGGAGAAGAGTGTGTCATGACGTCATGGCACGCATCATCAAATTCAAGAACTTTCGAATGGACAATTCAAACACGAAAATAGCTTCGTATGAAATTCCTTCGACTAAAGGTAATTCCTTTACGAATAAATCATGGAGCAAGACCTCTTTTTAACAAGAGAATCAACCTATACACGAAAACTCTTTCGTATAGGCGCAACAAGTCCAAACATGAAAACTCTTTCATATGGGCACGACTATCTACAGTACGAAAACTCTTTCGACTGAGTCTTAAAACAATCATTCGGGTAGAAAGAACCTATCTCCATTCACGCATGATATTTCTACATCATAAAAGCCTGGATTGTTTAGCCGACTAGGCAAATCCGGATGCCATATTCTTCGAATATGAAGGTAAGACCCAAAAAGATCTTTCTTAAGGGCCTGGAATCGCACTCGAAAGCTGCGTCCTCCGGTATATATCCGTGTCAACAACACGAAGAAAAATCCTAGCGGACGCGCCGGGTACCCTCATAGGTTAAGTTCGACTCGATAAGTCCACAACGGCCCAGTCGCAACAATCACCTTATCGGATTCGAGTCGGAGGTCTCGAATCCGTGTAGGTCAGGAATGTTTTTGCCCTAGTCGCAATTAATTGGCCCTGATCTCTCGGGAGAGCCAAGCTACTGTGCCGCATCCTTCTGCAAATAAAGCCGCAATAACAGGCACCTAAGTCGCTCGACACTCGAGCATAAGGACTCATTGCACAGGGAACACACCCTTCAAAATAGTAAGCAGCCAAGCTGTTTATTCAAAAGGAAAAGCAAGGCCAAAAAAGATTTGACCGTCTACTCGACTGGAAAATTCCCACTCGAGCAAACGCTCGGGGGCTACTGACGAAGATATGGATTCTTGATCCTGCGGATAAGGACACCCCCTCTCAGGCCCAAGGTGAAGGCCCAAGAAGAGGAGCCCTTGGAGTACTCCAGAAGGTCCACGTGAAGCCCACCCGCACTAAACTTGCGGGTTAAGTTAGAAAGCATGTAACCGACCTAGCTAGGGTTGGAGTCCTCTCCGGGTAGAACTCGAGACCTGGCCGCCTATATAAGGCCAGGAGAGCCCCCAAGAGAGGATCAAGCAATACCGCACGACCAAAAGCCTTGAACTCGGGACCTACTCTCGATTCGAGCACAACCTTTGTAACCGATCTAATCATCAATACAGATCGACAAGAGGCAGGAGTAAGGGTTTTACCTCTACGAGGGCCCCGAACCTGGGTAAATCTCGCCCTCTGTCTAGCCGACGATTCCACCAGCGCTCATGGGTTCTCCTAATCGAAACCCGATAGGTTCACCGAAGGGATTTGTTGAGTCAGGGATTCGACAGTGCATCAATCTGATGCAGAGATTGAGTTTCCATTTGAAAAAAAAGTAGTGGCAAAGGTATCACAACACCCGACATTGCGAAAGCGCTAGATATTTCCTTGCACACACAAGGGCGTGCTTGAGAGGTCTAAGGTGCCAGTTAAATCAAGACCACATAAGGGCGTAAGCCCACTTATGTCCACTTAAGTATATATATTTAATTTTTGGCACTAATTCATCCAAAATTGAACTCCTACATTTAAGTAGACATAAGTGGGCTAAGTGGTCTACACCCCTAGTGAAATGGTTTTGGAAGTCGAGGTTGGATCTTTTTTTGGACAGTACTGCGTCAGCATGTACGTATGTTCTGGTTTGATATATCGTCAGCAGCGTGGCTCCGAATAAACAATATTCAAAGAAGGCAGTAATTATTGAGGGATATCGTTATCAAACAATGACAAGTGTAGGTTGGCATCTCTTGTGTGGAATATTTTATGAAAATGGTTCCACCCCATCCAAAAGCTTCTCTCTGGTTTCCACATAATCGGTGGATGATCTCAGATAGTACCTCAGATGGCAATGTGTATCTGCACCCAGCTTCGATCCCACCATGCTGGTCTCTGATTCCTCGGACGGTGAAGAGGCAGCAGGATGTCCCGATTTGACTTAGTTTATAGCCTGAAAACACAAGGCAGCTTCCCTGCTTTTTTTTCTTTGCATTATTATACCTAGTTTTGCAGGTACAAGGCCTGAATTTCTTAGTACAACTGCCGCATTTACTTGCCACTTTTAGAAGTTTGCCGTACTACCAAAACTGATTAGAGTAACATATATAGCTAGGCGAAGCTCAGGGTCTAGGCCATGCACATCGTGCAATTTGAGAAATAGCACATTACCAGTATAAAGTTTAATATAGGAGCTCTGGTGGGGTTAAACCTAAAGATTCATGCAAAGTACAGAATTAATCTGATTTCATGACATGTGATTCTTCAGAAGTACAATTTTAATCCTGCCTACAGATCTAGGCTAGGCTTGCTCTCAGTTTGGTTAACCGCTTACCTAGAAACTGATCCAAATATGAACATGGACCACCTACAGTTCCACGAGACTATGAGAGTACTTTCACTAAGAAATCATTTCAGTTTGCTTTCTTTTGACATCCAGGTGCAGGAGCAAGTACGTGCGGCATAACAGAGTATTGTTTGCCAAGTGTCCTGGTTGTACTACACAATCTTTTTGCCAAACCGCGCACCAAGGAAGTTGATGGTGCAGGAGCACTATATGTGTCATCAAGGCCTAATGGTCTATAGATCACACCCAGAAAGGCTAAACTGTATGGGGCCTGATCACCATGCTCAGCTGTCTCTGTTGCCCAGAAGTCACCATCTGCCACACGCAGATACATAAAAGTTAGATTTGTATGGAATAGGTGGGCGAAATGAGGTGCAGGATTTTGTGCATTTTTATCTGATGTTGGAAGGTGCACATAAAAAGATGTAACATCATTTGCTTCACTGTCATTATGCATGAGAAGCTTCCTATCCAATTTGTATTAACAATCAATTTAGTAAAGAAAAAGGTAGAAAATTTTCTGGAACAACATGGGCCTTCATTACTTGGCTAAACACTGGTTTATAGCGGAATCTGTTGTGGGCACAAATTTGACTTTGCTGCCATTATGGAGACGGGGAGTGCTAATCATCGGTACTTTTCCCATTAGTGGAGGGTGGGATTTTACTGGCATTGTCTACCTCCGACACAGAGTGATTCTACAAATCCACATGTTCGCTTTGGAGGTACGTTGTGTTGATGCAAGAGACTATGGGTGTGTTTGGTTGACAGCGCCGAAACTGGACGTCCTTCACGCGGGGTACAGTGGAGGCTCTATGCGTTGAAACGTGGTCTGAGCCATGTTTGACAGTGTGTTTAGTTGCCCCCATTGTACTTAATTTTTTGCCTCCTGCTTAGTTAACTGCATTTGTGGTTTGAGAGTGAGCAGAGACAAAACATAAGTGTTTGTTTATATGCAATATTAAGGCCTACTCACCTCTTTCGAATCTAGTGATCTTTCCACCTTTGTTTGCTACACATCGGGACATAAAAACAGCACAAATACGAACAAAATGCAACATATTTAAGCGGAATTAGTTGGTTCTTTAACACATATATGTTTACATCATGCACTTCTGCATACTTAAACATGACAAGGACCTTAAGAAAATATACAGTTCAGATTAACATGGACATCCCATCCTCCTGTACACTAAACATCGGGGGTCATCTGCTCTGATCAAAATGCAACAAGCATGGTTTATGTTTTGCTCATAGCAGAATATAAACCATACCCGTTTCCAGTATTCCTTGTATAAACCTTCTTGTTGAGATTTTCATCAATTGCTAAAATGGGGGAGATTGAAAGTGCGTGGAGCCCCATGTGTGGTTTTGGTAATTAAGTACAATTCCTATGGATTAATGGTTTCATTGAGTTATATTTTAATGGATTTTCCATAGGTAATGATATGAAGTCCATGTGTGGGATGTCATGAAAATAAATATATACATTGAGTATTGGCAATTGGCATCAAGATGATTGATGTGAAGAGAATACTATGATATGATCAAGAAGAAGAAATGAAGATAGAGTTCTTGTGTGGAACTAAAAAAAAGTCATGACCTAGCTTATGTGCAAATCCATGAAGGTTAAATATCTTTAGTTGTTTAATTACAAGAGAACAAATCAAGATATGGATCTAAGTTGAGGTGATGATGGACTCATGTGTTGAGCCCTAGTTGACCAATGCTTGAAGAATTCAAGAAAGTGAAGACTTCATTGTGTATCTTGATTCTTGAGATATTGTGATAGAGCATGAAGAATATCAAGTGATTACCAAAGTGGTATTGAAGGTGTGATCCGAACGATTGTAATTGAGAATTGAGCCTCTCTTGGAGAAATGAATATTGTGTGAGGATTCATGATTATGTTCAAGACATCAGCATAATGAATATATAAGAAAAGATATGAGTTTGATCACAGAGTACAAAAATTGGATTCAATTGATCAACATGCAAAGCATGCATCTATGATGTACCAAGTGGGATCAAGTGATCTCGTGGTACGGTAAGAAGTTTATAATTATGCTTTGTAAAATAACCCATGATATATGTGTTTGCTATTTCTATATGTGGGTAAGTATCTTTCTATGGGCTTGTATGGAAGGATATTTCCTATAGCTCATGAGTGGATGGCATGAAGTGTTGATCGTCATCAAGGTTGAGAATTGTAAGTTCAAGATGAGCATCTCGAAGATCATGTGCTTGAAGCTTGTCGTCCATTTTGGTCTAATGTACATGTGAAGATATTCCTACATGAGTCTTTCCTATAGTGGATGGGGAGCAACTTGCAAGTCTTCGCCGAGCAAATGAAATAAAAAAATGTTCCATCTTAAGTCGGGCATGATATTCATCATCTAGCTCCAGTGGAATTATCAATGCGAAGGTATGACCTTGATAGATTTTCTATTTTAGTAGTCTCAAGGTGGTTGTTGGGAGACCAAGTTATAGGTTTGACAGTCGTACTATCAAGGGGGCTCTCGAGTCAATAGTTTGTTCACATCATTCGTAGAGATCTGAAAACTCTGCATATTTGGCTGCATCTTTCTTGGTTGATACTTGTCTTTTCTCCATGTGAGGTTTTAGAGCTTGTTGGTATCTTCATGACAAGTTCAAGTTCATCAAAAACGGATTTCGTATAAAAAACTTATCATGGTTTTGGTGTTGGTGGTTTTACTAGTTCTTATTTTATAGAGAGTTCAAACATCTTTCCTTTTAGTTCTATCCTACTTTGGTTTATATTTGAGTTTTGTCCACATGAGGAATTAGATCTTGTTGTAAGCGTAAAAAACGAGACCAAGTTCATCGAAAACGGATTTCATATGCATAAGATATAATCATTTTTGTATCGTGAGTTCAACGTTGGTTTGAGCGCCGTTCAACCTGATGGGAAGCGGCCGCCAGACCGGTGGTTAATGTATTTCCAGCCCGGTTGGTTCAACTGGATAGAACCGACCGCTAGACCATTACGCCCAGAAAGAAGTGTAATGGGTGGATTTTGGGAAGTTTTTATAAAATGGGGATTCTTTCCCAATGTCTGACTAAGATTTTTGGCTCCCTCTCTCCTCCATTGTTTCTCTTGAAGAACGCTTGCTCCCTCCAAATCCCTTCCATGAATCTTGCTTGGTTTTGAGGGAAAAGAGAGATGAGATCTAGATCTTATCTCCACCAATCAAATCCCCTTCTTATTGAAGGGAACCCCTTGGGATCTAGATCTTGAAGTCATTGGTTGACATCCTTATTTGTTTATCCTCTCCTATTCGTCACTAGATAGCACTTGTTGCCTTGGTGGAATTTGAGGGAGAAGGATGAAAGCGTGAAACTAAGATAATTATCAACCCAGTAAGAAAATTATTTTGTTTGTTTGTTAAGCTTGGAGCATTGTCATTAATTAAATTAGTGTTATTTTAACGAAAGTTCCAAGTAATAAATATTGCTGAAGTACGATGCATAATTAATTAAAAGTTTTTGCATAACACCAATATGTTTTTGGTAGTAGATTTCCAGTTTAGCTCCAAGTGTCTAACACATTGGATTAAGGAAAAAAATGTCTTCTCATGATAGGGAGGTGGAAATTACATTAAGTTAAGATTGGGAATCTTTGGAGTAATGATTGAATAAAAAGGGCAACATGCAAATGTTTACAGTTCATCGCCTTATTCAGAAATTTATGTATGAGATACATAAAGTTTGAACTTAAAACTGTATAAAGGTCATATGAGAAATTTGATGTAATATTAACTTTATGATATAGTCATCAAAATTCCAAGACAATGACCATGAAATTCAAAAAAAAGTAAGATAATAGTGCTCATATATAACAATGGATTGTCATAGACATCCAAGAAAAAAGGAGTTGTTCATGTTAACTCCAAGATTTCATCGTAAGAGTAGTTAAAGTGATATCGAATCATGAGAACATGAATATTTTCATAAAGGAAACAAATATAAATATGTGTTATTTTCATAAATCTAGTCTTGATTAAAATTGTTTTATAAAGTACGAATAAATGATAATGATGAGTTAAAAAAAATATCATATCAATTGCTTAGTGTTGTTATTAGATCAAGTAGAAAAATAGCTACTATGTGTAATTGATTTTAGATGAGTTTCTCACATGAATATTTTTCTACTGAAATATATTCTTTTTCATTGTGAGTGTGAGAGTCGTATTAGTGGAATAAGAAGTTATTCTTTTTCATTATATAAAGCGAAGAAATTTAAAAGTCAGTGGGAGCTGGTTATGATCTTTTAATTTGACTAGGCCTAATTAAAAGAAAGTTACCTCATAAAATGATTTAAAAAGGTTTAAATGAATTGTCAGAAAGTGTATTATTAATTTTGGAATTTATGAGATAGATTACGAAGTTTAATAAACATGAATATGATGAGTGTGCTAAGTGTGATTATGAAAGAAAATTTGAATCACAATGAGACAAGAGATTTTTCTCAAACGTATGCATGGCATGATATTATGCAATAGTCTTGACCTTTGTACTCTTGGTAAGCAAAATAGAAAGGGTTGAGATCAAGTCACAAATAATTTGTGATTTGACCAATCTCGTTGTCATGAATAGGAACACAAAAACCGATATATTTTCGATGTGCTAAATAGTTTAGCCAAAAGAAAAAAAATTAAGTAAAAGTTTTCTCAAGGTAGTTATTTTTTTATAATTAAGCCTAAAAAGAAAATCTTTATGCGGGTGTGAAGACATAAACAAACAAGAGTTCTTAATCTTGTCTCTAAGATTAGCTTACGATTTGGGAGATAATCATGTTTTCCTGATCGTGGACTTTGTTAAAGTCTAGCAAAACATAATATTTATTATTAGGGTAACAATAGTACTGAACCGACCCAAGTATATGATCTTGCTAAAAGAGACTAAACAATTGTGATGCATTTAACAAAGTACATATGAAGTTGTTATTGACTATAATTATTATACTATGATAATATCTAGTGACCCCACAATATAAATTTATGCTTTGAATGTCTTCAACCGTCCACCATAACAGGGGATCATAACGTTGACGTCTGGGTATAATCTAGAGCTTGTAAACGAAGTGAGATTGTTCAAGACTAGTAATTAACTCCTCTAGACCATAGGGAGATACATGCTCTGGGACCTCTCAGTATCACTGTTGTCAACCAATTGTTTGGCCAGACACAATGTGATTTATCATAAGGACATCGGGGATATGGATGAGAAAATATGACGGTACGGGTAACGAGTTTTATATGTGTTATTATCAAAGAGCTTGATCATACTTGAGCATGTAGTCTCACCTCGTGATATTGTTGGTATCGTGATGTTGCTGGAATGAGTTCAATGAGTAACATGTAAGGCCCCCTCGTTCTTCGTGAACACACACGAGCCATCATGGGCGTCAACGGTTCTGCTGTTGGTAACTGTTCGGTAAGTTCCCGAACATGTTTGTTTGCTATCGAGTCTTTACGGGTCGCATACTTAAGCCATGCCAACATTTAATTGAGAGAAGAAAGTTGTTTATATTAGTTTTATGAATGTTATATGTCGATACGATATCACATAAACAAGTCTTGTGTAAATCAGAGAGATTTCGGGGAAGTTACTGAAAGAGTTATGACCTAGAGGCAAATAATAAAGGTGTTTTATTACCATAACTCACTTATATATGTGTACATTATATGTTTTATATCATGATATAATTGTATTAAGCAGAAATGTTAATACACGTGTGGTATATAATCAAATCATGTCCCTAGTAGCCTCTATTTAACTAGTCCATTGGGTAATAGATGATCAAGGTTTCTTGATAATGGACATTTACGTCATTGACAATGGAGTCATGTCATTAGATGAATGATGTGATGGAAACACACCCAAGTTATAAATATCTAGAAAATGTAGTACCTAAGCCTCTGACTGTGAGATGATATTTAATCACTATCTCCGAGGTTGTATTGACGACATTCACCGTCACAATCTTAAATGGGTGATCATAGCGGTGTATTCAAATAACCGGAGGGATACATTGAGGCGTATGCATCAAGAGATGGATTTGTCAATCTACATAATGTATAGATACTCTGGGCCCACTCAGCGGTGTTGCATCAAGTAAAACTTGCAAGCATGTGACTAGGTCACGAAGATGCAATATCGTGGTAATGAGTAGATGAGTTTGTCAGTAACGAGATCGTACTAGGTATAGAGATACCGAAGAACGAATCTCGGAAAAACTAAGTATCGTATGCCAGAAGGAGTGGGAACTTGACGTTTAAGGTTCAAGCGACGAAGATAATCGTGGATCACACATGGGCCATCATGGGTTTCTAGATCCTGATGTTGGTCATTGATCGAAGAGGGATCTCGATCATGTCTAGAGTCATCCCGAAACGTAAGGGTGTCACATTTAAGGGTGGCCGATGTTAGGTTGATTTGTTACCGAGGAGAAATAAGAGAGAATAGAGCCGGAATAGTTCCGGGTATTATCCGATGAAGATCGGAGGGCAACGAAAGGCGTTTCGATGTTGAAATGAGTTAAATAATATGTATTTTTTATTAACTAGTTTAATTAATAATTAAATATATTTTTACTTAATTTATAAAGCCATTTTCCCCTAAATGGGTCTTAGTGGCAAAAGAGGCCCAATAGGGGGAAGAGAGAAATGGAGGAAGGAGGGAGCACCAACTCGCATGGGCCTTTAGGAGCCCATGGAGGGTGCGAATTGCCCTCTTTGGACGGCTAGACATGTGGGCATTAGTCCCACATGGCTAAGCCAAGGGGAAAGTCCCCCTCCTCCTATATAAAGAGTTTGCACCCCTCTCTCTTTTGGCATCAATGTTCTCTCTCTCTTCTCTCATCCCATGGTTCCCATTTTTGAAGCTGCGAGAGAGTCGAGGTTCTCTCCACCATATGCACACCGCGGTGCTATGCTCTCTTCGGTCCATCTCTCCTACTTCTGCTTCTTTGTTGGACTGGAGCCCGGGAGATGTCGGTTACACTGTATGTGTGTAAATCCTGCGAGGTGCCATAGTTTTGGTGTTATAGTCGCATCGTATTTGACTACACGATCTTGAGGTCAGCTACGTACGATTTCATCATCAACGCATGTGCGGGAGCATGATCCCCGCTATCGGTCTTCAAGGGTATGATCTCTGATCTTCTCCGTTACTTAATATCTGCATAGTAATAGATCTTGGCTATGTTTCGGTTATCGTTGGTAGGATTTTTTTTGTTATTCTGCTACGAAACCCTATAGTTACTATAAGAGAGAAATAATGCCGATGGTAGGGACAATTTATATGAGAGAAAACGAAGGACATGAGATGTCTTAGCTAACATTAGTAGATAAGGTCGATGATTTTATCTATTGGGGTCACTGTGGGATGCCAGGTGGGCCCCATGGCACCACAATGCGCATTGACATCCAACCTTGCACCTTCCTTATTTTGGTTGAGAGAGAAAAAGGAAAAACCAAAGGAAAAGGGAAAATGGAAGAAGAGGTGGAGTTGGACTCCCTTAGGAGTCCAATCCGAATCGGGATAGGAGAGGGGGTGCGGCCAAGCCTTCCTAGAGTGGGAGTAGGACTCCCTGTCCCCAAGGCAAGTCCCTCTTCCTCCCACTATATAAAGGGCCCTAAGCCTTTGAGGCAAAACACATCAAGTAGAACAATTGGCTCTCAAGCCCCCCTCTCTCTGTCTCTCTCTCTCTAGTAGAATTAGAGGGTATAATTAGAGCCGCTCTAATAGGATTAGAGCTTCTTATAATTGGGATTTTGAGTTGTCCTCTCCCGATTATACCTAGATCTAATTGCTATTCTATCTCATATGTTGAGAAACTGCCAGAATCATATAGCTCTAATCACAACTGACTAGAGCTACCAATTAGCAACACCGAACGACTATCTCTATTCGTCGGTGCCGAGTCCTGGACGACGTCTGGCGGGTTGACATTAGCGTATGTGTGTACACCATAAGAGGGATTACACATGTGATTCTTGACGAGGGAATCTTAGTGACATACTTGAAACTATGCCTAGTTGTGAGGATCAACGATTGTTCAGAACTCTTCTATGACTACATCGATTCCGCTGCCCGGTGAGTCGTGATCCTGATCAATGCATGTATGGGCATGCATCGTTATCTGCATAGATCTTGGCGGTTACGCAGGGAAAATTTCTTAAATTCTACAATGTACACAAGTACGAACCAGACCGGAGGAGGTGACGATCAAGAAGTGCCGACGACGGCGTACAAAGCGCCGCTGAGGCCACGCTCTCAGGCGGCGACCAACTCCCACTAGCACACCGAGACTTCCACGAACCACCTCGACGATGCCTCCAAGGAGGGGAACGACACAGCCGTGTCACCGCCGCCCAATCCGATGACCGAATGTAGGGTTCCCCCGGTGATCGAGTCGGGGAAGCACAGAAAACGCCATGATGACACCTCCAAGATGTGACGGCACCCTCGGGCATCACCGTCATCAGCTTCACGCAGGGATTTCACTCGGCCTTGCCGTCGACCCATACAATCGAGTGAGCAGGAAAGAGCCACCTTCGCCAATGAGAAGCGAACCAGAATTTCCGTTGGACGAGCATGAAGCGCCGGGAACCGTCCCACCTCGACCACCATAGAAAACGGGGGCCAGGCGGTTGGGATCCAGCCCGCCGCCGCCTGCCCGGCCGTCGGCACCACCACGGTGCCCATCAACCAGCTGCTAGGCGCCACCACGCCAACCTGCTGCCACAAGCGAGCCCAGACCAGGCCCGCCCAGGCTCATCTTGATCGAGCGAAGCCGGAGCTCACAGTCAAAGCAGGGGCACCTCCACCGCGGGCCGACGCTCCTCCTCCACTGTCGCCGAGATGCGCTCGTGGCCGGGCCCCACAGCACCTCACCGCCGACCGTTGTCAATCCACCGCCGCCATCGTCAGGGAAGAACCACCGTCGCTCAAGGGAGTTAGTCCCACCCCCGTTGTCGTCGCGCGGGCCTCACCGGCGGGTCTTCTGGTGGCGGGGAGGATGGGAGGACGAGGATGAGAGGGAACTTGTGGCTGGCGGCGGCGCTGCCCCCGTGCCGCCTAGTGTTAGGCGACGCGGGGTTGGGACGCGGGGTTGGTACTTGTTATTAACAAACCTATGTTTGGCCAATCGACGAAGACATCTGCTATCTCAGGAACCTTGCCGGGCTACTCAATTTTAAAATTTGTCATTTTCTCCTACTATTGTTAACTGGTTTTGGACTTTTCCATTTTTGCTAGCGAATGGGATGCTGTTTGTGGCAAATGACCAATATGACATCGAGAGCCGCCTTGCAAGTTGCAATGGTGGCGAAATTTATACAAGATAATTAAATGCAAGACATTTCCGATTCTTAGTCTAGAGAAAAATATACTATAGTTGAGGTGCTAGAACGGCAGTTTCGTTCTCCTGCATAAATCGGGTGATCACTGTTCAGTCTCCTGAATTTCGTATCCTTGCGCTAGGCAGAAATTTTTGTCAGCTGCAATGGTTGCCATGAATCAAAGGAGTAAGGGTCCAATAAATATATTGTCTCCTTTAGCGATGCTGGATGGTATCTATGGATCAAAGCAGTAAAGGGCCCCTGAACAAATACTTTCTCCTACTAACAAGTGCTCTCAAATCCCTCTTGTGATTATCTGAAACAATAATGATGTCGTTGTAGTGGGAGAAAGGCAATATATTACGCGATCTACATTGGGGATCGATATGATAGCAAAGAGAAGGATAATGTTTTTCCTATGGAAAAGGATAAAAGACAACATTTGTAACAGATGAATAATTAACGACGTTGGCCGGGCACTTCGGTCAGATCGCGCTCGCAACAAGGGAGGTCTGAGACACAGAAGTATTTTGGCTGAAACAAGCCAACAAATATTCCTTGATGACATCCATGTTTACCGAAGTTGAGAAACAATTTTTATTTATTTATGAACTGATCACTACTCGTGTCGTGTTTTCACCACTTCAGAGAAGAAGAAGAAGAAAAAAAAAATCAGAGATTCCTTTAAACAGAATGAACATCTTTGCGTGGCGGACGCGCGCCATAGTTGCACCCTTGGAGAAGGTTGTATGCTGCTCTACGCCTAACCCACTCATTGCAAATTTTTCTCCAGCCTTAGTTTAGCACAAGATGATGCATGATTATTTGTACGGCCGCACATTGCAGAATCTTCATGGTTATCTGGCTACATTTTTTTTTCCTTTCCAGGATACTTTTCAAGGAAAAATAAATAAATTGATGATCCAGATTCTCGGTATTTAATTTTCTTTTAGCAGTATAGAAGAAGTGTGCATATGAGAGCAAGAAATAGGCTCACAAATTCTGAAGAGTATTTTGCACCTTCAACTAGAAAATTGGAAACATTACAATCGGGGACTCTAGAAGTACGCGGGACGGATCCAGATTTTTTTTTTCTTCTGTGGGGCAATTTTTTTTTTTCCTAGGGGAGCCCTTCTGTAAATTTTAAGAAAAATGATCATTCCCCCATAATTCAAAAAGGGTTCTAGAAATTTGAGTTAGCTGCCTTTACGTCCGCCCCTGCTCTCATGTCCCGCGCTCATGGCATAGAAGAGAATGATTCTCTCGGTCTACGCATCGGCCTCATTTTTTTTGGAAATGGAGGGAGAAAGATATACCTCATCTTATTAGTTTTGTAATAAATAAAATATATTAATATTAATAAGATAACAATTACATCTAACTTCTGTACCAACTTGATGTCAACTAGACGAGACACGAAGGATACACACAGCCAAGAAGAAGAAGAAATGAAAAAAAAAAGACTCGCCACAGTGATCAATCACTCGAAGTGTCAGACCAGAACCACCAAAACAATACCCAGAATTACAGAAGAGATTCTCCAAAAGAGATGCGTTCAAGATGGGAACAATGCACAGGGTCGTCATCGACCAATCGAAGATTGTAGGTTTTCACGCAGGAGAATATCCGAACTCTCCAAACAATGCCGTCAACAAGGAATCGTCACCGCCAGGTACAACCAATGAAGGTCAAAACTAGGTTTTTCACCATAGACATCGAAATTCGGCACTCGAGTCCCCGAGTGATGCCACCTCACAATCCGTCGCTTCAAAGTATAAGTCACTAGGCTCACATGCACGTATGCGGTACAAACAAGAACATCGTCCTGCAGCCATGCCCGCACAACATCAAGTGAAGCAATGTCTTCGTCGCATCCAATACATTGCTTCCCTCAACGCTGGTCATCCAATCATAGCCGAGTTGACATTCCCGAGACATTTTATTATTTGCCACACTTTTCTTTCCACTTTTATAATTTGCCACATCATGTGTCACTGACAGGTGGTGGTCAGTGTGGCAAATTATAAAGGATTTAAGAAAAGTGTGGCAAATTATAAAATATCCCGACATTCCCCGCATCTGCCAGCACCATGGAAATCGAGACGTCGACATGTTCCATGGTGTTGACTGAAAGCAGCGCTTTGCGACACGCCCCCTCAAAACCCCACGGGCTGAAAATTGTGGACGCGGACGACCGGATGCCATCCAATTCATAGGTCCAGAAGCACATACACCAAGCCATGAAGACCGCCAGCGGAGTTATTCGTAACTCGTCAACGGCCAGATCGCGGATGACCGGCAGCAGGTAGATCGACAACTTGGGAGGAAGTAGATGACTAGAGGCAATGCCCTACCTCCTTCGTTCGAGTCAGGCCACAACTGGATAAATCTGGGACCACATCCACCGCCGCAACGCGCACCCGATTTCCGTCCAGCCAACAACCATGCCCAAGCCTGTAGTCTTCCTCCTGTGCCGACCCTTGCACGTGAGGGGACAATAAGACCTCATCTCTTTCGGCACCGACCAGGCTTTTCCCGGCCACACCCTCTAGTGGTGGCGAGGGAGGATAAGTGAGGGGATGGGAGGTGTGGTGGCGTGGATTTGTCTCCCTCCCGCCACCACACGAGAGCAAACTAGAGGGACGAAAGAGAAACAACAATTGAGTTTTCATGTTGATAAACATAAAACATGACTAAAACCATTAGAAATTCCAATAAGTCTGGGCACATCAGCCGACATGGCTACCCACACAAAGTACACACGCCGTCGAGAAAAAATACCATCGTTTTGCTTCATAGTCATGTCTACTCCTCGATCTAGCGACTCCAACTTTGCCTTCCGATGACAATCGCCGAATTCCTTAATGTATTGTCACATCAGTACCACGTATCTTAGAGCATCTACAATAGGCGATGTAAAATAAGTTCTAACAGATTTTTTTGTAAAAGAAAGAGCAAAAAATAGACTCCAACAGCTTCCCTTGATCTGTATTTTTTCCAAAATAATTTACATCATGATATAAAGTAGGGCACTGGTGATTCACTTGGGCCATGTCCAAAAAGCTGCAACGTCGCTCGTGTGAGGGAAACTGCCGATCTGAATATTTAGATCGCGTCTCCTCCATCCTGTCGCCTCTCCGTTTTCCCAACCGGCGGCCATCCTCCTTCATGTCGACCTCGCGACTGCCCCGGTCACTTCGTAGCCCCATTCATATCGTCGGCGCTTCGCCTTCCACCCCTCCTACCGTCGTGCCGCCATCACGGGCACAGGTAGATGTGGTGGATTTTCACCTCCACAGACGACCATGACGGCCGGGCAGACCAAGAAGGTCCCGACGAAGAAGGCACGAGCGGCACCGTCCCCAAGACCCGCTGCAACTCGTCTGCAACTGCCCCCTCGCGGTCGAAGAAGACGAAATAGGTGTCTCCTGCTGCTGCTATAACTGCGACGATAGTTGGTCCACCTCAACCGGGGGGGGGGGTTGGCATGACTCCACCACCTCCACCTCCCCTTTCCCCTCCACCACTGGCCATGGAAGAGGAGCTGTTTACACAGATGAATGACATGGAGCGAGGGTATAAATTTTTAACTTCATTTTTTTAATGTTTGTGATGTTTAATCCACTAAAAAAATAGTAAATTAACATATATGCTTTGATTAATTGTAGTTTGGATAATGAGAGTCTTTTCAATTAATAAATGTCGCAAATCAAGATTTAACATATCAAGATTAAGAAACAAACTATGATGAAGATAAACTTGACATGGATGATGAGGGTTTTGTTCAGAGAGGTAGAGCATACGTAAATGATGGCTACACCCTCCTACAGAAACTATACACACTACAACGTGGTTTATTGAAATGAAGTTTTGTAAGAATTAATAGATCTAACTCAAGAACAAAGGATTTTAACAGGAATACATGATATGTCCGAATGATAGAAAAATATATGCATTATCATATACAAATATTGTTCTCCAGCTGCCTAGAAGCCTAGCATCAACATCACGCGGGCAAAAAAAAAATGTTCAGAATCATCAGTATCAACGATGTCATTTTTTGATTCAGAAGAGGAACCAGGAGATTGGAACTCATCACCATGATAAACATGAAGCAACTTATTCTTCTTCCTAAGGTGGATAATTTGGGCCTTTGAGCCGATAGGATGGAAACAAAATTTCTCGCTATAATGGTATGATGTTTTTGAAGGAGATATGCCCTAGAGGCAATTAATAAAGATGTTATTTATCATATATTATTTGTTCATAATATGTTTTATATCCTGCTATGATTGTATTAAGCGGAAACATTAATACACATGTGGTATAAAATTAAAAAAAAGTCCATAATAAGCCTCTATTTAACTAGTCAATTGGGCAACTGATGATCAAAGTTTCCTGACCATGGACAATTACGTTATTGACAATGGAATCATATCATTAGATAAATGATGTGATGGACACAACCCAACTTATAAATATCCAGAAAACATAGTACCCAAACCTCGGACCATGAGATGATATCTGCATCCACCGTCACAAACTTAAATGGGTACATTGATACCTTCGACCGGATTACCGAATGTAGTACGTAGTTTTTTCCCTTGAGACCCAAGATTTTATCGAACCGGGAAGTAGGTGCTCTATGATACCAATCGTTGAATCCACATAAACCTTGATAATTCAAGTTTTACCGGACCAATCTTGTTTTGCAAAAGAGGGTTGCTATGAATGATTAAAAGTAGGCATGGGCTTAAGGTTTCACCTACAACAGTGTGTTAGTAGCATGGGATAAATGAGATAAAATTAACGCAGTTTAGTATAAGTAATACATATGGTATTGAGATGTATGTAGGCAATGCATCCGTAATCCACTATGCCTCCGAGCACATGTTAACATCAAGTAATTCATCCAACAATTGGCCCTATATAGTTTCCGTATCGCGGGGTTGTCTTGGTTTTTAGTTCTGAAAGAAAGACGAAAACATTAAGCACGGTGATGTCATTGTTGTTCCTAGAAATCTGCTTCCAGCAGTCTTACTGATCCTCCTATCACAGACGTTCCAGATCAACCTTCCAGTTCACTCTCACTATATCTTTACCTTTATCACTCTTCGGGGACTTGGGTACCCGAAAAGTCCTAGGAGCGAGGCACGGGTAGTAGAACACACACAAATAACATAAATGAACTTATTAGTCTAATTATCTCACGGGTTAGATCAATCACAAAGCTGCAAGGTTAGGCCTCGGCCCATAGCCCGAGGAAGACTACTCACACATCGCGATCATATCAGGAATATAAAACATTGAGACAAAAATAGTACTTGGATTGAATAGATTGATAGTTCTTACAATGTTACCAATCGCGACGGGATCTAGATTACAAAGTAGAAGTATAGCTTTGACTATAATGGTGGTGTAGATGCGGCAGCACTTCGTGGTCCTGCATGGAGAGGATGGTGGTGACGGCGGTGGAGATGGTGTGGTGTGCGGCTCTCTTTTGGGGGTTGTTTCTTCTCCTTATAAGGGGCTCCCACGAATAGACTAGGGTTTCGAGCGACTTCCTTCGTGAATTGGCTCTAGGTCTTTTGATTACTTTTGGTCGGTTTGATCTAACTTTGCCTCTAACAATTGGTACGGTGAGCAGTACGGTCGCCACTGGCCGTACTGGTGTCATTAAGTGAGCTGCGAGGACAGATTTAAATGATTTTCCGATCTTTATCTTTTCCTTCCTTGTAGCCCTGATTTCCTGTAATTTCATGTCCAATATCTGCAAAAAAATAATAACATGGAGATTTGCAAATGAATTGTACATTAGTGATTAGTGGCAGGTTTAGAGTGATATCTCTATCATTTTCATGACAAAGATACGGTTTAAACATACATACAGATGTGGCATTTTTGTATGCATCAACATCCCCAAGCTTAAACCTTGATCGTCACAAACAAGTAACAAAATCATAAGGAACTCAGTGTTTAAACCGAAATAATGAGAAGTTAAGTTCACTTACAATTGTTCGCCTGATGGCTCACACTTCCTTCAGCTGGAAGCTTAATATAAATAGTATAGCAACAAAATATCATAGCTGTTTTAGTAAGCCAAGAAAAATAAAACAAAGATCATATTAATAGGGATATTTAGTAATGCAACAATCATTCTACTTACTATATAGAACACAAGCCTGCTAACTGACATTTAGACGGATTAAATTTATCATAATAAGAGTGTGAGAGCAATGTTTGAATAATTATAACTTGAGAGTATCTCATTAACTCCCACTGGCATAAAGTAAATGGCTCTATAATGCATGTTTTCTTTTCATTGACTTTCAAGAACAATAGATTAATAGTAATGAGACCATGTCAAAAGAATTGTATATGTTTGATCAATAGTGTGAACGCAAAGTTGGGCTGCAACAAATTGTCACAACTTTAAATTCAGTCATGACTTGGGCATTAGAGGTTTCCCTCAGATATTTTGATTGCTCAAGTCAGGTCTAGCCTGCTTAAGTGCATAACTCCCATGAGAGTATTGATAATTTTATCTACTATAACATTTCTGTTACAAGTGTTAAATCAACTCATAGCCAAAATCTGAGATTAACTCAGGCAGATCGTTCATAGTCCAGCGGAGTTGTTAGCATCCCATGGGTGCAACAAAGTATAGAGACACGCGTAAAGCAACATCTACTACGGTGATTAGCATGGAAAACTTTTGGCATGAATATCACTTACCTCTAAGCATATATTTTATCAGACAAATCTCTTCAAAGGCAATATTCGAGAAAAATAACATTAGATACTATGGGGTTGAGTACTTCTTGTATTAGACTCTTCAAACAACTTTTCTACAACGCCCAAGTCTTCATGTAAATACTTTTTCTTGTTCATTTTAATTTACATAATTTTGTACTTTGGCAAGACATTGTTCACTATAAGAAAATAGAGTAAGAGCAACAATAATAAATAACCATGTGAATAAGATTCTTACTATATCTATCAAGACTTGCTATCCCACATGCATCTAATAATTTGATGATATATTATTCATATAAAATTGCTACTTAAAAAGTGGGATTCACAAGACATACCTCATGTAAATTAAATATTCCTCTCTTCCATAGGATGTGTTTCTTGAAAACTCATGAATGACCACTCTTCTGCAAAATAATTGTGGTGCTACAGAAAAATCGAGAGAGTAAAGACAAATGGAAAAATATTTTTGTGTTTTTCTAGACGGGTTCTTAAGAATAGACTTGGAAACGAAAGCAAAGCTATCAAAAACTTCAAAAGAAAAACACACTTGAAAACTGAAAATAAAACATTGGATGCTACTCCAATGCAAGTGATAGAAAACAAAACCTCAAAATAAAAACTCAAAATGAAAAAGATAAATTGTCACCACCTCTTGATATAGGAGTGTTAACAACCTCCCCAAGCTTAAACATTTGCAAAATGGGAGATCATTGTGGTGGTGGCTGAAAATTACCGGGATACAAAGTATCACTCGAAGAACAAAAATTGTTTGCAAAATCGAAAGAAGTGTTATGCAGATTTTTTTCGAGGTTGTTGATCTCATTGATGTGGTCTCCGAGCTCGTTAAGGTCTTGGTATGTAGTGTACTGTGGTGGTATGGAATCCTCCTCCCCAGGTTCTTCTGCTTCAACGTCATAGTCCTCCGGTATTTCACCTTCGAGTTCAACTTCCTTTGTCCTGTACAGCATAGTGAAGTATTCCATTCTCGATAGAAAAGATGTTAGGCATAGGAGTGGGGAATAGTTCCCCTATTCCAGGTATGCGAATGAATATTCTTCCTTGCTGATTTATGATCATACCTATGGTTCTCAGTGTGGTAGGACCGACATACCTCTCGCCGATGAGCTGAGCTAGGTTTCTCAAGTCTAATCAAAGTGAGTTGGCAAGTATGATAATGACTCCTCCACAAGTGATGGGTCCATGGCTCTGGTGTGCTTGACGTGCAAGATGGAATAGAAGCATTGTCCCTAAATTGGGCGTGATATATGTGTCAAGTTGTGCGGCTTTTTCTAGTATGAGCATCTCATCCTCATTAACTCTTGTAAACTTGCCGTGTGCCTGCAAAGTGTTAGCAATAATATAGAAGAAATATGAATAGAAGGACAATCAATGTTACCTCCCTTGGGGACACTAGATGGAACACTAATTTTCTTAAAATAACAAGTATGTTGGGGGCTAAGCAGTACTTACTTGTATGAGTGTGCCTGTCATTGTTGACGAAGTCAAAGCATTTTCGCCACTCGTTTATGCTCATATCAAATGGTCTGTTCATCAGTTGAAATTTTATCCTTTCTTCAACTCCGGCGTCACCGAGGTAGATGTCCACAGGCTACGAGATGGTGGATGGTTTCGGGGCATGCCCACTTTGTGGTCCTAATGTCGCGTTGATCATGGGTTTTGTATTTGTTTTGGTTGGACTTGTCACGAAGCCTCAAACCCATGAATTTGACAGTTGTGCTTTTCTTGACAATGTTGCTAGCTTGAATAGTACTTCCACTAGCACGTGTTTGGCTCCTTGTGTTCATCTAAAATAATTAATTAACAATAGTAAGCAATGTAAAAGATAGGTAATAGTCTTCCTCTAAGATACTAGTGATATGAACTCCCTAATAGATGCAAAAGAAATTTTCAATCTAAAAGATCTAGGTATGAACATGAAACCCTAAATTGGAAATAACACATGATTGAAGCAATCTTTGCAAAAATTAATTGGTGGTTGGTGTAAAAGGAATCAAACCAAGGATGAACAAGCAAATAGATCTCTTGAGGTTTAGGTGGAGGTTTGGAGGTGGAAGAAATAAAATTCTGAATTGAAAAACTAACTTTGGGGGCTTTTACCTGTGAATTGGAGTCAGTACGGTGACGAGTACGGTTAGTATTGACCGTACCGGGGTTGGTACGACTCACCACGTGAAGTTGGATTGCCCTCTAATCTTGGTATGGTGGAAGGTACGGTGGGTTCACCATATCGTGTAGCTCGTTATTTGGCTCCTGTTACCGCTGCTATGAAAAGATGACATAATACGGTGGCTGGTACGGTCATAATTGGCCGTACCACCACTCGTTAAATGGTCCGAAAATAGTTGCGTTTCGGGAATCACGATAATGATTTTTCTTGTCTTCTCCCTTTCTTTTCTTCAATCTGGTACGATGGGTAATACGGTTAGCTCGAACATACTGGTGCTCGTTACCTAGGTACTGAAAGTTGGGTTCAGAGAAATAAATCGCATTACGGTCGTTAGTACGGTAAAAACAACCCTACCAGTGATCGGTAAAGCTTTCATGGTACTTTAAAAACTTTCTTTCTTGAATTTGTTACTTGGGACTTGAAATGTTACTTCTCAACATGCTTTTATATAATTTTGCTCGCAGCACTAGTAATAAAAGTTTTAAGCAAAACAATTCTTCTCCTCAAATGTGTTTTCAACACTAAAATGAAAAATGAAACTAGGAAAAAAAATGAAATACTTATCATGGGTTGCCTCCCATGCAGTGCTTTGTTTTTGGTCGGTCAGTTCGACCGCAATGATGTTCAACTAGGCTTAGGAACTTGTGTGCCCATTCCGAAGTAGTTCGCCTTCAAAGTTATGGTTACATTATCTTAGACCTTTGATCTCTTCTTCCTGGGGAAATGAACAACAAAAGTATCTCGAGAAGTTAATTCAACCCTCATGTTTCCTTCATGTAAATTTATCAAAGACTTGATGGTTCTTAAAAAGGGTCTACCAAGTATTATAAGTGCTATTGGATCTTCAGGCATGTCTGCTATAACAAGATCAAGGAGTGCAGGACTCTCTCTAATTGGTACTACTATATTTTCTTTAACTCCCACAGCTTGCTTGAAGGTTGAATCAGCTAAATGTAGTTTAAGTTCAATCATATTATAATCACCCAAGTTTAGCTTATCAAATAAAGTTTTAGGAATCATACAAACACTTGCACCAAGATCACATAGTGCAGTTATTTCATTGACACCTAAATGTATCTTAATAGTTGGCTCAAATATGTCTTCTAGCTTGGCTGGAAATTTCTCAGAAAGTTTTCTATATTCTAATTCCAGCTCACGAACTCTACAAGCAACTTGGTTAACAAATTCTTTATATGCTTCTTCGTTACCTCCTTCAATTGATGGATTCTTTATACTCACCACCTTCACAAGATCTTCGACTACACGTCCTTGAGGTTGGTTACGCATGACTCCATCGTCAACTCTTGTGCGGGAGCGTAATCCCCGCTATCGGTCTTCAAGGGTATGATCACAGATCTCCTCCGTTATTTCATATCTGCATAGTAATAGATCGTTTCTATGTTTCGGTTATCGTTAGTAGGATTTTTTTTAACCCTTCAGTGGTATCAGAGACGAGCTATGCATAGATATAAAGTACGGTTAGAACTCATGTTGATTGAGAGCATCGACTTTATAGTTGTCACCTCCTCGAGTGCACTTGCTCATGTTGTTGGCATTGTTTGATGAAGCCCCTAGACCGAGCTTACACCTACGCTACCCGAGACTGGTTCCACTATTGACATACGCGAGTACAGTATATGCGGCTAGCAGGGTATCTGTCTCTCTTACAATAGTTGGCATGTCATTTTCAATGGGAGGATCGAATGGGATATGTAACAGACAATTATCTGCTCGGTATTGTGGTTACAGGTTTGTAAATAGAAGCGTTTCTTTTGCGAAAGCCCCTAAGCCACGTAAAAGATGCAAAATATTAAGTAGAGACGTCTAACTTTATTTTGCAGGGGCATATGATATGGACAAGGTAAGTTTATTATAACTGTCGACGTGGAGACGCGACGACCATATCACACTCCATTACATTTTGAATGTTTTTGTGTGCATCTTATATATTGAGTATATTATATAGTGTATATACTATATACATCGGTAGTTATATAAGATGACCCCTCAATTAATTCCAGCATTACTGTTCTCCCTTTAGTAGGCACCTCCAAGAAAGTTCGTGATACGTCCATTTTGCATCACCATTTTATATTGTTATTTTCTGTTGTTCATCGATATATTTCATGTTATGATGCATCCCTTATGTTATTTTATCTTATTTTGCATGTTTCATAATTTTTGGAGAATAAACACCGGGACCAGAAATCTGATGGAAAAAGCACCATCAGGATACCCTATTTCAGAACATCAGAAGAAGGGGGGGGGGACACCAGAGGTATCTTAGAAGTCCAGAAGAGGGAGCCTGCCACGAGGAGAGCCGGAGGGGGCGGGGGGGGGGGGCCACCAGGGGCCCACACCATGGGGTGGCGCGCCCCCCTTGGCCATGCCGCCACGTGGTGTGGCCACCCTGGCCCACCTCTGGTCGATATTTTTTGCGTACTTGACCCCCAGGGAACCCTAAGCCCCATACCATCATCGAAGAATTATTCCGCTACCACCTCGGGGCGGAAAACACCCGCGAGAGAAAAGCTCTCTGGCAGGGAGAAATCTGCCGGGGAAATTCCTCTCCGGAGAGGGGAAATCATCGCCATCGCCACCGTCATCGCTCCGGGCATCATCAAGATCGTCATCGTCACCATCATCACCACCATCACCATCACCCTCATCATCCACCGTCATCCCTCTGTAACAATTAGGGGCCTATATTGTTGTTTTACATTATATCTCTCTCCCGGTGTGGATTACTTGTTACTAGTTGATGCTTGTGAGATTTATCGGTGTTAGCACCTTATGACCATATTGTTATCATCCATTATATCACCTCTAATTATGATACATATGATGTCTTGTGAGTAGTTCGTTTAGTTCTTGAGGACATGAGAGAAGTCATGATGTTAGTAGTGAAGTTATATTGAAGTAATATCTCGTGGTTCGGTATTTAAGTTATGGTGCTATTCTTCTAGTGGTGTCATGTGAATGTCGACTACATGATACTTCACCTTTATGGTCCTAGGAGGATGCATTGTGTATTTGGCTACTAATTTTGGGGTTGCCGGAGTGACAGAAACCTAAACCCCCATTAGGAAACCAATGCATGAGGGAGCGTAGAATCCCGAAGTTTTAAGGCTGTGGTTAGTTTATTTTAATTACTATCTTGTATTTGTGGATGCTTACGAGGGGTATAATCACAAGTATGTATTAGTCCTAGTTGGGCAATGCATTAGCATAGGTTCGCCCACACAACACTTCACGAACCAATGGATATTAATCAACCGTAACGAAGCGAAAGCACTTGACGAAATTCCCATGTGTCATCGAGAATGTTTGGTAGTCATAAGTAATACAACCGGCTTGTATTTTTCTCTCAAAAGGATTGGGCCACTCGCTGCAATATTCTTTACTGCACTTTATTTATCTGCTATATCCAAAACAACCAAAAACCCTTTTGCTAGTGTTAAAGTGAATCCTCTATCCAACCTGCTTGTCAACACCTTCTGCTCCTCGTTGGGTTCGAGGTACTATGATACAACCCCTATACTTGTGGGTCATCAAGACTATTTTCTGGCGCCGTTTCCGGGGAGTGAAGTGCTATTGGTAAGTGGAATTGGTAAGAGAAACTTTTACTGTGAGTGCTGTTTTTTATTTCTGTGTGCTGTTTTATTTCATTATGGAGAATACTTTTGGTTCTCTGTTTAGGGGTACTTCTACCGTTTCTACTAGGGTAGTTGTTAACCCTTCATCTGCTGAATTAGATCCTTATAAAATACCTATGAAAATTGTTGGACGTGTTATGGTAACTGCTATTACGGTGATGGAACTGTCCATCCCGGTGATCATTTGCTCTTTATACATGAATTATGCGAGTTATTCAGGTGTGCAGGTATTACAATGGATCAAGTTAAAAAGAAGTTATTTTCTTTAGCGCTGAAAGGAAGAGCCGCTGAATGGTACAAATTACTGAAGAATGGTGAATCTATTGGATGGGAGGAAATTGTTCCTCTCTTTTATTCTAAATTCTATCCTCCTAGTGAGATTCATAAAGACCGGAATCATGTCTATAATTTATGGCCTCATGATGGAGAGAGTATTTCCCAAGCATGGGGGGGAATGAAGTTATTAATGCTTAAATGTCCTGTTCATGAACTCCCGAGAAATATTGTTATCAATAATTTTTATGTAAGGCTTTCTCTTCATGATAAGGATTTATTGGATGCTTCTTGTTCTGGATCATTCACACATATGAAGGAATAAGCTAAATGGAGTCTTCTTGACCGTATTCAAGAGAACACTGAAGGATGGGAGAACGACAAAGGTAGAAAGTCAGGTATAAACTATGATTATGAATGCATTAAATGTTTTATGGGAACGAATGATTTCTATGATGTTAGTGCTGTTTGTTGTCTTGATTCCCAAATCTTTGCAAACTGTCTTAAAGCTTTTGCCTCCTATCTTGATATTCCTAAAAAGAATGATCACAAGTACCATGCACCTTATAAATATATTGTTCCTGCTAGTAATATAGAAGTGCATGTTGTTAATCCTGTTGTTCCTGAGCCATATGTTGAAAAAATGCTTTTCCCTGCTAAGGTGAAAGAACACTCCATGGTGGCTTGTGTGGTTAATAAGAGTAATAAGAATCTATTGAACCTGATGAACAAATAGCTGTTGAACGTACTGTAGCAATATTGAAAGATCTTGTTTGTGGAGATATGGAGGATGAACACATTGCCTTTTTTGAGGATGCTTCTAATATTGTTTGCCATCCTCATAGACCTAAGAAAACTAGTGTTCCTATGCTTTCTGTTAAGATTGGTGATCACTGCTATTATGGTTTGTGTGATATTGGTGCTAGTTCTAGTGCTATACCTTATGAGCTTTATAGAGAAATTATGCATGAAATTGGTTCTTGTGAGCTTGAATATATTGATGTGGTTATTCGGCTTGCTAATAGAGAAACTGTTGTTCCGATTGGTATTGTTAGAGATGTGGAAGTTTTATGTGCTAAAACTAAATATCCCACTGATTTTCTAGTACTTGGTAAGGCTGCTAGTAAGACTTGTCCTATTATTTTTGGTAGACCTTTCTTGAATACTTGTGGTGCTATTATAGTTTGTAAAAGAGAGAAGATTTTGACTAAATTTGATGGAAATTCTTATGAGTTCAATTTCTCCAAATTTGCTAGAGGACCTTATGAATCTAAATTGCCTGATGAGAATTTTAAAGTTGAACAATTTGCTTATATTGCTCTTGCTCCTAACAATGCTTTGCAGCAATATATGGAGGACCACGAGAGTGATGTCTTTATGGAAGAGAGAAATGATATTGACGATATTGTTCTTTGTCAACCAGTGATACTGAAACATAATTTACCACTGGAAGACTTGGGTACAACATTACCACCCAAGGAGGATCCTGTCTTTGATTTAAAACCTCTGCCTGATGATCTTAAATATGCTTATCTTGATGATAAG
This sequence comes from Alopecurus myosuroides, assembly GCA_028641055.1. Classification (NCBI taxonomy): domain Eukaryota; kingdom Viridiplantae; phylum Streptophyta; class Magnoliopsida; order Poales; family Poaceae; genus Alopecurus; species Alopecurus myosuroides. The sequence goes on along the minus strand of CM054058.1, from coordinate 395,996,538 downwards.
AAAATATATCCTGTTATTATTAGTGCTAAACTTTCAGGTGAAGAAGAGGAAAGATTATTGGGAATTCTGAAGAAACACCGTGGAGCTATTGGATACACTCTTGATGATTTGAAGGGAATTTCTCCTACTATATGTCAACATGCTATTAATACTGAACCTGATGCAAAGCCAGTAGTTGAACATCAACGTTTTTTAATTCCTAAGATGAAGGAAGTAGTAAGAAATGAGGTATTAAAACTTCTTCATGCTGGTATTATTTTTCATATTGCTGATAGTAGATGGGTGAGCCATGTGCATTGTGTCCCTAAGAAGAGACGAATGACTATTGTTCCTAATGAAAACAATGAGTTTATTCCACAAAGGGTAGTAGTTGGTTATAGAATGTGCATTGATTTTAGAAAGGTTAATAAAGTTACTAAGAAAGATCATTATCCTTTGCCCTTTATTGATCAAATGTTAGAGAGGTTGTCTAAAAAAACTCATTTTTTCTTTCTTGATGTTTATTCTGGGTTTTCTCCAATTGCTGTTAGGAAGAAAGATCAAGAGAAAAAACCTTTACTTATCCTTATGGTACTTATGCTTATAGATGTATGCCTTTTGGTTTGTGTAATGCTCCTGCTACTTTTCAAAGATGCATGTCTGCTATTTTTCATGCTTTTTGTGAAGAAATTGTGGAAGTATTCATGGACGATTTCTCCGTCTATGGAACTTATTTTGATAATTGTTTGCACAACCTTGATAAAGTTTTGCAAAGGTGTGAGGAAACTAATCTTGTTCTTAATTGGGATAAATGCCACTTTATGGTGAATGAATGAATTGTTCTTGGACATAAAATTTCTGAAAGAGTATTGAAGTTGACAGAGCTAAAGTGGAAGCCATAGAGAAAATGCCGTGTCCTAGGGATGTTAAAGGTATTCGTAGTGTTCTTGGTCATGCAGGTTTTTATAGGAGGTTTATTAAAGATTTCTCTAAAATATCAAAGCCTCTTACTAATCTTCTTCAAAAAGATGTACCATTTGTTTTTGATGATGATTGTAAGGAAGCTTTTGAAACTTTAAACAAGGCTTTAACTACTGCTCCTATTGTCCAACCACCTGCTTGGAATTTACCTTTTGAAATTATGTGTGATGCTAGTGATTATGCTGTAGGTGCTGTTCTCGGACAACGAGTAGATAAGAAGTTGAATGTTATTCATTATGCTAGTAAGACTCTTGATGCTTCTCAAAAGAATTATGCTACTACTGAAAAGGAATTCTTAGCTGTAGTTTTTGCATGTGATAAGTTTAGACCTTATATTGTTGACTCAAAGGTTACTATTCATACTGATCATGCTGCTATTAGATACCTTATGGAAAAGAAAGATGCTAAGCCTAGGCTTATTAGATGGGTGTTGCTTTTACAAGAGTTTGATTTGTATATTGTGGATAGAAAGGGTGCTGAAAATCCTGTTGCTGATAACTTGTCTAGATGGGAAAACATTACTTTTGATCCTGTTCCTGTTAATTATAGTTTTCCAAATGAACAGTTGGCTGCAATAAAGGTAAAATCCCAGGATAGTCCATGGTATGCTGATTATGCTAACTTTATTGTTTCGAAGTATTTACCTCCAACATTTACAGCTCAGCAAAGAAGAAAATTCTTCTATGATTTGAGGCATTATTTTTGGGATGACCCACATTTATATAAAGAAGGAGTTGATGGTATTATGAGAAGATGTGTACCAGATCATGAACAACGTGAAATATTGAAGAAGGGCCATAGTAGTGCTTATGAAGTATATCACGCTAGAAATAGAACCACACAGAAGGTTCTACAATCAGTTTTCTATTGGCCTACCCTCTTTAAAGATTCACGTAAATTTATTTTATCTTGTGATGAATGTCAAAGAGTAGGCAATATTTCTAGACGTAATGAAATGCCTATGAGTTATTCTCTAGTTATCGAACCTTTTGCTGGTTGGGGATTTGACTTTATGGGTCCTTTTCCTCCTTCGAACGGTTATACTCATATACTTGTTGCCGTTGATTATGTTACTAAGTGGGTAGAAGCTATACCTACTAAAAGTGCTGATGGTGAGACCTCTATAAGAATGCTTAAAGATGTTATTTTCCCTAGGTTTGGTGTGCCTAGATATCTTATGACTGATGGAGGTTCTCATTTTATTCATGCTGGTTTTAGAAAGACCCTTGATAAATATGATGTTAATCATAGAATTGCCTCAGCTTATCATCCTCAAACCAGTGGGCAAGTAGAATTATCAAATAGAGAAATTAAATATATCTTGAAAAAGACTGTTAATAAATCTAGGAAGAATTGGTCAGATAAGTTGAATGATGCTTTATGGGATTATAGAACTGCTTATAAAAATCCTATGGGTATATCTCCCTATAAAATGGTTTATGGAAAAGCTTGTCACTTGCTTTAGAATTAGAACACAAAGCTTATTGGGCAGTGAAATAACTAAATAAAGATTTTAAACTTGCTGGTAAGAAAAGAATGCTTGATTTGAATCATTTAGAAGAATGGAGATGTGAAGCTTATGAAAATGCCAAGCTCTTTAAAGAGAAAGTTAAACAATGGCATGATAAAAGAATCCTTAAAAGAGAGTTTCATGTTGGTGAGAAAGTTCTATTGTATCGGTCCCGTCTCAGATTTTTTGCAGGAAAATTACTCTCCCAATGGGAAGGACCCTATATTATTGAATGAGTGTATCGCTCGGGTGCAATCAAAATTGCTTCCCTCAAAGATAACACTACACAAGTGGTAAATGGACAAAGACTCAAACATTATATTTCTGGGGATTCCGATGATGATGTTATTCAAGTAATGACTCCGGAGAAGTTCATTAGAGGGAAGATTCCATAATCTGCAGAGTCTGTTTTAGAATAGGTAACAATTCTGTTAAGAAAAAGTTCGCGATTTACCTTTTCAGTTATAAATTATTGATTTTTGGAAAATATGAAAAATACCGAGCCGAAGAGGAGTTAGAGAAGGTGCCCGGAGGCACCACACCATGAGGGGGCGCGGGCCCACCCTTGGCCGCGCCACCCTATGGTGTGGGCGCCTCAGATCCCCTCTCCGACTCGTTTTTAACCTGAACTTTCCTTTCGTTATGCATATTTTTGCTATATAACCCCCGGACCCCCCGAGGTCCGTATATCGTTTTCTTGTCGTGTTTCTGTTTCAAGCTGTTTCTGCCAGGTTACATCTTCAGATCTAGAGCCACAATTTCCTCTCCTGGATCTCCCAAAGACAGTTTCTTTGAGAACGTCGTCACCCGTACATGAACGAGTTGAAGATGCATCCCAAAGAATTGCTGCTCAAGGATGGAGAGGTGCAGATTTAAGATGTTCGGGGCCCTAAAGGAGAAGGAAGTCTGGAAGCTAGGATGGAAGAGCTGGAGCAAGAAGTTTTTCGGTACAAGAAGATGGCAGAGCGTCAAGTTGAGATCATCCACAATATAAAGACAAAATAGATCACTGAATACAAGAAGGAGAATTTGAAGCTTTCGGAGGAGATTTTCTCACACACCAAGACCACCAACGATTTGCAAGCACAACTCTATGATGTGCAGAACCAGAACTGTGAGTATGAGAACAGGTTTAAACGTATAAGCTCTGCTGTTAGTCTCAGGATCTTGGAGACCATGACATCATTTGTGGATGGAGAGCCTTTACCTTGGAAGACCGAGGATGAGAAGGATTCACCACCACCACCGAAGAATTGATTCGTCATTGGTATTGGCATCCCCTTGGCTTGTTCCAAGCTTTGGGGAGTGCCGCGGTATCACTTTTATCTTTCACCCTTTTACCTTTTAGTAAAGTCATATCGCGAGTAGAGAAAATATCATATAGTATGGTTTGCAGTATGGAAGTGTTTCTCCTTAGTTGGTTATCGTTGTATCCCTTGGTTTGAGTTGCCGTAATGAAATATTAATGAGAAGTTTCATCATCTACTTGTTTTACTTTATTTTAGTTTGCAATTTTTATTATGTGATTGATCTTTCTATTAGTATTAGTATCAATTCTGGAGTTTCAAGATAATCTAGTTGGTTTTGGCAAACTTAGCATTGGTCAGTAGAAAAAATTCGTTGACACTTAAGTAGAAAAGAGGGAGTTGCATGTAGATATATTATTCCATGATATTTCTTCTTTGTTAGCTCATAAGCTTAGTATTCTCAAATAAGTTTGTTTGCACCTTTAAGGAAGATTGCATGATTGGCTTTATCATATATGTTTTTGTTTGTTTTACTTTGATTCTTATGCTTGCGACCCAACCTTGCTAGCCAAAAACATGTACTGAGAGGGAATTCTTCTCGTGCATCCAAACCTTGAGCCCCAAAACCTTGTCATTTGTGTCCACCATACCTACCTATATGTGGTATTTCACCGCCACTCCAAGTAAATTGCTTGTGTGCTACCTTTGAACCTTCAAAATTACATCTGTTTTGTGCTTCTGTTTTAGCTCATGAGGACGCAAATAGAGAATCTTTATCTCACTTGTTGATTGGATTTCACACCCTACACTAGTGGCTTCATCCGCTTATCCAAATGCTAGAAGAGCTGGCAGCGGGGTTCCTAGCCCCGAATAATAATACAAATTCTCTTCACTATTTTTGCCCCTGATTTATCGGTCAAAGCATAATTGTGTAAACAAAAGAGAAAGATGGATGTCGTTCTATACCAGTTGCGTCCTTCTATGGGAGCCGCTCTTGTGAAGTCTAGTTGGCTTGTGACGTACTGTATTTTCTGTTTGCCATTCGTTGACATAAACATACACCTCCCAAAATTTAGACACTCCTCCATGGTTTGTGGTTGTTGGCAGGTACCCGAGGATTCGATTAGCCATGGTTTGTGTAAGAAATGTTGGGAAAGGTTGGGAGGAGTGTCAACTATTTTATACCTCTGTTTTACAAAATAAAAGCTCTAGCACATGAGTGATCAATTCTTCCCTATGCGAAGGGCCTATCTTTTACATTTATGTTGAGTCAGTAAACCCATTTCTTTCTGTCTAAGCAAGCATTTGAGTTGTTGTGATTCATCCAGCTACATGTTGATTTACTCAATCATGTCCTTTATTCTTCCTTGTTTCTGCAAATTCTTTTATTTGTTTGAATACCACTTTGAAAGTTACCAATGTTTGCAAAGAGACCGTTATAATTGAGCATGATAAACTCTGCAATATAGCTCAGTACACTGTTAATTGTTCTCTGACCAAGAACGAAGTTTGCGCTTACCAATTGTGATATAGTTTTTGCACCTTTATTGTTACTTTGCTTTTTTCAAGTTTGATCATATGAGAGGAGTTTCTGTCTGAAATGACTTGTTCTTTGTAGATGTGATGCCTCTTGTCCGTATTTTATTTTATCGACACCTCACTCCATAAACATGTGGTCATGTTTACCGAGTTCAGTTTGGCTTGGGGACAAGCGAGGTCTAAGCATGGGGGGAGTTGATACGTCCATTTTGCATCACCGTTTTATATTTGTATTTTCTGTTATTCATCGATATATTTCATGTTATGATGCATCCCTTATGTTATTTTATCTTATTTTGCATGTTTCATAATTTTTGGAGAATAAACACCGGGACTAGAAATCTGATGGAAAAAGCACAGTCAGGATACCCTATTTCAGAAGATCAGAAGAAGAGGGGGGGGGGACATCGAAGGTATCTTAGAAGTCCAGAAGAGGGAGCCAGCTACGAGGAGAGCCGGAGGGGGGCCACCAGGGGCCCACACACGAGGTGGCGCGCCCCCCTGGCCGCGCCTCCACGTGGTGTGGCCGCCCTGGCCCACCTCTGGTTGATATTTTTTGCGTACTTGACCCCCAGGGAACCCTAAGCCCCATACTATCATCGAAGAATTATTCCACCGCCGCCTCGCGTCGGAAAACACCCGAGAGAGAAAAGCTCTCCGGCAGGGAGAAATCTACCGAGGAAATTCCTCTCCGGAGAGGGGAAATCATCGCCATCGTCACCGTCATCGCTCCAGGCATCATCAAGATCGTCATCGTCATCATCATCACCAACAACACCATCACCCTCATCATCCACCGTCATCCCGCTATAACAATTAGGGGCCTCTATCGTTGTTTTACATTAGATATCTCTCCCGGTGTGGATTGCTTGTTAGTAGTTGATGCTTGTGAGATTTCTCGGTGTTAGCACTTTATGACCAGATTGTTATCATCCATTATATCACCGCGGATTATGATCCATATGATGTCTTGTGAGTAGTTCGTTTAGTTCTTGAGGACATGGGAGAAGTCATGATGTTAGTAGTGAAGTTATATTGAAGTAATATCTCGTGGTTCGGTATTTAAGTTGTGGTGCTATTCTTCTAGTGGTGTCATGTGAACGTCGACTACATGATAATTCACCTTTATGGGCCTAGGAGGATGCATTCTATATTTGTCTACGAATTGTGGGGTTGCCGGAGTGACAGAAACCTAAACCCCCGTTAGGAACCAATGCACGAGGCAAAGTAGCATCCCGGAGTTTTAAGGCTGTGGTTAGTTTATCTTAATTACTTTCTTGTATTTGCGGGTGCTTACGAGGGGTATAGCATAGGTTCACCCACACAACACTTCATGAACCAATGGATATTAATCAACTGTAACGAAGCAAAAGCACTTGACGAAATTCCCATGTGTCCTCGAGAACGTTTGGTAGTCATAAGTAATACAACCGGCTTGTACTTTGCTCTCAAAAGGATTGGGCCACTCGCTGCAATATTATTTACTGGACTTTTGTCGTGGATGAGAAAAGACAGATGCCATGAGATGGCTTGAGTTTGGGGCTGATGGACGTTGTAGGTATCCGAGGAGGGATCGCACGCCTAGATGGCGTGCTCAGTAACACTGCAAACACAAAAATCAACCCAGGTTCGGGGACCTCGTGTGGAGGTAACACCCCTACTCCTGCCCTTCTCTCTACATATAACTCTGCCGAGTAGACAATTTCCTATATCTCTCTATCTCTCTCTGTCTCTCTCTTTTTGTGAGTAGCAAGCCTCGCAATAAATGAGCCAGTCAGTCACGTCCCTTGCGCAGGAGGGGGTAGGCCACCTTATATACCGGTGGCCAACCACTATTCTAAGTATAAAAAGTACATAGTAGATAACTCCACTGTGCCGCCGCGCACGCAACAGCGCACGCCTCCGTGTTCCCGCTGACAACGTCGCCGAAAGTCTCAGCGGTAAGCGAATGACATGTCTTGTCCACCTTTTCAGTCTCTTAGGGTAGGTCGCTGACATGTCCCGTCCCCCTTGTCAGTGACATGACTTGACAGCTCCCATACCATACTATACCCACGTCTCTTTGCTGATAACCACGTTCCTAGTAAGTTGAACCGCACGCCTGTACGGCCCCTGGATACGCGGGATTCACCTCAACGGCTCCATTAACTTTGTGCCCGAGAAGGACATCTTCTCGTCTATCCGGATCACCCGAGCGCTACTCAGCTGATCCAGACAGATACTTGATTCTTCCTTCTTGCCTCTTGTTCTTTTAGCCGAATAGCACCAGCCGGATAGCAGACATCCGGGTAGCTGCCTACCCGGCCAGTGCCAACCCGGTACGGCTGAACTTGGTAAACAGTATTTTGAACTCTGTTTCTCACCTGCCTTACCCCTACTCGGGGTAGCCCCCGAGCAACTTTATTTAATGGCACTTTATTTATCTGCTATATCCAAAACAACTAAAAACCCTTTTGCTAGTGTTTACAGTGAATCCTCTATCCAACCTGCTTGTCAACACCTTCTGCTCCTCGTTGGGTTCGACACTCTTATTTATCGAAAGTACTACGATACACCCCCTATACTTGTGGGTCATCAGTTCGCAGTACTGAAGTGGACCGTGACGAACGGGTGTTTACTCCTGTGTTCACATACGGTAGGTGTAAGCCATGTTTTGCACTTCATTATATATTAAATGGGAATCTGGAGAGCCTCACATGTACAGACATGGCCTCGGAACACAAGTGACCAAACGGTTAAGCACAAGTCACATGTACGATGTGATTGAACATAGATATGTCTACCTTTGAAGCTATACCATCAGCTGTGATGACCAGGGGTGGTGTACTGGATGGGGATCGTGTAATCACTAAAACAAAGTGAGGGATGTTCGTTTGAGTGGGAGTTCGTGTAGTTTATTTTTTTTATAAAACATGAACCCAATTATGATGAACAAGGTTTTAATGTAATTTGCAAATACCATTGTAGATGTATCGCCCCACCTTCAACCTAGGTCCGTTCCTTGAGAAAGAGAAACTTAAGAACAATGGAACAAACTTCATGTCCTAGTTCCACACACTGAGGATGCTCCTCGCTCCCTACAAGACTTGCTACACTCTTGCGAATGCAATAGGTGATGCCCCTGCTGATACCGCCACCTAGGGTGAAAAGAATGTCTATCAGACTAAGGTGGACGACTCCGCTCTTGTCTAGAGTAGAATGATCTATGCCATGGAGGCTGACCTGCATAAGCGCTTTGAGAATATGAGTGCTTATGAGATAATCACTGATCTCAAGATAGTTTTTGCACCCCAGTCCAAGGCTGAGAGGTATGAAACTTCAGAGCTATTCCTCTCGGCAAAGATGGAAGAGCACAGTAGTATGAGCGAGCATGTGTTCAAAATGTCTGGCTAAGTTCAGCGCCTGAATGCTCTCGAGTGTACAATTCCAGGCAAACTAGTTGTTGATAGGATGCTGCAATTGTTGCTCCTAACTACAAAGGGTTTGTGATGAACTACAACATGCAAAAGATGTCTAAATCATTGCCCGAGGTGTTCATAATCCTCAAGAATGCTATGGTGGAGATCAAGATAGAGCACGTGGTCTCTATGGTGAACAAATCCGCGGACTTTAGGAAATCTTGCACCAAGGGCAAAGGCAAGAAGGGAAAGCCGAAAAAGAGTGGCAAGCCTGTTGCCAACTCCAAGTCCTCCAGCTCTGGCTCCAAGCCTGGTGTGATATGCTTCTACTACAAGGATGAATGCCACTGGAAGCACAACTGCACCAAATACCTAGCAGACAAGAAGGCCTACAAATTTTCTGATAAATAGAAATGTATATTTAATATACATGTTATAGATGTTTACCTTACTAGCGCCCAGAGTAACACTTAGGTATTTGATACCGGTTCTGTTGCTCACATTTGTAATTCTCAGAGGAAGTTGTGGAATAAACGGAAGCTGGCGAAGGACGAGGTGACGATGCGTGTTGGCAACGACAATAAATTTGAAGTGATGTCCGTCGACACGCTACCTCTTCATCTACCATCAGGATATTTAATGTTGAATAAATGTTATTATGTGTCCACGTTGAGTATGAACATTATAAGTGGGTCTTGCATGCTTCGAGACAATTATTCATTTAAATCAGTGCCCAAAGGTTGTACTATTTTTATGAATGATATATTTTATGTTCATGCACTGAAGCGCAATGGTTTATTCTCATTGGATCTCGATAATAGTACTCACATCCATAGCATAGAAGCCAAAAGATTTAAACCTAGTAATGATATTTCCATGTATAAGTGGCATTGCCTTCTTGGTCACATTGGTGTTAAATGCATGAAGAAGTTCCATTCTAATGGGCTTTTAGAGTCATTAGATTTTGAATCTCTTGACACTTGCGAACCATGTCTAATGGGGAAAATGACTAGGACCCCGTTTTTAGGTGTGATGGAGCGGGCGTTGGACTTATTTGGAATCATACATACCGACGTGTGTGGACTGATGCGTGTTTCCACACACAATGGTTATCGTTATTTTGTGACCTTCACTGATGATTTAAGAAGATACAAGTATATCTACTTAATGAAGCACAAGTCTGAAACATTTGAAAAGTTCAAATATTTCAGAATGAGGTAGAAAATCAACTCAACAAGAAAATCAAACACCTTCGATCTGATCAAGGTGGTGAGTATTTGAGTTTTGAGTTCGGCACACATCTGAAGGCTTATGGCATAGTACCACAATTAATGCCAGCTGGGACACTGCAATGCAATGGTGTGTTAGAGCAGCGTAATCACACTTTATTGGATAGTGTGCAGTCTTGATGTCTCTTACTGACTTGCCTGTATCATTTTGGGGTTACACGTTAGAAACACCTTCCCCCATTTTAAATAGAACACCATCCAAGTCCGTGGAAACAACACCATATGAGATATGGCATGGAAAGAAGCCCAAGTTGTCCTTTATAAAGTTTTGGGGTTGTGAGGCTTACGTTAAGAAACTACAACCTGATAAACTCGAGCCAAAGTCGGAGAAATGCATTTTTGTAGGATGTCCAAAGGAGACTATTGGATACACCTTCTACAACAAAGCCGAGGGCAAAACGTTTTTCGCTAAGAACGACACTTTTCTCGAGAAAGCGTTTCTCACTAGAGAAATTGGTGGAAGGAAAATAGAGCTTGACGAGAAAGTTGATTTTGAACTCAAAATGTCGAGTGGCGCAATAGAAGATGTCTCGGAAACGTCCTCCACAGATGGAGTGGGAAAAAATGTCGAGACGTCTATTTTACCACGCAGGTCTGCAAGATCACGTACAACTCCTGATTGGTATGGTGATATTGTTAACACAGTCCTGTTAAATGAGCAAGATTAATCTGCAACCTACAAACAGGCAATGGAAGGACCCAAGTTTGAGAAATGGCTTGAAGCCATGAAATCCGAAATAGGATCCATGCACGATAACAAAGTATGGACTTTGGTAGAAATTCGCGAAGGTCGCAAGGTCGTCGAGAATGAATGGATCTTTAAGAAAAAGAAAGATGCTGACGGAAATGTGACCATCTATAAAGCTCGACTTGTCGCAAAAGGGTTTTGAAAAATTCGAGGAGTTGACTACGATGAATTTTTTTTCACCCGTAGCGATGCTTAAGTCTAATCAGATTTTATTAGCAGTTGCCTGCATATTTTGACTATGAGATATGGCAGATGGATGTCAAAACAACGTTCCTGAATGGAAACATTAAGCAAGAATTCTATATGATACAAATAGAAGGTTTTATCGATCCAAAGGATGCTAATAAGGTATGCAAGCTTCAACGATCCATATATGGACTGAAGTAAGCATCTCAGAGCTAGAATCTTTCGTTTTGATGAAGTGATCAATACTTTTAGATTTGTCCAAAATAATGAAGAGTCCTGCATTTACAAGAAAATGAGTGGGATCTCAGTTGCATTCCTAGTATTATATGTGGATGACATATTACTGATTGAGGATGATGTGAATCTTCTGAATAGTGTAAAGGAACATTTGAATAGTAAGGTTTCAATGAAGGACTTAGGAAAAGCTGCTTATGTATTAGGCATTAATATTATAGAGATAGATCAAGGCGCCTATTAGCATTAAGTCAGAGTACATACCTTGATAAGATTGTTGAAAAGTTCAACATACATAATTCAAAGAAGGGTTAAGACGTTGAGTAAGACTCAGTGTCCAAAAACGGATGATGAAAGAAATAGAATGGATGAGATCGTTTATGCTTCAGCCATACGCTCTATCATGTAGGCCATGTTATGTACTAGACCGGATGTGTCCCATGCTATTAGCTTGAAGAGCAAGTACCAAAGTGATCCTAAAGAGGAACACTAGAAAGAAGTTAAAACATCCTGAACTATCTTAAGAAGACAAGGAAATGTTTCTTGTCTATGGAGGATGTACAGAATAACTTGAAGTAACATGTTACGTGGATGCAAGTTTCTGCTCAGATCCAGATGACTCAAAGTCTGAAACAGGATATGTGTTTTTGGTGAATGGAGGCGTCGTGAGATGGAAAAGTGGGAAGTAACACATGGTGGTTCAATCTACAATGGAGTCGGAGTATGTTGCTGCAAATGGTGCGGCGAATGAAGCTGTCTAGCGGAGGAAGTTCGTCATCGAACTTGGAGTGTTTCCTAACGCGCAGGACCCTGTGATCCTCTGTTGTGCAACACATGAGCCATTGCTAACACAAAGGAGTCTAGGTCTCACTCCACCGCCAAACTCATACTTCGACGATTTCATGTGATAAGGCAGTATATCAAGGATGGATACGTAAAGATTTGCAAAATACATACATGTCTGAACATAGCAGATCCGTTGACAAAAGTCATTCCACGAGAGAAGCTTGATAAACACCGAGATGTAATAAGTGTTACAATTTTGCCAGATGTAAACTAGATGTAATTATACTCTAGTGCAAGTGGGAGAATAAAGGAGATATGCCCCAGAGGCAATTAATAAAAATGTTATTTATCATATCTCATTCGTTCATAATACGTTTTATATCATGCTATAACTATATTAAGCGAAAGCATTAATACACGTGTGGTATAAAATTAAACAGATCCCTTGTAAGCCTCTATTTAACTAATCCATTGGGCAACATATGATCAATGTTTCCTGATTATAGACAATTACATCATTGACAATGGAATCATGTCATTAGATGCATGATGTGATGGACACACACCCAACTTATAAATATCCAGAAAATATAGTGCCCAAACCTCTGACTGTAAGATGATATTTAATCGCTATCTCCGAGGTTGTTTTGAGTGCATCCACCGTCACAAACTTAAATTGGTGATCATAAAGGTGTACGTCACAGAACCAGAGAGATACGTTGAGGCATATGCATCGAGAGAGGGATTTGTCAACCCGGATAATGGATAGGTACTATGGGCCCACTCAACGGTGTTGCATCAAGTAAAGCTTGCAAACATGTGACTATGTCACGAGGATGCAACATCGTGGTAATGAGTAGATGTGTTTGTCAGTAACGAGATCGTACTAGGTATAGAGATACTGAAGAACGAATCTTGGACAAACTAAGTATCGTATGATAGAAGGAGTGGGAACTTGAGTTTAAGGTTCAAGCGACGAAGATAATCGTGGATCACACAGGGGCCATCATCGGTTTCCTAACCACGCTGTTGGTCCTTGATTGAAGAGGATCTCGATCATGTCTGGAGTGATCTCGAAGTTTTTAGGGTGGCACACTTAAGGGTGATCGACATTAGGATGATTTGTTACCGAAGAGAAATAAGAGTGAGCATAGGCCGAAATAGTTATGTGATTTATCCGATGGAGATCGAAGGGCAATGAAAGGTGTTTCAATGTTGAAATAAGTTAAATAATATGTATTTATTATTAATTAGTGTAATTAATAATTAAATATATTTTATTTAATTAATAAAGCCATGTTTCCATGAAACGGGCCTTAGTGAAAAAGAGGCCCATTACGCGAAAAGGAGAAATTGAGAGAGGAGGGAGCTCCAACTCGCATGGGCCTCTTAGGGCCCATGTGGGGGGGGGGGGCACATTCCCCCTTGGACGGCCAAGCCATGTGGGCATTAGTCCCCCTCCTCCTCCTATATAAAGAGAGGCACCCCCACTCGTTTTGACACCAGTTTTCTCTCTTCCTCCTCTCATCCCCGTGGTTCCCGTTTTAGAGATGCGCCAGAGTCGAGGTTCTCTCCTCCATACGCACACCGCCGTGTGGTGCTCTCTTCGGTCCATCTCTCCTGCTTCCGTTGCTTTGCTGAATCGGAGCCCGAGAGTCGTCGGTTACACCGTACATGTGTAAATCCTGCGAGGTGCCATAGTTTTGGTACTAGAGTCGCATCGTCTTTGAATACACGACCTTGAGGTCGGCTACGCACGACTCTGTAGCATCCCAATTTTGCTACCAAAGTGTTGTGGTGTTGAGTTCATATCATACATGCATGAAAACAAAAGTTTAACTCGTGTTTGAAATAATTTAAATTGTGAATTTAATTGGTTTGAGAAAATCCAAAAAAAAAGTACTTAAAATGGGTCCCAAAATTTTGTATTGAAAAATATTTCAATTACACCAAAGAAACACATGGTTCTGTTGGAAATTTTATAAGCTTTACAAAATGTATTTTTGGCAATTTTTCTGTTTCCAAAAAGGCCCTCAAAACAGTGGTTTATGTTCTGTTTTAATATAGAAAAGGACCTTATCGAAAAATTTGTAACTATTCAGGTTTTTTTTGCAAAAGTGTCGTCTTCTACCTTTGACAGTAGGAGCAGCTCCGTGGCAGCGCCTCCGGCCGCTCTGCCACGCACCTCTGTGCCTGCCTCCTTGCGGGGATAAGGCGAAAGAAGCCTGCTGCCCCTCCCTCCTCCTGCTCGCTGCTGTTCTCTCTCTCCCTCTCTCTGTAACTCCCTCCGAATCAAACCCTAGCTCGTCGACGGGCCGCCGGTCGTCGCCGTCGTTCCCGGCCGTCCCCAACCCCCCGTGCACACCACCGTCCTCCTCTCGATCTCCTCCACCCCCTCGAGTCCGCGGAGAGTCAGGGAAGCCTGGGGAAGCGCGGATTCCCCCGTCGAAATCAACTCTGACCGGCGGACGCCCTCGCCGATTCCGGCGTCGCCGTCGCTCCTCCGGCCCTGTCGTCTGTCCCATTGTCTCCAGGGTGAGCTTGCGGTCCTCCCGGACCCCTCCAACTCCTATCTCTCCCTCGGGAACCTCTCGGCCGCCGGGCATCCATGGCCGCCGCCACGCCCTCACTCGCCGGCTCGCTGCCGGTGACCATTTGGTAACGGCGCCACCACCCTCGTGCTCGCCTTGCCTCCCTGTCGCTCGCCAGCCCCACCATTCCGCCAATCCTGCGCTAAATCGCGCGATTGCACCACGACATTGCAGCACTGGCCATTGATGACGTCACCAGGACGTCATGACGACATCGTAAATCCTGTTTTCCCCTTTTCCAGAAAAATGATTAAATTTAATAATTCAATAACTATTAAAATATTAACCAGAAAAATAAAGTAAAAATATGGTTTTGATCAGAAAAATGTACTCTTTCCAAATATGTCATTTTCAATCATGTTTGAGAAAGTTGATTTTTTGAACATTATTTAATGTTGTTTAATCATTTAAAAATAGAAAAATAAGTTTTTATTTGCTAAAATTAGAAAATTAAAAGTTATATACCAAATTGCTCAAAATGACAAATGCAACCTAGTTATGATGTTTTCAAAACTATTTGATCACTTTAAATGGTACCTACTGTCATAACCACCCGAATTGCCCTCCGGGGTCTATTTCGGGATAAATTCAGTAAAACTGCGTAATTGACATACAAACCCTAGCGACCCAATGAACATGTTTAGGGATTTATTTCAGTGCATTAACTTGCTCATGCATACATGTTGCGCATTGCATCGATGCCATGTTTGATTGTTATTCTTCTTTTCGGTGTTGTTTCCCCCTCGGTAGAATCCGACTCCGAAGTGAAGGCCAACAAATCCATGGTGAATACTTGATCTTAACCGACAAGTCAAGCACTTATTCCAGAAGACATATTTATATGGTTTTCTTATAACCAAGGCAAGCATAACCTCTTATCTGCTCATATACGTTTTCCAACAACATTTGATCTCGTACTTTGCATTCGATTCCAAAGTATTTGATGCTAGTAGACATAGTTCACCTATATGCTGCATTGCCTCAATATCCTGATCCACTGCTCCTAGCCGCCATAGAATCGCTTGTGCGCATCGCCAGAGCCTCATATCTGCTTCGCTTAGTCATACATGATTTGTTTACCTCTGCTCCATCCGGTTGATGAATCAGAGCTGCGATAACCTAGTACGATATGATGACGTGGTGAGATGAGCATTGTGTGGTTAACTTGACTAAGGAGAGGACGGGAGGCCACTTGGGAAGTGGTTCTTTGTCCTGTACTTTCCAACCCTAGGATTAAGGTCTCGCTGCGGAAACCAAGACTGAGCGTGCAACCACACGCACGAGCCAGTGAACCTTGCCCGACCAACTAACTTGGTTGGCCACATCCATGAGTCACGTAGTTTGCTATTTCCATCTGCGTGTGAGTCAGAAAACGATTTGGAGAAAAACTAGGGCGTGACCGGGACAAGTGATGGACGTACACGGATCTTGATCCCGACTCACAGAACAGGTGCTGTCAGGAGGTGGCCAACTCCCTGTTGACGGGGTGGCCCTGTTTGGGTTGACTCATGGATAGGGTCGAGCAAGGTAAAGGTCGGAGCCAGCCACCCTCTGCCGCACTCCATGGAAGAGCGTACATGTGGCGCTAAGAGTCGGAGGGTACGTGTGGGTAAAGTGTACCACCATGCAGGGATAAATCTTTCGGAAAGCCGTGTCCACGGTTAAGGACGACTTGGTGAATGTCGTGTGGCCGTAGATAACTTTAACGTGACGTAAAAGATGTTGGAAATGTTTGAAGGGTGCCTCCTCGGAGATGCTGAGAGGGGTGATCCTTGTAGCATGAGATAGTGTGGGAATGAGAAGGACTTGGTGGAATACAAGAAGATGATGATCTCAGTAGTTGAGTAGCTTTCTCATCTGTTTTGAAGACATTCTATGAGACGTGCTATTCCTTCCTCAACTTGCAAAACAAAGTTGGCTTTACGCAAAACAACCTTCATAACCCTTTCTGAAGATAGCAGATATATAATAAGTTAACTAAGTCTTGTTGAGTACCTCCCGTACTCAGGTTTGCTTAATTCTGGTTCAGGAGAAGATCTTTCATCGGTGGTGATTCAACGTGGACATCGACGAGTAGTTTGGGGTTCCCAGGTAGCAGCCTGGAATCTGTGGGCTGGGACGTCGCCTTATGTTGCGGCCAATTAGGCCTTTTGGTTTTTGTTGATTAGCAACATAATTTGCCTTCAGTTGTCCGATGTAATGTTGGGTCATGTGACCTCTGCTTGTAAGCTATACTCTGGTAACACCTGTTTAATACAGCTTCCATGTTTAGAGTACTGCTTTGATCGGTTGTTGGTTTTCGAGCTCATTGTTATACAGTTTTGGCTATGCCTGCATAGTTGTCGCAGTCGAGGGGTTGTGGAGCCGATGATCCATTTCCGAGACCGCCTGCCGATGTGATTCGGCCTGGGGCGAGGTAACCTCAGTAACCCTCGATTGTTGTTGCACTTTCTAGACACATAGCAGCTCTGTATATCTTTGGTCCCGTTTCCTTCAGTTTCATACATTTCGTGGTCCCTTTGATATGCATAGTTGGTTATGACTAGCATGGATACAAGGAGTAGTAGACTGGGGATCCGGACTACGTGCCGATGAATCCAGTCTGCCTGCCGTTGTTTGTTGCGGCCGGGGCTGGTAACCCTGAAGCCCTTGTGAGTCCATGGCTAGGAGCACATAACAGTATGTATATCTCTGGGTCCGGGGTCGTGACAGACTCCATCATAAATGCTTGTGCAGGAGCGTAATTGTCGAATAGTAATCTCAACAAGTCCCTCGGATGAACCGATAGGGTTTCGATTAGGAGAACGTGTAGGCACTGGTGACGATCGTCGGCTAACAGGGGGGCAAGATTTACCCAGGTTCGGGGCCCTCGTAGAGGTAAAACCCTTACTCCTTCTCTGTCGATCTGTATTATCAATAGATCGGTTACAATGGGGGGGTGCTCGAATCGAGAGTATGGTCTCGAGTTCAAGGCTTTGGTGGTGTGAGATTGCTTGGATCCCCCTCTCGGTGGTTCTCCTGGCCTTATATAGGTGGCCAGGTCTCAAACCGTACCCGGGGGGTTACAAACCCTAGGTTAGGTCGGTTACAAGTTTCCTTCTTGACCCGCAAGGCTTTGCGGATGGGCCTTCAATTGGGCCTTCTAGAACTGTTGGTGGCACCTCTCCTTGGGCTTAGGTCTTGGGCCTTGGACCGGGTAGCCTTACCCGATAGGTCCAGGATTCATCCCCACGTCAGTAGCCCCCGAGTGTTTACTCGATTGAGAATCTGTTGGGTGGACACTCAAAGTTCGTGTCGATTTCCTTCGATTGATCATTTCAATCGCTTGAATTTGGAGGGCGCATACCCTGTGCGCGATGCGCTTCTTGTACTCGAGCATCGAGCAATATATGTGTCTGTGTACTGGCTGTTTTCGCAGAAGGATCTGGCTCAGTCGCTTGGCTCTCCGGAAAGCTCAGGGCCAATTAATTGCATCTAGGGCAAAAACTGTTCTGGCCTACACAGACTCGAGACCTCCGACTCGAATCCGGCGAGGTGATCGTTGCGACTGGTCCGTGGAGGTCTTACCGAGTCGAACTTAACCTATAGGGGTACCCGGCGCGTCCGCTAGGGTTTTTCTTTATGTTGTTGACACGGAATTTTACCGGAGAACGCATCTTGAGTGCAATTTCAGGCCCATAAGAGAGATCTTTGGGTCTTACCTTCGTACTCGAAAGAATACGGCATCCGGATGTGCCTAGTCGGCTGAACAATCCAGGGTAGAGATGTGTAGATAAATCGTGTGAAAGAGTAGCGGGATCCGCGTACTCGCGATTTTTCCTTTGATTATCTTCTTGAGAATCTTCGAGTGAAGAGATCTCCTTCCCTTTTTGTACTTATGCAAAAGAGATTTTTGCGTTTGTAATAAATTTGTTTTTGCCCTGCCCATACGAAAGAGTTTTTGTGTCTGGGGATTTATGCAAAAGAAATTTTAGCGCCTTGATATACCCATACGAAAGAAATTTCGTGCCAAGGAGCTTGTGGAAAGAGATTTCACGTCTTGATGTACCCAAACGAAAGAAATTTTGTGTTAGGAAGCTTATGCGAAATATTTTTCGCGTCTTGATGAGGTATGCAGTGATGTCACTACGCACCCGTCTGTTCTGACTCCTCCCGATGGGACGTGACGGAGCGAAGCAGAGCACGCTGGCCCACCTTGTCAGCTTTTGACCAGAAACGATAGGTCGCATCCGGGTTTTCCGTGAGCCACGCGCTGTAAATGCGCACAATCTTTTGTAAAGATCGTGCCAGAGTAACCGCTCGCGCCGCTTCGTTTCCGCTTCGCGCATGGCGGCCGTGATGGGTGCCACGTTGCCAAATCCACGGTCTGGATCAGTGCGGCCTGTGTATAAATATTTACCCTTAGGAGATGGGTAAATCTTCTGGCCCTTTGCTCATCTTCTTCTCCTCGCGCATACCTCCTGTTCTGTAAGCACAAGAGAGCTCCCATGGCGGGCGGGAAGAAACGCAGTGCTGCCGCGTCGTCCTCGAAGGAGGTGGGAGACGCTTCCGGGCCGCCTCTCGTGAGAACGGGCGATTGGCGCGCTGCCAACACGACCAAGAACAGCATCGCCGAGATGCAACGGGAAGGACTGCTCCCGCCTGACACTGACAAGCGCGTGCACTTGTCCAAGAAAGAAGAGGTACCCAATCCTCACATGAACGAGCGCGTGTTCTTCGCGGAGCACGTCTCGCGCGGTCTCTCTCTTCCTCTACACCCTTTTCTCCTCGGGTTGCTGTATGTCTACGGCATACAGCTCCACGACCTGCCTCCAAACGCGATTCAGCACATATCGTGCTTTGCGAGTGCTTTCTGGGTATCCGTCCGCACTGGGGCCTCTGGAAGGCCCTCTTCAAGGTACGGATCTTCCGGGAGAGAGCGCAACCAGGCGAGAAGCTGGGGGAGCCGTTGCGTACCGGAGGCTTCGGGATCTAGGCGAGAACTGACATCCCCTACATGGAGATATATTTCGTCGACTCGGCGCGAGGGTGGTGGAAGAAATGGTTCTACGTCATCGACAACAGCGCGGGTGGAGCCCCTGAATTCCACCCATTCGCCATTCTGAAGCGGAGGAAGTCCTGGTCACACAAGATCACCGATGAAGACAACAAGATTGTATTCCCCCTACTCGCGAAGCTGGCGAGCTTCCGCGACAAGGCGTTGGGTGTTCTTGAATGGAATACACGTAGAGAGTGTGTTTCTTTGATGAAGGATTCAGCCCCTTCAGGCGAGGCCATCCACCATGTGGGAGTACCAGGGCACCCAGGACCCGAGCCGCGCCTGCGAAGACATTCTCTCGAATGCTAAGTTCGAGAAAAAGATCGCGGACATCACCAAGCTGAAGAAAGGAGAGGCCTACTCGGCCTGTTCTCTCGAGTCATTCGAGGCTGTGAAACCTCCCCCAGCTGAGGTGAGTTTCTTCTTATTCTTCTTTGGTCTCTTTCTAGTCCGAAATTTTTTCGACTGAAGTTCTTCTCTCTTTTTCCTCTTTTGTTTCCGTAGAGCTTGAAGGTGGCGACGTGCTACCCGCCAGTTTCGGCTGAAGATGCCTCAGACCTTCTGGCGAGTAACGTCGAGGCTCCTCTCGAAATTAGTGTCGCAGAAGCCGATTCGAGCTCCGAGCGCGACTCTATGGACGACGGGGAGAAGTCGGGTAGCGACCAACTCCATCACTGCAAGCGCCGCAGGCACGAGGATGACGAAGTCACTTCCAAGGATAGTTCCTTGGGTGATGGGTCCACCAAGGCGACCGAGCCTCTCCAGGTGCCTCCTCTTCGTACGGGTCCACCTCTTGGTCGTCCACCGAAGGTTTCCACCGCCTGGAACGTGGACGTTCTGGATGATGACGACGAGGATGAGTAAGTCTTCTGTGTTTCACCTTTAGTCGCAAATTTTCTTTCCCGTTCCTTGTTCTTTATTCTGATTTCGCTTTCAACAGCAGCCTTGCGACTATTAGTCCTGGCCGGTTTGCTTCTTCGCTTCCTTCCGTGAAGAGAAAAGAAGTAGCCGCGACTGAAGCTGCAGTTGTTGAGGCCGCCCGAAGATCTCCAAGTCCTGCGAGAGCAACCGCCACTCCGGAGTACGAACTGCCCAGCTTTGCGGATGGAGCGTCCGTGAGTAAGGAAGTTTCGGGCAGCTCAGCAGAGCCTTTGTCTACCGCTCATGGCAAAGTAAGGGTCATTTTGGATTGTGGCCGGTGGTAGCCATACCAAAACTTTGGCGTTGACTAGTGGCATGAGCTGTCGTTTGGATCGAAGCCCTACTACGCAAGCCACGCCAAAATATTGGCCAGCACGGACGATTTTGCACCCACGCGCGGCCAAAATTGGGGCGAGCAAATCCCACACCAAAATTTTGGCTTGCCCTAGATTTGGTAGGGTGGGTCTGGGCACAAACCAAACAGCCCCTAAGTCCACTTGTCTTTTCCTTACTCGTTCGAAATTTTATCGGGTGCACGGCAGTGCTCCCGATGGGAGTAGCCCTCGAGTCTGTGGTTAATTGCTTGCAGTTGGCCACATGCTCAAGTCGAAGTCTTCTCCTCCTTTCTTATTGAATTATATCGGGTGCACGGCAGTGCTCCCGATGGGAGTAGCCCCCGAGGCTACATTCGACTGTGTACAGTCGTGTGTAGGCTCAAGTAATACCTTTTTTGACTCGAATTTTTGTCTTGGCTTTTTGCAAGCTCTCCTCGACTCCCTCGCTGCTTTCGGGCGCCGAGTACTTTCGGCCGAAGTGGACTGCATCTCCCTTAGGGCAGATCGCGACCGGCTTGTCCAAGACGACCGTTATCTTCAAGGTAGGCTAGTACGCCATTCTTCGTCTTCATTGTTTCTCTTTGATTGTAAAGGTTGCTCCAGCCGTATGCTTTGTCCTGCAGACGAAGTCACCCGCCTGAAAACTGAAAAAGTTGAAGCTGTCGCTCGGGTGAAAACCCTTGAGGCGGAGTTGGAATCCTCCCGTAAGGAGTTGGAAACCACTCGCAAGCATTCGGTCGATCTTGAGGGGAGCTTCGAAAAGGCTCAGGAAGCGCTGAAGCAGATGGAGGAGGCGGGTGCCAAGCATGACTGCGATCTTGTCGACCCCATTCGTCCTTCGGCTCAGAAGCTTGCGGGTAAGTTGTGTTTCGCCTTTCTTGTACCTTGGTTTGAATTTATCCTGCTTTCGTAGAGATTTAATCTGTCTTTGTTCCAGACGCCCTTGGGATTGGACTGGAGTTGCCTGGAAACTAGCGACTGGATGCCCTCACGGATTCTTTCCTGGGTGATGAAGATCTTCTCCATGGGTACTCAGTCGCCCAGTCCGAGTGCGGGGCCAGGATGGCTATTCAATTTGCCTTGGCGCATGGAGTCTCGGATGACCTGGAG
The DNA here is from genome assembly GCA_028641055.1 of Alopecurus myosuroides. Classification (NCBI taxonomy): domain Eukaryota; kingdom Viridiplantae; phylum Streptophyta; class Magnoliopsida; order Poales; family Poaceae; genus Alopecurus; species Alopecurus myosuroides. The sequence continues at coordinate 395,974,646 of CM054058.1, read as the reverse complement.
AAGGTGAATTCGAGTGTTCCTTACGATGCCGATGGCAAAAAGGTAGCACTCCGTCCTTTTGGCGCTCGTGCTGAAGTCCTCGCGAAGATACTTTCTGAGGTGCTCGCTCGTGCTAGTCGCAAGAGGCACCCTTCCGCGAGTGGAACTACTTCTGCAACCCCCTAGGATAGTTCTTTATTTCCTTTTGCTTGTCGATGTAATGAACCTTGGGATGTATTCTCGTATTTTATATTGCGTAATCAAAGTGTTTTCTGAAATCCAGAGTGTCTGATTGTTGCGCCTTACTTTTATATGCTCCCGATGGAAGTAGCCCCCGAGCACCCGAGAAATGGGTGATATGTTCTCGAGTGGGGTCTTGTGATTTTTCTGAACTTTCTTCTTTTCTTTCCAGGCAGTGGATCCCAGCGTAGATTCCTCGAGTAGGTCTGCTTCGCAGGTTAATGCCCTTATTGCTGCTGCTAGCACATTTGCATCACTCCGTGACCGTGTTGCGGATGGTGAGCGCAAGTTGAAAGCTCTGCGAGGTGTGGCCGATGTTGCCAAGTCGAAGCACAAACATGCTGCGGAGCGTGAGCAGTTTGTGATGGAAGAACTAGAGGCTGTTGCCAAGGGCATGCTCTGTAAGTTTGCGAGCCCCCGAGTACTTTGTCATTGGTTCCTCTCTTTGTTTTGACGCTTTTATCGTCCTTGCAGTTGTTGAACCTGACAGAGTCTATGAGACCCATTAGGTGAATAATCACATTATTCACGAGTCGAGTAGCCCCAAGCCTCATGCGAGTGAGTTCTGGTCTGACCGCAAGCGAGGCTTTATCCTTGCTACCCTGAAGTATCGGGCGAGGCATGCGCAAGTAATCATCGAGTCTTGTCGCGAGGCCTTGTCTTCTGTCCATCAGACATTTTACCCTTTGGGTGTTGTCCCCGATAGTTTGAGTAGCTTGCTTAGGATGTTCCGTCGGGTGGGGGAGGTTCGAGAGTGCGTACGCCAACAACTTGTCGGTGGAGCCCAAGTGGCACTTGCCTTCGTTCGGCTGTGGCACGTGTAACATCCCAAGTATGAAAAATAGTCATTAGAATGTTTGCTCTCTGTTATTTTATGTTTTGCATCATGGCATCATGTTGATTGCATTTGTTTTGTTTGTTTTCCATTTGTTATTCTCTGTTTTGCTTTGTTTTCCAACTGTTTTCATTTGTTTTCCTTTGTTTTCTATTTGAATTTCAAATCAAATTTCAAACCTTTTGTTTCATCCTTGTGATGTTACAATTTCCAAAATGATATTTCAAATCAAAACAATCATTTGTTTCCATTAAAGTTGTGATTCCAAAAACTGTTGTTTTGTTTCTATCAAAAATTCATTTAATATCAAACCCTTTTCAAATTCATTTGCATTTCCAAAACAGCAACCCTTTTGAAAATTATGAAAATGACAAAGCACATTCATCTTTTGTCCCATTAAACTAAGGTTCAAACTAATTTAAAATTGTTGCTTTCAATATTTCACTTAATACCCAAAATTCATTTAAATTGCATTCCAACTCATTTAATTTTCCAAACAACAACCATTTGAATCAATGAAACAAAACACTCCAATCAACTTGTTGCAAAATGACTTGAGGGCCCCAAAAACTAATTATGTGTTTCCTTTTAATAATAACTCACTTAATCTCAAAATAATTCAAATTTCAATCAATTACAAAACAACACTTTTATTTTGAATCTTTTTGAAAACCAAACTTGACAAGTTGTTAATATTACCTAATTAATCAATACCAAATTTATTCTAAAATTTTCCAACATCTACAACCTTTCTATTTCTCTTCCTATTCATGTTTCAGCAAAAAAATATAATTGGAACAAAAAAAAATAAACAGAGCAAAGGGAGAGAGAGAGCACCTAGGCCCAGCCCAATTTTTCTCCCAGGCCCATACCCTTTTCTTCAACCTCGGTACGGACTTCATCCCTTCTGTCCAAGTATACAGAGAATGGAGGAACGGTGATCTCCACCTCCCCCCTCCCTATAACTCCATGCCCCTGCCCTAGGGTTCCCCTAACCCTAGTTCTCTCCCTCCTTCTTCCCTCTCACCGCCTCCATCTCTCCTCCCACCTACAACTCCTTCTCTGTATCTCCACTGTAATTGAACCTGTACCGAAATTCCCTCCGTCTTTCCCCGGCGATCGCCGGAGTTGTGGTCGTCCTCCGAGCGCGCTGGGGCCGGGAATGGAACCCCCCGGCCCCCTCTTCCTACTCCACCCCTCGGCGGTGGCCGGGAGGGCCCGTGGCGCCGACGCCATCCCCTTCATGTCGCCGCCAACCTTCTGCATCGTCCCTGTCCGCCCTGCTCCTGCTACAGGTCGAGGTGAGCGCCTCCCTCCGTCTCCCCTCGTCTCTCTCCCTTCCCTCCCTCTCGCATCTCGGCCAGCAGCCCCACAGCAGCCCGCAACCGCAGCGCCACCCCGGCGAACGCACAACAGCATCGAGCTGCAGCTCGCCGGCAGCGATCTGCTATGTCCGCCCAATGTTCAGTACGTGCAGAATTTCAGTTAAACTCCCGCGCACCTACACCTTATCCACCCCCGATACCCTTCCTATCCACAAGCCAGCGCACCACCCCAGTGGTCAACACCCCTTGCGCCTAACCCACAGGTGCTGGGTTCGATCTCCCCTCCCCACACCTTTTTAATCTCTGTTCTTTTCTTTTTCTGCCCGCAGCTCAGAAAGACAGATCTGATCAATTACTTCTAAATTCCATATAAAATTGAATATCACTCCAATTTGAATGATTCAAAATCCTGTGGTTTCATAATTTTGTGCTCCTTCTAGTAATGTCAAGTTTGCAACATGTTTCTGTAACAATTTTTGCACTAAATAATTAATTACTGAAAATGCAATAAAATTTGGAAACTTTGGAATTTCATAACTTTAGTTCTACTCATCCAAATTAAGTAAACTTGGGCTCTAAAAATTTTTCTTAACAAAATCTACACATTGGTATTTTATTTGGTCACAATTGAATTAATTTTGAACATGTTTTCCTCTGTTTACTCAAAAGGGCAGAATAAGACTATTTATGGAAAATTGCATAATAAATTCATTAATAACCCAAAAATTATGTTTGATAGCTCAAAATGTTCAATGAAACCTTTGCTACATGTTTTCAACCTTTTCAATGCAATTTGTTACTGTTTTGAATATTTTAAATTGGTGCAATATTTAAAAACTTGCTTAATTCACTTAAACTTGCAAAATTCATAACTTGGGCATAAAGATTCCAAATTCCACAAACTAAATATGTTTTCCAATCAACTTTTCATGTACTTTCCAAATATAAATTTTGTTTGCTGTTTTGAATAATTTAAATTGCTGAAAACAACTGTTTCTTTTTTATTGCATTTAAAATTGCCAAAATAATAACTTGCTCATTTTAAATCTAATTTCCACAAATGAAATATGTTTTCCATGCAAAATTAAACCCTCTCTCCAAATATAAAATTTGTTCCATGTTTTGAATAATTAAAATTGGTTAAATAATTTAAACCTTATTTAAATCATTTAAAATTGTTAAATTCATAACTTGGTCAAATTAATTTCTTTTGGGACATATAAAATATGTTTTCCAACCCTAAAAGTATTAACTTTTCAAATATGACTTCATCTAATGTTGTGCACAAATAAAACTTCAAATAAGTTCATGTTTGGATTAAATTCAATTAACACTTGTTCAAACTTGTTTAATTCATAAGTAATTCATCCTAATTCCCTTTTCAATATTTGAAACATGTATTCCACCTAAAATTGTGTGTTCTTATCAAATATGAACTTTGTTATCTGTTTTGAACAATTTAAAGTGGTGAAAACAACAAATGCTTGTGTGAAACATTTAAGAAACCAAACTTTCTTAACTTAATAAACAAATTTTCAAAATTGGTAAACCTTATTTCTATTTGTTTCTATTGTTGTTATTTTGCTGTTTTCCTCATCCATGCATCATGCTAATTCACTTACACATGATGGTTAGTTGTAAAACAATTAATTCAACCATAATTCATGGGCTTTCCATATGAAATCCAATTGCATATGGGTCCATTTAACCATGTTGCTATCTTGTCAACTAGTTTATTTCCATGCATCAATTAAATTGCCATGCATCATCCCATGTTTGTGCATTATGCCATGTTATTGATTGTTTCTCTCTGCGTTGTTTGTTTGCTTCTTCTCGGATAAACGACGACGTTGAGACCGACGATACTTACGACACCCCTTCTAAGGATCTAGCTCAGTACCAGGCTGCTGAGTTTGCAGGCAAGTATTCACTCACATGAACCATTGTGTTCCTTTCAACATTGGATACCGATACTTTCCGTTGTCTATTCTGCTAGCCTTTTGAATCGTTGCTTCTGTTACGAACCTATCACATGTATCCTTTAACCCTGATATTGCCTCACCTCCACTCCCATAACCCCGTTGTTTGAGCCCGTGTCTTACTAGCATGCTTAGGGTTGTTTTGCTCGAGTCTGTTACCCGTTACTTTCTGTTACTATTTCATCATGTTCTGGGGCTCGATGTTAAACAACAACTTGTTAATTTTGAGGTAATAATAATTTGCTGATAAGGCACCGGCAGGAGGCCCGGCGTGGTTTTGAGGCCTGCTAGTGTCGACCCTAATAGGAAAAGGGTCTTGTCTACTGATCCATGATGAGCGCACTAACCGCATGTGGGAAGCGAGTATGGGCGCCCCCCTCAATTTGACTCGATTCACATCTCGTCCAAATCGCCACACTTAGTTCGGGCTTTCCATTTGCTGCACGCATATGCAGGTACGAACCCTTGGCGCCAGGGTGGAACTTTTGTAGTCGGCATTTAGGGCGGCGTGGTCTTCCAGTGCTATGAGGGTCCCCTTTTCTTCGTGGGGCTCGATTAGCCGCGCACGCACAGCACGTGGTGCTTTGGGCTTGATGCGAAGAAGAGTTGAGTTGTGTAGAGTGCCCCGCTTGGTGGGAGGCATCCCGTATTGCGGGTTATTCTTGCGTGTACGGCCAAATTGGTGCAACCCTGCAGGGATAAATCTTCTCGAGAAGCCGTATTTTCCGCGGTTATGGATTACTTGGTGAAAGTACTGGCTAACAAGTACTCAGGACAACTTACACCTAACTAATGATAACTTGGCTAGTAATAGTCTTATTGACACAATAACCTGAACCATCGTTAATCCAACTGCGTGAGTTATCCTCGGATTGCTTCTTTGGATAAGGGGCGAGATCCAGGATGGGTTTGTTTGGAGTTAGTTATTAGTTGGTTCCGATACGCTATCTTATCCCTTTTCTGATAGCCGGAAGTTATAGCAACTCTGTAGTTGGTTAGAGCAGCCAGTTGCAGCATCTTATATATCCCCTTCCTTCCGTTGAACCCAAAGCATCTATGCTTGGTGTTGACGGGTTACACTTTGGTGAACTGTGAGTCTTGCTTGCCAGTACGTTTATGTACTGACCCCTTTGGGGCTGTGGTTTCCGCAGACCTACGTTTCCGAGGATCCCCATGGTGGCTACTACGTGGAGTTCGACGAGACTGCTGACGAGTAGATAGCGGACCCGGGCAGGATCCGAGACTTCGTGGATGGGCTCCGTCTTTTCGTTTCCGGCCTCTTAGGCCTATTTGGATCTTGTCTGTACTCAGACATGTTGAATGCTTCCGCTGTGATGTAATGATGATATGTTGGGACATGTGTCCTCTGAATGATTGTATTTTCTATCTCTGCTCTAATGAGGGCTATTTGCAACTTATTTCACTCTTTTGTGTCGTAGAGATCTGTTGTGATATCACTTGTTCAAACGCCGTTGACGTACCATGTGTGTATGGTTTGAAGTACGTCAATGGAAGTGTCCTGATTTTTATGGGATAGTTTACATCGACGGTGGATAGTAGAGATTGGTTATCACACATAAGTGTTGGCCTACTCGTAAGAGGACGCGGGAGCCGGTAAGCCCCGTAATCCAATCATCTACTATTCAGTTCGGAACGGTGAGTATCCCCTAGAAGTCCGGGTGCGACAAATGGTATCAGAGCCTGTCTGCCTGTAGGATCCCTTTTTACTGGTCGCAGTTGAGTCTAGAAACTATTTTGTAGCTATATAGGAAAAATGAAACGTGAGAGTAGGAATTCTGTTCTTTTTCTTCTTTCCCCACCCACCCTCCCTTTTCTGGTAAGGAAGTGCAACGCTGTTTTCCCTTCTCATCTAAACTTTCAAGTTAGGATTTCACATATTCTGGTTTCTCTAGGATGGTTATATCTACTAGACCATAGGAATGGAGGTGGTTGTGACATGATTTATCATGTTGCCTACTCACGATTGAGAACGGAGGCGTGTAAGCCCCGGAAGCAAATCCTCTATTCCTTAAGCAGTAGATATTGATCCTTTAGAAGCCCGAATGGGTTTTCCGTAGTACCTTAGGAGTGTTTTGTTCTCGTTTTCCCGGTGTTACTTCAATATCCAGTTCTTCTCAACATCCTTTTCGTCCGTTGAAATCTTCTTGTTATTTTCCATTTCGGTTCTTCTACCGGTGTCTAATCAAAACTTCCCAAATATCAAGTCTATCTGGCCAGAAAGGTTGTTGTTGTTTCGAAAACTACCAGGCTATGAGAGCTGGCATTCCTATCACCTGGGGTTGTTTCGAGGAAGCATTCCTGAATCACCACATTCCAGATAGTCTATCCTCCAAAACAATCAAGTTCTATTCAACTATACACCCTCGATACAAAACCTCTCCCTTTACTTGAAAATGTTCCGGTGGTTTCCAAATTCCCTGACGTCTTCCAGAAGAGTTGCCAGGATTGCCTGTCATGTTGAACTTCCACAAAACTATCCAAGGTGCACGATGTGTTTCGCAAGAAGTATTCGGCCTTTTCTTTTCTCAGTAGGAATCTCGGGGCGCGATTCCTTCAAGGGGGGGCGTTTTGTAACATCCCAAGTATGAAAAATAGCCATTAGAATGTTTGCTCTCTGTTATTTTATGTTTTGCATCATGGCATCATGTTGATTGCATTTGTTTTGTTTGTTTTCCATTTGTTATTCTCTGTTTTGCTTTGTTTTCCAACTGTTTTCATTTGTTTTCCTTTGTTTTCTATTTGAATTTCAAATCAAATTTCAAACCTTTTGTTTCATCCTTGTGATGTTACAATTTCCAAAATGATATTTCAAATCAAAACAATCATTTGTTTCCATTAAAGTTGTGATTCCAAAAACTGTTGTTTTGTTTCTATCAAAAATTCATTTAATATCAAACCCTTTTCAAATTCATTTGCATTTCCAAAACAGCAACCCTTTTGAAAATTATGAAAATGACAAAGCACATTCATCTTTTGTCCCATTAAACTAAGGTTCAAACTAATTTAAAATTGTTGCTTTCAATATTTCACTTAATACCCAAAATTCATTTAAATTGCATTCCAACTCATTTAATTTTCCAAACAACAACCATTTGAATCAATGAAACAAAACACTCCAATCAACTTGTTGCAAAATGACTTGAGGGCCCCAAAAACTAATTATGTGTTTCCTTTTAATAATAACTCACTTAATCTCAAAATAATTCAAATTTCAATCAATTACAAAACAACACTTTTATTTTGAATCTTTTTGAAAACCAGACTTGACAAGTTGTTAATATTACCTAATTAATCAATACCAAATTTATTCTAAAATTTTCCAACATCTCCAACCTTTCTATTTCTCTTCCTATTCATGTTTCAGCAAAAAAATATAATTGGAACAAAAAAAAAACAGAGCAAAGGGAGAGAGAGAGCACCTAGGCCCAGCCCAATTTTTCTCCCAGGCCCATACCCTTTTCTTCAACCTCGGTACGGACTTCATCCCTTCTGTCCACGTATACAGAGAATGGAGGAACGGTGATCTCCACCTCCCCCCCTCCCTATAACTCCATGCCCCTGCCCTAGGGTTCCCCTAACCCTAGTTCCCTCCCTCCTTCTTCCCTCTCACCGCCTCCATCTCTCCTCCCACCTAAAACTCCTTCTTCTCTGTATCTCCACTGTAATTGAACCTGTACCGAAATTCCCTCCGTCTTTCCCCGGCGATCGCCGGAGTTGTGGTCGTCCTCCGAGCGCGCTGGGGCCGGGAATGGAACCCCCCCGGCCCCCTCTTCCTCCTCCACCCCTCGGCGGTGGCCGGGAGGGCCCGTGGCACCGGCGCCATCCCCTTCATGTCGCCGCCAACCTCCTGCATCGTCCCTGTCCGCCCTGCTCCTGCTACAGGTCGAGGTGAGCGCCTCCCTCCGTCTCCCCTCGTCTCTCTCCCTTCCCTCCCTCTCGCATCTCGGCCAGCAGCCCCACAGCAGCCCGCAACCGCAGCGCCACCCCGGCGCACGCACAGCAGCATCGAGCTGCAGCTCACCGGCAGCGATCTGCTCTGTCCGCCCAATGTTCAGTACGTGCAGAATTTCAGTTAAACTCCCGCGCACCTACACCTTATCCACCCCCGATACCCTTCCTATCCACAAGCCAGCGCACCACCCCAGTGGTCAACACCCCTTGCGCCTAACCCACAGGTGCTGGGTTCGATCCCCCCTCCCCACACCTTTTTAATCTCTGTTTTTTTTTCTTTTTCTGCCCGCAGCTCAGAAAGACAGATCTGATCAATTGCTTCTAAATTCCATATAAAATTGAATATAACTCCAATTTGAATGATTCAAAATCCTGTGGTTTCATAATTTTGTGCTCCTTCTAGTAATGTCAAGTTTGCAACATGTTTCTGTAACAATTTTTGCACTAAATAATTAATTACTGAAAATGCAATAAAATTTGGAAACTTTGGAATTTCATAACTTTAGTTCTACTCATCCAAATTAAGCAAACTTGGGCTCTAAAAATTTGTCTTAACAAAATCTACACATTGGTATTTTATTTGGTCACAATTGAATTAATTTTGAACATGTTTTCCTCTGTTTACTCAAAAGGGCAGAATAAGACTATTTATGGAAAATTGCATAATAAATTCATTAATAACCCAAAAATTATGTTTGATAGCTCAAAATGTTCAATGAAACCTTTGCTACATGTTTTCAACCTTTTCAATGCAATTTGTTACTGTTTTGAATATTTTAAATTGGTGCAATATTTAAAAACTTGCTTAATTCACTTAAACTTGCAAAATTCATAACTTGGGCATAAAGATTCCAAATTCCACAAACTAAATACGTTTTCCAATCAACTTTTCGTGTACTTTCCAAATATAAATTTTGTTTGCTGTTTTGAATAATTTAAATTGCTGAAAACAACTGTTTCTTATTTATTGCATTTAAAATTGCCAAAATAATAACTTGCTCATTTTAAATCCAATTTCCACAAATGAAATATGTTTTCCATGCAAAATTAAACCCTCTCTCCAAATATAAAATTTGTTCCATGTTTTGAATAATTAAAATTGGTTAAATAATTTAAACCTTGTTTAAATCATTTAAAATTGTTAAATTCATAACTTGGTCAAATTAATTTCTTTTGGGACATATAAAATATGTTTTCCAACCCTAAAAGTATAAACTTTTCAAATATGACTTCATATAATGTTGTGCACAAATAAAACTTCAAATAAGTTCATGTTTGGATTAAATTCAATTAACACTTGTTCAAACTTGTTTAATTCATAAGTAATTCATCCTAATTCCCTTTTCAATATTTGAAACATGTATTCCACCTAAAATTGTGTGTTCTTATCAAATATGAACTTTGTTATCTGTTTTGAACAATTTAAAGTGGTGAAAACAACAAATGCTTGTGTGAAACCTTTAAGAAACCAAACGTTCTTAACTTAATAAACAAATTTTCAAAATTGGTAAACCTTATTTCTATTTGTTTCTATTGTTGTTATTTTGCTGTTTTCCTCATCCATGCATCATGCTAATTCACTTACACATGATGGTTAGTTGTAAAACAATTAATTCAACCATAATTCATGGGCTTTCCATATGCAATCCAATTGCATATGGGTCCATTTAATTATGTTGCTATCTTGTCAACTAGTTTATTTCCATGCATCAATTAAATTGCCATGCATCATCCCATGTTTGTGCATTATGCCATGTTATTGATTGTTTCTCTCTGCGTTGTTTGTTTGCTTCTTCTCGGATAAACGACGACGTTGAGACCGACGATACTTACGACACCCCTTCTAAGGATCTAGCTCAGTACCAGGCTGCTGAGTTTGCAGGCAAGTATTCACTCACATGAACCATTGTGTTCCTTTCAACATTGGATACCGATACTTTCCGTTGTCTATTCTGCTAGCCTTTTGAATCGTTGCTTCTGTTACGAACCTATCACATGTATCCTTTAACCCTGATATTGCCTCACCTCCACTCCCATAACCCCGTTGTTTGAGCCCGTGTCTTACTAGCATGCTTAGGGTTGTTTTGCTCGAGTCTGTTACCCGTTACTTTCTGTTACTATTTCATTATGTTCTGGGGCTCGATGTTAAACAACAACCTGTTAATTTTGAGGTAATAATAATTTGCTGATAAGGCACCGGCAGGAGGCCCGGCGTGGTTTTGAGGCCTGCTAGTGTCGACCCTAATAGGAAAAGGGTCTTGTCTACTGATCCATGATGAGCGCACTAACCGCATGTGGGAAGCGAGTATGGGCGCCCCCCTCAATTTGACTCGATTCGCATCTCGTCCAAATCGCCACACTTAGTTCGTGCTTTCCATTTGCTGCACGCATATGCAGGTACGAACCCTTGGCGCCAGGGTGGAACTTTTTGTAGTCGGCATTTAGGGCGGCGTGGTCTTCCAGTGCTATGAGGGTCCCCTTTTCTTCGTGGGGCTCGATTAGCCGCGCACGCACAACACGTGGTGCTTTGGGCTTGATGCGAAGAAGAGTTGAGTTGTGTAGAGTGCCCCGCTTGGTGGGAGGCATCCCGTCTGGCGGGTTATTCTTGCGTGTACGGCCAAATTGGTGCAACCCTGCAGGGATAAATCTTCTCGAGAAGCCGTGTTTTCCGCGGTTATGGATTACTTGGTGAAAGTACTGGCTAACAAGTACTCAGGACAACTTACACCTAACTAATGATAACTTGGCTAGTAATAGTCTTATTGACACAATAACCTGAACCATCATTAATCCAACTGCGTGAGTTATCCTCGGATTGCTTCTTTGGATAAGGGGCGAGATCCAGGATGGGTTTGTTTGGAGTTAGTTATTAGTTGGTTCCGATACGCTATCTTATCCCTTTTCTGATAGCCGGAAGTTATAGCAACTCTGTAGTTGGTTAGAGCAGCCAGTTGCAGCATCTTTTATATCCCCTTCCTTCCGTTGAACCCAAAGCATCTATGCTTGGTGTTGACGGGTTACACTTTGGTGAACTGTGAGTCTTGCTTGCCAGTACGTTTATGTACTGACCCCTTTGGGGCTGTGGTTTCCACAGACCTACGTTTCCGAGGATCCCCATGGTGGCTACTACGTGGAGTTCGACGAGACTGCTGACGAGTAGATAGCGGACCCGGGCAGGATCCGAGACTTCGTGGATGGGCTCCGTCTTTTCGTTTCCGGCCTCTTAGGCCTATTTGGATCTTGTCTGTACTCAGACATGTTGAATGCTTCCGCTGTGATGTAATGATGATATGTTGGGACATGTGTCCTCTGAATGATTGTATTTGCTATCTCTGCTCTAATGAGGGCTATTTGCAACTTATTTCACTCTTTTGTGTCGTAGAGATCTGTTGTGATATCACTTGTTCAAACGCCGTTGACGTACCATGTGTGTATGGTTTGAAGTACGTCAATGGAAGTGTCCTGATTTCTATGGGATAGTTTACATCGACGGTGGATAGTAGAGATTGGTTGTCACACATAAGTGTTGGCCTACTCGTAAGAGGACGCGGGATCCGGTAAGCCCCGTAATCCAATCATCTACTATTCAGTTCGGAACGGTGAGTATCCCCTAGAAGTCCGGGTGCGACAGCACCCTGAGGTCAACTTCCTTTCTGTGGCACGGCTTCCTGACTCGAGAGGTGCACCAGTGGATTTTCTCCTCATTATGCGGCCGTGCGTCCTACAACGGAGCAGATTGTTCGGCCGACTTCCGAGGAGATTGATAAAATACTCGCAGATGAGGCCGCTCGCCGTTAAATGTAATTTCAAGATGTAAATATCTTGTTGTAAGGTGTTTTGAAGGTGTAAACCTTGTGACCTTGTATATTACGTTTGATGTTTTTTTAAGGTGTTTATAAGGTGTGGACCTTGTTGTAACTTGTATTGTTTTTATCGAGTGATGTTACTCGAAGGTATGTGATAATGCTAGTTAAGCGTAGCCCCCGTGTGTTTGGAGTGTGTACCTATCGGTTTAGCATGTTTAAAGAAAACAAAAAGTCTCGATTGCTATGGTTGAGAAACCATGTATTTATTGATATGGCTGAGAAGCCATGTGTTTGGTCGAGCTACAGCGTGGCTGGTACAGCCTTATTTCTTGCGAGTAGGATAATCCTAGGGGTAGAACTTGCGGAGATGCGCAACGTTCCACGGGTTGGAGTAGATACCACCGGTCTTCGGGTTCTTCAATCGATAGGCGCCTCCTGGGATAACTTCATGTATTATGAAGGGTCCTTCCCATGGTGGCTCGAGCATGTGTCCTTCCTTTTGTTTGAGCCACAACACCAGGTCTCCTACCACGAAAGATCAGTGGCGTATACGGAGACTGTGATAGTTGCGCAGTGATTGCTGGTATACTGCGGATATTGCGAGTGCAATATCCCGAATCTCATCAAGTGCGTCCACGTCTTCTGCGAGTGTCCTGTTTGAGGTTTCTTCGTTGTATGCAATGACTCGTGGAGCACTGAATTTGACGTCTTTGGGTAGGACGGCTTCAACACCGTATACCATGAAAAATGGCGTATAGTTTGTTGACCGATTTGGTGTTGTGCGTAGGCTCCACAGTACTGATGGTAGTTCTTCGGCCCAGTGCCCTGCTGCTGGTTGCAACTGATCTAACATCCGCTTCTTTAGGCTAGCCGAAACTAATCCGTTAGATCGTTCGACTTGACCATTGGTTTGTGGGTGAGCTACCGAGGCAAAATTGAGGGTGATTCCCTTCTCCTCGCAGAATTCCTGTGTTTCCTTGGCTATAAAGTTGATGCCGTTGTCTGTGATGATGTTGTGTGGCACGCCGAATCTACACATGATGGAGTCGAGGAATCGCACGGTGCACTGGGCGTGCGCGGAGGTGACTAGCATGGCCTCTATCCATTTTGTGAATTTGTCGACTACCACGAGCAGGTGTGTGTATCCTTCAGGTGTTGACTTGCGCAGCGGTCCCACCATGTCGAGCCCCCATTGGGCGAAGGGTCAGGCGATGGGAATCATGTGCAGTTTCGTTGCAGGGATATGCGGCTTGAGCGCAAACCTTTGGCAGGCGTTGCATCTGTCGACTAGGTCTTTGGCGTCTCTTGCTGCTGTGAGCCAGTAGAATCCTGCCCTGAAGGCCTTGCCCATGATGGCTCTCCAACTGGCGTGGTGGCCGCAGTCTCCTTGGTGTATATCCCGGAGCAATTCCTTGCCGTCCTCGGGTGCTATGAATCTCTGCAATATCCCTGATATGCTTTGCTTGTATAGCTCGTCGTTGATCACCCAAAAGGATTTGCTGCACCGTACTATTTGTCGTGCCTCGCAAATGTCTGCTGGGAGCTGTTTGTTGGACAAGTAGTCGAGGTATTTCTGCGTTCAGACTGGCTCGACCAGAAAAACATGCCTTGAAATATTGTGGATGAGCTCGATCATAGCAAATTGCAGGCTGTCATCTGTTTCCACTGCTGCGGGTGTTCTTGCTGGCTTTCTGACCTTGACTGATCGCTTGATCATTCGTTCGAAGTAAATTCCTGGAGGGATGGGGGCGTTTGTTGACCCCATGTTGGCCAACTTGTCTGCTTCCTTGTTGCTTGATCGCGCGATGTGCTTCAGTTCGCACCCTTTGAAACTTCCTTCGAGTAGATTGTACATGTTACGATAAGCGACCATGTTATCCGCGATAGCATCGCACTCCTTCATCGTCTCCTGCATGATGAGATTTGAGTCTCCATATATCATCAATTGGGTGGCTCCGTAGGCGATCACCATTTTCATGCCGTGTAGGAGGGCCTCATACTCCGCGTCGTTGTTGGACGCGGGGTCATCAGGAGGGAAATCCAGTCGCAGGACGTATTGCAGCTTGTCGCCTTGGGAAGATATAAGAATAACTACGGCTCCAGCTCCTTCGTTTCTTTTCGACCCGTCGAAGTACATGATCCAGTTGCTCTTGTATTCTGGGGGTCCTGGTGTTTGCAGCTCCGTCCACTCGCTTAGGAATTCCACGACGACTTTGGATTTTACAGAGTTGCGTCCTGCGTATATTATGTCCCAGGCGCCTAGCTCGATGCTCCACTTCGCAATTCTTACGGATGCCATGTGGTTGTTCATGATAGTACCGAGTGATGCGTCATTCAGCACCGTGACGGTATGTTCCTGGAAGTAATGCCTGAGCTTTCGGGCTGTGAGTACTACGCCGTATGCGATCTTCTGATAGTGGGGGTATCGCTGCTTGCATGGCGAAAGCACCTCGCTGATGTAATATATTGGCCGCTGAATACCATAGGCCTTGTGTCGAATCCGCTGTTCGGCAAATCCCTCAGGTGACCCTATCGGGTTTCGAATAGGAGAACTCATGAGCGCTGGTGGCGATCGTCGGCTAAACAGGGGGCAAGATTTACCCAGGTTCGGGGCCCTCGTAGAGGTAAAACCCTTACTCCTGCTTCTGTCGATCTGTATTAATCGAGTAGATCGGTTACAATGATGGTGGCTCAAGTCGAGAGTATGATCTCGAGCTCGAGGCTTTGGTGTTGTGGTGTTTCTTGGTCCTCTACCGGTGGATCTCCTGGCCTTATATAGGTGGCCAGGTCTCAATCCCTACCCGGAGAGGACTCGAACTCTAACCCTATGTCGGTTACAGGTTTCCTAACTTAGCCCGCAAGGTATTGCGGGTGGGCTTCACATGGGCCTTTCGGCGTTCCAAGGGCTCCTCCTCTTGGGCCTTAACCTTGGGCCGGAGATGGGGGTGTCCTTTCCCGTGGGGTCTAATATCCATTCCTTCGTCAGTAGCCCCCGAGCGTTTGCTCGATTGGGATTTTCCAGTCGAGTAGACGGTCAAACTCTTTTGCGTCTTTCACCCTTGGATAACCAGTACTGGTTGATTCTTGTTTGAAGGGTGTGTACCCTGTGTGATGAGTTTTGTACCCGAGTATTGAGTAATGAAAAGTGCCTGTTGGTATGGCTGTTTTTCGCAGAAGGATATGGCGCTGTAGCTTGGCTCTCCCGAAAGTTCAGGGCCAATTAATTGCGACTAGGGCAAAAACAGTTCTGGCCTACACAGATTCGAGACCTCCGACTCGAACCCGATGAGGTGATCGTTGCGATTGGGCCGTAGTGGTCTTACCGAATCGAACTTAACCTATGGGGGTACCCGGCGCGTCCGCTAGGATTTTTCTTCGTGTTGTTGACACGGAATCATACCGGAGGACGCAGCTTGAGTGCGATTCCAGGCCCTCAAGAGAGATCTTTCAGGTCTTACCTTCATATTCGAAAGAATATGACATCTGGATGTACCTAGTCGGCTGAACAATCCAGGTTTATGATGTGCAAACATCGCGTGTATGAGTGGCAGGATCTGCCTACTCGCGTATTTTTGGGTTTATAGTCCCTTGTCCATACAAAAGAGTTTTCGTGTTAGGAGTTTTTATGCCCATATGAAAGAGTTTTCATGTTTGGGATATTGTGCCCATACGAAATAATTTTCGTGTGTAGGGTATTTTTTCCGAAGTTTTTTTCGTGCTTGAACTTTTATATTCGAAGGAGTTTGTCCATACGAAGTTATTTTCGTGCTTGAAATTTCCATTCGAGAGATTCTTCAGCTTGATGATGCACGCTATGACGTCATGGCGCACTTTTATCCTCCCGATGGGACGTGACGGAGTGAGGGCTGGCCCACTTTGTCAGCTTTTTGACCGGAAACGAGACGTCGTTTCCGGTTTTTACGCGAACTGCGCAGTAAATGCCCATGATCCTCCGTTAAGATCGTGGCAGGAAACAGCATCCACCGCCTCCTCGTTTCGTCTTCGCACGTGGTGGCCGCGATGGATGCCACGTGGCGCATCGAGTGGCCAGGATTGAGTATCCCCGTGTATAAATATGGGTCTTGGTGAAGCGGTGAAACTTTCCCAGCCTTCATCTTCCAGTTAATCTTCTTCCTCGCGCTCATCTTCCTTATCCCCTCAAGTTCGTGCTTAGCAGCAATGGAGGGAGGAAAGAAACGCGGCGCTGCCGTTTCGGCGTCAGGAGAAGTTTCGGCACAACCTGCACCGCGCTCGGGCGAGTGGCGTTCGCCCAACACCACGGCGAAAAGCATCAAGGAGATGCAGCGGGAGGGGCTGCTGCAGGCGGAGTCCGAGAAGCGGGTGCGCCTCGGCAAGAAGGAGGAGGTACCCAACCCGCACGCGAACGAACGCATGGTCTTCGCGGACCACGTGTCACGCGGTCTTTCTCTTCCCCTCCATCCATTCCTCGTGGCATTGCTGTATGTCTATGGCATACAGCTCCACGATCTTCCTCCGAATGCAGTGCAGCACATATCATGCTTCATTGTATTCTGCGAATGCTTTTTGGGCATTCGCCCACACTGGGGCCTCTGGAAGGCCCTCTTCAAAGTCCGGATCTTCCGCGAGAAGTCGCGGGTGGAATCTAAGCTTGGCGAGCCACTTCGCACGGGTGGCTTCGGGATTCAAGCGAAATCGGAGAATGGCTACTTCAGCATGTACTTCATCGACTCCGCCCAGGGTTGGAGAAAAAAGTGGTTTTACGTCATCGACAACAGCTCGGGTGGGATCGAGGAATTCCATCCGTTCGCTGTCTTGAAGAGGCGGAAATTCTGGGCGCACAAATTGTCGGCTGAAGAAACCCAGGTCGTCACGCCACTATTCGCAAGGGTGGCAGCCCTCCGTGATCAAGCTGCTGGAGTCGTGCTCAACGGGCTGCACCTGGCGAGTATCTTTCTCAAGCGCAGAATCCAACCTCTGCAGCACAGACCCTCCACGATGTTGGAATACCAAGGCTCTGAGGATCCCAGTCGTGTGAGCCGTGAAGAGCTCTCGAACATCGAGTTCGAGAAAAAGATTGCGGCCATCACCAGCTTGAAGGTGGGAGAAAAATTCCCCGACTGCATGGTCGCAGCCTTTGATGCGTCAAGGCCTCCTCCAACCGAAGTGAGTTTGCCTTTCTTTTCTTATTATTTTTTTTTGTTCTGAATTTTGGTCGACTGCATTTCTTCTGTCTTCTTCTGTAGAGCTTATCCATGGCCACCTGCTACCCTCCAGTATCTGGGGCGGAGGCCTCGGAGTTGTTGGCGAGTAACCTGGACGGCCCAGCCGATACCAGTGTTGCCAACGCTTCTTCGAGTTCCGAGCAAGATTCTTCGGATGACGCAGGGGACTCGAGTGGCGGTCACCGTAAACGCCGTCGAGTGAAAGGTGATGAGGCCACTTCTAAGGACAATTCCTTGGAGGAATCGCCCGGGAAGGAGCCCATCAACGCTACTCCATTGCGTGTCTGCGCCCCTTCCTCTTCATTCCCAGTTATCCAAACCGCTTGGAATGCGGATATGCTGGACGAGGAGGACGACAAAGATGAGTAAGTTTCCTTTCCTGTTCTTTAGTCGAACGTTTTCTTTCGGTGTCTCGTTGACGCTTTGTATTTATTGCAGCCTGCAAGCTATCAGCCCTTGCAGGTACGCCTCTTCCCTTCCTCCCGAAAGGAGCAATAAAACGGGAGCTGCAGGCGAGACTCCTACTGCCGGCACCGTCCAAAATTCTCCGAATGTCGCTCCTGACGCGGCGACTCCAAAGGCTCCAAAAGAGGTGTCGGGCAGCTCGGCGGATCCCCTCTCACTCGCTCAAGGCCAGGTGAACTTCACTGCATGTTTTTTAATGTTCTACCGTCTTTGGATTTGTTATCGGGTGCACGTCAGTGCTCCCGATGGGAGTATCCCCCGAGGCTGTAGTCGATCGCATGCGATCGGCTACAGGCTCAGAGATAGTCATTTCTTTCTTCTTCTTTTTATCGGGTGCACGGCAGTGCTCCCGATGGGAGTAGCCCCCGAGGCTATACTCGAATGTTTGCAATCGAGTATAGGCTCAAATTTTACTCTTCTGACTCTTTCATTTTCATGTTCCTTGCAGTCGCTCATTGATTCCCTTGCGGCGATTGGTCGCCGTGTTGTTCTTGCTGAGTTCGAATGCGGGTTCCTTCGAGCGGACCGTAGTCGACTCACAACCAAGAACGAGCTTCTTCGAGGTAAGTTTACCACCTTTTCTTATATTTGTTTTCCACCAATTCTTCGACTCTGATGATCGTTGCTGTGCAGCTCAACTTGAATTTTTGAAGACCGAGAAGGAGAGTGCCTCCACTCAGGCGACAGCTCTAGAGGCAGAATTGGCGCCTGCCCGATGGGAGCTCGAGTCTTCCCGCATGCTATCTGCTGATTACGAGGGAAAACTTGCGGTTGCCCAAGATGCTCTGAAGAGCTTGGAGGACGCTGGCGCCAAGGCGGATGCCAATCTCGTCAATTTTCTTCGCCCCCTTGCTGAGCGCTTCGCGAGTAAGTTGTATATATCTACAATCTGCTTTTTGTCTTGGTGAATCCTTTGGACTAACACTTTCTTTTCTTAGGTCTCCTGGGTGTCCCCCTAGAGCTTGCTGGGGTTCCTCGAGTGGACGCATTGATAGATTCTTGCGCCTAGCTTAGGAGGCATGCTGCAGGGGTTTGCACCTTGATTGGCGATGCCATTCGGGTGCTGACGCAACTGCACGGCCGTCTTCTCGTCAACGCCGTGTCTCCACCCGCGTTGGGCGATCTACTGAAGGTTTTCTCGGAGGGCAATCTCCTTGAAGCTTACGCGGTTACCCAGTCAGAATCTGGGGCGAAGACCGCCATCCAGTTCGCGCTGGCGCATGGAGTCACTGGCTTGGAGGAGGCCTACTCGGAGCTTCCCGTCGATCCTGTTACGGGCAAAAAGGTAGGGCTTCGTCGTTTTGGCGATGCCGCCGGAGTCCTTGCTCGGAAGTTAACCGAGTTATTTGCCCGTGCTAAGGGAGGGACCACTGCCGCGAGTGGTAGCACAACTGTAGCTTCTTAGGTTATTTCTGTTGTACTTTGCAGCTTCGATTGTAATGAACCCTAGGATGTGCTCCCGTATTTTCAATAGTTGAATTGAGATGTTTTGCTGAAATGCTTCCTGTGATTGTGTGTGTGCTCCCAATGGGAGTAGCCCCCGAGCACCTGTCGAATAGGTGGTTAATATATCTCGAGTAGGGCATCTTACTCCTTAATCTTCCTTGTATTTTTCAGGTGACTGGGGTGGCTGCAGAGCCTTCGGGTGGACCTGCTACTCCAGCCGATCCTCTTGTTGCCGCTGTTGGGACCTTGGCGGGTCTCCGTGATCGTGTAGCTGATGGTGAACGCAAGTTAAAGGCGTTGCGTGGGGTAGCCGATGTGGCTAAATCCAAACAAAAGCTGGCGGCTGAACGTGAGCAATTTGTGATGGATGAATTGGCGTCTGTTGCCAATGATTTGCTCTGTAAGTAGTTCAGCCCCCAAGTCTTTCTAATCTTGTGCTCTTCTTTTGATCATGTACCCTTGCTTTTCAGTTGTTCGACCAGATGACAGGAATGAGAAACAGTGGGTGGAGAACCACATATATCAAGAAGCTAGTAGCTCAAGGCCTCATGCGAATAATTTTTGGTCTGATCATAGTCGAGAGTTTGTGCTTGCCACCTTGAAGTTCAGAGTCAATCAGGCGAAGATACTCGTGAGTTCCTTTCACGAGGTTTTGATTGCAATGAACGCTGCTTTTTATCCGCTGCAAAGGGGTCCAGAGGATTGGAGCCATCTACTTAGGGTGTTCGGACGAGAATGAGAGATTCACGAGTGTGTTCGCAATCAGATGACTTGCGGCTCGGTGGTGGCTCTCTCTTTTGTCCGTTTATGGCATCCAGAGGTGAACTTCAACTCCATAGCTAGACTTCCTGATGGTCCAATCAACGATATGTCTCCTCATTATAGGGCTGTTCGACCCGCGGCAGAGGAAATCATTCGATTGACCTCGGATGAGGTAGATCGGGTTTTGGCGGCTGAGAATACTCATCGCCATGTATAAGTGTAGGATGTATATATCCTGTTTCCTTGTGTAGTTTGTAAAAACTGTTGTAAGGTGTGTAACCTTGTATATATAAATTTTCATGTGATGCTGAATTTAGGCGTAGCCCCCGTGTGTTTTTGGGGTGTATACCTGTAACTTTTAGCATGTAAGGATGAATAATCTTCGGGTATCTATGGTTGAGAAAACATGTATTTTATTGCGATGACTGAGAAGTCATGTATTCGAGCTACAGGAGTGGCTAAAATAGCCTTATTGCTGCGAGAAAAATAGATCTAGGGATAAAATTTGCGGAGGTGTGCGATATTCCAAGGATTGGAATAGATGCCTCCAGTCGCCGGGTTCTTCATTCTATACGCTCCGCCTGGGATAACTTCGTGTATTATGAAGGGTCCTTCCCATGGTGGCTCGAGCTTGTGTCCTTCCTTCTGCTTGAGCCGTAACACCAGATCTCCTACCGCGAAAGCTCTATGTCGTATGCGGCGACTGTGATAGTTTCGCAATGATTGTTGATATACTGCTGATCTTGCGAGTGCAGTATCGCGCATTTCATCTAGTGCGTCCATATCTTCCGCGAGTGCCCTGTTGGAGGTTTCTTCGCTGTAGGCAACAACTCGTGGGGCGCTGAACCTGACGTCCTCGGGAAGGACTGCTTCCGCCCCGTATACCATGAAAAATGGTGTGTAATTGGTGGATCGGTTTGGAGTTGTGCGGAGGCTCCATAGCACGGAGGGTAGCTCTTCGGCTTAATGTCCTCCTGTTGGGTGTAGTCGATCGAGTAGGCGCTTCTTGATGCCAGCTGAAACTAAGCCGTTGGATCTTTCGACTTGTCCGTTCGTTTGTGGATGGGCAACTGAGGCAAATTTGAAGTTGATTCCCTTTTCTTCGCAGAACTGCTGTGTTTCCATGACTGTGAAATTAGTACCATTGTCCGTAATGATGTCATGTGGCACTCCAAATCTGCATACAATGGAGTCGAGGAATTCGACAGCGCATTGAGCGCTAGCCGAGGTTACTGGCATGGCTTCAATCCATTTGGTAAATTTGTCGACGGCGACCAGCAAGTGTGTGTATCCACCTGGCGTGGACTTGCGTAGCGGTCCTACCATGTCTAGCCCCCATTGTGCAAAGGGCCAGGCAATGGGTATCATATGCAGTTCCGTAGCGGGTGCGTGCGGTTTTGGTGCGAATCGCTGGCAAGCGTTGCACCGGTCGACTAGCTCCTTTGCGTCCCTGGCTGCTGTAAGCCAGTAGAATCCCGCTCGGAAAGCTTTTCCCATGATTGTTTTCCAGCTCGCGTGATGTCCACAGTCTCCTTGGTGGATGTCTTGGAGTAATTCTCTGCCGTCTTCGGGTGCTATACATCGCTGGAGTATACCCGAGATGCTTTGCTTATATAACTCTCCATTGATCACCCGGAAAGATTTACTGCGCCTGATTATCTGTCGAGCTTCGCGAGGATCTGCTGGGAGCTGTTTGGCGGACAAGTACTCGAGGTACTTTTGTGTCCAAACTGGCTCGACCAGAAAAACTTGTCGCGAAATATTGTGAATAAGCTCGATAGTGGCAACTTGCGGGCTGACCTCTGTTTCTGGCGCGGCAGGTCCTCCGGCAACTTTTTTGACTTTGACTGATCGCTTAGTCATTCGCTCGAAATATATCCCTGGCGGTACGGGTGTATATGTGGAACCCATGTTGGCCAGCCTGTCTGCTTCTTCATTACTGGATCTTGCAATGTGCTTGAGCTCGCATCCTTTGAAACTGTCTTCGAGTAGGTTGTACATGTCACGATAGGCAACCATATTTTCGGCGGTAGCATCGCACTCCTTTATTGTCTGCTGCACGATGAGGTTAGAGTCGCCGTAGATCATCAGTCGGGTGGATCCACACGCGACTGCCATCTTCATCCCATGCAACAGGGCCTCATATTCCGCGTCGTTGTTCGATGCCGGATCATCGGGTGGAAAATCCAATCGTAGGACGTATTGCAGCTTGTCTCCTCTAGGTGATATTAGGACGATTCCGGTTCCTGCTCCTTCGTTTCTTTTGGACCCGTCGAAGTACATTATCCAGTTGCTCGTGTATTCAGACGGTCCGGGTGTTTGTAGCTCTGTCCACTCGCTTAAGAATTCCACGAGTACCTGGGATTTTATTGCATTGCGTCCTGCATAGGTGATGTCCCAGGCGCCCAGCTCGATGCTCCACTTAGCTATTCTTCCGGATGCCATAGGGTTGTTCATGATTGTACCGAGTGATGCATCATTAACCACTGTGATGGCGTGTTCCTGGAAGTAGTGCTTGAGTTTTCGAGCTGTAAGAACGACTCCATAGGCACGCTTCTGGTAATGAGGATATCGTTGTTTGCATGGCGAGAGCACTTCACTTATGTAATAGATCGGTCGTTGGACTCCATATGCCTTGCCCTCCTCAGGTCGTTCGACTACGATTGCTGTACTGATGACCTGGTTTGTTGCGGCTAGGTATAAGTAAAGTGGATCCCTTTCTTGCGGTGTTGCGAGGACGCGTCTGCTTTGCAATGATCGTTTCAAGTCTGCGAACGCTTGTTTAGCTTCTGGGGTCCACTCGAATTTGTCCGTCTTCTTCAACAGCTTGTAGAAAGGCAATGCTTGCTCTCCCAATCGCGCGATAAACCTGCTTAAGGCGGCTAGTCGCCCTACGAGCTGCTGGACTCCGCGTAGATTGGTTGGCTCCTTCATCGTCAAAATTGCTTGTATTTTCTCTGGGTTGGCTTCGATGCCTCTGGCGGATACCAGGTAGCCGAGAAGTTTTCCCGCTGGGACGCCGAAAACACATTTTGTTGGATTAAGCTTGATCCTGTATGCGTTGAGAGCGTCGAATGTTTCTCTGATGTCTTCGAGGAGTGTGTCCTCTACTCGGGTCTTGATGACGATGTCGTCAACGTATACTTGTACGTTCTTGCCAATGAGCTTGGCGAGGCATTTTTGCATGCAGCGCTGATATGTTGCGTCTGCGTTCTTGAGCCCGAAGGGCATTGTCGTGTAGCAGTATACACTGTGTGGTGTGACGAATGCTGTCTTTTCTTCGTCTTCCTGCTTCATCCGGATCTGATTATATCCCGAATAAGCGTCCAGGAAGGAGAGGCGCTGACAGCCTGCCGTAGAGTCCACGATCAGGTCGATTCGCGGGAGGGGAAAGTTATCCTTGGGGCAGTGCTTATTCAATGACGTGTAGTCAATGCACACTCGAAGGATGTCAGTGTTCTTTTTGGGAACCAGCACCGGGTTTGCTAACTAGGTGGATATCTTGATCTCCCTGATGAATTTTGCAGCTAGCAATCTATTCACTTCTTCTCCAAGCGCTTTCTGCTTAGGTTCTGAGAACCGTCGAGTGGTCTGCTTGATGGGTTTTTCATCCTTAAAGACTTCGAGTGAGTGCTCGGCGAATTCCCTGGGTATTCCTGGCATATCTGAGGGCTTCCAGGCAAAAATTTCCCAGTACTCACGGAGGAGTTCGACGAGCGCACTTTCCTATGCTTGCGAGAGGGTAGTTGAGACCATCGCTGTCTTTGCAGAATCTGTCGGGTACACCTAATGTTTTCGGGTGTCGCTGTTGGTGCTGAACTCCAATTCGGGCGCGTTTTTCTTCGTGAGGGGCATCACGGAGTGATCCGTGGTTTTTGCCAGCTCTTGCAATTCTTCTTGCATCCCGAAAGATTTTGCGATCTCGTTGAACTCAATGTCGCACTTGTTGGATTTCTGAAAATCTCTGTCGATGGTGATAACACCGTATTGTCCGGGTAACTTGAGCTTCAGGTACGCGTAATGTGGTACTGCCATGAATCTGGCGAACGCTGTTCGACCAAGAATGGCGTGGTACTGTGAGGGCCAGTCGACGACTTCGAAGTCAAGGAATTCTCTTCTGTAGTTGCTTTGATTGCCCAACACAACTTCTAAGTTAATTGTTCCGAGTGGACGGATTGCCTTTCCCGGAACTATCCCGTGGAAGGATGTTTCTGATTCCGCAAGGCCATCCAGGTTCTTGTTCATCCGACGGAGTGTGTCCACGTAGATAATGTTGATGCCGCTACCTCCGTCCATGAATACGCGGGCCAAATCGTAATTGCCAATCTGTGCTTGGATTACGAGGGCGGCGTGTCCTGGTCGATAGACTCGTGGTGGGTGGTCTTTCATTGAGAATGTGATCGGTTGATCCGCCATCTTCAGGTATTCGGGCTTTGTTGGCGGAGTCTGCACAACCATGCATAACTGCCTCGTGTTAGTCTTTTGAGCTCTGCGGGATGGACATACCTTCTGGATCATTGCCAGTTGCCCTGCCGGATTCGGGTACGCATTGGCTCCGGAGTTTTGTGCAGGTGGTGCTGGCAGTGCAGCTAACGCCATGTTTGGATTTGCTGGTGGAGGTAGGGGTTGTGGCGGCTGGAATCCTTGGTGGCCTCCTCCTGGAAGTGGCGGGTAATTTGGAATAGCTGCTGATCTGTTTTTCTTCGAGAAAGCCTCGTGAATGTCATGGAACTTCCGACAATCCTTGAGGAGGTGCGTTGCCTTGGTTTTTCCCGTACGCTTATCTGTAAATAGATGTAGCGAGCAGTAAGCATCAATGTCCTCCTCGGGACTTTTTTCTTCAACCTTTGGTTTCCATTCGCGACTTCCACGTCATCCGGTGTCGCGACTTCGCGTGAATTCTGCCGCTACCATTTCCTCTCGATCTTCGTGATCGTAGTATTTCCTTCTCTTTCTTCGGCCATGGCGGTCTTCATCGGGTGCGGGTGATGACGCTCTCTCATTGCACACTGTGTCTTCTCCATTAGCCCATTTGTCGGCTATGTTCATCAGCTCCCCAATAGTTTTGGGTGCGGCTCTGCCTAGCTCTTCTCTGAAAGCAGTTCGTCGGGCGCCCTTTGCAAAGGCTTCAACCGCTACTTCTTCCAAGATGTTTCCGGCGGTGTTCCTTAGCATGGTCCATCGCTGGATATACTCGCGGGTGGACTCGCTGCTTTTCTGCTTGCACGCTCGCAGTTCTTCAATGGTGGCTGGTCTCTTGTAGGTCGATTGGAAGTTTTTGCAGAAGTCGCGGTGCAGGTCATCCCACGATGCGTAACAGGACTTTGGCCTTGCTTCCAACCAGCTACGGGCCGCGCCAATGAGATGTAGAATGAGGTATTGCATAGCCGTGTTCTTGTTCCCACGTTGGCATTTTACTGCCGTGAGGTAATCGTTTAGCCACGAAGAGGGCTCGAGTGAGCCGTCGTACTTTGTTACTTCCGTGCTGAGCTTGAATCTTTTGGGCAGGGGTGCTTCCCGGATGCTGCGGGCGAAGCAAAGTTGTAACACCCGGGGGATTTTCCCCAATTAGATTTGGTTGTTTTTCTTTTTGCATTGCATCAGGCATCATATGCATTGCACTCTTGTTTTCAAACCAATTTCAAATTCAAACCTTTTCAAATATTTGAAATTTTCAAAACAAACACTTGCACACTTGGGCATTTTGGATGCCACGTGCAAAGAAACCAAAATTATAATTTTTGGAGTAGTGAAACCTCCCCAAATTCAAATTCAACCCAAATTCATCTAAATTCAAACTTCCACAAAAGTTTGAATTTTTCCAAATCAAAAATTGGTGCACTTGGGCAATTGTCATGCTAATTTTCCACAAAAATGTTGGATAAACAAAACCCCTAAAAATTTCTTGGTTTTCTTATCTTTTCTCTTCTACAAAAAAAAGGAAAAAAGAAAAAATGAGCTGGGGGAGGCAGGCGAGCCCAAAAAGGGCCAGCCCACCTACAACCCCACTCGAATCAGCCCAGCTCTATTGTTTCTTCTCCGTACAAACGAGAAGGAGAACGTGAGCTGCCCCTCCTGTCGCTGTCCCTCCCCTCCATGGTCCCCTCTCCCCACCTGCTCCCCCTGCTTTATCTACCCCCTCCTCCAAGCCCCCAAACCCTAGCCTCCCTTCCCCCTCTTCCTCTCCAGCCGCCGCCATTTCCCCCCTCCCTTTCTCTCCTTTCTCTGTACCTTTTTCTGAATCTGAACTGAGAGAGGGAGAGCACCACCATGGCCGGCCCTTGGAGCTCATGGCGCCGCCACTACGTTCGGTTTCGGGCTGTGGTTGCGGCGGGAATGGAATCCCCACGGTGCCCTCTTCGTCCTCGTACCCTCGGCCGGTCCTGGGAGGCACCACGTTGCCGGCGCCGTCGACGATCTCCTCCCCCCGGCGAACAGCTGTTCCTGCCTCTCCGTCAGGCCGAGGGCCATCCCGGCGCCTTCCTCGACGTCCCCAAGTCCCCCTCGGTGAGCACCGCCCTCGGGCCCCTCCTCCCTGCCCTCCTCATGCTCTGGATGCCCGCCATTGAGCGTTGCAATCTGCAGGTCGCCGCCCATTCGTCCCTGTCAACGTTCAGTACTGAATTTTCGATCAGTTTCATTTTCCGCACGATGCTCACCTCAAAACAATCTCGCATCATAGATCTAACACGAACGCAGCAGTGGCCCAGTGGTGGGCGCTCTGCCTCCGCGCGCGAGCCCCAGCAGGGCGCGGGTTCGAATCCCCCCCGAGGCGCAAAGCCACCTCTTTTTCGGCCTTTTTCTTTTATTTCCCGAAATCCAGAAAAACAGAACTGAGTCTTTAATTGTAAAATCCATAACAAATTGAAAAATGCTCCAATTTTAATGATTCAAATTGCTATGGATTCAGAATCTTGAGCTCTTTCTGTTGGTAACAAAGTTGCAACATGTTTCTGTAATAAATTTTGCACTAAATAACTAAATACAGAAATGGCTATTAAAATGTGAAATTTTGGGAATTCATAACTTGATTTCTGTTCACCCAAATTGAGCAAACTTGGGCTCTAAAATTTTGTCTTAACAAACTCTACACAGTGGTATTTTATTTGATCACAATTGAATTAAATTTGAACATGTTTCCTTCTGTTTACTAAAAGGGGCAGAATAAAAATGCTTATGGAAAAATGCATATTAAATTCAATAATGATCCAAAAATTATGTTTAATAGCTCAAAATGTTCAGTGAAACATTTGCTACATGTTTTCAACCTTTTCAATACAATTTGTTTACTGTTTTTCTTAATTAAAAGTGGTGCAGTAATTCAATGCTTTAATTAAACCTTTTAAATTGCAAAATTCATAACTTGGGAAATTCAAATCCAATTCCAACATGTAATATATGTTTTCCATGAAAAATTGAATAAGTTTTCCAAATATAAACTTTGTTTTCTATTTTGAATAAATTAAATTGCTAAAAACAACTATTTCTTAATTAATGCATTTAAAATTGTCAATTTAATAACTTGCTCATCTAAAATCCAAATTCAACAAATGAAATATGTATTCCATCTAAAATTTTGTGTTCTTTCCAAATATAAATTTTGTTATGTGTTTTGAACATTTAAAATTGTTGAAAACAACAAATGTTTGTTTAAATCATTTAAAATGCCAAAGTTCATAACTTAACAAATAAAATTCCAAACTTGGTAAACAACATATCAAACTGAAGCTATTGTTGTTTTCTTATTGTTTTCATCATCCATGCATCATTCTAATCAACTTTCACATGATGGTTATTTGTAGATCATTTAATTCAACATTAATTCATGGGCTTTTCCATATGCAATCCAAATTGCATATGGGCCCATTTAAATATGTTTACCATGTCAACTGGTTTACTTTGATGCATCAATTAATTGTCATGCATATAAAATAGGATCATGCTGGATCTTTTGCCGTAGTAGTAATTGTTGCATCCGGTGTTTGTTCTAGTTCGTTGCTTCTTCGCGGATAGGACGCTGAGATGATGTGAGCAACGACAAGTTCTGCGGATGTACCTCTACTTGCTGGATCTCAGGCAAGTATACTCACTTGCTACCTATGGCTGCCTTTCATCACTTGTTACCGATTCTTTCTGCTGTCCTTATGCTAGCCTTATGATTCGATGCTTGTGTCTCGGTCCTATCATATGTTTACATTGCAGCCATGATATAGCCTTTCCTTCCACTTCCTATTAACTATTGCTTGTTTACCTTGTTGGCCCTCGTGTCGTAGTTGCATGCTTAGTGTTGTTTGCGCTCAAGTCTTGTTGTCCGTCTTATCACCTGTTTAGTTTGATAGTTGGGTTTCAATTCAATCAACTTCATGTTAATGTTTGGGGTAATAACAATTTGATGGTAAGGCACCGGCAGGAGGCCCGGCGTGGTTTTGAGGCCTGCTAGTGTCGACCCTAATTAGGAAAAGGGTCTTGTCCTCCGATCCATGACGAGCACACTAACCGCATGTGGGAAGCGAGTATGGGCGCCCCCCGCAACTCTGATTCGATTCGCATCTCGTCCAAATCGCCACACTTAGTTC
Source organism: Alopecurus myosuroides (assembly GCA_028641055.1). Taxonomy (NCBI): domain Eukaryota; kingdom Viridiplantae; phylum Streptophyta; class Magnoliopsida; order Poales; family Poaceae; genus Alopecurus; species Alopecurus myosuroides. The sequence goes on along the minus strand of CM054058.1, from coordinate 395,946,057 downwards.
GAGCTTTCCATTTGATGCATGCATATGCAGGTGCGAACCCTTGGCGCCAGGGTGGAACTTTTGTAGTCGGCATTTAGGGCGGCGTGGTCTTCCAGTGCTATGAGGGTCCCCCTTTTCTTCGTGGGGGCTCGATTAGCCGCGCACGCACAACATGTGGTTCTTTGGGCTTAATGCGAAGAAGAGTTGGGTTGTGTTGAGTGCCTCGCTTGGTGGAAGGGCCTTTCCATCTGGCGGGTCATTCTTACGTGTACGGCCAAATTGGTGCATCCCTGCAGGGTGAAATCTTCTCGAGAAGCCGTGTTGTCCGCGGTTATGGATGACTTGGTGAAAGTGCTGGCTAACAAGTACTCAGACAACTTACACCTAATGATGATAACTTGACTAGTAATATAGATTACCTCCACCATAAAAAAAATGAATGTCATCTTAATCAACCGTGTGAGTTTCCTTAGGTTGCTTCCTTAGTAGGGGGTAACATTGGATGGGTATTGTCTGGTGAGTAGTTGTAGTTGGTTCTGATACGCTATCTTATCCCTTTCTTTTAGCCGGATGTTGTAGCGCGTCTCTGTAGTTAGTTAGTGCAGCCCGCTGCCGCTTCTTTGCAATAATCCCTTCCTTTCCGTTGTACCCAAAGTATTTGTATCTTGTGATGATTGGTTACGCTGGTATCTTGTGAGTATGGTTTATCCACTTGCCAGTACTTAACCGTACTGACCCACGAATCCCTTTCGTGGCTGAATATTCCACATTGCACTCAACATGTTTGAAGTCTGACGACGTTAGCTTGGGAATCCCTCCGGCTTGGCCTGGGCAGGGATTGGACGCCATCGGTTATCTTCAGGACTCTTAGTCCAATTTGTATCTTGTCCGTAGTCGGACACTATGTTGTTTCTTCCGCTGTTAGTTGGATCTTTGTATTGTATCAGTTGTATCCTTGACTCGTTTGAGTCGTCTTGTATATACCACCTCTGTTGTTGTTGTGGATTACTCGTGAACTGTTGTAATGTTATCACAAGTGGCAACCTGAAATCGGTTATTATGTGGATTTTGGCGGAAATGCTGAAATCTGCATAGTGCCCGATCTCGGGGCGTCACAAATGGTATCAGAGCATGGTTTCCGATTCCCGATGTTGTTTCGATACGAATGGTTATCGAAGCAACGGGTCCGCAAAGCCTGTAGGATAACCTCGCTAACGGTCGTTGTTTCTAGAGTGTCAAAAACTATTTCTGCTAAACTATTTTTTTGGAAACCTCTCAATAGGATTCTTGTTTTCTCCTTATCTCTATTCTATTTCTCCTCTCATCTTATTTGTTTTGGAGTCTCTCTTCCTCTCAATCTTTCAAAGTGTTAGGATCCTACGTGGGTTGGACGTTCTCTTAGCCTTTAAACCTAATAGGTTCGATCTTCGGAGGGTTCTCAGTGGAAGAGCATCGTCATCAACATGAGCAAGAACTCCTTGTTAGTGGTGTCGAGAAGTTTTGTTAGTGGTGTCGAGGAGATCAACTGGAAGCATGAAGAATCGATAGTCGAACTTCTTTCCCCTCCCGGGTTAGTGGGTGGATTGCGAGGGCGCAATCCCTTGTTAGTGGTGTCGTCTGTAACACCCGGGGGATTTTCCCCAATTAGACTTGGTTGTTTTTCTTTTTGCATTGCATCAGGCATCATATGCATTGCACTCTTGTTTTCAAACCAATTTCAAATTCAAACCTTTTCAAATATTTGAAATTTTCAAAACAAACACTTGCACACTTGGGAATTTTGGATGCCACGTGCAAAGAAACCAAAATTATAATTTTTGGAGTAGTGAAACCTCCCCAAATTCAAATTCAACCCAAATTCATCTAAATTCAAACTTCCACAAAAGTTTGAATTTTCCAAATCAAAAATTGGTGCACTTGGGCAATTGTCATGCTAATTTTCCACAAAAATGTTGCATAAACAAAACCCCTAAAAATTTCTTGGTTTTCTTATCTTTTCTCTTCTACAAAAAAAAAAAAGGAAAAAAGAACAAAAATGAGCCGGGGGAGGCAGGCCAGCCCAAAAAGGGCCAGCCCACCTACAACCCCACTCGAATCAGCCCAGCTCCACTTTTCTTCTCCGTACAGACGAGAAGGAGAACGTGAGCTGCCCCTCCTGTCGCTGTCCCTCCCCTCCATGGTCCCCTCTCCCCACCTGCTACCCCTCCTCCAAGCCCCCAAACCCTATCCTCCCTTCTCCCTCTTCCTCTCCAGCCGCCGCCATTTTCCCCCTCCCTTTCTCTCCTTTCTCTGTACCTTTTTCTGAATCTGAACTGAGAGAGGGAGAGCACCACCATGGCCGGCCCTTGGAGCTCATGGCGCCGCCGCTACGTTCGGTTTCGGGCTGTGGTTGCGGCGGGAATGGAATCCCCTGTCGCACCCGGACTTCTAGGGGATACTCACAGTCCGCTAAACAGTAGATATAATGGCTTACGGGGCATACCGGCACCCGCATCTCAATATGAGCAGGCCAACACGTAAACGTGTGACAACCATTCCCTACTATTCATCGTCTGCGCAAACCATCCCATAGAAATCCAGACACTTCCGTTGACGTACTTCAAAACATACACACATGGTACGTCAACGGCATTTGAACAAGTGATATCACAACAGATCTCTACGACACAAAAGATGGAAATAAGTTGCAAATAGCTCTCATTAGAGCAGAGATAGCAAACACAATCATCCAGAGGACACATGTCCCAACAATTCATCATTACATCACAGCGGAAGCATTCAACAGGTCTGAGTACAGACAAGATCCAAATAGGCCTAAGAGGCCGGAAACGAAAAGACGGAGCCCATCCACGAAGTCTCGGATCCTGCCCGGGTCCGCTATCTACTCGTCAGCAGTCTCGTCATACTCCACGTAGTAGCCACCATGGGGATCCTCGGAAACGTAGTCTGCGAAAACCACAACCCCAAAGGGGTCAGTACATAAACGTACTGGCAAGCAAGACTCACAATTCACCAAAGTGTAACCCGTCAACACCAAGCACAGATGCTTTGTTAATCATTGTGTGTAAGATTGTTAATCATTAGGTTTAAGTTGTCCTGAGTACTTGTTAGCCAGTACTTTCACCAAGTAGTCCATAACCGCGGAAAACACGGCTTCTCGAGAAGATTTATCCCTGCAGGGGTGCACCAATTTGGCCGTACACGTAAGAATAACCCGCCAGACGGGGATCAAACCCACCAAGCGAGGTACTCAACACAACCCAACTCTTCTTCGCATCAAGCCCAAAGCACCTTGGGCGCACGGCTAATCGAGCCCCGAAGAAAAGGGACCCTCATAGCACTCTAAGAACGTGTCCCCCTATATGCCGACTACAAAAGTTCCACCCTGGCCTGGGCTCGCAAAAACATGCATGCGGCAAATGGAAAAACCCGAACTAAATGAGGCGATTTGGACGAGATGCGAATCGAATCAAATTGAGGGGGGCGCCCATACTCGCTTCCCACATGCGGTTAGTGCGCTCATCATGGATCAGTAGACAAGACCCTTTTCCTATTAGGGTCGACACTAGCAGGCCTCAAAACCACACAGGGCCTCCTGCCGGTGCCTTATCATCAAATTATTATTAATAACAACATTAGCATGATTGAGTGATTAAACATCGAGCCCCCAGAACGTAATAGAAATAGCAACAGAAAGTAACGGGTAACAGACTCGAGCAAAACAACCCTAAGCATGCTAGTAAGACACGGGCAACAAGCAATGGTTATAGGTATGGAGGTGAGGCAATATCAGGGTTAAAGAATACATGTGATAGGTTCGTAACAGAAGCAACTAATCATAGGGCTAGCAGAATAGACAACGGAAAGTATCGGTAACCAATGTTGAAAGGAACACGATGGTTCATGTGAGTGATAACTTGCCTGCAAACCCAGTAGCCTGGTACTGAGCTAGATCCTTAGAAGGGGTGTCGTAAGTATCGTCGGTCTCAACGTCGTCGTTTATCCGAGAAGAAGCAGACAAACAATGCAGAAAGATAAACAATCAATAACATGGCATAGTGCACAAACATGGGCTGATGCATGACCATTTAATTGATGCAACAAAATAAACTAGTTGACATGGTAACAACATGATTAAATGGACCCTCATGCAATTTGGATTGCATATGAAAAGCCCATGAATTATGGTTCAATTAATTGTTCTACAACTAATGATCATGTGAAAGTTGATTAGCATGATGCATGGATGAGGAAAACAGAAAAATAACAACAATAGAACCAAATGGAAATAAGGTTTACCCATTTTGAAATTTCATTTATTAAGTTATGGAATTTTGGTTTCTTAAAGGGGTTACACAAGCATTTGTTGTTTTCATCATGTTAAATTGTTCAAAACAGATAACAAAGTTCATATTTGAGTAAAACACAAAATTTTAGGTGGATTACATGTTTCACTTGTTGAAAAAGGATTTCAAATAAATTATTTATGAATTAAACAAGTTTAAGCAAGAATTAAATGAATTTAATTCAAACATGAACTTATTTGAATTTTTATTTGTGCAAAACATTGAGTGGAGTTCATATTTGAAAAGGTTATGCTTTTATGGTTTGAAAACATATTTTATATGTCCCAAAAGAAATTAATTTGACCAAGTTATGAAATTAGCAATATTAAATGATTTAAACAAGGTTTAAATCATTTAACCAATTTTAATTATTCAAAACATGGAACAAATTTTATATTTGGAAAGGTGGTTTAATTTTGCATGGAAAACATATTTCATTTGTTGAAATTGGATTTAAAATGAGCAAGTTATTATTTTTGCAATTTTAAATGCATTAAACAAGAAACAGTTGTTTTCAGCAATTTAAATTATTCAAGACAGCAAACAAAATTTATATTTGGAAAGTACATGAAAAGTTGATTGGAAAACATATTTAGTTTGTGGAATTTGGAATTTTTATGCCCTAGTTATGATTTTTGCAAGTTTAAGTGAATTTAACAAGTTTTCAAATATTGCACCAATTTAAAATATTCAAAACAGTAAACAAATTTTATATTTGGATAGAGAATTCAATTTGGGACAGAAAACATATTAAAAATGTTGGATTTGGAGCTAAGATGAATTAGTTATGCATTTTACAATATTAGGGTGCAATTCTGCCATTTTAATTCATTAGGGACTTGGAAATAAATATTTCAGGGGTCTAGAATTAATTAGCACGGACCTGTGTGTGAATCTGTGAGGTTGCTGTAACAAAACAGTTAGAAATAAAAGGTTGGTTTTATTTGGAGGAGGGGGACTCGAACCCGAGAGCTGGGGCTTGGGCGCAAGGGCCCTAGCCAGTGCGGTAGGTGTGAACTTGTGATAGGAGGGGGGAACGAGGGAGTATATGGTTCAGTTTTGTGAGGTTTTTAACTGAACCGAGATTCAGTCAAGCGAACCAGCAACAGAGAGAAAAGCAGTCGGCCGCTGGCTGCTGCTCGCCGGAGGCGTGGTCCATGGGGTGGTGCTGTGCGGTGTGCGAGAGGGAGGTAGGACGAGGGGGGGAGAGACCGAGGTGGTGCGCTCACCTTGGGCGGACAGAGGGAGGAGGCGGACGACGGAGCAGGGAGGTTGGCGCAGGGGTGGAGCAGGTGGCCGGCGGCGATGGGCATGGACGGCGGCGGAGCTCCGGGGCGTCCCCGCCCACGCCGAGGGGGTGGAGAGGGAGCCCGCGGTGGGGCGGCTCCATTCCCGGCCCCTCCCCGGCCGGAGGGGGCCCCGAGCACCGGCGACCACCGGAGGGGAAAGGGGCTTCGGGTGTAAAGTTCAGTTACAGAGAAAATTAGCAGAGAGAAGTGAGAGCAGAGGGAAGGGAGAGAACGGCGGGGAGAGGGAAGAGGGAGGAAGAAAGGCACTAGGGTTAGGGTTAGGGGGGCTAGGCATAGCTTATAGGGGGGAGGAGGGCGGATGGTGGCCGTCTGCTGCACCTGCACTGCAACGTGGATGCCTGGATGCGAATCCGTACGAAGGAAGAAGAAGGTGGGGTCGAAAGGGTATTGGGCTGGGGAAAAGAAGTGGTGGGCTGAGGGGGGAGTTGGGCCTGCTGCCTCTCTCTCCCTGGCTGTTTTAATATTTTTGTTCTATTTATTATTATTTTTTGCTGAATTGGAAAATGGAAGAAATAGATGAGTGTTAGGGCTAGGAAAAATTTAGAAAAATTGTGGTTAGGTTAGTTTTTACAATATCAAGTAATTGCCAACCATGTTTTCCAACAGTTTCAAATTTAAATTGCTGTTTGTAATTTAAATCATATTTGAAAGAATTTGCTTATTATGTGTTTGATATTGAAAACAAGATTTTTAATAGGGTGAACCCTATTGCTTAAATAGAACAAATGATCAAAGTTGTTTTGGTGATTTTCATAAGTTGAAATTGGGTACTGTTTGTGAATGATTTGAATTTGAAATAACATTTGGATTAATTGAATTATAAAAAGCCATAATTTTAATGGTTTGAACCTTATGGTTTGATGGAAACAATTGATTGATTTGTTTTGCAATTTTCATAATTTTCAAAAGGGTTGCTGTTTTGGAAATTAATTGAATTTGAAAAGGGTTTGGTTATTGGATGCATTTTTATAGAAACAAAACAACAGTTTTGAAATCACACTTTAATGGAAACAATTGATTGTTTTGATTTGAAACATTCATTTGGAAATTGTAACATCACAAGGATGAAACAAAAGGTTTGAATTTTGGTTTGAAATTCAAATAGAAAACAAAGGAAAACAAATGAAAACAGTTGGAAAACAAATGAAAACAGAGGAAAACAAAAGGAAAACAAGCAAAACAATTGCAATCAACATGATGTCATGATGCAAAACATAAAATAACAAGGAGCAAACATTCTAATGGCTATTTTTCATACTTGGGATGTTACAAAACGCCCCCCCCCCTTGGAGGAATCGCGCCCCGAGATTCCTACTGAGAAAAGAAAAGGTCCGGATACTTCTTGCAAAGATCCTCTGGAGCTGTGACACGTGAAACACATCGTGCACCTTGGATAGACGTCAGGGAATTAGCAAACCACCGGAACATTTTCAAGTAAAGGGAGAGGTTTTGCATTGAGGGTGTATAGCTGAATAGAACTTGATTCGTTCGGAGAATAGACTCTCTGGCCAGAATGGTGGAATAGAGTTATTGATTAGACGCCGGTAGAAGAATTGAAATGGAAAGCAACAACAAGGTTTGAACGGACGAAAAGGATGTTGAGAAGAACAGGATAACAAAGCAACATCGGGAAAACGAGATCAAAACATTCCTGAGGTACTATGGAAAACCCATCCGGGCTTCTAGAGGATCAATATCTACTGCTTAAGGAATAGAGGATATGCTTCCGGGGCTTACACGCCTCCGTTCTCAATCGTGAGTAGGCAACATGATAAATCATGTCACAACCACCTCCATTCCTACGGACTAGTAGATATAACCATCCTAGAGAAACCAGGATTCGTGAAATCCTAACTTGAAAGTTTAGGTGAGAAGAAAAAAAAAACAACGTTACACTTCCTAACCAGAAAAGGGTGGGTGGGTGGGGAAAGAAATAAAATGGCAGAATTCCCACTCTCACGTTTCATTTTTCCTATATAGCTACAAAATAGTTTCTAGACTCAACTGCGACCAGTAAAAAGGGATCCTACAGGCAGACAGGCTCTGATACCATTTGTCGCACCCGGACTTCTAGGGGATACTCACAGTCCGCTAAACAGTAGATAGAATGGCTTACGGGGCATACCGGCACCCGCATCTCAATATGAGCAGGCCAACACGTAAACGTGTGACAACCATTCCCTAATATTCATCGTCTGCGCAAACCATCCCATAGAAATCCAGACACTTCCGTTGACGTACTTCAAAACATACACACATGGTACGTCAACGGCATTTGAACAAGTGATATCACAACAGATCTCTACGACACAAAAGATGGAAATAGTTTGCAAATAGCTCTCATTAGAGCAGAGATAGCAAACACAATCATCCAGAGGACACATGTCCCAACAATTCATCATTACATCACAGCGGAAGCATTCAACAGGTCTGAGTACAGACAAGATCCAAATAGGCCTAAGAGGCCGGAAACGAAAAGACGGAGCCCATCCACGAAGTCTTGGATCCTGCCCGGGTCCGCTATCTACTCGTCAGCAGTCTCGTCATACTCCACGTAGTAGCCACCATGGGGATCCTCGGAAACGTAGTCTGCGGAAACCACAGCCCCAAAGGGGTCAGTACATAAACGTACTGGCAAGCAAGACTCACAATTCACCAAAGTGTAACCCGTCAACACCAAGCACAGATGCTTTGGGTTCAACGGAGGAAAGGGGATATAAAAGATGCTGCAACTGGCTGCTCTAACCAACTACAGAGTTACTACCACTTCCGGCTAACAGAAAGGAGATAAGATCGCGTATCATAACCAACTATAGCTAACCACCAAACAAACCCATCCTGGACCTCGCCCCTTATCCAAAGAAGCAATCCGAGGATAACTCACACAGTTGAATTAATGATGGTTCAGATTATTGTGTCAATAAGCCTATTACTAGTCAAGTTGTTAATCATTGGGTGTAAGATTGTTAATCATTAGGTTTAAGTTGTCCTGAGTACTTGTTAGCCAGTACTTTCACCAAGTAGTCCATAACCGCGGAAAACACGGCTTCTCGAGAAGATTTATCCCTGCAGGGGTGCACCAATTTGGCCGTACACGTAAGAATAACCCGCCAGACGGGGATCAAACCCACCAAGCGAGGTACTCAACACAACCCAACTCTTCTTCGCATCAAGCCCAAAGCACCTTGGGCGCACGGCTAATCGAGCCCCGAAGAAAAGGGACCCTCATAGCACTCTAAGAACGTGTCCCCCTATATGCCGACTACAAAAGTTCCACCCTGGCCTGGGCTCGCAAAAACATGCATGCGGCAAATGGAAAAACCCGAACTAAATGAGGCGATTTGGACGAGATGCGAATCGAATCAAATTGAGGGGGGCGCCCATACTCGCTTCCCACATGCGGTTAGTGCGCTCATCATGGATCAGTAGACAAGACCCTTTTCCTATTAGGGTCGACACTAGCAGGCCTCAAAACCACACAGGGCCTCCTGCCGGTGCCTTATCATCAAATTATTATTAATAACAACATTAGCATGATTGATTGATTAAACATCGAGCCCCCAGAACGTAATAGAAATAGCAACAGAAAGTAATGGGTAACAGACTCGAGCAAAACAACCCTAAGCATGCTAGTAAGACACGGGCAACAAGCAATGGTTATAGGTATGGAGGTGAGGCAATATCAGGGTTAAAGAATACATGTGATAGGTTCGTAACAGAAGCAACTAATCATAGGGCTAGCAGAATAGACAACGGAAAGTATCGGTAACCAATGTTGAAAGGAACACGATGGTTCATGTGAGTGATAACTTGCCTGCAAACCCAGTAGCCTGGTACTGAGCTAGATCCTTAGAAGGGGTGTCGTAAGTATCGTCGGTCTCAACGTCGTCGTTTATCCGAGAAGAAGCAAACAAACAATGCAGAAAGATAAACAATCAATAACATGGCATAGTGCACAAACATGGGCTGATGCATGACCATTTAATTGATGCAACAAAATAAACTAGTTGACATGGTAACAACATGATTAAATGGACCCTCATGCAATTTGGATTGCATATGAAAAGCCCATGAATTATGGTTGAATTAATTGTTCTACAACTAATAATCATGTGAAAGTTGATTAGCATGATGCATGGATGAGGAAAACAGAAAAATAACAACAATAGAACTAAATGGAAATAAGGTTTACCCATTTTGAAATTTCATTTATTAAGTTATGGAATTTTGGTTTCTTAAAGGGGTTACACAAGCATTTGTTGTTTTCATCATGTTAAATTGTTCAAAACAGATAACAAAGTTCATATTTGAGTAAAACACAAAATTTTAGGTGGATCACATGTTTCACTTGTTGAAAAAGGATTTCAAATAAATTATTTATGAATTAAACAAGTTTAAGCAAGAATTAAATGAATTTAATTCAAACATGAACTTATTTGAATTTTTATTTGTGCAAAACATTGAGTGGAGTTCATATTTGAAAAGGTTATGCTTTTATGGTTTGAAAACATATTTTATATGTCCCAAAAGAAATTAATTTGACCAAGTTATGAAATTAGCAATATTAAATGATTTAAACAAGGTTTAAATCATTTAACCAATTTTAATTATTCAAAACATGGAACAAATTTTATATTTGGAAAGGTGGTTTAATTTTGCATGGAAAAAATATTTCATTTGTTGAAATTGGATTTAAAATGAGCAATTTATTATTTTGGCAATTTTAAATGCATTAAACAAGAAACAGTTGTTTTCAGCAATTTAAATTATTCAAGACAGCAAACAAAATTTATATTTGGAAAGTACATGAAAAGTTGATTGGAAAACATATTTAGTTTGTGGAATTTGGAAATTTTATGCCCAAGTTATGATTTTTGCAAGTTTAAGTGAATTTAACAAGTTTTCAAACATTGCACCAATTTAAAATATTCAAAACAGTAAACAAATTTTATATTTGGATAGAGCATTCAATTTGGGACAGAAAACATATTAAAAATGTTGGATTTGGAGCTAAGATGAATTAGTTATGCATTTTACAATATTAGGGTGCAATTCTGCCATTTTAATTCATTAGGGACTTGGAAATAAATATTTCAGGGGTCTAGAATTAATTAGCAGGGACCTGTGTGTGAATCTGTTAGGTTGCTGTAACAAAACAATTAGAAATAAAAGGTTGGTTTTATTTGGAGGAGGGGGACTCGAACCCGAGAGCTGAGGCTTGGGCGCAAGGGCCCTAGCCAGTGCGGTAGCTGTGAACTTGTGATAGGAGGGGGAACGAGGGAGTATATGGTTCAGTTTTGTGAGGTTTTTAACTGAACCGAGATTCAGTCAAGCGAACCGGCGACAGAGAGAAAAGCAGTCGGCCGCTGGCTGCTGCTCGCCGGAGGCGTGGTCCGTGGGGTGGTGCTGTGCGGTGTGCGAGAGGGAGGTAGGACGAGAGGGGGAGAGACCGAGGTGGTGCGCTCACCTTGGGCGGATAGAGGGAGGAGGCGGACGGCGGAGCAGGGAGGTTGGCGCAGGGGTGGAGCAGGTGGCCGGCGGCGATGGGCATGGATGGCGGCGGAGCTCTGGGGCGTCCCCGCCCGCGCCAAGGGGGTGGAGAGGGAGCCCGCGGTGGGGCGGCTCCATTCCCGGCCCCTCCCTGGCCGGAGGGGGCCCCGAGCGCCGGCCATCACCGGAGGGGAAAGGGGCTTCGGGTGTAAAGTTCAGTTACAGAGAAAATTAGCAGAGTGAAGTGAGAGCAGAGGGAAGGGAGATAACGGCGGGGAGAGGGAAGAGGGAGGAAGAAAGGCACTAGGGTTAGGGTTAGGGGGGCTAGGCATAGCTTATAGGGGGAGGAGGGCGGATGGTGGCCGTCTGCTGCACTTGCACTGCAACGTGGATGCCTGGATGCGAATCCGTACGAAGGAAGAAGAAGGTGGGGTCGAAAGGGTATTGGGCTGGGGAAAAGAAGTGGTGGGCTGAGGGGGGAGTTGGGCCTGCTGCCTCTCTCTCCATGGCTGTTTTAATATTTTTGTTCTATTTTTTTTTTTTGCTGAATTGGAAAATGGAAGAAATAGATGAGTGTTAGGGCTAGGAAAAATTTAGAAAAATTGTGGTTAGGTTAGTTTTTACAATATCAAGTAATTGCCAACCATGTTTTCCAAAAGTTTCAAATTTAAATTGTTGTTTGTAATTTAAATCATATTTGAAAGAATTTGCTTATTAAGTGTTTAATATTGAAAACAAGATTTTTAATAGGGTGAACCCTATTGCTTAAATAGAACAAATGATCAAAGTTGTTTCGGTGATTTTCATAAGTTGAAATTGGGTACTGTTTGTGAATGATTTGAATTTGAAATAACATTTGGATTAATTGAATTATAAAAAGCCATAATTTTAATGGTTTGAACCTTATGGTTTGATGGAAACAATTGATTGATTTGTTTTGCAATTTTCATAATTTTCAAAAGGGTTGCTGTTTTGGAAATTAATTGAATTTGAAAAGGGTTTGGTTATTGGATGCATTTTTATAGAAACAAAACAACAGTTTTGAAATCACACTTTAATGGAAACAATTGATTGTTTTGATTTGAAACATTCATTTGGAAATTGTAACATCACAAGGATGAAACAAAAGGTTTGAATTTTGGTTTGAAATTCAAATAGAAAACAAAGGAAAACAAATGAAAACAGTCTGAAAACAAATGAAAACAGAGGAAAACAAAAGGAAAACAAGCAAAACAATTGCAATCAACATGATGTCATGATACAAAACATAAAATAACAAGGAGCAAACATTCTAATGGCTATTTTTCATACTTGGGATGTTACATCCCCACGGTGCCCTCTTCGTCCTCGTACCCTCGGCCGGTCCTGGGAGGCACCACGTTGCCGGCGCCGTCGACGATCTCCTCCCCCCGGCGAACTGCTGTTCCTGCCTCTCCGTCAGGCCGAGGGCCATCCCGGCGCCTTCCTCGACGTCCCCCCAAGTCCCCCCTCGGTGAGCACTCGCCCTCCGGCCCCCTCATCCCTGCCCTCCTCATACTCTGGATGCCCGCCATCGAGCGTTGCAATCTGCAGGTCGCCGCTCGTTCGTCCCTGTCAACGTTCAGTACTGAATTTTCGATCAGTTTCATTTTCGCACGAATGCTCACCCTCAAAAACAATCTCGCATCATAGATCTAACACGAACGCAGCAGTGGCCCAGTGGTGGGCGCTCTGCCTCCGCGCGCGAGCCCCAGCAGGGTGCGGGTTCGAATCCCCCCCGAGGCGCAAAGCCACCTCTTTTTTTCGGCCTTTTTCTTTTATTTCCCGAAATCCAGAAAAACAGAACTGAGTCTTTAATTGTAAAATCCATAACAAATTGAAAAATGCTCCAATTTCAATGATTCAAATTGCTATGGATTCAGAATCTTGAGCTCTTTCTGTTAGTCACAAAGTTGCAACATGTTTCTGTAATAAATTTGCACTAAATAATTAAATACAGAAATGGCTATTAAAATTTGAAACTTTGGGAATTCATAACTTGAGTTATGTTCACCCAAATTGAGCAAACTTGGGCTCTAAATTTTTGTCTTAACAAACTCTACACAGTGGTATTTTATTTGGTCACAATTGAATTAAATTTGAACATGTTTCCTTTTGTTTAATAAAAGGGGCGGAATAAAAAATGCTTATGAAAAAATGCATATTAAATTCAATAATGATCCAAAAATTATGTTTAATAGCTCAAAATGTCCAGTGAAACATTTGCTACATGTTTTCAACCTTTTCAATACAATTTGTTTACTGTTTTTCCTAATTAAAAGTGGTGCAATAATTCAATGCTTTAATTAAACCTTTTAAATTGCAAAATTCATAACTTGGGCAATTCAAATCCAATTCCAACATGTAAAATATGTTTTCCATGCAAAATTGAATAAGCTTTCCAAATATAAACTTTGTTTTCTATTTTGAAAAATTAAATTGCTGAAAAAAACTATTTCTTAATTAATGCATTTAAAATTGTCAATTTAATAACTTGCTCATCTAAAATCCAAATTCAACAAATGAAATATGTATTCCATCTAAAATTTTGTGTTCTTTCCAAATATAAATTTTGTTATCTGTTTTGAACATTTAAAACTGGTGAAAACAACAAATGTTTGTTTAAATCATTTAAAATGCCAAAGTTCATAACTTAACAAATAAAATTCCAAACTTGGTAAACAACATATCAAACTGAAGCTATTGTTGTTTTCTTATTGTTTTCATCATCCATGCATCATTCTAATCAAGTTTCACATGATGGTTATTTGTAGATCATTTAATTCAACATTAATTCATGGGCTTTTCCATATGCAATCCAAATTGCATATGGGCCCATTTAAATATGTTTACCATGTCAACTGGTTTACTTTGATGCATCAATTAATTGTCAAGCATATAAAATAGGATCATGCTGGATCTTTTGCCGTAGTAGTAATTATTGCATCCGGTGTTTGTTCTAGTTCGTTGCTTCTTCGCGGATAGGACGCTGAGATGATGTGAGCAACGACAAGTTCTGCGGATGTACCTCTACTTGCTGGATCTCAGGCAAGTATACTCACTTGCTACCTATGGCTGCCTTTCATCACTTGTTACCGATTCTTTCTGCTGTCCTTATGCTAGCCTTATGATTCGATGCTTGTGTCTCGGTCCTATCATATGTTTACCTTGCAGCCATGATATAGCCTTTCCTTCCACTTCCTATTAACTGTTGCTTGTTTACCTTGTTGGCCTCGTGTCGTAGTTGCATGCTTAGTGTTGTTTGCGCTCAAGTCTTGTTGTCCGTCTTATCACCTATTTAGTTTGATAGTTGGGTTTCAATTCAATCAACTTCATGTTAATGTTTGGGGTAATAACAATTTGATGATAAGGCACCGGCAGGAGGCCCGGCGTGGTTTTGAGGCCTGCTAGTGTCGACCCTAATTAGGAAAAGGGTCTTGTCCTCCGATCCATGACGAGCGCACTAACCGCATGTGGGAAGCGAGTATGGGCGCCCCCTGCAACTCTGATTCGATTCGCATCTCGTCCAAATCGCCACACTTAGTTCGGGCTTTCCATTTGATGCATGCATATGCAGGTGCGAACCCTTGGCGCCAGGGTGGAACTTTTGTAGTCGGCATTTAGGGCGGCGTGGTCTTCTAGTGCTATGAGGGTCCCCCTTTTCTTCGTGGGGGCTCGATTAGCCGCGCACGCACAGCATGTGGTTCTTTGGGCTTGATGCGAAGAAGAGTTGGGTTGTGTTGAGTGCCTCGCTTGGTGGAAGGGCCTTTCCATCTGGCGGGTCATTCTTACGTGTACGGCCAAATTGGTGCATCCCTGCAGGGTGAAATCTTCTCGAGAAGCCGTGTTGTCCGTGGTTATGGATGACTTGGTGAAAGTGCTGGCTAACAAGTACTCAGACAACTTACACCTAATGATGATAACTTGACTAGTAATATAGATTACCTCCACCATAAAAAAAATGAATGTCACCTTAATCAACCGTGTGAGTTTCCTTGGGTTGCTTCCTTAGTAGGGGGTAACATTCGATGGGTATTGTCTGGTGAGTAGTTGTAGTTGGTTCTGATACGCTATCTTATCCCTTTCTTTTAGCCGGATGTTGTAGCGCGTCTCTGTAGTTAGTTAGTGCAGCCCGCTGCCGCTTCTTTGCAATAATCCCTTCCTTTCCGTTGTACCCAAAGTATTTGTATCTTGTGATGATTGGTTACGCTGGTATCTTGTGAGTATGGTTTATCCACTTGCCAGTACTTAACCATACTGACCCACGAATCCCTTTCGTGGCTGCATATTCCACATTGCAGTCAACAAGTTTGAAGTCTGACGACGTTAGCTTGGGAATCCCTCCGGCTTGGCCTGGGCAGGGATTGGACGCCATCGGTTATCTTCAGGACTCTTAGTCCAATTTGTATCTTGTCCGTAGTCGGACGCTATGTTGTTTCTTCCGCTGTTAGTTGGATCTTTGTATTGTATCAGTTGTATCCTTGACTCGTTTGAGTCGTCTTGTATATACCACCTCTGTTGTTGTTGTGGATTATTCGTGAACTGTTGTAATGTTATCACAAGTGGCAACCTGAAATCGGTTATTATGTGGATTTTGGCGGAAATGCTGAAATCTGCATAGTGCCCGATCTCGGAGCGTCACAAAAGTGCACCGCAGGTTTCATCATCCGAAGAGCCGGACGAAGAGCGTTCGCGGTATCACGCTGCTCTTGCCTTGTCCACCTTATTTTGTGCGAGATCCGATCGCGCGTCGTATCCTGACTTGTCGCGGTCAGCGTCCTTCCTTGGCTCCTTGCTTCGTTTTCACGAGCGGCTGCTGTGATGTCGCGAGCTTTTGTCTCTCGGGCTGTCCTCGCTGCTGCTGCGACTGTTGCCGCGGCGTCGAGCTTCTTTTCCTCGACCACGGCGTGGTGACTTGTCTCTTCTTGGCGAAGGGCTCCTATGCTTGCGGGTCGCCTCTTTTTCTTTCTCCTTCTCCTTCTCCTTCTCCAGCTGCTCCGTGGCCTTCTTGCGGTCATAGGAGGCAAGCCTTGCGGCTGCCAGTCCTAGCCCTTTGCGCACTTTTTTATACTGCTCTGCCCGAGGGTCGCTTTCCATCGGCTGGTTCATTTGCATGTAAGTTGCTGCGGCCAGGACCGCGGTGGCAGGAGTTTGCGGGTAGACGTTCCCGTCATCATCGACTCGCATGAGGGAGGGCGTGACCGACCTGCTGGTCCCGCCCAAGGACTCGATGTCCCTGGATGTTGACGCATATCCCTTTATCGCGGGTCGGGTACCGACCGAGGGTGCTAGGGACAGCTCAGCTCGGCGTTGACTTGATTCATCCGCCTCTCTTCTTCGACGGGCCAGATCTATTCGAGCGTCCTTGATAGTTGCAGCTGCTCTCACCAGATGATAATGGTAAGCGACCATATCTTCGTGTGGTGAATCTGCTGCGGGTGGCTTGCTCGTTCGCATAGCCTCCTTGGCGCGATCCCAAGCTTCCCGCGAGATGCCGATTATGGCGCGTTTTGCTGCGCTATGTTCTGTCTCCGGGGGTTGGTTGCTCTGATCCTGCCATGCAGACTTGTGCCAGTCGTGGCTCGTGCGTCCTAGGCGTAGATCGGAAAGCTCTTTGTACTCGTGAAGGTTCCTATGTCGAGAGGGTATGGTAGTCCTTGGCGTTGAAGCGGACGGACTCGCCGCTTTTCTCCAGATGAAGGCGCGAGTCGACGGCTCCTGATTCAGACCCTGATTCTTCTGGGAAGTGGAAGATTCCATCCCTGTCGGTCACGAACTTCAGGCTCCCGAACGTCAAGGTGACGCTCTTTTCCAGGTCGTCGAATACCGGGCGTGATTCCGGCGAGTGAGGGGTGACCACGACAGATCCGATCCGTATAGGATTGTACAGAGCCGCAGTCGAGGGTTTACAACGAGGATTGGTTGTCGATGAAGCCGAAGATGCCGGTGATCCAGCGCCCGCCGTTCCCACAGACGGCGCCAATTGTCGAATCCGCTGTTCGGCAAATCCCTCAGGTGACCCTATCGGGTTTCGAATAGGAGAAATCATGAGCGCTGGTGGCGATCATCGGCTAAACAGGGGCAAGATTTACCCAGGTTCGGGGCCCTCGTAGAGGTAAAACCCTTACTCCTGCTTCTGTCGATCTGTATTAATCGAGTAGATCGGTTACAATGATGGTGGCTCAAGTCGAGAGTATGATCTCGAGCTCGAGGCTTTGGTGTTGTGGTGTTGCTTGGTCCTCTACCGGTGGATCTCCTGGCCTTATATAGGTGGCCAGGTCTCAATCCCTACCCGGAGAGGACTCGAACTCTAACCCTATGTCGGTTACAGGTTTCCTAACTTAGCCCGCAAGGTATTGCGGGTGGGCTTCACATGGGCCTTTCGGCGTTCCAAGGGCTCCTCCTCTTGGGCCTTAACCTTGGGCCGGAGATGGGGGTGTCCTTTCCCGTGGGGTCTAATATCCATTCCTTCGTCACCTTGCCATCCTCTGGCCGCCCGACCACAATAACCGTGCTGATGACTTGGTTTGTTGCGGCCAGGTATAGGTATAGGGGCTCCCTTTCTTGTGGCGATGCCAGGACGCGCCTACTCTGCAGTGCTCTTTTCAAGTCGATGAACGCCTTTTTTGCTTCGGGTATCCATTTGAATTTATCTGTTTTCTTCAGCAACTTGTAGAAGGGCAATGCTTGATCGCCTAATCTTGCGATGAATCTGCTCAGAGCGGCTAGTCGCCCTGCGAGCTGCTGTATGCCGCGAAGATTAGTTGGTTCTATCATTGTCAAGATTGCTTGAATTTTCTCCGGATTGGCTTCAATTCCGCGGGCGGACACCAAATACCCGAGAAGTTGTCCCACACGAACGCCAAAGATGCATTTTGTCGGGTTGAGCTTGATCTTGTACACGTTGAGAGCATCGAATGTCTCCCTGATGTCCTCGAGGAGCGTATCTTCCACCCGAGTTTTGATGACGATGTTGTCAACGTACACTTGTACGTTCTTGCCAATGAGCATGACGAGCCATTTTTGCATGCAGCGCTGATATGTTGCGCCTGCGTTTTTCAGACCGAAGGGCATTGTCGTGTAGCAGTAAACACCATTAGGTGTGATGAACGCTGTCTTTTCCTCGTCCTCCTCTTTCATCCTGATCTGATTATAGCCCGAGTAGGCGTCCAAGAAGGAGAGTCGCTGGCAGCCTGCAGTGGAGTCCACGATCTGGTCGATCCATGGCAAGGGGAAGTTATCCTTGGGGCAGTGTTTGTTCAACGACGTATAGTCGATGCACACGCGAAGGATGTTAGTGTTTTTCTTCGGGACCAACACCGGGTTTGCTAACTAGGTGGATATTTTTATCTCTCTAATGAATTTTGCTGCGAGTAATCGATTCACTTCTTCTCCGAGTGCCTTCGTAGAGGTTCGGAGAATCGTTGGGTCGTTTGATTGATAGGTTTGGCGTCTTTGAATACTTCGAGTGAGTGCTCGGCGAACTCCCTGGGTATCCCTGGCATATCTGAAGGCTGCCAGGCGAAGATTTCCCAGTACTCACGGAAGTGTTGCTGTTTGCACTGAACTCGAGTTCTGGAGTGTTCTTTTTGGTGAGTGGCATCACGGAGTGGTCCGTGGTCTTTGCCTCTGCCAGCTCCTCCTGCATCCCGAAAGATTTCGCGATCTCATTGAACTCAGTGTCACACTTATCGGATTTTTGGAAGTCGCCATCTATGATGATGGTGCCGTATTCCCCAGGAAGTTTGAGCTTCAGGTAGGCGTAGTGGGGTACTACCATGAAACCCGCGAACGCTGTTCGGCCGAGAATGGCGTGGTACTGTGAGGGCCAGTCGACTACTTCGAAGTCGAGGAATTCTCGCTTGTAGTTTCTTGGGTTTCCGAGCACCACCTCCAAGTTGATTGTTCCGAGTGGTCGGACTGCTTTGCCTGGTACTATCCCGTGGAAGGATGTTTCTGATTCTGCGAGTCCGTCCAGGTTCCTGTTCATCTTACGGAGTGTGTCCGCGTAAATGATGTTGATTCCGCTGCCGCCGTCCATGAACACTTGTGCGAGTTCGTAGTTGCCTATCTGCGCCTAAATGACGAGCGCGACGTGTCCTAGTCGATATACCCGAGGGGGGTGGTTGTCTTTGGAGAAAGTTATCGACTGGTCCGCCATTTTCAAGTATTCAGGTTTGGACGGTGGAGCTTGTACTGCCATGACCACTTGGCGTGTGTTTGTTTTCTTGACCCTGCGGGAGGGGCAGACTTTCTGTATCATTCCGTGGAGTCCTGCTGGGTTCGGGTACCCGTTGCCTCCCTGGTTTGCGGCGGGTGGCGCTGGTAGCGCGACCAATACCGCGTTTTGATGTCCTGGTGGAGGTAGGGGCTGTGGCGGGTGGAATCCTTGATGTCCTCCTCCTGGGAGCCGTGGGTAGCCCTGATTGACTGCGGCTCTGTTTTTCATCGTGTAGGCCTCGTGGATGGCCTGAAACTTTGGCAGTCCTTGAGGAGGTGGGTTGCCTTGGTCTTGCCTGCGCGCTTATCTATGAATAGATGTAGCGTGCAATAACCGTCAAGGTCCTCCTCGGGAGTTTTATCATCTGGCTTTGGCTTCCAGTCGTGATTTCCACAAGGTCCGCTGTCACGATTTCTTGTAAACTCTGCCGCAACCAGTTCTTCTTGATCGTCGTGATCGTAGTGCTTTCTCCTTTTCTTTCGACCATGGCAGTCGTCCTCAGGTGCTGGCGAAGATGCCTTCTCATTGCGCACGGAGTCTTCACCGTTGGCCCATCTGTCGGCTATAGCCATCAGCTCCCCGATGGTTTTGGGTGCGGCTCGCCCCAGCCCTTCTCTGAAGGCGGTTCGTCGAGCTCCTTTGGTGAAAGCTTCGACTGCAACTTCCTCCGATATGTTTCCCGCCGTATTTTTGAGCGTTGTCCACCGCTGAATGTACTCGCGAGTAGACTCGCCACTCTTTTGCTTACAAGCCCGCAGCTCCTCGATGGACGCAGGTCTTTTGTATGTTGCTTGGAAGTTCTTGCGGAAGTCGAAAGTTAGATCGTCCCATGATCCGTAGCACACCCTCGGTCTTCCTTCGAGCTAGCTGCGCGCAGCGCCTACAAGATGTAGGTTGAGGTACTGCATAGCTGTTGTCTTGTTCCCATGTTGGCATTTTACTGCCGTGAGGTAATCCGATAGCCAGGATTTGGGCTCCAACGAGCCGTCGTACTTTGGCACCTCCGTAGTGAGTTCAAATATCTTGGGCATCGGTGCGTCGCGGATGTCGGGAGTAAAGCACAACGTGCCACGGGCTTCTTCGTCGGAGGAGGTGGATGGGGACCGTGCGCGGTTCCTGATCGCTCGGGCCTTGTTGATTTTGTTCTGCGTGATGTCAGACCGCGTGTTGTATTCTGGCTGGTCGCGATCGTTCTCCTTCCGTGGTTCCTTGCTACGGTGTTGCGACCGGCTGTTATGATGTCGCGGACTGCGATGACGATCCCTCGGGCTGCCGTCGCTGCTACTTGGGCTATCACCGCGACGCAGGGCTTCCTTTCCTCGGGCGCGACGAGGTGATTTCTCCCTTCTAGGTGATACGCTCCCGCGTCTGCGGGGTGTGTCTTTGTCTTTCCGAGGGGTCTTCTCAGTCTCTTGTGCAGTCGCGTTCTTGCGGCCTTGGGCAGCGAGTCTCGCGGCTGCCATGACTAGCCCCTTCTGGACTTGTCGATATTGCTCCGCGCGGGGGTCATTCTCTCCCGGCTGGTTCGCCTGCAGGTACGTGGCTGCGGCTAGGACTGCGGCAGCGGGAGTAGTCGGGTGTACGTTGTCATCGTCGTCGATGTGCATGAGAGATGTCTCGAATGTCTTGCTGGCCCCACTAAGAGATTCGTGATTGTCGCACCCGGACTTCTAGAGGATACTCGCAGTTCCGTTGAACAGTAGATGATTGGATTACGGGGCTTACCGGCACCCGCATCTCTTACGAGTAGGCCAACACACGTATGTGTGACAACCAACCCCTACTGTTCATCGTCTACGTAAACCATCCCATAGAAATCAGGATACTACCATTGACGTACTTCATACCATACACACATGGTACGTCAACGGCGTTTAACAGAATGATAGCACAACATATCTCTAAGACACAAATAAATAGAAATAAGTTGCAAATAGCTCTCACTAGAGCAGAGATAGCAAATACTATCATCCAGAGGACACATGTCCCAACATATCATCATTACAACACAGCGGAAGCATCCAAAATGTCTGAGTACAGACAAGATCCAAATAGGCTTAAGAAGCCGGAAACGAAAAGACGGAGCCCATCCACGATGTCTCGGATCCTGCCCGGGTCCGCTATCTACTCGTCAGCAGCCTCGTCAAACTCCACGTAGTAGCCATCAAGGGGATCCTCGTAAGCGTAGTCTGCGGAAACCACAGCCCCAAAGGGGTCAGTACATAAACGTACTGGCAAGCAAGACTCACAAATCACCAGAGTGTACCCCACAACATCAAGCACAGATGCTTTGGGTTCAACGGAAGGAAGGGTGATATAAAAGATGCGGCAGCGGGCTGCAATAACCAACTACAGATGCATTATATAACTTCCGGCTAACAGAAAGGAGATAAGGTAGCGTATCGTAACCAACTACAACTAACCACCAAACAAAACCCATCCTGGATCTCGCCCCTTATCCAAAGAAGCAATCCGAGGATAACTCACACAGTTGGAGTAATGATGGGTCAAGTTATTGTGTCAATAAGTCTATTACTAGTCAAGTTATCATTAGTTAGGTGTAAGTTGTTCTGAGTACTTGTTAGCCAGTACTTTCACCAAGTCATCCATAACCGCGGAAAACACGGCTTCTCGAGAAGATTTATCCCTGCAGGGGTGCACCAATTTGGCCTTACACGTAAGAATAACCCGCCAGATGGAATGCCTCCCACCAAGCGGGGCACTCAACACAACTCAACTCTTCCTCGCATCAAGCCCAAAGAACCCCGTGCAATTGAGCGCACGGCTAATCAAGCCCCACGAAGAAAAGGGGACCCTCATAGCACTCTAAGAACGTGTCTCCCTAAATGCCGACTACAAAAGTTCCACCCTGGTACCAAGGGTTCGCACCTGCATATGCATGCGGCAAATGGAAAACCCGAACTAAATGAGGCGATTTGGACGAGATGCGAATCGAATCAAATTGAGGGGGGCGCCCATACACGCTTCCCACATGCGGTTAGTGCGCTCATCATGGATCAGTAGACAAGACCCTTTTCCTAATTAGGGTCGACACTAGCAGGCCTCAAAACCACGCCGGGCCTCCTGCCGGTGCCTTATCATCAAATTATTATTAACCACACATTAACAGGTTGATTGTTTAAACATCGAGCCCCAGAACATAATGATATAGTTAACAGAAGTAACGGACAACAGACTTGAGCAAAAACAACCCTAAGCATGCTAGTAAGACACGGGCACAAGCAACGGGGTTATAGGAGTGGAGGTGAGGCTATATCAGGGTTAAAGGATAAAAGGTGATAGGATCGGGACACAAGCAACGATTCATAGGGCTAGCAGAATAGACAACGGAAAGTATCGGTAGCCAATGTGGAAAGGAACACAATGGTTCATGTGAGTGAACACTTGCCTGCAAACTCAGTAGCCTGGTACTGGGCTAACTCCTCAGAAGTAGTGTCGTAAACCTCGTTTGTCTCAACGTCGTCGTCTATTCGAGAAGAAGCAAACAAACAACGCAGAGAGACAAACAATCAATAACATGGCATAATGCACAATCATGGGATGATGCATGTCAATTTAATTGATGCATCAAAGGTAAGCTAGTTGACATGGTAACATAACATAATTAAATGGACCCACATGCAATTTGGATTGCATGTGGAAAGCCCGTGAATTAAGGTTGAAATAATTGTTTTACAACTAAACAACAGGTGAAAGTGGATTAGCATGATGCATGGATGAGGAAAACAGAAAAATAACAACAATAGAAACAATTTTGAAATAAGGTTTACCAAGTTTGGGATTATATTTATTAAGTTAAGGAATTTTGGTTCCTTAAAGGTGTTACACAAGCATTTGTTGTTTTCATCAATTTTAATTGTTCAAAACATATAACAAAATTCATATTTCGAAAGTACACAAAATTTTGGGTGGAATACATGTTTCAATTGTTGAAAAAGGAATTAGAATGAATTATTTATGAATTAAACAAGTCAAACAAGATTTAAATGAATTAAATTCAAGTATGAATATTATTTGAATTTTATTTGTTCAAATCATTAACCCAAATTCATATTTGAAAAGTTTATACTTTTCTAGTTTGAAAACATATTTTATAAGTTCAAAAATAATTTAATTTGAGCAAGTTATGAATTTAGCAAATTTAAATGATTTAAACAAGGTTTAAATTATTTAAGCAATTTTAATTATTCAAAACATGAAACAAAGTTTATATTTGGAAAGGTGGTTCAAAATGGCATGGAAAACATATTTTATTTGTGTGATTTGAATTAAGTTTGAATTAGTTATGAAATTAACCAAATTTAAAAGGAGTTGTTTGAATTTGAAATTTGAAAGCATTTGAATTATTCAAAACAGAAAACAAATGATTTTGATAGGTAGACACTTTAATTTGGTTCAGGATACATATTTTATTTGCATTATTTGGATTTGGAAATTAAAAGTTATTTGCATTTTAATTCTAGGGAATAATCTGTAAAAGAAAAGGATTTAAATAAGAGAAAAGCTGGGCAGAAAACATTTTACACCCCGCAGTGGCTAGCTCCAGCCACTGACAGAGGGGCCCCTGGGACACGGTGGCCCGCGTGGTGCACAACAGTTGACAGGGGGGCCCTCCTGTCAGTGCTCCTCGCAAAAAGGTGGGGATTTTATTCCGCAAGGGCAGGGCTCGAACCCTGGCCTCCTGCGCGCGCTCGCTGTTGCGCTACCACTGCGCTGCGATTGTTTCTTGTCAGTAAGGGTGCACGTTTGGGTTTGAGGTTCAGTTAGCGAAATAGACTGATGAACTGAATTTTGGTTTCAGTTACTGAACCACGACAGGAAGCAGTCGCCGGCGGCTAGCCGCAGATGCTCGCGGTGGTTGGATGCGTGGGCTCGTGGTGCTGCGTTTGGTCGTGTGCGCGCGGTGTGCAGCAGAGAAGGAACAGGAGGGGGAGGATGGCGTACTCACTGTCGCTATAGAGGAAGCAGCGGCTCGCCGGCGAGGTGGACGACGGCGACAGCTGAGAGGACGGCGGCGGAGATGTAGGCGTTCCCAGCCCTCGTGGAGGTGTCGATGTCGGAGAGGAAACAGCGGGGAAACCGTTCCCGTGGTTAGCACGAGGGGAGGAGGAGCAGGTCGCCGGCGTTCATCATGGATTCAGAGGTGGGCTCGGTTGCGGTGAGGTTCAGAGAGGAGAGGATCGTGGCAGAGAGAGGATACGGCAGCGCTGCGCGAGGGAGAAAGAGGTGTAGGGGGTCTAGTGCTAGCAGGGAACATCGGGGGTAGGTTTATAGGGCGAGGGCAAGAGCTGCTGGCCGTCTCTGCGCGCCGTACGGCGACGTGGACACGCCGGATGGCCGCCGTACGAGAGGAAGAAAGGTGAGCGAGGGGGTACCAGGTCGTGGGGCTAGTGGGCTGGGCCTGCCCACTGCCTGTCCTACCCCCTCCGTTTTTCTTTTTAAATTTTGTTTTCTGTTTCTTTTTTTTGCTGAAAAGAAATAGGAAGAAAAAGAATAGGTGTTGATGTTAGAAAATTTTAGGAAAAATTGGTATTGCCTATTTATTGTAACAGCAACAACTTGCAAGTTTAGATTTCCAAAATAAATAAATTATGTTGCTGTTTGAAATTTGTTTGAAATTTGAGTGAAAACAATATTAATTGAATAATTTTGACTTAAGCAACTTAGAAGTTTTAAATTCAAATTTATTGTGAAACAAGTGATTGATTTGTTCTGCAAATTTCATAAGTTCAAAATGGTTGCTGTTTGTAATTGAATTTGAATAAAATTTGAATTAAGTGAATTATTAAAAGCCATAATTTTAAATAGTTTGAACCTTATGGTTTAATGGAAACAATTGATGTTTTGATTGAACTTTTTATTTGGAAAATTGTAACAGAGCAAGTATGAAACAAAACATTTGAATATTGTTTGAATTTCAAATGGGAAAACAAAGGAAAACAGATGCAAACAAAAGGAAAAACAAATGCAATGATTAAGATGCCATGATGCAAAACAATAATAAAGCAAGAAACAAACATTCTAGGGGTGGTTTTCATACTTGGGATGTTACAAAACGCCCCCCTTGAAGGAACGCGCCCCGAGATTCCTACTGAGAAGAGAAAAGGTCCGGATACTTCTTGCGAAGATCCTCTTCGGTCTCCCACGTTGCCTCTTTATCGGAATGATGGGACCACTGCACTTTCAAGAACTTGGTGCTCTTGTTGCGAGTCTTACGCTCGGTCTCATCGAGAATACGAACAGGGTGCTCCTCATAAGATAGATCTTCTTGCAGTTCAATGGAATCATGATCAACTGCACGATCTGGATCTTTGAAACACCTCTTGAGCTGTGACACGTGAAACACATCGTGCACCTTGGATAGCTTTTCTGGAAGTTCAAGACGATAGGCATTTTCCGCACGCCTTGAGAGAATGTTGAAAGGACCAATGTATCTTGGTGCAAGCTTTCCTTTCACACCAAAACGATGAGTGCCTCTGAGGGGAGTTACACGGAGATATGCCTTGTCACCAGTTGCATAGATCATATCCCTGTGCTTGCTGTCATAGTAGCTTTTCTGACGAGACTGAGCAATCTTGAGATTGTCACGAATGATACGAACTTTCTCTTCGGCTTCCTTAACAATGTCAGGGCCTAAGAGTGAATGTTCACCAGCTCCAGACCAATTGATTGGACTCCTGCATCTGCGGCCATAGAGAGCTTCAAATGGTGCCATGCCTAGGCTTGCCTGGAAGCTGTTGTTGTAGGAGAATTCAGCATATGGAAGGTATTCCTCCCATTTCATGCCAAAGTAGAGACCACATGCTCTGAGCATATCCTCGAGAATCTGATTGACTCTTTCGACTTGCCCTTGAGACTGAGGGTGATAGGCTGTGCTGAACAGAAGTTTGGTGCCCAATGCTTCTTGAAAGCTTTTCCAAAAATGAGAAGTGAATATGCTTCCACGGTCTGAGCTTGTTTCCAATGGAACACCATGAAGAGGAACAATCTTTGCTGTGTAGAGTTCTGCTAACTGGCTAGCTGAGATTGTTTCTTTGACAGCAAAAAAGTGAGCTACCTTAGTGAGACGATCAATGACAACGAAGATTGCATCGTTGCCCTTCTTGGACTTTGGAAAACCAGTGACGAATTCCATTTCAATCATGTCCCACTTCCACTCAGGGATTTTCAGAGGTTGGAGAAGACCGGCTGTTTTCTGATGGACTGCCTTAACACGTTGACAAACGTCGCATTCAGAAACGTATTGAGCAATTTCACGTTTCATGCGAGGCCACCAATACAGTGTCTTGAGATCCTGGTACATCTTTGTACTTCCAGGGTGTATGGAGAGAGGAGTTTCATGAGCCTCCTTGAGAATGACATCTTTGAGACTTTGAACTTGAGGAACTGCAATGCGTCCTTCGAAGAACACAGTTCCCTTGTCATCAATTGAGAAGGACTTGAATTTCTCCTTGCCTTCTTTGATGTGTTCTACCATCTTCTTGATTTCAGCATCACGAAGTTGTTCAGAACGAATCTTGTCCTCGAGAGTTGGACTGGCTGTCAAGTTTGCAAGATAACCTTGAGGAACAAGACCAAGGTTCAGCTTCTGGAATTCTTCATGAAGTGGAGGTTGGCTTTCCATGTTCATGAGATTATTGCAATAGGACTTGCGACTGAGAGCATCGGCCATAACATTAGCCTTGCCTGGAGTGTAAGAAATGGTAAGATCAAAGTCTTTAATCTTTTCAATCCATCTCCTTTGCCTGAGGTTTAGATCTAGTTGAGTGAAGATGTATTTCAGACTCTTATGATCGGAAAAGATTTCAGTGCGGTTACCCAACAAGTATTGTCTCCATTTCTTGAGGGCAAACACAACTGCTGCAAGTTCAAGGTCATGTGTGGGATAATTGAGCTCATGTGCATTCAACTGACGTGAAGCATAAGCCACAACTTGACGTTCTTGCATAAGAACTGCACCTAGACCTTGGAGAGATGCATCACAGAATATCTGGAAAGGTTTGGTAGGATCTGGGCCAACCAGAACTGGTGTAGAAGTGAGTTTAGTCTTGAGCAGATTGAAACTTTCATCACATTGTGGAGACCAAACGAACTTCTTGTCCTTCTTTGTGGGATCAGTGAGAGGTTTGGCAATCTTGGAGAAGTTTTGGACGAAACGACGGCAATAGCTAGCTAAGCCAAGAAAACTTCTTACTTGCTTTACCGTCTTAGGAGGTTTCCAATCAACAATTGCTTTAACCTTTTCTGGATCAATGGCTATGCCCTTGGCAGAGATGACATGACCAAGGTAAGCAACTTCTGGAATCCAGAACTCACATTTGGAGAACTTGGCATATAGACGATGCTCGCGAAGTTTCATGAGAGTGAGACGAAGATGTTCTTCATACTCTTCCTCAGATTTTGAGTAGACAAGAATGTCATCGAGATATACCACAACGAACTTGTCGAGGTATTCGTGGAAGACAGAATTCATGAGCCGAGAGAAAGTCGCCGGTGCATTGGTGAGACCAAAGGACATGACGGTGAATTCATATAGACCGTAGCGAGTGGTGAAGGCTGTCTTTGGAATATCCTCTTTTCTGATCTTTATTTGATGGTAACCCATTCTCAAGTCCAACTTTGAGAATATTGAGGCTCCAGCAAGTTGATCAAAAAGATCATCGATACGAGGAATTGGATACTTGTTTTTGATGGTTTTCTCGTTAAGAGGACGATAGTCAACAACGAGTCTCTTTGTGTGATCCTTCTTCGCAACGAACAGAGTTGGGCAACCCCAAGCCGAGGAACTAGGTTGAATGTAACCTTTTTCCATGTACATATCGATTTGCTCCTTTAACAGTTTCAGTTCAGGAGGAGCTATCTTGTATGGATGCTTAGAGATTGGAGCAGTACCTGGTTCAAGCTCGATCACGAACTCAACTGCTCTGTCCGGAGGCATCCCTGGCAACTCTTCTGGAAAGACGTCAGGGAATTCACAAACCACCGGAACATTTTCAAGTAGAGGTAGAGGTTTTGCATCGAGGTTGCATAGCTGAAAGGAACTTGATTCATTTGGAGAATAGACTATCTGGCCAGAAGGGTGGAACAGAGTTATTGACTTTTGAGCACAGTCAATTTTTGCTTTATTGGCTTTCAGCCAATCCATGCCAAGAATGACATCAATGTCAGAACTTCCCAGCAACATGAGAGAAGCCAGGAAAATGTGGCCTCCAATTAGGATTTGATTATCCTTACTTATCTTGGAAGTCAACATTTGAGATCCTGGGGAGTGAACAGTGATTTGATTGCTTAGTGGAACCACCAGCAGGTTGTTTGTTGCGGCAAAAATCTTTGACACAAAAGAATGCGATGCTCCGGTATCAAACAATACTTTAGCTGGAAAAGAGTTTACGGGTAATATACCGAGAACGACGTCAGGAGCTTCCTCACCTTTGTCGATCTTGACATGATTCACCCTTGCGGTCCTCCCGACAGGCCTGTTGTTGGAGTTGAAGGCTTTAGGCGGGGGAGCACGCACCATTGCCTGGTTTGTGTTGGGACGAGGTGGTGGTGGAGGTAGCTGCCTCTGAGTGCACTTGTCAGCGTAGTGCCCCGTCTGCTTGCACTTGTAGCAAGTGACGACACGAGGAGGCCCTGGCCTTGGTTGCCCCATCGAAGCCCTCTGATCATGCATCTGAGCAGGGTTGGGTGGGCGGGGAGCGAAGCCTGGAGAAGCTTGGGCATATGGAGCCCGAGTGACAGCACCATTTGGCACCCAGATGCGGCGCTTCTGCGGAGGGGTGGTCATGTTGGAGGAGGAACCACCCTCACGCGAGTGCTTGCGAGACTCCTCGAACGCCTTGCGCCCATTTTCTTCATTGAGCGCGGTGTTAACGAGCTCCTCGAAGTTGTTGGCCTTGATGTTGGTGAGGGCGTACTTGAGTTCCGGGTTAAAACCTCTGCGGAACCTTGCCATATTCTTAGCCTCAGTGGACACCTCATCACCAGCGTAACGAGCGAGGCGATTGAACTCACTCTGATAGCCAATGACGTCCAGCTTGCCCTGCTTGAGTGAGCAAAACTCTTCACGCATCCTTTCCATGAGACCATCTGGAATGTGGTGCTTCAGGAAAGCTTCCTTGAAACAACCCTAGGTGATTGGGTAGCCAGCTCTCATGGTCTGGTAGTTTTCCCACCAAGTAGCTGCCTGACCCTTCAGCAGGATAGGATGCATACTTGACCTTGTCTTCCTCAGCAACATGAGCAATCTCCAGAGCCCTAGCTATCTCACGGATCCAGTCATCAGCATCCAGAGGCTCGCGTGTTGCCACGAAAGCTCTTGGGCCCAGACTGAGAAACTCCTTGATACTGACTCGTGGAGCATTCTGGTTGTTGTGCTGGTTAGTCTGAAGCTGGGCCATCTGTGCCATGACTTGGGTCATCTGAGTCAACAGCTCCGTGATTGGCGGTGGCTCAGGCGGGTTGTTCCTTGTTGGCGGCATCCTGAATGGAAATGCATTTTAGCACAACAACAGAAAAGGATAGACTTGGAAACCGAAAGAGCGATTACTCCGACGCATGAATAGATAACCAACAGGTACATCATCACATGTTCAAATACATCAGAATATCCAACACACCACAAATGGTTCGAATGCCAAAGGATAACTAAACATAGCTAAGAACGGATACATCGGTACTCCCATGCTCATCACGCAGGACGGCGGTGAGTAGTACGGCGAGAGGTACGGTGAGGAGCATGCCCCCAAAAGTAGGTAGAACGATGATCCACATAGATCTGACGTGGTCTGAGAGCGACTCTAGGTGTGGTGAAGTACATAGCGTCGACTCCCTGTGCTCCAAAGCGCGGAATCCCAGTGTAACCAGCACCAAGGTTAAGGAATGGACCTCTGATCGGCTCGTAACCTCCAGCATCTGGCAGACGACGACCAACTGGCTGATCGAAACGTGCAAAGCGCTCGTCTCCAACAAATTCTATGGTGTACGTCGCCAGACGAGTCAAAGCAAGGTAAAGCTGCTCTCTGACTGAAGCCAACTCCTGAGATAGTGTGCTGGCAACTGCGTCACTGTGCCTCACAAACTGAGCGGTGGTGTGCAGCCTGGAGTTATCATGCTCGTAGACATCCAAGTTGTCGTAGAGAGTGAAGTGAGCTCCCTCCGAAGTGATGTAACCACGGGGGATGTGGCGATAGATATAATCGTCAAATCCCCAGTAGTCAGCACGAAGGACGGTGAGACTCACATAAGCTGCCTGCTGCACAGCCATATCCACTGTGGAACCTACTGCTCGTAGCGGTGGACAACGCTCATGCCATCATCTGACAGAATGTAGACGATAGCCTGGTAGTAGGTCTGGTTAAACTCTCGCTGCTGCTCGTAGAACTGGTACTCTGGTGCCCAACGGAAACCCAGAAAAGTGACCATGTCTCTCAGCATCTCCGGATAACCGGCAGTGCTCTCGCAACGAGTCATCCGAACCACCTGCGGGTAGAACCTGAGATCCATCTGCAGATGATTGGGGAAGTTTTGATTAGACGCCGGTAGAAGAACTAAAGTGGAAAGCAACAACAAGGTTTCAACGGACGAAAGGATGTTGAGAAGAACAGGATATCGAAGCAACATCGGGAAACACGAGACCAAAACACTCCTGAGGTACTACGGAAAAACCCATCCGGGCTTCTAAAGGATAAATATCTACTGCTTAAGGAATAGAGGATCTGCTTCCGGGGCTTACACGCCTCCGTTCTCAATCGTGAGTAGGGAACATGATAAATCATGTCACAACCACCTCCATTCCTATGGTCTAGTAGATATAACTATCCTAGAGAAACCAGGATACGTCAAAACCTAACTTGAAAGTTTAGGTGAGGAGAGAAAACAACATTGCACTTCCTTACCAGAAAAAAAGGGAGGGTGGGTGGGGAAAGAAATAAAAGGGCAGAATTCCTACTCTCACGTTTCATTTTTCCTATATAGCTACAAAATATTTTCTAGACTCAACTGCGACCAGTAAAAGGGATCCTACAGGCAGACAGGCTCTGATACCATTTGTCGCACCCGGACTTCTAGAGGATACTCGCAGTTCCGTTGAACAGTAGATGATTGGATTACGGGGCTTACCGGCACCCGCATCTCTTACGAGTAGGCCAACACACGTATGTGTGACAACCAACCCCTACTGTGCATCGTCTACGTAAACCATCCCATAGAAATCAGGATACTACCATTGACGTACTTCATACCATACACACATGGTACGTCAACGGCGTTTAACAGAATGATAGCACAACATATCTCTAAGACACAAATAAATATAAATAAGTTGCAAATAGCTCTCACTAGAGCAGAGATAGCAAATACTATCATCCAGAGGACACATGTCCCAACATATCATCATTACAACACAGCGGAAGCATCCAAAATGTCTGAGTACAGACAAGATCCAAATAGGCTTAAGAAGCCGGAAACGAAAAGACGGAGCCCATCCACGATGTCTCGGATCCTGCCCGGGTCCGCTATCTACTCGTCAGCAGCCTCGTCAAACTCCACGTAGTAGCCATCACGGGGATCCTCGTAAGCGTAGTCTGCGGAAACCACAACCCCAAAGGGGTCAGTACATAAACGTACTGGCAAGCAAGACTCACAAATCACCAGAGTGTACCCCACAACATCAAGCACAGATGCTTTGGGTTCAACGGAAGGAAGGGTGATATAAAAGATGCGGCAGCGGGCTGCAATAACCCACTACAGATGCATTATATAACTTCCGGCTAACAGAAAGGAGATAAGGTAGCGTATCGTAACCAACTACAACTAACCACCAAACAAAACCCATCCTGGATCTCACCCCTTATCCAAAGAAGCAATCCGAGGATAACTCACAGAGTTGGAGTAATGATGGGTCAAGTTATTGTGTCAATAAGTCTATTACTAGTCAAGTTATCATTAGTTAGGTGTAAGTTGTTCTGAGTACTTGTTAGCCAGTACTTTCACCAAGTCATCCATAACCGCGGAAAACACGGCTTCTCGAGAAGATTTATCCCTGCAGGGGTGCACCAATTTGGCCTTACACGTAAGAATAACCCGCCAGATGGAATGCCTCCCACCAAGCGGGGCACTCAACACAACTCAACTCTTCCTCGCATCAAGCCCAAAGAACCCCGTGCAATTGAGCGCACGGCTAATCAAGCCCCACGAAGAAAAGGGGACCCTCATAGCACTCTAAGAACGTGTCTCCCTAAATGCCGACTACAAAAGTTCCACCCTGGTACCAAGGGTTCGCACCTGCATACGCATGCGGCAAATGGAAAACCCGAACTAAATGAGGCGATTTGGACGAGATGCGAATCGAATCAAATTGAGGGGGGCGCCCATACACACTTCCCACATGCGGTTAGTGCGCTCATCATGGATCAGTAGACAAGACCCTTTTCCTAATTAGGGTCGACACTAGCAGGCCTCAAACCCACGCCGGGCCTCCTACCGGTGCCTTATCATCAAATTATTATTAACCACACATTAACAGGTTGATTGTTTAAACATCGAGCCCCAGAACATAATGATATAGTTAACAGAAGTAACGGACAACAGACTCGAGCAAAAACAACCCTAAGCATGCTAGTAAGACACGGGCACAAGCAACGGGGTTATAGGAGTGGAGGTGAGGCTATATCAGGGTTAAAGGATAACAGGTGATAGGATCGGGACACAAGCAACGATTCATAGGGCTAGCAGAATAGACAACGGAAAGTATCGGTAGCCAATGTGGAAAGGAACACAATGGTTCATGTGAGTGAACACTTGCCTGCAAACTCAGTAGCCTGGTACTGGGCTAACTCCTCAGAAGTAGTGTCGTAAACCTCGTCTGTCTCAACGTCGTCGTCTATTCGAGAAGAAGCAAACAAACAACGCAGAGAGACAAACAATCAATAACATGGCATAATGCACAATCATGGGATGATGCATGTCAATTTAATTGATGCATCAAAGGTAAGCTAGTTGACATGGTAACATAACATAATTAAATGGACCCACATGCAATTTGGATTGCATGTGGAAAGCCCGTGAATTAAGGTTGAAATAATTGTTTTACAACTAAACAACAGGTGAAAGTGGATTATTATGATGCATGGATGAGGAAAACAGAAAAATAACAACAATAGAAACAATTTTGAAATAAGGTTTACCAAGTTTGGGATTTTATTTATTAAGTTAAGGAATTTTGGTTCCTTAAAGGTGTTACACAAGCATTTGTTGTTTTCATCAATTTTAATTGTTCAAAACATATAACAAAATTCATATTTGGAAAGTACACAAAATTTTGGGTGGAATACATGTTTCAATTGTTGAAAAAGGAATTAGAATGAATTATTTATGAATTAAACAAGTCAAACAAGATTTAAATGAATTAAATTCAAGTATGAATATTATTTGAATTTTATTTGTTCAAATCATTAACCCAAATTCATATTTGAAAAGTTTATACTTTTCTGGTTTGAAAACATATTTTATAAGTTCAAGAATAATTTAATTTGAGCAAGTTATGAATTTAGCAAATTTAAATGATTTAAACAAGGTTTAAATTATTTAAGCAATTTTAATTATTCAAAACATGAAACAAAGTTTATATTTGGAAAGGTGGTTCAAAATGGCATGGAAAACATATTTTATTTGTGTGATTTGAATTAAGTTTGAATTAGTTATGAAATTAACCAAATTTAAAAGGAGTTGTTTGAATTTGAAATTTGAAAGCATTTGAATTATTCAAAACAGAAAACAAATGATTTGGATAGGTAGAGAATTTAATTTTGTTCAGGATACATATTTTATTTGCATTATTTGGATTTGGAAATTAAAAGTTATTTGCATTTTAATTCTAGGGACTAATCTGTAAAAGAAAAGGATTTAAGTAAGAGAAAAGCTGGGCAGAAAACATTTTACACCCCGCAGTGGCTAGCTCCAGCCACTGACAGAGGGGCCCCTGGGCCACGGTGGCCCGCGTGGTGCACAGCAGCTGACAGGGGGGGCCCTCCTGTCAGTGCTCCTCGCAAAAAGGTGGGGATTTTATTCCGCAAGGGCAGGGCTCGAACCCTGGCCTCCTGCGCGCGCTCGCTGTTGCGCTACCACTGCGCTGCGATTGTTTCTTGTCAGTAAGGGTGCACGTTTGGGTTTGAGGTTCAGTTAGCGAAATAGACTGACGAACTGAATTTTGGTTTCAGTTACTGAACCACGACAGGAAGCAGTCGCCGGCGGCTAGCCGCAGATGCTCGCGGTGGT
Source organism: Alopecurus myosuroides (assembly GCA_028641055.1). Taxonomy (NCBI): domain Eukaryota; kingdom Viridiplantae; phylum Streptophyta; class Magnoliopsida; order Poales; family Poaceae; genus Alopecurus; species Alopecurus myosuroides. The sequence continues at coordinate 395,911,396 of CM054058.1, read as the reverse complement.
TGGATGCGTGGGCTCGTGGTGCTGCGTGTGGTCGTGTGCGCGCGGTGTGCAGCAGAGAAGGAACATGAGGGGGAGGATGGCGTGCTCACTATCGCTGTAGAGGAAGCAGCGGCTCGCCGGCGAGGTGGACGACGGCGACAGCTGCGAGGACGGCGGCGGAGATGTAGGCGTTCCCAGCTGAAAGTGCATGGTGCCCCATATGTGGTTTTGGTAATTACTGACAATCCCTATGGACTAACGTTTGCATTGAATTATCCTTGTAGTTCTTGTTCATAGGAAATAATGGAGTTCATGTGTTGAACTCTATTAGCTTCCTTGATGGCCATTGTTATATTCAAGGATTTATATGAAGAATGGTCATGGTTTGAGTTGAGGTTATTGCTAGTGTGTCTTGAAGAAAAGTATTATGTTATCCTTCATGGTTATCTTCAAGACATCATCATTTGAAGTGAGAAGAAAAGATACAAGGTTGATCAAGCTAGTGATCAACACACAAAGCTACACGATGTACCAAGTGGGATTGTGTATCTCATGGTATGGTAAGAAATTGTCAATATAGCTTTGTGATCTAACCCATATATGTGTGTGTGGCATCTCTATGTGTGGTTAGGTATCTTTCCATGGGCATGAACAAAAAGGTAGATTTCATATAGCCCATGGTCTATGTCATCGTCGAGCGATGTTCGTCACCTAGCTTGACGTGGAAGCTCAAGTGAAGCATCTAGAAGAAATCCTATGCTTGAACCTTTCCATCCATATGGAGATTATGGTCAAGTGAAGATGTTCATGTGATAAGCTCTCTCATATTAGCTTATGGGGGAGCAATTCACAATCTTCACGAAGCGAAGCGCAATCAAGAAAGGTGGTCCAACTTGAGGTGATTAAGATCGCCATCATCTAGCTCAATTGGATTGCGCAAGGCAAAGGTATGACTTATATAGGGTTTCTATTTTACCGGTCTCATTATGCTAGTTGGGAGACCGGATTATAGGATAGATAACCGTACTATCAAGAGGGGCTCTTGAATGCATATCTTGATCGTATCTATCGTAGAGAGCTCAAACCTTTGCATACTTGGAATCATCCTTCTTGGTTCTTATTTGGGTTTTCTACATGTAAGGTTTTAGATCTTTTCATGTTCTTCATGTCAAGCTCAAGTTCATCAAAAATGGATTTCGTATGAAAAACTTATCGCATTTTTGTTGTTGGAGGTTTCTACCGGTTGTCCTTTATTGATAGGCCAAACCTTTCATCATTTAGTTTTATATTCCCATTTGGACTATGATGTTTCTCTGCATATTCTTGTAGTGCTCGTCGTTGCGATTTCAACGAGCCCAAGAACATCGAAAACGGAGTCCGGATGCAAAAGTTATGACCGTTTTCATATAGGGTGTTCTGCAGTTTTTTCCACCAGCGGAGGCTCCGGTGGTAGCTCCGCCGGAAACCCCTTCGGTTTGAAAGTGGCGGAGGTTCCGGTGAAACCACCGGAGGCTCCGGTGGTTGGGGCATTTTTTCAGCCATTTTGATGTCCTAACTCATCCGGGGGGCGGAGGTTCCGGTGGTTTCACCGGAGGTTCCGCCCCTGCGCGAATTTTCCTCCAACGGTTGGATATTTGGGTGACCTATTTAAGGGGCCTTCTTCCCCAATGGTTCCCCAACCTTTTGGGCAAGTTTGACCTCCATTGTTGACCTCCAAAAGCTTGCTCTCTCTCAATCCCTCCAATGATTCTTGCTTCCACTTGAGGGAAAAGAGAGAGGAGATCTAGATCTACCACTTCACCAATCAATCCCACCTCTTTGTGAGGGGAATCTATTGGATCTAGATCTAGGGATTCATTTGTTGTTTTCCTTGTTCTTCCTCCTTCCTCCCTCCATAGCATTAGTTGCTTTGGTGGGATTTGGGAGAGAAGTTCTTGACCACTTTGTGTGTTCTTGCCATTGCATTAGGTGCATCGGTTTGAGTTCCCCACGAGATTCGTGAAAGAGAAGTTCGTGAGCTTGTTACTCTTGGGTGCTTGGTCACCGGAGAGATTGTTCCTCTTGGGTGTATTGTGCACCCTAGACGGTTAGTGCTTGGGGCTTCCACCTTGTTGCAAGAAGCTTCGTTGAGAGCCTCCAATTGAGTTGTGGAGATAGCCTCAACCTCGTGTAAGGTTTGGTCAACGCCTTCAAGTCGACCTCATAGTGGAAACGAGCATCTCCCTCACCGGAGAAGCTCAAGGAGAATAAGGTGTGCACATCCGTGCTATTGAGGAGCGCCTAGGTGGCTCCCCACCTCTCCAACGAAGACGTACTTCCCTTGGGAAGGAACTTCGGTAATCACACCAGTGTCTCCTTGTGCTTCGGTTATCTCTACACTCTAGCTCGTTACTTATGCATTTACCTTTGTGATAGCCATCGTGCTTGAAGTCATCTATCTTGCTATCTCATAGTTGTATATCATGCCTAGCATAAGTTGTTGGTGCACATAGATAAACCTAGCTTGCATAGGTTTTGTGCTTGATAAATTAAACGCTAGTTTTATTCCGCATTTACTCAAGCCTAAACCGTAATTATTTTAAAGCGCCTATTCACCCCCCCCTCTAGGCGGCATCCTTCTACTTTCAATTGGTATCAGAGCCAGGGCTCTCATTGTTAGGCTTCACCGCCTTGAGAGTAATGATGTCGCTTAGTGAATTAGTGCAAGATCCCACATTTCATTTTGATGGCACAAACTATGATCTTTGGAAATTTCGCATGCTCATTTATTTCCGGGTCATGGACCCACACATGGAGCAAATTGTAGAGATGGGTATTTCTCCTCCGAAGGATCCTCAAAATCCAACTTTAGAGGAAGAGAAAAACTTATCTCTCGATGCTCTTGCTATTAATGCGTTTTTCCTTCTTGTGAGCCTTGTAGTTATTAAGCCACTTTTTCCTATTCGGAATGCTCATGAATTATGGACAAAGCTTCAAGATAAATATGGAGTGTCCAATATTATTGTGGATGATTGCTCTCCCTCCATCTCCGGTCGTGATGAGTTCTCAACTTCTTCTACTTCACCAACATGTGGTAAGCCACAAACTAATGAGATGGTGAGTAGTGATAGGTTTTGCAATAATGATAGTGAGATTATTATTGATGATCCTTCATCTCTATCTTATTGCAATGTCTCATCTTTAGACTTAAACACAACTAGCACAAAAAATGTTTTACATGCTTGTGTTGATAGTCTTTGCATATCATGTCGTCATTGCTTGACTAAATCTCATGATGATATGATTGCTTTATCTTGTTCCCATGATAAAAATGATTGTGTTTCCTCTAGTATTTGTATGGCTAACAATTTAAAGGAAACTCAACTCTCTATGGAACAAGATGTGGACTTGAGTGGTGCCTCAAGTAATGATTCATCATCATCTACCACATTTTGCCTTATGGCCAAGGATTCAAAGGTATCTTCAACTTTGAACCCCAATATATATTATGATGATAGTAGTGATGATGATGTTGGTAAGGAAGATGATGATGAGTCTAAGAAATTACGCTTATGGTTCGCAAGCCTTGTTGGTGAGACCAAAGAAAATGTGAATGCTCTTCTAGAACAACTTGATGAGGCTAACTCTCTTGTAGATGAAAAGGAGGATATCATCGTGACTTTCGAAAGTCATAGTGGTAGTCATTCTATCAAGGACAAAGAGCTTGAAAAGGCTTTTGAGAAAGAGCGGTCCCTTAGATCTTCTCTTGAAGAGAAACTATATAGTCTAGAAGAAACATATGCTATTAGCGTTTCTAAGCTTAGAAGGGACAATGAGTTATCTCTTTCGCTTGCTAATGAACTCAAAGCTAAAAATGTTGATGCTTGTGCTACTAACTCTATTTCTTGTGAAGCATCCACATTAAAGGAGAATGTTGAGCTACGGGCTCAACTTGAGTTGCTAACTAGTAATTATGGGAAATTGGAAGAAACTCATGAAAAGCTCTCAAGCTCTCATAAGGATCTTCTAGTCTCCCATGAGAGTCTAAAATTAGCTCATAAGGCTATGTTAACTAAGGTAACATCTTGTGAGCCTCATGTGGACAAAGGCACAATATCTACTCTAAATGCTATATTGCCTTGTGCTAGTCCTAGTAATTCATCCTCTCATAATGTTCCCACATCTTATGATGAATTGCTTTCCTTACCTTGTTGCTCTAATAATGATGCATCTACTTCCTCTAGCCCTTGTGTTGATACTAACCATGTAGAGGAAATCAAAGAGCTCAAGGCCCAAGTCACTTCATTGGAGAAAGACTTGGAGAAGTGTCATAAAGGGAAGTCCACACTTGATAATATGTTGAGTGTCCAAAAATCCCCCAATGACAAGAGAGGACTTGGATTCATTTCCAATCACAAGAACAAGTCCAAGGTCGACAAGAAGAAGGGCCATGAACAAGTCAAGAATTTGGCGAATATTGTTTGCTTCAAGTGCAAGGTTGAAGGGCATCATGTTAGATCATGCCCTATGAAGAAGAAGAAACTTAGCGAGAAGCAACAAGGGAAGCGGCCACAAGTTCAACCTCAATCTCAACTTCAAGTTGAAGAAAGGCCTCTTCCTATGAAGACTCAAGCTAATGCTTCTCAAGTTGAGAAATCAACTAAGAAGAATGGAAGGAGTCGTTGTTGCTACTTATGTCGTGAAAAGGGCCATCTTGCTTCTTCATGCACTAATGGTACATTATCCAACCCTATCATAATTGATGATGTGTATTCCATTCGGAAGGATGATGTGGGCAATGTGTTTGCCAAATATGTTGGTACTCAAAGTGGTGTCAAGAAAAGAACCATTTGGGTTGCCAAGCCTATTGTGACTAACCTCTTAGGACCCAACTTTGTTGGGGACCAACAAGCTCAAACTTGATCAATAGGTGTTATCGGAGGGCATTGGAGACTTGGCTATATCATGAAGAATTAAGGGATCTTCATCACGTATATTTTCCTTAAGCCAAGTCATTTGGATTATCACGTCTCTATCACATATTCCATGCTCCTTCTTGCGGTAACTTGTGTTATTACATTATATATATACATTGAAAGTTGCTTGCCCCTTTGCATATATTGGTTTTGTACCTTGCTTGTATTTTGTATATTTTGTGCTTAATACTTACTTATCCTTGAGTAATCTAGTATGTGTTTGTCGGTTCGCACAAAATGTATGTATGAGTTTGCTTTGAGCCTAATTGCATCTTGTGTGTATCTTATTTGGCTCTTTTGAGTGATTAATGGACCATCCCATTTTGGGAGAGTTATATGCCTTTGGCACTTCACAATCCCAAAATGTGTGTACATGAGGAATACCACATAGTGTTGATATTTCAATATTATCTAGTCTCTATGTGGTATCTCATACTCATGAGAAATTCAAATTCTAATGTCTATTAATTATCTCAAGTTGGTTTTTGTTTGACTCTTGCTAAGAAAATACGGATTATCACATTATGGGGGAGTAATATGTTTGTGCATATTACAAGCCTAAAGAATGTGAACATTTAAGGTTTTGCCACGTAGAATTGATATTGTTAATTATCTTATTCCTATGTGGCATGTGTGCTCAAACTAGTTCCAATTTTCTTAAATGATTTTATTTGCTCATCTTTTGGTATCTTATTCGTGAAAGAGTTTCTTGGTGCGGTTTTCCACAAATTAGCACTAGAATTTACCTTCTCGGGAACCGGTTGCTTCTTGATATATTAATCATTTCTTTGCATGATCATTCGACTATTGAAGCCACCAAGAATCTCTATTTAAGTATGGTGTTTTCATTCCTATCTTTTACCACATACTTATGTTTTGTGAATATGATTGTGAACAAATATACCACCGAGAAATATCTCCATAAATCTCTTGTCTTTGACAAGTTATAATAATTTGTGGTAAGTTTATTGATCATATTTACTTTGTCCATTGCTCTAAAATTGCCTTGTTTCTTGCCAAGGATTTGTTTGGTTCAAACTCCTTTGTGTCTTCCTTACTCTACTCAAAATTTGTTTTATGCTTTATTGAGTTAGGAAAAGCAATGATCCCATTCGTGTGCACTCTTATTCAAAGTCATACTTCTTTGTGTTGCATTTCTTGGGAAGCTATCCTACATTGAGTAGAACACAATTCTTTAATTGGTATTGCATCTTATTGCTTTTCTTGAGCTTGACTAGTGTTTGAATAATATATATGGAGAGTAATGATTCCATTGCGTGCATCTTGTATTCAAATGCAATATCATAATTAATGCACTATTATTGGAAGAACTATCCTATACGTGTTTGAACACTTGTTGTCTTGAAATTGGTATTTTATCCCAGTGACTTGTCTCTTTGGAAGACGAACATTTTTCGTCTTGGTACTTTGTGTGCCATCATGAAAAGTGTAGAGGGTTTGTTTATTCGTTGATGTTTTTCTTTTGTTATCTTCTCTATTTGATTTCCTAAAATCATGTGTTGGTTTGGGGTTTTGATATAACTTGGACACTTTGTTTGATTTTATCTCTTGTGAGTGCCTTCTTTGTTTTAATTGGTATTTTGTCCTATTTGTATCTTGTTTGGTTCTTGAAAGTTTTGTGCATGTATATTTACTATGTATATTCTTTGACATGCTTACTTTCGTTGATCCAATATATAGGATAAACTCCATCAAATCCTAAATGGCTAAGATGCGCATACAATTCAAATTCATATTAATATGCATATACTTATGTGGAGTTTGTCTTATGTATTGTAGTTGTTCTAACTACTTTGGACCCAATAAGTTTGGGAACCATGTTGTACTTGATTTCTGTTTTTAGGTACAATGGAGATACATTGGTTGCTTGCTCCATTCATAAGGAAGGTGTTCTCACCATCATATCATAGGAGTCAAGCTACGATGATTATCAAACTCGCATCCTCTTCATCACAAATGTCGTCTCGGTAACAAGTATCTATTCCATGCATACATTTTTAGCTTTCAATCTTGTGTAGGTTGCATCTTGACATGAATTTCATTTGTTGCATTTCATTTGGCTCTTGCAAATGTCTTATCAAAAACATATTTATTGCAACTATGAGTAAGCCGGGATGATTACATACTAAGGGGATATTTATAATCAATTTCATGATTCACCAATCCCAAGTATATTAATCTAGTAACTTCTACTTTAAGTCTCTCATATGCAATATTTATGAATTCTCAAAAACCATTTGAATCTTTTGTGATATGCGTTACCTTTCTCGAAGCATTCCAACTATCACTTTTCCCTTGTGATATTTGTGATGCTTTGATGAGTTTATTGTTTGTCCATCTATATCCCCTTAAGATTAAACTAATCCTAGTGCTTTGCTTTCAAACAAAAATCTTATTGGTATATTTATGAACCTATCTTGGATATCATGTTCTTTACCCTTGTACCTATTTTTGTGTGTGCATATTTCTTTGTGGATATATATCTTTGTGATTGGTGTCCACTTAGAAACTTATACACACGAGAATAGTTACATCTTTAATTGATATTCTATTTCTTAGTGACCATGTTTTATTGCTTTAGATTACTTGGTGGTTCCTAGAAGGCACAAGCTTTTCTTTTTCTTTTGGTATTCCTTTGGCATCTTATAAAGCTTGTGGACATATGTGTTTTATCATTTGTTGGTTTGTGTGTATGGGAAAGACATGATATGCACTATGTGACTCATATATTTAAAGACTATGATGAAGCATTGCTCATCCTATTAGTCTCCTACAAATGTCCTTCCTTGTCATACTCATCTCTTTCGGTTGAGTAAATCTTTACTTGTCGCTTCTTGATCTTAATTGCTCAACTCTTGTTTGTTTGCAAGTTGCTTTGCTCCATTTCCTATCTATTCTCTTGCTCTTGTTTGTGTTCAAAATTATCTAGAAGGGAGTGATGATTCCATGTTGTGCACATTATATAGTAATTCAAATTTAACATTGTGCATGTACCTTGGGGAGTTCCCTCTTGATTTTCTAGAACACTTGGTTGATCTTATCATAATATTCATTTTGGTCAATCGTTTTTTTGGATCCTTTGGTTGGTTGCTTCTTTATGAAAGTATCCTTCAATTTGACTTTGCTTGTAATTCTTTGGATCCTCAATATAGTTTGATCTCCCTCCATCTATTCCTAGTTGGATACATGCTCTTGATTTCACTCATATCATGAGGAATGCATACACTATGGGGGAGCTCTTATTATATTTTCCTTCTAATCTTTTTTTTCCCATCTTGGCAATGGATGCCAATGGGGGAGAAGTTTAGAGGGTTTAAGGGAATTTGGTTCTATGCTTTAGTTTCGTTCTTAAGCATTTGCCTTCCATGCTATTTCATCCTTGCTCTTTGTGTTTTGCATGGTTGCTTAATTCATCATATAAACCCTCATAAAAAGGGATTGTCATCAATTACCAAAATGGGGGAGATTGAAAGTGCATGGTGCCCCATATGTGGTTTTGGTAATTACTGACAATCCCTATGGACTAACGTTTGCATTGAATTATCCTTGTAGTTCTTGTTCATAGGAAATAATGGAGTTCATGTGTTGAACTCTATTAGCTTCCTTGATGGCCATTGTTATATTCAAGGATTTATATGAAGAATGGTCATGGTTTGAGTTGAGGTTATTGCTAGTGTGTCTTGAAGAAAAGTATTATGTTATCCTTCATGGTTATCTTCAAGACATCATCATTTGAAGTGAGAAGAAAAGATACAAGGTTGATCAAGCTAGTGATCAACACACAAAGCTACACGATGTACCAAGTGGGATTGTGTATCTCATGGTATGGTAAGAAATTGTCAATATAGCTTTGTGATCTAACCCATATATGTGTGTGTGGCATCTCTATGTGTGGTTAGGTATCTTTCCATGGGCATGAACAAAAAGGTAGATTTCATATAGCCCATGGTCTATGTCATCGTCGAGCGATGTTCGTCACCTAGCTTGACGTGGAAGCTCAAGTGAAGCATCTAGAAGAAATCCTATGCTTGAACCTTTCCATCCATATGGAGATTATGGTCAAGTGAAGATGTTCATGTGATAAGCTCTCTCATATTAGCTTATGGGGGAGCAATTCACAATCTTCACGAAGCGAAGCGCAATCAAGAAAGGTGGTCCAACTTGAGGTGATTAAGATCGCCATCATCTAGCTCAATTGGATTGCGCAAGGCAAAGGTATGACTTATATAGGGTTTCTATTTTACCGGTCTCATTATGCTAGTTGAGAGACCGGATTATAGGATAGATAACCGTACTATCAAGAGGGGCTCTTGAATGCATATCTTGATCGTATCTATCGTAGAGAGCTCAAACCTTTGCATACTTGGAATCATCCTTCTTGGTTCTTATTTGGGTTTTCTACATGTAAGGTTTTAGATCTTTTCATGTTCTTCATGTCAAGCTCAAGTTCATCAAAAATGGATTTCGTATGAAAAACTTATCGCATTTTTGTTGTTGGAGGTTTCTACCGGTTGTCCTTTATTGATAGGCCAAACCTTTCATCATTTAGTTTTATATTCCCATTTGGACTATGATGTTTCTCTGCATATTCTTGTAGTGCTCGTCGTTGCGATTTCAACGAGCCCAAGAACATCGAAAACGGAGTCCGGATGCAAAAGTTATGACCGTTTTCATATAGGGTGTTCTGCAGTTTTTTCCACCAGCGGAGGCTCCGGTGGTAGCTCCGCCGGAAACCCCTTCGGTTTGAAAGTGGCGGAGGTTCCGGTGAAACCACCGGAGGCTCCGGTGGTTGGGGCATTTTTTCAGCCATTTTGATGTCCTAACTCATCCGGGGGGCGGAGGTTCCGGTGGTTTCACCGGAGGTTCCGCCCCTGCGCGAAATTTCCTCCAACGGTTGGATATTTGGGTGACCTATTTAAGGGGCCTTCTTCCCCAATGGTTCCCCAACCTTTTGGGCAAGTTTGACCTCCATTGTTGACCTCCAAAAGCTTGCTCTCTCTCAATCCCTCCAATGATTCTTGCTTCCACTTGAGGGAAAAGAGAGAGGAGATCTAGATCTACCACTTCACCAATCAATCCCACCTCTTTGTGAGGGGAATCTATTGGATCTAGATCTAGGGATTCATTTGTTGTTTTCCTTGTTCTTCCTCCTTCCTCCTCCATAGCATTAGTTGCTTTGGTGGGATTTGGGAGAGAAGTTCTTGACCACTTTGTGTGTTCTTGCCATTGCATTAGGTGCATCGGTTTGAGTTCCCCACGAGATTCGTGAAAGAGAAGTTCGTGAGCTTGTTACTCTTGGGTGCTTGGTCACCGGAGAGATTGTTCCTCTTGGGTGTATTGTGCACCCTAGACGGTTAGTGCTTGGGGCTTCCACCTTGTTGCAAGAAGCTTCGTTGAGAGCCTCCAATTGAGTTGTGGAGATAGCCTCAACCTCGTGTAAGGTTTGGTCAACGCCTTCAAGTCGACCTCATAGTGGAAACGAGCATCTCCCTCACCGGAGAAGCTCAAGGAGAATAAGGTGTGCACATCCGTGCTATTGAGGAGCGCCTAGGTGGCTCCCCACCTCTCCAACGAAGACGTACTTCCCTTGGGAAGGAACTTCGGTAATCACACCAGTGTCTCCTTGTGCTTCGGTTATCTCTACACTCTAGCTCGTTACTTATGCATTTACCTTTGTGATAGCCATCGTGCTTGAAGTCATCTATCTTGCTATCTCATAGTTGTATATCATGCCTAGCATAAGTTGTTGGTGCACATAGATAAACCTAGCTTGCATAGGTTTTGTGCTTGATAAATTAAACGCTAGTTTTATTCCGCATTTACTCAAGCCTAAACCGTAATTATTTTAAAGCGCCTATTCACCCCCCCTCTAGGCGGCATCCTTCTACTTTCACCAGCCCTCGTGGAGGTGTCGATGTCGGAGAGGAAACAACGGGGAAACCGTTCCCGTGGTTAGCACGAGGGGGAGGAGCAGGTCGCCGGCGTTCATCACGGATTCAGAGGTGGGCTCGGTTGCGGTGAGGTTCAGAGAGGAGAGGATCGTGGCAGAGAGAGGATACGGCGGCGCTGCGCGAGGGAGAAAGAAATTGTAGGGGGTCTAGGGCTAGCAGGGAACATCGGGGGTAGGGTTTATAGGTGCGAGGGGGCGAGCTGTGGGCCGTCTCTCTGCGCTGCCGTACGGCGACGTCACGCCGGATGGCCGCCGTACGAGAGGAAGAAAGGTGAGCGAGGGGGTACCAGGCCGTGGGGCTAGTGGGCTGGGCCTGCCCACTGCCTGTCCTACCCCCTCCGTTTTTCTTTTTAAATTTTGTTTTCTGTTTCTTTTTTTTGCTGAAAAGAAATAGGAAGAAAAATAATAGGTGTTGATGTTAGAAAATTTTAGGAAAAATTGGTATTGCCTATTTATTGTAACAGCAACAACTTGCAAGTTTAGATTTCCAAAATAAATAAATTATGTTGCTGTTTGAAATTTGTTTGAAATTTGAGTGAAAACAATATTAATTGAATAATTTTGACTTAAGCAAATTAGAAGTTTTAAATTCAAATTTATTGTGAAACAAGTGATTGATTTGTTCTGCAAATTTCATAAGTTCAAAATGGTTGCTGTTTGTAATTGAATTTGAATAAAATTTGAATTAAGTGAATTATTAAAAGCCATAATTTTAAATAGTTTGAACCTTATGGTTTAATGGAAACAATTGATGTTTTGATTGAACTTTTTATTTGGAAAATTGTAACAGAGCAAGTATGAAACAAAACATTTGAATATTGTTTGAATTTCAAATGGGAAAACAAAGGAAAACAGATGCAAACAAAAGGAAAAACAAATGCAATGATTAAGATGCCATGATGCAAAACAATAATAAAGGAAGAAACAAACATTCTAGGGGTGGTTTTCATACTTGGGATGTTACAGTGATCCAGGGCTGCGGTCTTCGAGACGTATTTTTTCTTCGGGGGATTGTTCCCTACCAAGTAAGTTTTGGAGAGTGCCGCACGGCATAAACTCGATTCATCCGCCAATTTTTTCCGCTCGTCCAGATTCTTGTGGGCCTCCTTGATCAGCTCTGCTGCTTTCACCAGATGATAGTGGTATGCAGTTAGATCTTCCTGAGGGGCTCCTTCTTCAATTGGCTGGCCTAGATCTACAGCCTTTTTTGCCTTGAGCCAGGCGTCTCGCGACACTTTGATGTGCTCTCGCTCTTTCAAGCTGTCCTCAGTTTCTTCGGGTGGCTCGGTCGATCCTCCCATGCAGACTTGAGCCAAATATGGCCCGCGAATCCTACGCGTAGGTTGACAAGTTTTGCCGACCCGAGAAGGTTCTTCAACTGATATAGTATGGAAGATGCGAGTGCTGGGGCGGATGGATCCGCCACTGGGCGCTAGATCGCGACCAGCGTCGTTGGGCAGCGAGTCGAAGGTTGCCGGTCTCGAGACAGACTCGAAGTCTGATTCGCCGAGATCGGCTTGCTCGGAGAAGTGCAGGATTCCTGCCTTGTTGGCGTGGAAGTGGAGGCTGCCGAACGTCAAGCTGACGCTCTTCTCCAATCCGCTGAATACCGGGCGTGATTCCGACGAGTGCGGCGCGATGATGATCGACTTGAATCGGATCGGATCTGCTGAAGTCGAGGTTCCGGGGCTCCAGCTGAAGGTTGGCGATGATGAGGCCGAAGACGCCATAGATCCAGCACCCGCCGTTCCCACAGACGGCGCCAATTGTCGAATAGTCATCTCAACAAGTCCCTCAGATGAACCGATAGGGTTTCGATTAGGAGAACGTGTAGGCGCTGGTGAAGATCGTCGGCTAACAGGGGGCAAGATTTACCCAGGTTCGGGGCCCTCGTAGAGGTAAAACCCTTACTCTGCTATGTCGATCTGTATTATCAATAGACCGGTTACATGGGGGATGCTCGAATCGAGAGTATGGTCTCGAGTTCAAGGCTTTGGTGGTGTGAGATTGCTTGGATCCCCCTCTCGGTGGTTCTCCTGGCCTTATATAGGTGGCCAGGTCTAAACCGTACCGGGGGAGGGGGGGTTACAAGCCCTAGCATAGGCCGGTTACAAGTTCCCTTCTTGACCCGCAAGGCTTTGTGAGTGGGCCTTCGATTGGGCCTTCTAGAACTGTTGGTGGCACCTATCCTTGGGCTTAGGTCTTGGGCCTTGGACCGGATAGCCTTACCCAATAGGTCCAGGATTCATCCCCACGTCAGTAATCCCCGCTACCGGTCTTCAAAGATATGAACACCGATCTCCTCCGTTAGTTCATATCTTTATAGTAATAGATCTTGACTATGTTTTGGTTATTTTTAGTATGATTTCTTTTTGTTATTCTCATACGCAACCCTTCAGTTTTAGCATGATATAACATGTTATTTTGCGAGTAGTACGGTAGCGATCAAAACTACTAAATTTTTGGGTCGACTCTCCAGATATTCTATAGAGCGCTATTATTGCCGAAATAGCGAGCTATTTTCTATGGTAGAGCCGTAAATTATTCTAACGATGAAGATGTGTTTCTACATACGGCGTGGAAGAGAGTTTCTATTGATGTGGTTATCGGAGCCGATCGACCAGCGAACACATATTGCTTGCGAATGAAAGAGTTTTTTAGGAACGAAAGAAAAGCGGCCAAGAACGAACGACCACTTATCTACGCCTCCAATGGAACACAATATCCTCTGAGTGTCAAAAGCGGTCTACTTGTTTCGCCAGTGTGGAGCGAATGAACCCAAGTGGTTACAACTATCAATAGAAGATGATTATTTTCTTGCTATTTCTGTACATTCTATTTTGAATGATCAATGTGCATACATAACACATGTCCTTCACATTTCATGTGCTATTTTATGTAGGCGAGCATTTCTCAAGGTTTATTCCAAGAGAGGGAAGAAACGAGATAAGAAGAAGAAAGTGAAGGCATTCACTTTTTATCGTTGTTGGAGCGAGCTTGAACATGAGGAGAAGTGGAAGAACCGAGAATAGTATGAAATTCCTAATAAGAGGAAGCAAGCAACTATGGATGATGATGAGAATGATGGAAGTGGTGACGAGGACGATAAAAATACCCCATTGCCAAATCGGGTGCCAAATAAAAAAGGCCCGATGGAAGGAAAAAGGTGCAAAGACAGGAAACAATGATCTTAAAAAAGTGTTTAAAGCGATAGTAATGGCACGGAAGGACTACAATGAGAATAAAAAGTTATTGAAGTTAAAGAAATAAAAGATAGGACAACGGCTGAGTTGCACAAGGTGGCTGCAGAGGAGAAGAGAGTTGCGGCCGAGGAGAAGTTGGCAGTGACAGAGGAGTGCAAGGTGCAGTTATCATGTTCATGGATACAAGTACTCTCGATCCGAAGCAGAAGGCATATATATATCAAGCTATGTCATGACTAAGTGTTGGCCAAGAAATCGATGAACTTGATGAGCATGATGGGTGCCAGTATGGGAGGAGGTATGGGTTTCGGTATGAGCGGATACATGAGTGAGATGATGAATATGATGGGAGGAGGTATAGGTGCTGGTATGAGCGTCTCCGGTTGTACAATGGGTGCTATGGGAGGCGTCTATGGAGAAAAAATGAGTGTTTTGGGAAGAGTCTATCGTGGATAGATGGGTGTCGATGGAAGCGGTGCAATGGATGGTTCAAAGTGTGCCGGAGAAGAGAAGGAAGGCAACGCGACCACCAATGTTGCAAATACCAACGCTGCCAATGAGACCAATGAAGAAGATGAAGTTTGAGTTACTATGTTTTATCTACTATCATTTTTGATACGCACTTTTGTTTATGAACTATATATGTGTGGATTATGTTGGTTATATTTGTGGTTTGAATCTAAATTTTGTGTGGATTATGTTGCTTTTATATACGTGTTTTACTAATTTTACAAAGTTTTAGTACGATATAGATGAACACACATGATTTTAGAATAGAGGCTGACGTGCGGCCGTCTTGTTTTTGGGCACCTGCTGGACAACGTTTGCCTATTTTACAGCATAGGTTGGAGTTGAACCTTTTTGGCGATATAAAAACTAGCGTTTTGATAATACAATTTACATCAAACTGTTTTTGATGCCCTATTTTGCATCACCTATTTGAGATGCTCTTAACCCACTACGAAAGGTTTACTACACTGATCCACACTAGTAGGTGGCTAGAGTGTCCATTAATTTTGTTTTCTACTAAACCGAGCAGGAGAATTGCCGTCCTTTTAAAGCTAAATAACTAATGGCTACCTTTATGTTTGTTAATTCAGCTTGCTTTGGCGTAGATCATGCCAACCTTCAGACCTAACGTGCATGCATGGTATAGGCTTATAGCCTTTTTGCAGTCTCTGAGGGTAGGTTAAGTACTTAAGTTCTCTAACAAAATTTAGAATAACATGGCCGTGGAACTGAAAAAGACAAAAGCTATGACCACTTCTCTCAAAGCAAACGAATAAACTTTTTTTTTTTGCTTCCTTCACTGTATTTCCACGGGTCAAAAACCCACTGTGTGCATCATTTTGATGCAGAGAATGTGGGTAGAACCTCTATTTCGAAAAAAAGGAATATCTTCAGTAATTGTTTTAATACTTTCAAAGTCAAAGTAGCTTTAAATATTTTGATCCAAAGCTTGAAAAAACATACACATATATATTTCTCCCGAAAAAAAGTATATTGATGACCATGAATGTCAATATTCAAAACGTCAGTAATTTGTCAACTGCGGCTAGCAGATGAAAGATTAAAGTACGAATTGTTGTGGGCATTGTGTAGCCATCCTAGCAAGCGCGGGACATTGTTCCTCCTTAAAGAGCAAAGCTCCCGCAGATTAGAAGTTAAGTGATGTATGTAGAGGGCCGAAAAACCAAACAGTGGTCCGGACCTGTTCCCGCCGTGTAAATTAAAGGTACTCCGCCTGTAAGTGGAATCCTTTTTGTGTTCAGTTAATTAATCTCAGCATGCAAACGAAAGATAAGAATCTCATTCAGCCGTCCCAAAGTTTGAGTTAATTAGTCGCCAAGGAGGTACTTCAATTCCTATCACTGGCAAAGGCATGACGAATGTTGGTGACAAGTCAATGTGTGGTTAATGTTTGCGAGATGGCAGCGTCGTCTCATAGCTTTGATGGTTAACATTACTTCTTTTGAGATGAAGTGGTGGATTATTATTCTAAAATGCCGACGACAATGATCTCCTCCCATAGGATGTTCACGTTCGGTACAGAGCACTTGCAACCGTCTCATCCGTTTCACTTTTCCTTCAAACTTTTTTAAAGCGAAATGATTTTCTCAAAAGAGTTCTATTTGCAAATAGAATAAAAAAAATGATGCTTTAATTGTCATGGAAGCTATACAGGTTCTCACTTCTCAGCATGGACGTACACACACTGATCGATACACTCCACACTGGGAATCCTCCTATCACCCTGCAGGGAACCTTGCTAGTGCTTGCTTAATTGAGTATTAGTGATCGATTGTCCTTGTATATACCTCTTTATTGTGGCCAAGTCCAAAAGTTTTTAGATAAATTTTAGCACCTTATTCTCTAGAGACAGATAGAGTTTAGTATTTCAGGTGGAATGATGTCTACACCCTGCTGATTCGACACCTCGTTCCATGGTAGAGCCTTTTGAACCAGGTGGTTTATCATACAGGGTGATGATTAACTTTGTCATATTTTGGGCTCCGACAGGATCAAGACCTGATACAGCGATACACGCGCGACCCCCGATCGATCGCCCTTGATGTGGTTTTTTTTTTTGTACAAAGTTGATGTGGTGTTTGGTAGAGCGTATCGAGATCCACTCGCACATCACGCTCAGGTGTGCCTTTGTGTCAACGAATGAACGTCTTAGGCCTGTTTCTGAACGCTTTCTACACTTGTACTCTATTCGAGTTCATTAAGTTGGTAGATTAAAAAAAAAAAAAAAGATTTCATTAAGTTGGTGGGACTTGGTACACCGTACGTACGTGTTTAATTGTTTGTTTGTTTTTGCCAGGAGGAATAGTACATGTTGTTCCGTTTGGTGAGGAGAATTTCGTTTGTTTCTCAGAGGAAATAAATGACGAGCGATGCGGTTAATTAGTTATACGGCTTCCATGCACGTTAATCCTTATCCAATGAATTTGTAACGAAATTATTCTTATCCGGACTCGAATATTCCCCTGGAGACTCGACCGGCACTACTGGATTCCTGCACTTCGCCGAGTATCAGAAAGACTCGGCGAAGGGCGAAAAACACTCGGCGACCTCTTTGCCGAGTGCCACACTCGGCACACAGCACTCGGCGTCTTACATCTCGGCAATCGAAACTTCGCCGAGTGTCAGACCACGGGGTGCTCGGCGAAATCTTTGCCGAGTATTTTGTGTGAACACTCGGCAACGTTTCCTGGAACGGGTTCCGTCCTTAGCCACGAACGAACACTTGAATCTTGATCCACCCCTAACGGTATCCAGTAACTAAATCAAACAGATAATAGCCATATCTAATCAGAGTTTGTTTTAAAAAAATGCCAAGCAAGATCTGATATAGGGCACTCTCGTTAAGTTGGACCCAAAACATGTCTAGGTTTTCTCTCTCTCTCGCACGGCCTCGTACGTGCAAAGAATTGTGTTGCTCACATAAGCTGCAGAGTTCAAACGCCACATCAATCCCATCGCGGTTCTCACACAAGTACCGAAACAATCATATGCAAAAGCAGTCGACACGGGAACCACTAACGGTACACGTCGATATCAAAGGCTGTGCCCGAGCCACAACAAACAAACCGAATATAACCATCGCGACGCGTCCTCCTCCCCTGTCTTCTCCTTCCCCCGATCCTCGCCTGGTAAACCGGCCTGCCGAAACCTCAGCTCCCCCTCATACTTCTCCTGGTCTCGTGCTGCTCCACTACCACGGATCGACCCAAACTTACACCCCGGTGCTTATCCGAACATCCGAGCTACGTGCTCCATCTGAATCTAACACCGACCCTGGTGTAGCTGCAACCCCGGCCCGATCCCTTCCCCGCGACATGCATGGATATCCACAAGAGATATACCAATCCAAGGTCGAAATGCCGTTAGCCACCACACCCTGCTCCTCGGGCGCCGGAGACTCGCCGAGAGGGGCAGATACCAGCTGCATATCCGGCCTGAGATTCCATCCCAGTTTCTAAATCAGGAACAGCTCTCCCGCTACCAACACTCTCCACCTCTCCATGCCATCTGCCGCTGCATGCTTCTCCTCTAGATGAGAGATAAGAAGAGGACCCAAGCCATGATCCATATATACCCCGATCCTCTCCTTTTCAACACACTACACGGCAGCAGCCATTAGCCTCGGTCGGTGACACGCCGCCCTGCCCACAGGACGACATGGATTGTTTCTCCGAGACCGAGGGAAAGAGGTCCCATGACCCCTTGTACGGCGCCAACCCGCACGCCACCGGCTACCCCGTCGACGCCATCCGGAAGCTGGTGGTGATTGTTGGCGCGGGGCCGGCCGGACTGGCCACGGCCGCGCTGCTCAGCGTGGCTGGAGTGCCGTTCGTGCTGCTCGAGCGCTGCAGCTGCATCGGTTCGCTATGGCGCCACCGCGCCTACGACAGGCTATGCCTCCATCTCCCCAAGAGGTTCTGCGAGCTGCCCCTCATGTCCTTCCCGGCAAGCTTCCCCACTTATCCCACAAGGGAGCAGTTTCTCGAGTATCTCGAGTCCTACGCCACCAGGTTCGATATCCAGCCGCGGTTCCGGAAGGCGGTTGTTAGCGCTGAATTCAACGGAGGCTTCTGGTGGGTGAAAACGAAGGATGTCATCTCGCCGGCGAGCGGCGGTGAGCAGGCAACGCTCGGTGGTGTAAATATGTACCGCTGCAAGTGGCTGGTGGTGGCCACAGGAGAGAACGCCGTCCCGGTGGTTCCGGAGATCGAGGGCAGCGGAAGGTTCAAGGGCCAACTCATGCACTCCAGCGACTACCGCAGCGGTGAAGGCTATGCTGACAAGCGCGTGCTTGTCGTAGGATGCGGCAATTCTGGCATGGAGGTCTCTCTCGATCTCTGCAATCACAATGCGCGTGCGTCCATGGTTGTCCGTGACACGGTAAGGATTTTTTTTATGCAATTAAATACAACAGTACAAATTACAATCTACTTTTGTATAAAGTTATTATTTCTCATGTTTCACGAGTTTCCTTAATGTATGCAATAAAATAAGGCTGTGTGCATCGTTTCGATGCATAGGCCGGGATGTACCATATTTCAGAAGAAAAAAAGAGTGAAATATAAAATGTTGTCTGTCTAATCTAGCATCGTTAGGTGATCGCACGGGTATTTTAGCTTTCCATAATATCACGGTGTAAGTTAACATGATTCTCTTTTATAAATAAAAGTCATACAGTTGCTTGTATTTTTTTTCCTTCTAAATTTCGTAGTACATGCTAAAACATGGGAACTAACTTGTGTAGTTTAGAATACTATCCCATTATGAGGCCTCCACTATTGACATTTTTCACTTGATTATTCTTTTTCAGAATATACACTGTATCATCTATGTATTACGGTTTTAGCAACATCAGAGTATATATATTCTGCCATTTCTATGTTTCTCATTCGAAAAATTGAAAATCATTAGGAACAGTAAAAATAATTTGAAGATGCTAGCCACATACGAGAGCACACTTTGCCTATGCATACAACAGATTGGCCCCAAGCCGCGTACTATTTTCTCTTTCACTCTTCATTTGTTGTACGCAATTAATATATACGTAAGGATTTATCTAACAATGTGTAACGTGATAAATACCTTTTGTTTTTAGGTGCATGTATTACCTAGAGAGATGCTAGGGCGATCAACTTTTGGGTTGTCTGCGTGGCTTCTCAGGTGGTTACCTGTACAAACAGTGGACCGGATTCTCCTCTTCATGGCACGGCTTGTTATTGGTGATACAAATCGCCTTGGTATGGTTCGGCCCAGCCTTGGCCCAATGGAGCTCAAGGCTGTATCTGGAAAAACGCCAGTCCTCGACGTGGGAACCATAGCCAAGATTAAATCTGGAAATATACAGGTTATTTTATCTTTTGTTGTCACTAATAATCTAGTTATGTATAGTTACATAGCCTCATTAGAATCATAAATTTTCTCGGGTAATGTAGGTTTTCCCAGCTATGCGGAGGTTTCATGATCATGACGTGGAGTTTATCGATGGAAGAATAGAGAACTTCGACGTTGTTATCCTTGCCACTGGTTATAAAAGCAATGTACCTTACTGGTTGAAGGTATACACATAACCTACTCACTCGATTTGAATTTTATAATTAAAATAGACCAGACTAAAAATTAGTTTACCTCACATATGCAGGAGAATGATTTTTTCTCGGAGAAAGATGGATTCCCGAAAAAATCAAAAGAGTGGAAAGGCAAAAATGGCCTCTATGCTATTGGGTTCTCAAAGCGAGGACTTTTAGGCGTTTCGATGGATGCCATGAATATCACAGGGGACATTGTGCAGCAATGGCGTGATATGCATACGGAAGAAGTGAGAGAAAATATGTCTAATCGAAGAGCAACTTGCCCCTGTGTGATCGAATTATTCTGACACACACACGTAGTAGTCTGGTTTATATTTTGTCTGACCTTGTAGACATGCACGAAACAACAACTAGGATTATCTATCACTAGATGCCTATATTTAATTAGATCAGGCTAGTGCGTTCCAATTTTCCCATGTGTACATATCTATTTTTTTTCTAGCGTCGATTAGGGGAGTGAAAATTTGTGAGAAATTGAAAGTGAAAGAATAGTTTATTTGTTAGAAGTTATTTTATTTTATTTCTGTTTAGAAAATCTATAGGTATAATCTATTCTAGATTTTTTTTATCTTCTCATTATTTATAATTGTAAGCAAAAGAAAATCTTGTGATATTTATAAACAAGGATTGGACATATATTTTTTATGCCGTGTCCTCTATTTCTATTCAGAATATTGCATGCAAATGTACTATTTCAGTTATAATTATGTATCTATATAAATTATCTTTGGCACTTCAGATTGAATTATGTATTTTTGTACGATATTAGTATTAGAAATCAGTCATTTATATTGATATACAATTTGTCAATAGTATGGTGGGTGAGTAACCATTTTACCCAATTTATATTTTTGTTGACACAAAACTTATGTTTCAAGTCTAGCCCATGTGTATTACATTATATATTTATAATGTTTATCGACCATTCAGATTAAAAGTTTTGGAAAAATCCTTTTGTTCAACTATTTATCTTTAGAACGGGTCTTAGCTCTAGAATTATTTTAATAGTAGAGTGAGACAGAATATTATTCGAGAAACTATGAAGGTTTTCCTCATTATAAATTTTTTCATGTGAAATGTCTAGTCCAATAATTACATTTTTAGCATTTCTTTTAAGTTCTCTTACTGAACCAGTATAGTACGTACTCCCTCCCTTCCGAAATACTTGATTTTTGGGCGAGTGTATCTACATAAAAAACTTGTCTAGATACACTCATTTTGGAGTCAAATATATTTTGGAATGGATGGATTACATGTTTGAATGGGCAGCTACAAAGATGAGTAAAACTATGAAAAGACACTGACGTTATATTATGTGGTGGGTTGCTCTTTCATATACTCCCTCCGTCTCAAATTAAGTGTCACAAAGTTTGACAAAAGTGGATGTATCTAACACTAAATTATGTCTAGATACATCCACTTTTGTCAAACTTTGCGACACCTAATTTGAGACGGAGGGAGTACATATTTACTCGGAGATAAAGCTCTTAAATAGATTATCGTTAGTGTAGTTGATATCTTCTTTAGAAATGTTTACTCTCTTCAATGATTCTTCGACCCTCCTTATTGAATGTTTAGAGACTTTGGTGGCCACTGAAATATCCTTTTTAGGCAGGTTTTAAGGTACCTTTTACTACCCACCAGAGGTGGGTACTACCTCCATTCCGCAAAAGAAAGCATATTTCGTTTACGTTGACTAATTCTTTAATAATTAATTAGTCTATCTATCTATAATTTTTTTTTGACATGTAGTTAATATCATTGTATTCCTATTCAAAAGTACTTCACAATGATTATGAGTTCTATCACATATATCGCATATGAAATGTGTAATCCTTGATCAAATCCTCGGTTAAACGAAACGAAATACGCCTTATTTCTGGAATGGAGGTAGTAGTATGAATCCATATCTAGCCGTTGATTTAGAGGGGTAATAAATACTTTTAAGTAGAAAATCATTTATTAAAATGCAAATTCCATTTATTGTCTCTTTAATTCATCCTAATTCATGTTAACAAAATCCATGTTATTTTGTTCCTAACGAGTTCTTCTCTAAGGAATATCTTATGAATTTGTCTAGGTCCATATCGATTGTTAAAACAATGGCCAGAACTACCTCAACGGAGTTCATGGCGCATGGCCGTGCAACACGATGGCAAAGCGCATGGCAATACAACTATCCTAGGCTTGGCCATTCTTCTCAAAGAACGGTGGCATATTTCATTTATTAATTAGTTTCAAATCTTCTGGGCAGACATCATCTCCAACCTATACCACCATCGTGTCCTGAAACAACTACGAACCAACGATGAATGTTTCTGTTTATTTTGAGAGAGATGCATGCAGGTTGTTGAAGGCGTGACTTCCCTTTTATCGGATTGTTTCTTGCCAGTGGCTTCCGATTTTGACCCCGCATGCATGACTGCCACTACAGATCTAAGCACTATTATGATTTGTACTACTCTAGTCTTAGGGGCTAGTATAGTTTAATACAAACCTTTAGATACACAAAAATAGACGGCCTATGTTTAGGTGGGGGTACCGCTTTTATTAACATAGTCATGTAACTCATTTCTTTCTACAAGGTGCTGGAAAGGCAGATAATATCCGATCTATAGAAACGGAAACACGAGACACCAATGCATCTAAGGAATCTTTGTTTTAGGTTTTAGGAGGTACCTTTGTTGTTTTACTCTAGTCAATTTTTTATCTCTGTTTCTAGTTGTTGTGTAATGATTCCATCAACTATAATATTTTCCCTACAAGAAAAGTTGGAGCTAAAAATATTTTCTAGTGGGTGATTATGACCGTTAATTCTTCATGAAAAAAAAGAGTAGTTGTACATTTTATTTTTGTAGATCTTCAACTCGCACTAGTACAAAACCGAGTATTAGAGTTTGTCACTAGAGGCGGTAGAAGCTGTGAGAAAATAAGAGCCTCTTTTGTGTCACCCCTCAGATGGTTTCTGCATAAAACCCGCCTCCATAAGAAAAGCCCACTCCAATAAGGCGTAATCTGTGGCTGGTAAAAAGAACTTATGCGTCCCAAACACCCTGAGGCGGTCAAGAAATCTAACCAGCTCGTGTTCTTACATAATCGGAGCAGGTTTATACTACAGACGACCTCTGTTTTTGTGTGTGCGGCCTAGAATAAGATTTGGTTTCAGTATAATATATTTGGCGACGGGCCATATTAAGAACCGACTGGATAGTGACCGTGAAAATATCTACAAACGTCATGCGTGAGCTGTTGAACACCCTAGGTGGTAGACCCGACAGTGTCCGGGGGAACTTCGGGTCCTCCGGATGCAGCTGGAGCTAGTGCTTTGTCACATGTGCGTACTTTTCCCCATGAGGGGTGTCCATGGCGGCAACATAGGTGAGGGGTGCACTGGGTGATGACGTAGGTTAGGGAGCCCACGACAGCAACGTAGCTAAAGGGTGGAGGCGCGGAAATAAGTGGGCCTGGCGACGACAGCGTCAAGGTGGGGTGCGGGAATAAGTGGGGCTGACGGTGGCGATGCAACCGAGTTGATGAGAGCATATAACATGTGATAGGTGGTGATTTTCCGTCTTAGTCCTGATTTGTGACCAAAGTATGCTGAAGTTTTATGGGGAGTATATTACTATTGTATAATTGATTTATTTAAATACATAGTTCAAATAGAAATTCGTAGCTGAACGTGCAACAATGTCGCCTAGAGGGGGGGGGGAGGGGGTGAATAGGCGATTAAAACTTTTCGGTTAAGGCTTGCTAAATGCGGAAATAAACTAGGTTTTCAAATTAACAAGCACACAACCTAAATATTCTAGGGTCAACTAGGTGCACCAACAACTTATGCTAAGCAAGACAAGAAACAATGTGATAGCAAGATATATAACTTCAAGCACGAAGTCTATCACAATGTAGTTTGCATAAGTAGAAGGTTCGGGTATAGAAATAACCGAGGTATACAGAGACGATGATGTATTTCCGAGTTCCTCCCACAAGGGGAGTACGTCTCGTTGGAGGGGTGTGAGCTCGTCACAAGAGGCCTACTCAACGCAATAAAGGCCCCACCCTATTCTCCGTTGAACCTCGCCACAAAGGCCTAGTTCACCTTCCACTATTGGCAATCTTTGATCGAGGCACGCATCCACAACTTAATTGGGGGCTCTCGATGTCACAACAATCTTGGGGCACACATCCACAACTCAATTGGAGGCTCCCAAGAACACCACGAGTCGTCTAGGGTCCAAGACCCAAGAGTAACAAGCCCACAAACTTTCACTTCCACGAATCTTTGTGGAGAGAGCAAACCAATGCAACTGATGCAAATGGCAAGAGCACAAGTGGTCAAATCCTTCACTCTCAAATTCCAACAAAGCAACAAATGCTTATGGGGGAATAAGAGAGGAAGAACAAAGGAGGAGAAACACCAAGAACTCCAAGATCAAGATCTACTAGGTTTCCCTCACTAAGAAGGAAGATGGATTGGTGGAAATGTAGATCTAGATCTCCTCTAACTTATCCCTCAAAGATATGCAAGAATCGTAGGAGGGATTGGGAGAGGGGCAATCTTTCCAAGGGCAACAATGGTGGGGAGAGAGGAAAAATCGTTCTTAGAAAGCTTAGGGACTAATGGGGAAGAAGACCCCCTTGAATAGGTCCCACAAAAACTAGCCGTTTGAGGCTGAAAATGGGACCGGAATTTCTGGTTCAAACTTAAACCGGATATTCCGGTTGCTTGTTTTTCCTCAGATCTGAAACCATGAAGGAGTTGACCAAACCGGAATATCCGATTGGAGCGAATAATCCGGTTTGAAATATCCGGCTCACTTATGTCCCGAACAGGCTCCAGAAACGGATATTTCGGTTGGTATGGAACAATCCGGTTGGAAATATCCGGTTGACTTCTACGCCAAAAACCTCTAGTACTTAGCCAAAAAATGAGCTCCTCATCAGAACCAGATATTCCGGTAGGTACGGAATAATCCGATTAGAAATATCCGGTTGAAAATATCCGGTTGATTTCTGAATCATTGAGGCTGAACTAGAAACCTCATAACTTTTGTAAACAAGCTCCAAATGAGGTAAATATAGTTGCGTTGGAAAGAAAACAACAAGGAGTATCCACAAAGTATGGAGAAGTTACCACACATGGAAGTTGTGGGAACATTCTCAAACACGAACGGAATATTTTCACCACAAAAAACGCAACAAGTTTTTCTTACGAAATCCGTGTTCGAGAAACCAAGGATTGTCATGAAGATCACGACAAGCACTAAAACCCAAAGAAGACAAAAGACACATAAGAAACGAAAAAGATGATATTCCAAGTATGCAAAGGTTTGAGCTCTCCATAACGATTCGATCAAGTTACTCACTTGAGAGCCCCTCTTGATAGTACGACTATCTATCCTATAACCCGGTCTCCCAAAGACACGAGACCGGCAAAATAGAAACTCTACCAAGATTATACCTTTTCCTTGAGCATTCCACTTGAGCTAGATGTATAACGATCTTGAATCTCTCAAGTTGGATCTTCTTTCTTGATCGTGCTTGCTAGCACATTCTCCGCTTGATGAAGAATTGCAAGTTGCTCCCCCATACACCATTATGGGAGAGACCCTTCTCGACAAATCTTCACAAGGCCACAATCTCCAAAAGGGTGGAAAGCATCAAGCATAGTATTTCTTCGAGATGCCTCACTTGAGCTTCCACGTCAAGCTTGATGAAGAACACCGCTTGACGACAAAGACCATGGGCTATATGAAATCTTCCTTTTGATTCATGCCCATGGAAAGATACCTAACCAAACATAGATATGTCACACACACATATCATGGGTTAGTTCACAAAGCTATATGATCAAATTCTTACCATACCATGAGATACACATTCCCGCTTGGTATATCTTGTAGCTTTGTGTGTTGATCACTTGCTTGATCAACCTTGTATCTTTTCTTCTCACTTCAAATGATCGTGTCTTGAAGATAATCATGAAAGACCATCTAATCATTATCTTCAAGACACATACAATAAGCTCAAATAAAACCAAGACCATTCTTCATATAAAATCTTGAATGTAACAATGGTCATCATGAAAGCTTCTAGAGTCCAACACATGAACTCCAAACTTTCCTATGGACAAGATCTGTAAGAATATATCGATGCAAACATTAGTCCATAAGGATTTTCATTAATTACCAAAACCACATATGGGGCACCATGCGCTTTCAATCTCCCCCATTTGGTAATTGATGAAAATCCCTTTTTATGAGGGTTTATATGATGAATTAAGCAACCATGCAAAACAAAGAGAAAGGATGCAATAGCATGGAAGGCAGATGCTTAAGAATGAAACTAAATCATAAACAAAATTCCCTAAACCCTCTAAACTTCTCCCCCATTGGCATCCATTGCCGAAATGGGCAAAAAGATTAGAAGACCAATATAATAAGAGCTCCCCAATAGTGTATGCATTCCTCATAATATGAGTGAAATCAAGTGCATATATCCAACTATGATAGATGGAGGAAGATGAAACTATATTGAGGATCCATAGATTTACAAAGAATATCAAATTGAAGGGTACTTTCACAAAGAAGCAACCAACCAAAGGATCCGAAAAACCAATTGACCAAAAAAATATTATGAAAAGATCAACCAAGTGTTCTAGAAAATCAAGAGGGAGCTCCCCAAGGTACGTCCACAATGCAAGATTTGAATTACTATATAGTGTGCACAACATGGAATCATCACTCACTTCTAGATAATTTTGAACACAAACAAGAGCAAGAGAATAGATGAGAAATGAAGCAACACAACTTGCAATCAAACAAGAGTTGAGCAATTAAGATCAAGTAGTGACAAATAATGGACTTACTCAACCGAAGGAGATGAGTGTGACAAGGAAAAACATTTTTAGGATACTAATAGGATGAGAAAAGCTTCATCATAGTCTTTCAATATATGAGGCACATAGTGCAAAATCAAGTCTTTCCCATGCACACAAACCAACGAGGATAAAATACATAGGTACACAAGCTTATTAAGATGCAAAAGGAATACCAAATAAAAAGCAAAGCTTGTGCCTTTTAGGAACCACCAAAGAATATAAAGCAATAAAAGGTGGTCACAAAATAATTATAATATCAACTAAAGACGTAACTATTCTCGTGTGTATAAGTTTCTAAGTGTACACTGATACGTCATAAACGTATCCTTAATTTTTGATGTTCCATGTTGTTTTCTTATTGTTTCCCACTTGTTTGCTATACACTTTATGTCATTTTTATCGATTTTCCGGACTAACCTATTGACAAGATGCCATAGAGTCAGTTCCCCGTTTTCTGTTGTTTTCAGTTTCAGAAAATTTGTTCCGGAAATATTCTTGAAATTGGAAAATTCGAAGCCCGGAAGTCTTAGAATTCCCAAAGGTTCCACGGAGTCCTAAAGAGACCCGGAGGGGGGCCACAGGGGGCCCACACCATAGGGCGGCGTGCCCCCTGGCCGCACCATGGGGTGGTGTGGGGCCTCCCAGGCCTCCACCGCCTTTGCCCTTTCGCCTATTTAATCCCCCCGAGACATAAAACCTAACGATATCCCACTTAGTCCCAAAAAGCACCCCAGGCCGCCGTCATCGTAATCCCGAGATCGTGAGGGTTCCGGAGCTCTCCCCGGCACCCTACCGGGAGGGGAATTCATCACCGGAGGGGTCTAGAGCACCATGCCCTCCTCCGAAGTGATGCGTGAGTAGTGCATCCCTCTACTACGGTTCCATAGCAGTAGCTAGATGGTTGTTCTCTCCACTTTGTACCTAATGTTTAGACCTTGTGAGCTGCGTTACATGATCGAGATCATCTTTATGTAATGCTACACGTTGTGTTTGTTGGGATCTGATGAATGTTGAATGCTATGTCTTTTGATTATCAATCTACCATGTTATCTTCATGCTTATAATATTTAGGATCTTGCATGCTCTCCGTTATTAGTAGATGCTCTGGCCAAGTAGATGCTAGTAACTCCAAGAGGGAGTATTTATGCTCGATAGTGTGTTCATGCCTCCTCTGCATCTGTGCTTGAGTGACAAAAACGTGACGGCTCGAGGATGTCCTGTTCCATTAGGGAGAAAACAACAATGCTTTGTCTAAGGATGATGCTATTGTTTACATTACACACTTTGCTAACTGCGATTATCTGTTGATTCAACTTACTACCCAATGGTTGTTCGGATGATATTCGGAGGGTGGATTATGAGTCATAGATGCAGTTGGATGACGGTCGATGTATTTTTTTTGTAATGCCCGCATGAATCGCATAGTAATCTTTATGTCTTGCATATGTACTACAATGTAGCATTCATTTCTGTCAATTGCCCAGCTGTAATTTGTTCACCACACATGTTATTTATCTTTCACGGAGAGACACCACTATTGAACTGTGGACCCCGGTCCATTTCCGTCATACTGATAAAACATCTACTGCTTTCATACTATTCCTACTGTTTTCCACACCATACGTTTAACCTCTTTGTGTTCAGCAAAACCGGTGAGATTGACAACATCACTGCTTTGTTGGGGCAAAGTGATTTGATTGTGTTGTGTAGGTTCCATGTTGCTACAGAACCGATAGTGCGCCCTACCACCTCAGCTGCATCAACCTTCATAGATTGCTTGTCCTCCTACTGGTCGATTCAACCTTGGTTTCTTTTCTTAGGGAAAACTTGCCGTTATACTCTTCACAACCTTTCTCTTGGGGGTTACCAACGTCATCCATCAGACACCAATCACAAAGAAATATATCCACAAAGAAACATGCACACACAAAATAGGTATGAAGAAGAAGAACATGATATCCAAGAGAGGTTCATAAATATACCAATAAGATTTTTGCTTGAAATCAAAGTACTAAGCTTAATTTTATCTTAACGGGATATATATGAACAACCAAAAACTCATCAAAGCATCACAAATATCACAAGGGAAAAGTGTTTCTTTGAATGCTTCAAGAAAGGTAACACGTATCAAAAGGATTCAAATGGTTTTCGAGGATTCGTCAATATTGCATATGAGAGACTTCTAGTAGAAGTTGCTAGATTAATATACTTGGGATTGGTGAATCATGAAAATGATTATAAATATACTCTTGATATGTAATTATCTCGTATTACTCATATTGCAAAAAAGATGCTTTTGATAAGACATTTGCAAGAACCAAATGAAATGCAACAAATGGATTTCATGCCAAGATGCAACTGATGCGTGTGATCACACGTTCGTTAGGAGACCCAAGAGGAAGGTATGAAGAGTGCAGCGGCAAGTTTCCATCAGAAAGAAACCAAGGTTGAATCGACTAGTAGGAGGAAGGAGTAAGTTCAGAAGGTTGATGCAGCTGAGAAGGCATGGCGCACTACCGGTTCAACAACAACGTGGAACCTACACAACAAAATAAAATCACTTTGCCCCCAACGAAGCAGTGAGGTTGTCAATCTCACCGGTTTTGCTGAACACAAAGAGGTTAAACATATGGTGTGGAAAAAAATATGAAAATAGTAGCAGTGTTTGTATTATCACTATGAGGAAAATGGACCGGGGTCCACAGTTCATTAGTGGTGTCTCTCCGTGAGAGATAAATAACATGTGTGGTGAACAAATTACAGCTGGGCAATTGACATAAATGAAGGCTGCACCGTAGTGCATATGCAAGACATAAATATTACTATGTGATTCATGCGGGCATTACAACAAAATACATAGACCGTCATCCAACTACATAAATAACATGTGGTGTCTCTCCGTGAGAGATAAATAACATGTGTGGTGAACAAATTACAGCTGGGCAATTGACA
Organism: Alopecurus myosuroides; assembly: GCA_028641055.1. Lineage (NCBI taxonomy): Eukaryota > Viridiplantae > Streptophyta > Magnoliopsida > Poales > Poaceae > Alopecurus > Alopecurus myosuroides. The sequence continues at coordinate 395,881,337 of CM054058.1, read as the reverse complement.
TAAATGAAGGCTGCACCATAGTGCATATGCAAGACATAAATATTACTATGTGATTCATGCGGGCATTACAACAAAATACATAGACCGTCATCCAACTGTATCTATGACTAATAATCCACCCTCTGAATACCAACCAAACAAACGTTAGGTATTAAGTTGCAAGCAACACATAATCGCAGTAGCAAAGTGTGTAATGTAAACAATAACATCATCCTTAGACAAAGTACTGTTGTTTTCTCCCTAATGGCAACATCACATCCTCCACCCGACACGTTTCTGTCACTCGAGTTCAGATGCAAATGCGGCATGTACCCACTATCGAGCATAAATACTCCCTCTTGGAGTTACTAGCATCTACTTGGCCAGAGCATCTACTAATAACGGAGAGCTTGCAAGATCCTAAATAACATAAGCATGAAGATAACATGATAGATTGATAATCAGAAGACATAGCATTCAACATTCATCAGATCCCAATAAACACAACATGTAGCATTACATAAAGATGATCTCGATCATGTGAGGCAGCTCACGAGATCTAAACATGATGTATAAAGTGGAGGAGACAACCATCTAGCTACTGCTATGCACCCGTGGTCCAAGGATGAACTACTCACGCATCACTTTGGAGGAGGGCATGATGGTCTAGACCCCTCTAGTGATGAATTCTCCTCCCGGCAGGGTGCCGGGGAAAGCTCCAGAACCCTCCCGACCTCGGGATGACGCTGACGGCGGCCTCGGGTGTTTTTTGGGATGAAGTGGGATCTCTTTAGGTTTTATGTCTCGGGGGCAATAAATAGGCGAATGTGCAAAGGCGGTGGAGGCCTCAGGGCCCACACCACCCCATGGCGCGGCCAGACAGGGCGCGCCACCCTATGGTGTGGGCCCCCTGTGGCACCCCTCTGGGTCTCCTTGGGACTCCGTGGAACCTTAGGGAATTCTAAGAATTCCGGGCTTCAAATTTTCCAATTCCGAGAATATTTCCAGAACAAATTTTCTAAAACTAAAACAGTAGAAAACAAGGAACTGGCTCTGTGGCATCTTGTCAATAAGTTTGTCCGAAAATTTGATAAAAATGACATAAACTGTATAGCAAACATGTGGGAAACAATAAGAAAACGACATGAAACATCATAACTTAAGGATACGTTTATGACGTATCAACATCCCCAAACTTAGTTCCTACTCGTCCTCGAGTAGGTAAACGATAAAAAAAAAACTTCTAAGGTGACATGCTACCAACATAAAATTGATCATCAATAATGTAATAGCATATGTAAGCTGAGATCATAGAACTTCAAAAAAAAGCATGATAAATAAAACTTTAATAATAAAGCATAGCAATCACCTTGCATCATGAGAAGTAACACAAATAAAAGATCATGAATAACAATGCATCGAAAGTTATACTTTAACATCCTAGAAATTTCAAAAAAAGAATAAACCAAAATGCATACATATCATCATAACATAGTCATATAAAAGTACATTTGAAAATTTAAACACCACTAAACAAAAACCCTATGTGTTTTCATCTCCAAAAATAATCCCTTTAAGGGCTCCCTGCAATTTACCTATAATAAAAATTTAATTTGTTTTTTTCAAACTCACCAAAACATTTAAATAGTTTGAACCTTACAATTTGTACTTTTACAAATTCCTCTAAATGAGTTTTACTCATTTTTTTTATATTTGGGGTTCCCTTCCTTGAAATAAAAAGAAAACAAAAAAGAAAAACAGGTTAAAACAAAAAAAAAGAGAAAAGAAGACCACCCAGCAACCCAGCCCATCCTGCCCCTCTCTTTCTTCTCTCCCCCACGCACCAGCCCAACGGGCCTAGCCCTCTAACTCTCGCGCGTGCAGCAACGAAACCAGCTCGCGCCTCTCTCTGTCTCTCTGCCAAGCGGGGCCCGGATGACGCTACAGCGACGTCACAGTGACGACCACCCTCAACCCCTCTCCCGTTTCAACCGGGAGAACGCCGCGCACTCCCCCACGATCGCCACCTCTCCCTCGCCCATCTCTCCGCACCTCGAGCTCTCCTCCATGAAGACCCTAACCCCCTCTCTCTTTCTCCCCTAGAACCTCTCGAAACCGCGCCCCAAGGCTGCCGCGATCGCACGCCGGAGTTGCTCAGCGCCGCCGCAGGCTCTTTTTCCGGCCGTTCAGCCGCCAGGTGAGCTCCACCCCCGCCCCTACCATCCGATCTAATCTCAACGGCCAGATCAGCCTCCGTTGACCGGTATGCGCCCCAGTCAGCGCGCCCGCATCCGAGCCAATCACGCGGCGCCATTTGGCAACGCCAGTCAACACCCCCATGTTTAAATTGTTTAAATCCAAATTCAAAAACAGAAACGTCTGTCAATTTGTAAGTTCGATAGAAAATTGAATATTGATCCAAAAATTGCGAGACTTGAACCATTAGAAAGATAATCAAATTATCTACCCAAATATAAAAAAAATATTAGGTTATGTAGAAAATTTTGGAGTAGCTTTTAAATTGCCAAAACCATTCATAAACACCAATTAATTCATAGTTTGAATTCTACTTTTCCATTTTTGTTAATTTTGTAGTCTCTGGATTCCTTAGAACTTGTAGGACACCATGGAACCAGAGAAAACCAAAATTGTATCGTGCACACACTTTCCATTTCAAATTTAGTCAAATCAGTAATATGCCCATAATTCAAATTCTAAAACTTATTTTTGAGTAAAACTAATTGGGTCACCTTGGTATTAGTACCCTCTGTCCAGAGAGATCAATGATTTTTTTACAGAAACTTAAAAGTGTGTTTAAAATTAATTTAATCTAAAGATCTGTTAATGGTCTACTAAATTAGAGTAATTAAATTAATGCATTGAAATAAATCTCAACCACAACATTGTGTCAACTAAATAAACCTCTTATAATGCCAAACACACCTCAACACTACATCTAACATGTGTAAAACAAAATCTTGCATTCATGCATACATACATGTTTATGTTTGTATTGTTTGAGTGGTATGTTTATGTTTGTATTGTTATTGTTTGTTTAGAATTTGGAGAAGACCAATACACCACCTGTGATTGTTGTGTTTGTGCTGGTTGCTGCTACCAAGGCAAGTGATGCTCATGTCCTACTTTTGTTTTCAAATGCATTAGTGTTTTCAGTAGTGTGCATGATAGGTGATATTATTACTTTCCAAATATATGCTATGCTCAGAACACCTAGTAGTGTGTAGCCAACCTGAAACCCCTGCTAGGTACTAGTTTAGCTATACCAGAAATATATCACAACTGTTGCTGCTACTTATTGGGTTGTGGTACTTTGAAAATTGAAATTTGACAACCCAATGAAACACCTGGGTGGATTGGTAATTGCTTGGATTATGTTGAGTGGCTACTCAGGGCCATGTTCATGGTGGCTTAACCTGGGTCACTCCCAGGGCCATGGATGTGGTGGTTGTTACCTAAGGGTACACTTGTGGATTGCCACCTAGGAATAAAGAGATATGTAGGTCTTCCATGTATAGTTAGCTTCCAGTGCAGCCTTGAGGCAATATGGGCTCTGCCAAGATTAAGTAAGTTGTGGGGGTTCCTCCTGTTGTATTGACAAGGGGTGGTAGAATTTTAGGAGCAACGAGTCAATACTGGTATGGTTGAATCCCTCTTCCCAAAGATCTTGTCTCATTCTTCTCTCAGGGAATATGAGTCTCAAGGTGAAAGTGCACAACCTCTGCAGAGTTAAAAACTAAAATCTTAGCCGTGTCCCCGGTTATGGGAAATTTGAGAAAACTAGACATAGTTGGTGCTGAAGGATCTCCTCATCATTTCTGAATAAATTAAAACATGTTAGAAACCTTTTCCTAGAGCACATGGTGTGTCTACCCCTCTGTGCTACCTTTTCAATCTCATGGTGTGTCTACCCATGATGATTTTCAAACTTCATGGTGTGTCTACCCATGATGAATTTATCAAACTTCATGGTGTGTCTACCCATGATGCCTTTATCAAACTACATGGTGTGTCTACCCATGTTGATTTTCAAAGATTTTTCAATGATTTATCAAATAGAGGACAAAACTGGCTTTATGCAAATAGCCCAGACTCCACCAAGCAAATATCATGTAGCTAGTTATTCCTCAAAACTGCCACCATACAAGTGCCACTTGCCAATACATTGTTTGTACTGACTTCCTCCCCTGTGGGGGCTGCATATTCCAACGTGCAGGTCATTCGGACGATGAGTAACTGGTTAGGATCTCGAGCCTACATCCCAATATGTCTGTCTATGGCACATGAAGAGAAGGAAGCTCATTGAAGATTTGTTTCCATTGTATTTGCTTTGAACTCTGTTATTTGGGGCTAGTCCATGTTGACTATGCCATTTGTAAGACTATTTTATTTCGTATCCACTGGATCATACGTTGTAGAATGATACTATTGTTATGAATATTCATTTTTTCATGTGTATGCTATAAGTGATCCCGGGAATAGCAGGTACACAGGTATTCTACCTTTGTGAAAAGGTAGGTTGCTACAAAATGGTATCAGAGCATAGTGTTGCCTGTAGGATCAAGACCCTAGGATTTGAAACCATAGGAACAAAATTATGTCAAACTTTTATGAAAACTTTTATTATGATTTTGTCCTTTCACTTTCTATTCTTGTACCTTCCTACCCTGTTCTAACCTTACCCTTTCATTTCCCAAAATTTAGATGAACCCTGGTGATGATGACTTCACTGGAGATATTGCTTTTGCTGGAGATGCAGAGTACTGGCTGAGTAAGACCCTATATGACTTAGCCATGGATATTGGAATGCCAGCTCCTCACTTCCACAGCGTGCCAGAGACTATTGATCATACTGGTGCTCAGAGGTGGCGCATCTCGACATATATTTCTTGTCGTACAGTGGACCTAGACGACCATGGCATGGAATACGCCCAGTACTACCCAGACTTCACAGCTTCGATGAGTTCAGCAATGCTTGACGCCATCGCCCGCATCTGCCATAAGTATCGAGATCATGTCACTCACGGCAATGTCTTCCGACTCTTTGGAGAGAGGACCGAGTCAGGGATACCCATTGATCGTAGCCACCAACATCTCACTCCCATACGTCACCACCTCATGGAGTTAGAGTTTGTGACGACGAACATGGAGTGGGAGATGCATAAGCAGATGTAGGTAATTGATATCCAACAGAATAAGCTTGGGGATCTAGGGAAAGCAATGTTGAACCTTGATGACATTAACAATGATCTGAAGGAAAAGATGAATTTCAAGGATGCGACAATTGCTGCTATCCGAGTGCAGAATGCATACTACGCGAAGGACTCCAGTTACATGGACGAGGTTAAGCAGGAGAGAGATCACTTGAAGAATCAAGTTGAGGAGCTGCAGAGGGAAATAGCCCGGCTGACAGTGGTACAGAGAGGGAAGGAGCCCATAGTCCCTCCAGCCCTGGTTGATCACCAGGCACTGCCGCAAAAGAAGACCATCAGGCTCCAGCTATAGAGGAAGAGGAAGAGGAGGACCCTGAGGAGCGAGTGTTTGAGAGCTCTTCTGAGGGGGATCCTGACATCGAGGAGAGCTCGACGAGAAACCGCTCCCCTATGAAGAAGCGCTTGAGGTCCAGAGACTACTTCAAGTTATTCAAGATTCGCAACTGAAGAGCCAAGATCTAGTGTCACTAGATGATCCCTTATATTTTTGTATCTCGTTTATGCTTTCCTGTATTGTCCTACTACTTGAAGTATGGCAGTACCCACGACTCTTTTAGTTTCCTAAAAACCTTTGTTATATTTATTGTTGTGAGTTTGTTTGGTTTGTTATTTGATTGATGTTTGTGCATGGGTAGAAATTTTATTTCCCACTAGGTCTATATGTCAATCTCATTTCTCATCTATTCTCAAAACCCCAGATGCCTCCACGACCATATCCAACTCAAGCAGCATTCCAGCAGATGCTGGCAGCCCAAACTCAGCTGATGCAAATGATCACATAGTTCATGCAACACAACAACAACAACAACAACAACAACAACCACGACGACGACGACGACGACAACAACGACAACGACGACATCAACAACAATAACCCTCCACCACCACCTCCTGTTGATAGGCTTACCAGGTTCCTTAGACTCAGACCCAACAAGTTCTCCACTGCTACTGAACCCATGGTGGCTGACGACTGGCTTCGCTGAGTTAGCAAGGACTTGGTTGCTTGTGAATGCAATGATACGGAGAAGGTCAAATTCACCTCACATCTACTGGAGGGACCAGACGCAATGTGGTGGGAGACATTCCAGATCACCCATCCTATGGAAGGTCTGGACTGGGACACCTTCAGAGCAGGCTTTCGTAATGCCCACATCTCATCAGGCATTATGAACCTGAAGAGGGATGAGTTTCGCACTCTGAAGCAAGGTGGAAGAACCCTGAAGGAGTACATGGATAATTTCTATGCACTGTCCAGGTATGCCCCAAGGGACAATGATAATGATGCCAAGAGGAAGGAGAAATTCCTGAATGGACTCAAGGGATAACTGAAGATACCACTATCTGTGGCATATGCCCCAAACTACCAGACACTGCTTGACCAGGACATCACCCTGGACAACAACATCAAGAAGGAGTAGAACCGCAAGAGAAAGTTTGGTAATGGCAAGAACCACACTGAAACCTCTCACAAGATGCATCACTCTTCTGAGAATAATGGAGGCTATAATGGCCACAAGCATGGAGGCCACCTGAACAAGAGCAATGGCCACACATACAATGGTGGGTTCAGAGGCAATCACTCCAATGGAAATTACAATGGTAATCACAACGGCCATCGTAATGGGCATCATAATGGAAAAAATGCACATCGTCACTCAAACTCCAATGGAAAAAGGGACTTGTCTGATGTCACATGCTTCAAGTGCAAGAAGAAGGGACACTATGCTGATCAATGCACTGAACCAAAGGCTATTGAAGCAACTAAGCCCAATCCCTTCCAGAAGGGGCAAGTGAATCACCTTAACATTGAAGAGATGATGAATGAACCTAATGCTGTGATGGGTACGTTTCCACTCAACTCCTTTACATCATTAGTTTTATTTGATACTGGAGAATCACATTCATTCATATCAAAGGCATTTGTGGATAAAAATAAAATACCCACCAAATCAATAGGAAAAGTATTCAAAGTGAGTTCCCCAGGTGGTGAGATGTATGTCAATACTGAATGCGGGATACTAATTCTAGAAATTGGAACCCACAAATTCCCAACCCACTTAGTAATCCTACCATCGCAAGGACTAGATGTTATCTTGGGTATGGATTGGATGACTACCTATGGAGGAGTCATAGACCGTGTCAATAGGTCAATCACCCTGTCTACCCCAGAAGGAAAGAGAATTAGGTACAAACCCCACTTGGAACCTAAGGATATTAGTCTGAACTATCTTAAGGGGGTTAGCCTAAACCATCTTAAGGAGGTTAGCCTAGACCAAGTGTCTGTGGTGAGAGAATACCCAGATGTATTTCTAGATGAGTTACCAGGAATGCCACCGGATAGAGATGTGGAAGTTCTGATTGATTTGCTTCCTGGAACAGGCCCTATCGCAAAGAGACCTTACCCTATGTCCACTGATGAACTGAAAGAAATCAAAAACAACTTGAAGAGCAGTTAGGTAAAGGATTCATTAGAGAAAGTTCATCCCCTTGGGGAGCACCAGTTCTATTTGTGGAGAAGAAGGACATAAGTCAGCGTTTGGTTATGGACTATCGTTCTTTGAACGAGGTGACAATCAAGAACAAATACCCAGCACCTAGAATCAATGACTTGTTTGATCAGTTGGAAGGAGCTAGTGTGTTTTCCAAGATCGATCTACGGTCTGGATATTTCCAACTCAAGATTAGAGAACATGATATTCCCAAGACTGCTTTGTCACTAGATATGGTTCATCTGAGTATACGATGATGCCCTTTGGCTTAACCAATGCCCCATCATACTTCATGAATATGATGAACAAATTGTTCATGGAATTCCTCGATAAATTTGTCGTAGTCTTCATTAACGACATACTAATCTACTCTAAGAGTGTTAAGGAACACGAGAAACACCTTCATCTAATAATGGAGAAGCTGAGAGAACACAAGCTTTATGCCAAGTTTAGCAAGTGTGAGTTCTGGCTGGGTGAAGTAGGATTTCTAAGACAAATTGTGTCTAAAGAAGGAATTGCGGTAGACCCCTCAAAGGTTACTGCTGTAACAGAGTGGGAACCACCCAAGAATGTAGGAGATATCCGTAGCTTCTTAGGCTTGGCTGGTTACTATAGGAGATTCATTGAAAATTTCTCCAAAATTGCCAAGAGAATGACTGAGCTGTTGAAGAAAGAGAAGAAGTATGAGTGGACTGAAACCTGTGAGACCAGCTTTTAAGAGTTGAAGAAGAGATTAGTGTCTGCACCTGTTTTGTGTTTTCCTGATATGGAGAAGGAATTCCAAGTTTACTGTGACGCTTCACATCAAGGATTGGGAAGTGTGATCATGCAAGGTGGTACAGTTGCAGCTTATGCTTCAAGGCAACTTAAGAAACATGAAGTCAATTACCCCACACATGATCTTGAATTGGCTTCAGTGGTTCATGCCTTGAAGACATGGATACACTATTTAATGGGGAAACGTTGTGAAGTTTTCACTGATCACAAGAGTTTGAAGTATATCTTCACTCAGAAGGATTTGAATATGAGACAAAGGAGATGGTTGGAACTCATCAAGGACTATGATCTGAGTTTACAATACCATCCTGGTAAAGCAAACGTAGTCGCTGATGCTTTGAGCCGTAAGGTATATGTAAATTGTCTCTCAACCGAAAAGATATCCCAGGATCTATGTAAAGCCCTACAAGAGCTCAGTCTGGAAGTGGTACCTGAAGGATTTGTAACATCACTAGTGGTTCAACCAACACTGATGGATAGAATCCGTAAAAGTCAGGAAGGAGATAAGGAAATAGAGGCAATCAAGAAAACCTTGAAGGAAGCACTAAGTGAAGGAAAGACCACATAATTCAGGGAGGATGAGCAAGGAACTGTTTGGTTCGAGAAACGTATCTCTGTGCCCAATGACCCTGAATTGAGGAAGCTGATTTTCCAAGAAGCTCATGAGTCACCTTATTCCATTCACCCGGGTGACACCAAAATGTACATGGATCTGAAGGAAAGATTTGGGTGGAACAATTTAAAGAGAGATATAGCCAAATACATAGCCAAATGTGATGTTTGTAAAAAGGTAAAGGCTGTGCCCCAGAAACCAGCAGGATTGTTGCAACCATTAAGGGTGCCAGACTGGAAATGGGACAAAATTGGTATGGACTTTATCACTGGATTGCCCCGAACCAAATCAGGGCATGACTCAATTTGGGTAGTGGTTGACCGTTTGACAAACATAGCTCACTTTGTGCCAGTAAAGACCACATATACAAGTGCTAAGTTGGCTGATATTTATATGAAAAAAATTGTCTGTCTCCATGGTGTACCCAAGAGTATTGTGTCTGACAGAGGTACCCAGTTTACCTCACACTTCTGGAAGCAACTGCATGAATCATTAGGAACTAGATTAGAGTTCAACACAACATTTCACCCTCAGAAAGATGGCCAAACTGAGAGAGTAAATCAGATTTTGGAAGACATGCTAAGAGCATGTGTCCTGGACTATGGATCTAGTTGGGATGATAACTTGCCGTATGCGGAATTCTCTTATAACAATATTTATCGAGCTAGTATTGAGATGGCACCATTTGAAGCCCTATATGGAAAGAAATGTACCACACCCCTATTGTGGAGTGGTTTAGGATAAAGAAGTTTCTTTGGTCCTGACATCATTCAAGAAACTGAAGAGAAATTTAGATTAATCAAGGATAGATTGAAGATAGCACAGTCAAGACAGAAAAGCTATGCTGACAACAAGCGTAGAGATGTTTCTTATGAAACAGGGGATAGAGTTTACTTGAGAGTATCACCCCTTAGAGGCGTGAAGAGATTTGGAATCAAAGGAAAACTAGCACCACGATTCATAGGACCATTCAAAGTGATGTCTCGCAAAGGAGAGGTAGCATATGAATTGGAATTACCAGAAGTACTTTCAGCAGTACACAATGTGTTCCATGTCAGTCAGCTGAAGAAATGTCATCCTGAGATGTGAGAAACTTCCTTGAGTGATACAGTACCCCTAGGAGAGGTACAAAGAGAAAGTGACCTGACTTATGAGGAGAAACCCATCAAAATCCTGGAAAGAGCTGAGAGGAATACCCGTACCAAGACCATCAAATTTTGCAAGGTTCAGTGGAATCACCACACCAAGGAAGAAGACCTCAGAGAAGATCACCCTCACCTATTTGCTATCCTTTACGAAGCCCGAGGACGTGCTTCATCTTAAGGGGGTTAGTCTTTAACATCCTAGAAATTTCAAAAAAAGAATAAACCAGCATGCATACATATCATCATAACATAGTCACACAAAAGTACATTTGAAACTTTAAACACCACTAAACAAAAACCCTATGTGTTTTCATCTCCAAAAATAATCCCTTTAAGGGCTCCATGCAATTTACCTATAATAAAAATTTAATTTGTTTTTTTTTCAAAATCACCAAAACATTTAAATAGTTTGAACCTTACAATTTGTACTTTTAGAAATTCCTCTAAATGAGTTTTACTCATTTTGTTTTATTTGGGGTTCCCTTCCTTGAAATAAAAAGAAAATAGAAAATAAAAACAGTTTAAAACAAAAAAAGAGAGAAAAGAAGACCACCCAGCAACCTAGCCTATCCTGCCCCTCTCTTTCTTCTCTCCCCCACGCACCAGCCCAACGGGCCTAGCCCTCTATCTCTCGTGCGCGCAGCAACAAAACCAGCCCGCGCCTCTCTCTCTGTCTCTCTTCCAAGCGGGGCCCGGATGACGCTACAACGATGTCACGGTGACGACCACCCTCAGCCCCTCTCCCGTTTCAACTAGGAGAACACCGCACACTCCCCCACGATAGCCACCTCGCCCTCGCCCATCTCTGTAACATCCCAAGTATGAAATATCCCCTAGAATGTTTTGTTTCTTGTTTTAATTCAAGTATTGCATCATGTCATCATGTTTAATTATTTGTTTGCATTTGTTTACTATTTGTTTTGCATCTGTTTTATCTTGTTTTCATAATGAAACTCAAACAAATTCAAATGGTTATTTCATACTTGCTCTGTTACAACATTTGAAATAAAAATCACAAATAAAAAACAACCAAATTGTTTTCTTTTATTCCATAATGATCACTTATTAAAATTGTGGGTTTTAATCAAACAAATAATTTCCAAATCACCTTCAAATTCAAATCAAATGCATCAAGCAGAACCAATTTGAACTTATGAATTTAATCAACTAATTTAATCAAATTAATCAATAGGGTTCACCCTATTAAAACCTTTGTTTTCAATACTATTTTATTTAATAACAAAATACCCTAAATTTGAGCTAATTCCAAACAGTACCAAAAAATTAAAATGTTTCTGAATTCCAAACTAGGTTTTGGGTTGTGTTTAACCTAATTATGCTACCCAAATTTTTCTGGAATTTTTGGCAAACCCCAAAGCATCTCTTTCTTCCATTTCTGTTTTGCTACAAAAAAAACAGAAAAGAAAAACATAAAAGGAGCAACAGCCAGCCGCGCGCGCATCACCTACCAGCCCACCTATCACTTCTATCCCCCGCGCGCGCAGCCCAGCCCGCTAAGCCTCACTTACCGGTTCAGATAGACGCCGCCACCGTCGCCCCGTGGTACGGCAGGGCATCGGGGCGTGCCACCGCGGCACCGATCGCCACCGACGGCCAACATCGAACCCCGTGACCTATATAGACCACCTAGACCCCTCTGCTGTGCCCTAAGCTCTAGGGTTCCGTTCTCCTCGATAGCGCCGCCGCCGATCCCTCTCCTCGTCGCTTCCATCCTCTCTGTTCCCCTCAGCGGCGAGCTCAACCTGAACCCGCCATGATCGCCACCGCACCACCCACCCACCTGCCTCTCTGAGCTCGGGAACCAACTCACCACTCTACCCTCTTCATGTTGGACACAGTAGCTTCCCCGGAGAGCCACCACATCTGCGACGCCGTCCACGACATCGCCGCCGGCCGCGCCACCCCGAGCCTCTGCAACCACGACCCCCGCGGTGAGCCACCGTGCCGTTTCATCCTCTCTCCCCCTCTGCTGCATCCGCGCGTGTCCGTGCACGTCCACTCATCAGTACCCACCAGCCACCACAGCTCACCACTGCTCGCCGCCGTTGAGCTCCGTCAGGTTGCCGTCGTAGATGTTTCTGTTCGTCAGAATTCAATTAGCACCTTGTAACGTTATCCTGTCAGCACATGGTTACCTGACAAGCGAACGCGAGCAGCGCAACTGGTTCAGTTAGCGCGCACCCGAGCGAGAGATCGCGAGTTCGATCCCTGTCTCCCCCGGGATAATTCCCAAACCTTTTTTCCAGCGCTGACTGACAACCCAGCCCCACCCGTCAGCTGCCCTAGCTGCCACGCAAGCGCACCATGGCCAGTGGCCCACAGGCAGTGGCTGTGGTTAGGATAGCACACGGTAACAAACGTTTTTAACAGTTTCTGTTTTTAAAAACCAGTCCTTTAAATCACAGATTGGTCCCTAGTTTTCATTTGCTTATAACTTTCATTTTATAACTCTAAAAAATGAAAATAAAATATGGGTGCTAGTCTAAATTTAATTGTATATCTTTTGGTATCATTTGTTTCCTGTTCTGAAACTTCAAAATGCAATTCAAATTTGAATTCAAATAATTCAATTGTAATTTGCAACAATTCATAAGTAATTCATACTAATTCCAAATAAGGCAAATAAAATATGTTTTCCATACCATTTTGAATAACCTAATCAAATATAAATTTTGTTTCATGGCTTGAATAATTTAAATTGCCTAAATATTTTAATCCTTGTTTAATTTATTTAAATTTGATAAAATCATATCTTGCTCAAATAAAATATTTTTGAACATGCAAAATATGTTTTCAAACCATCAAAGTGTGAACTTTTCAAATGTGAATTTGAATTTATGTTTTGAACAAATAAAATTCAAATAAAATTCCAACTTGTTTTAAATTCATTTAAAACTTGTTTAATATTGTTTAAGTCATAATAAATTCATACTAACTCCTATTTCAAAATTTGAAACATGTAATCCAACCAAAATTTGATGTTCTTTTCAAATATGAATTTTGTTAATTGTTTTGCACACTTTAACTTGATGAAAACAACAATTGTTTGTGTGACATGTTTAAGTAACCAAAACTTTCCAAACTTAATACATGATTTCCAAAACTTGTTAAATCCTTTATCACTTGCATCTATTTTTGTTATTTGTTGTTATTTTGTTGTTACCATCATGCATGCATCATGCTAACAACTTTCACATAATATTTAATTGTAAATCATTTGTTTCCACTTAATTCATGGACCCTTTTCCATATGCAACTCAAACTGCATAGCGGTCCATCTTAATTGTGTTACCATGTCACTTGGTCTATTTTGGATGCATCTATTAAATTGACATGCATCATCCCATGATTGTGCACTATGCCATGATAATGATTGTTTATATTTCTGCCTTGTTTGTTTGCTTCTTCTCGAATAGACGACGACGTTGAGACAGACGATCTTTACAGCACACCTTCTGAGGATCTAGCTCAGTACCCGGCTGCTGAGTTTGCAGGCAAGTTATCACTCACATGAACCATTGTGTTCCTTTCAACCCTGGTTACCGATACTTTCCGTTGTCCATTTCTGCTGGCCTTAGTGGTAGTTGTTTCTGTTACGAACCTATCACATGAATCCTTTAACCCTGATATTGCCTCACCACCACTCCTACAACCCTATTGTTTGAGCCAGTGTCCTACTAGCATGCTTAGGTTGTTTTGCTCGAGTCTGTTACCCGTTACTTCAGTTACTATATTTCTATTATGTTCTGGGGGCTCGATGTTTAATCAATCAATCAATCATGCTAATGTTATTGTTAAATAATAATTTGATGATAAGGCACCGGCAGGAGGCCCTGTGTGGTTTTGAGGCCTGCTAGTGTCGACCCTAATAGGAAAAGGGTCTTGTCTACTGATCCATGATGAGCGCACTACCCGCATGTGGGAAGCGAGTATGGGCGCCCCCCTCAATTTGATTCGATTCGCATCTCGTCCAAATCATCTCATTTAGTTCGTGTTTTCCATTTGCCGCATGCATGTTTTTGCGAGCCCAGCGCAGGGTGGAACTTTCGTAGTCGGCATATAGGGGGACACGTTCTTAGAGTGCTATGAGGGTCCATTTTCTTCTGGGCTCGATTAGCCGTGCGCCCAAGGTGCTTTGGGCTTGATGCGAAGAAGAGTTGAGTTGTGTTGAGTGCCCCGCTTGGTGGGAGGCATCCCATCTGGCGGGTTATTCATATGTGTACGGCCAAATTGGTGCAACCCTGCAGGGATAATCTTCTCGAGAAGCCGTGTTTTCCGCGGTTATGGTTAACTTGGTGAAAGTACTGGCTAACAAGTACTCAGGACAACTTAAACCTAATGATTCACAATCTCACACCCCATGATTAACAACTTGACTAGTAATAGGATTATTGTCACAATAACTTGACTCATCGTTAATCCAACTGTGTGCGTTATCCTCGGATTGATTCTTTGGATAAGGAGCGAGATCCAGGATGGGTTTGTTTGAAGTTATCTTTCAGTTGGTTACGATACTCGATCTTATCTCCTTTCTGTTAGCCGGAAATGGTAGAATCTCTATAGTTGGTTAGCGCAGCCAGTTGCAGCATCTTATATATCCCCTTCCTTCCGTTGAACCCAAGTCATCTGTGCTTGTGTTGACGGGCTATACTTTGGTGAACTGTGAGTCTTGCTTGCTAGTACGTCTATGTACTGACCCCTTTGGGGCTGTGGTTTCCGCAGACTACGCTTACGAGGATCCAGGTGACGGCTACTACGTGGAGTTTGACGAGGCTGCTGACGAGTAGTTAGCGGACCCGGGCAGGATCCGAGACATCGTGGATGGGCTCCGTCTTTATTTCAGTTTCCGGCTTCTTAAGCCTATTTGGATTTGTCTGTACTCAGACCCCTTTGAATGCTTCCGCTGAGATGTAATGATGATATGTTGGGACATGTGTCCTCTGGATGATTGTATTTGCTATCATCTGCCCTAGTGAGGGCCAGTTGCAACTTATTTCAATCTTTTGTGTCTTAGAGGCATGTTGTGTTATCCTTTTGTTCAAAGCCGTTGACGTACCATGTGTGTATGGTATGAAGTACGTCAAGGGTAGTGTCCTGATTTCTACGGGATAGTTTACATCGACGGTGAACAGTAGCGATGGGTTGTCACACATAAGTGTTGGCCTACTCGTAAGAGAACGCGGGTGCCGGTAAGCCCCGTAATCCCATTAGAATACTGTTCAGTTCGTACGGTGAGTATCCTCTAGAAGTCCGGGTGCGACAAATGGTATCAGAGCCTGTCTGCCTGTAGGATCCCTTTTTACTGGTCACAGTTGAGTCTAGAAACTATTTTGTAGCTATATAGGAAAAATGAAACGTGAGAGTAGGAATTCTGCCATTTTTCTTCTTTCCCCACCCACCCACCCTTTTCTGGTAAGGAAGTGCAACGTTGTTTTCTCTCTTCTCACCTAAACTTTCAAGTTAGGATTTCACGTGTTTTGGGTTCTCCGTAGTACCTCAGGAGTTTTTGGTCTCGTGTTTCCCGATGTTGCTTCAATATCCTGTTCTTTTCAACATCCTTATCGTCCGTTGAACCTTGTTGTTGCTTTCCACATCAGTTCTCTACCGGCGTCTAATCAAAACCTCCCAAATCATCTGCAGATGGATCTCAGGTTTTACCCGCAGGTGGTTCGGATGACTCGTTGTGAGAGCACCGCCGGTTATCCGGAGATGCTGAGGGACATGGTCACTTATCTGGGGTTCCATTGGGCACCAGAGTACCAGGTCTACGAGCAGCAGCGAGAGTTTGACCAGACCTACTACCAGGCTATCGTCTACATTCTGTCAGATGATGGCATGAGCGTTGTCCACCGCTACGAGGCAGTAGGTTCCACAGTGGATATGGCCGTGCAGCAGGCAGCTTATGTGAGTCTCACCGTCCTCCGTGCTGACTACTGGGGGTTTGACGATTCTATCTATCGCCACATCCCCCGTGGTTACATCACTTCAGCGGGAGCTCACTTCACCCTCTACGACAACCTGGATGTCTACGAGCATGATAACACCAGGCTGCACACCACCGCTCAGTTTGTGAGGCACAGTGACGCTGTTGCCACCACACTTTCTCAGGAGTTGGCCTCAGTCAGGGAGCAGCTCTACCTCGCTTTGACTCGTCTGGCTACGTACACCACAGACTTTGTTGGAGATGAGCGCTTTGCCCGTTTCCATCAGACAGTTGGACGTAGTTTACCAGATGCTGGAGGTTACGAGCCGATCAGAGGTCCACTCCTCAACCTCGGAGCTGGCTACACTGGGATTCCACGCTTTGGAGCACAGGGAGACGACGCTTACTATTTCACCACACCGAGAGTTGCTCTCAGAGCAGTCCCGATCTACGTGGATCGTCGTTCTACCTACTTCCGGGGGATTCCTCCTCACCGTATCTCTCGTCGTACTACTCACCGCCGTCCTGCGTGATGAGCATGGGAGTACAGATGTATCCGTTCCTAGCTATGTTTAGTTATCCTTTGTCTTTCGAACCATGTATTGGTGCGTTGGATATTCTGATGTATTTGAACATGTGATGATGTACCTGTTGGTTATCTATTCATGCGTCGGAATAATCTATCTTTCGGTTACCAAGTCTATCCTTTTCTGTTGTTGTGCTAAAATGCATGTCTGTTCAGGATGCCGCCAACAAGGAGCAACCCGCCTGAACCACCTCCGCTCACGGAGCTGTTGACTCAGATGACTCAGGTCGTGGCTCAGATGGCCCAGATCCAGGCTAACCAGCACAACAACCAGAATGCTCCGCGAGTCAGCATCAAGGAGTTTCTGAGTATGGGTCCGAGAGCTTTCGTGGCAACACGTGAGCCTCTGGATGCTGATGACTGGATCAGGGAGATGAGCAGGGCTCTGGACATTTCTCACGTTGCTGAGGAGGATAAAGTCAAGTATGCCACCTACCTACTGAAGGGTCAGGCAGCTACCTGGTGGGAGAACTACCAGACCATGAGAGCTGGCTATCCTATCACCTGGGGTTGTTTCAAGGATGCCTTCCTGAAGCACCACATCCCAGATGGTCTCATGGAAAGGATGCGTGAGGAATTTTGCTCTCTCAAGCAGGGCAAGCTGGACGTCATTGGCTACCAGAACGAGTTCAATCGTCTCGCTCGATACGCTGGTGATGAGGTGTCCACTGAGGCCAAGAAGATGGCAAGGTTCCGCCGAGGTTTTAACCCGGAACTGAAGTACGCTCTCACCAACATCAGGTGCAAGGACTTCGAGGAGCTCGTGAACACCGCGCTCAATGAGGAGAATGGGCGCAAGGCGTTCGAGGAGTCCCGAAAGCACTCGCGTGAGGGTGGTTCCTCCTCCAACATGACCACCCCTCCGCAGAAGCGCCGCATCTGGGTGCCAAATGCTGCTGTCACTAGGGCTCCATATGCCCAAGCTTCTCCAGGCTTTGCTCCCCGCCCACCCAACCCATCTCAGATGCAGGGTCAGAGGGTTCCAATGGGGCAGCCAAGGCCAGGTCCTTCTCGTGTCGTCACTTGCTACAAGTGCAAGGATACTGGACACTATGCTGATAAGTGCACTCAGAGGCAGCTACCTCCACCTCCTCGCCCCAACACCAACCAGGCAATGGTTCGTGCTCCCCCGGCTAAAGCCTTCAACTCCAACAACAGGCATGTCGGGAGGACCGCAAGGGTGAATCATATCAAGGCCGACAAAGCTGAGGAGGCTGCTGACGTCGTTCTCGGTATATTACCCGTAAACTCTATTCCAGCTAAAGTGTTGTTTGATAACGGAGCATCGCATTCTTTTGTGTCAAAGATTTTTGCAAAAGCATACAACCTAGTTCTGGTTCCGCTAAGCAATCAAATGACTGTTCACTCTCCGGGACCGCAAATGTTGACTTCCAAGATAAGTATGGACAATCAAATCCTAATTGGAGGTCGCATATTCCTTGCTTCACTCATGTTGCTGGGAAATTCTGACATTGATGTCATTCTGGGTATGGATTGGTTGAAGACCCACAAAGCTAAAATTGACTGTGCTCAAAAGTCAATAACTCTCTCTCACCCTTCGGGCCAGATAGTCTATTCTCCATATGGATCAAGTTCTGTTCAGCTGTTCAACCTAGATGCAAAACCCCTTCCTGCAATTGAAAATGTTCCGGTGGTTTGTGAATTCCCTGACGTCTTTCCAGAAGAATTGCCAGGGATGCCTCCGGACAGAGCAGTTGAGTTCGTGATCGAGCTTGAACCAGGTACTGCTCCAATCTCTAAGCATCCATACAAGATAGCTCCTCCTGAACTGAAATTGTTGAAGGAGCAAATCGATATGTACATGGAGAAAGGTTACATTCAGCCTAGTTCCTCCGCTTGGGGTTGCCCAACTCTGTTTGTTGCCAAGAAGGATCAAACAAAAAGACTCGTGGTTGACTATCGTCCTCTCAACGAGAAAACCATCAAGAACAAGTATCCAATTCCTCGTATCGATGATCTTTTTGATCAACTTGCTGGAGCCTCAATATTCTCAAAGTTGGACTTGAGGATGGGTTACCATCAGATAAAGATCAGAAAGGAAGATATTCCAAAAACAGCTTTCACCACTCGGTACGGTCTATATGAATACACCGTCATGTCCTTTGGTCTCACCAATGCACCGGCAACGTTCTCAAGACTCATGAATTCTGTCTTCCATGAATACCTCGACAAGTTCGTTGTGGTATATCTTGATGACATTCTAGTCTACTCCAAATCCGAGGAAGAGCATGGAGATCACCTTCGTCTCACTCTCATGAAACTTCGCGAGCATCGTCTATATGCCAAATTCTCCAAATGTGAGTTCTGGATTCCAGAAGTTGCTTACCTTGGTCATATCATCTCTGCCAAAGGCATAGCCATTGACCCGGAAAAGGTTAAGGCAATTGTTGATTGGAAACCCCCTAAGACGGTGAAGCAAGTCAGAAGTTTTCTTGGCTTGGCTAGCTATTGCCGTCGTTTCGTCCAAAACTTTTCCAAGATTGCCAAACCTCTCACTGATCTCACAAAGAAGGACAAAAAGTTCGTTTGGACTCCACAGTGTGATGAGAGTTTCAATCTCCTGAAGACTAAACTCACTTCTACCCCTGTTCTGGTTGGCCCAGATACTACCAAACCTTTCCAGATATTCTGCGATGCATCTCTCCAAGGTCTAGGTGCAGTTCTTATGCAAGAACGTCAAGTTGTGGCTTATGCTTCACGTCAGTTGAACCCACATGAGCAAAACTATCCCACACATGACCTAGAACTTGCAGCAGTTGTGTTTGCCCTCAAGAAATGGAGACAATACTTGTTGGGTAACAAAACTGAAATCTTTTCCGATCATAAGAGTCTGAAATACCTCTTCACTCAGCCAGATCTAAACCTCAGGCAAAGGAGATGGATTGAAAAGATTAAAGACTTTGATCTCACCATTTCTTACACTCCAGGCAAGGCTAATGTTATGGCCGACGCTCTCAGTCGCAAATCCTATTGCAATAATCTCATGATCATGGAAAGCCAACCTCCACTTCATGAAGAATTCCAGAAGCTGAACCTTGGTCTTGTTCCTCAAGGTTACCTTGCTAGCTTGACAGCCAGTCCAACTCTCGAGGACAAGATTCGTGCTGAACAACTTCGTGATACTGAAATCAAGAAGATTGTAGAGCACATCAAGGAAGGCAATGATAAATTCAAGTCCTTCTCAATTGATGACAAGGGAACTCTGTTCTTCGAAGGACGCATTGCAGTTCCTCAGATTCAAAGCCTCAAAGATGTCATTCTCAAGGAGGCTCATGAAACTCCTCTCTCCATCCACCCTGGAAGTACAAAGATGTACCAGGATCTCAAGACTCTGTATTGGTGGCCTGGCATGAAACGTGAAATTGCTCAATACGTTTTTGAATGCGACGTTTGTCAACGTGTAAAGGCAGTCCATCAGAAAACAGCAGGTCTACTCCAACCTCTGAAAAATTCCTGAGTGGAAGTGGGACATGATTGAAATGGACTTCGTTACTGGGTTTCCAAAGTCCAAAAAGGGCAACGATGCAATCTTCGTTGTTATTGATCGTCTCACTAAGGTAGCTCACTTCCTTGCTGTAAAGGAAACTATCTCAGCTAGCCAGTTAGCAGAGCTCTACACAGCAAAGGTTGTTCCTCTTCATGGTGTTCCATTGGAAATAAGCTCAGACCGTGGAAGTATCTTCACTTCCCATTTCTGGAAGAGTTTTCAAGAAGCATTGGGCACCAAACTTCTGTTCAGCACAGCTTATCACCCTCAGTCTCAGGGGCAAGTCGAAAGAGTCAATCAGATTCTCGAGGATATGCTCAGAGCATGTGGTCTCTCCTTTGGCATGAAATGGGAGGATTGCCTTCCATATGCTGAATTCTCCTACAACAACAGCTACCAGGAAAGCCTAGGCATGTCACCATTTGAAGCACTGTATGGTCGCAGATGCAGGAGTCCAATCAATTGGTCTGGAGCGGGTGAACGTTCACTCTTAGGCCCTCACATTGTTAAGGAAGCCGAGGAGAAAGTTCGTATCATTTGTGACAATCTCAGGATTGCTCAGTCTCGTCAGAAAAGCTGGCACCAAGATACATTGGTCCTTTCAACATTCTCTCAAGGCGGGCAGGAAATGCCTATCGTCTTGAACTTCCAGAAAAGCTATCCAAGGTGCACGATGTGTTCCACGTGTCACAGCTCAAGAAGTGTTTCAAAGATCCAGATCATGCAGTTGATCATGATTCCATTGAACTGCAAGATGATCTATCTTATGAGGAGCACCCTATTCGTATTCTCGATGAGACCGAGCGTAAGACTCGCAACAAGAGCACCAAGTTCTTGAAAGTGCAGTGGTCGCATCATTCCGATAAAGAGGCAACGTGGGAGACCGAAGAGGATCTTCGCAAGAAGTATCCGGACCTTTTCACTTCTCACTAAGGAATCTTGGGGCGCGATTCCTTCAAGGGGGGGCGTTTTGTAACATCCCAAGTATGAAATATCCCCTAGAATGTTTTGTTTCTTGTTTTAATTCAAGTATTGCATCATGTCATCATGTTTAATTATTTGTTTGCATTTGTTTACTATTTGTTTTGCATCTGTTTTATCTTGTTTTCATAATGAAACTCAAACAAATTCAAATGGTTATTTCATACTTGCTCTGTTACAACATTTGAAATAAAAATCACAAATAAAAAACAACCAAATTGTTTTCTTTTATTCCATAATGATCACTTATTAAAATTGTGGGTTTTAATCAAACAAATAATTTCCAAATCACCTTCAAATTCAAATCAAATGCATCAAGCAGAACCAATTTGAACTTATGAATTTAATCAACTAATTTAATCAAATTAATCAATAGGGTTCACCCTATTAAAACCTTTGTTTTCAATACTATTTTATTTAATAACAAAATACCCTAAATTTGAGCTAATTCCAAACAGTACCAAAAAATCAAAATGTTTCTGAATTCCAAACTTGGTTTTGGGTTGTGTTTAACCTAATTATGCTACCCAAATTTTTCTGGAATTTTTGGCAAACCCCAAAGCATCTCTTTCTTCCATTTCTGTTTTGCTACAAAAAAAAAACAGAAAAGAAAAACATAAAAAGAGCAACAGCCAGCCGCGTGCGCAGCACCTACCAGCCCACCTATCACTTCTATCCCCCGCGCGCGCAGCCCAGCCCGCTAAGCCTCACTTACCGGTTCAGATAGACGCCGCCACCGTCGCCCCGCGGTACGGCAGGGCATCGGGGCGTGCCACCGCGGCACCGATCGCCACCGACGGCCAACATCGAACCCCGTGACCTATATAGACCACCTAGACCCCTCTGCTGTGCCCTAAGCTCTAGGGTTCCGTTCTCCTCGATAGCGCCGCCGCCGATCCCTCTCCTCGTCGCTTCCATCCTCTCTGTTCCCCTCACCGGCGAGCTCAACCCGAACCCGCCATGATCGCCACCGCACCACCCACCCACCTGCCTCTCTGAGCTCGGGAACCAACTCACCACTCTACCCTCTTCCTGTTGGACACGGTAGCTTCCCCGGAGAGCCACCACATCTGCGACGCCGTCCACGACATCGCCGCCGGCCGCGCCACCCCGAGCCTCTGCAACCACGACCCCGCGGTGAGCCACCGTGCCGTTTCATCCTCTCTCCCCCTCTGCTGCATCCGCGCGTGTCCGTGCACGTCCACGCATCAGTACCCACCAGCCACCGCAGCTCACCACTGCTCGCCGCCGTTGAGCTCCGTCAGGTTGCCGTCGTAGATGTTTCTGTTCGTCAGAATTCAGTTAGCACCTTGTAACGTTATCCTGTCAGCACATGGTTACCTGACAAGCGAACGCGAGCAGCGCAACTGGTTCAGTTAGCGCGCACCCGAGCGAGAGATCGCGAGTTCGATCCCTGTCTCCCCCGGGATAATTCCCAAACCTTTTTTCCAGCGCTGACTGACAACCCAGCCCCACCCGTCAGCTGCCCTAGCTGCCACGCAAGTGCACCATGGCCAGTGGCCCACGGGCAGTGGCTGTGGTTAGGATAGCACACGGTAACAAACGTTTTTAACAGTTTCTGTTTTTAAAAACCAGTCCTTTAAATCACAGATTGGTCCCTAGTTTTCATTTGCTTATAACTTTCATTTTATAAATCTAAAAAATGAAAATAAAATATGGGTGCTAGTCTAAATTTAATTGTCTATCTTTTGGTATCATTTGTTTCCTGTTCTGAAACTTCAAAATGCAATTCAAATTTGAATTCAAATAGTTCAATTGTAATTTGCAACAATTCATAAATAATTCATACTAATTCCAAATAAGGCAAATAAAATATGTTTTCCATACCATTTTGAATAACCTAATCAAATATAATTTTTTTTTCATGGCTTGAATAATTTAAATTGCCTAAATATTTTAATCCTTGTTTAATTTATTTAAATTTGATAAAATCATATCTTGCTCAAATAAAATATTTTTGAACATGCAAAATATGTTTTCAAACCATCAAAGTGTGAACTTTTCAAATGTGAATTTGAATTTATGTTTTGAACAAATAAAATTCAAATAAAATTCCAACTTGTTTTAAATTCATTTAAAACTTGTTTAATATTGTTTAAGTCATAATAAATTCATACTAACTCCTATTTCAAAATTTGAAACATGTAATCCAACCAAAATTTGATGTTCTTTTCAAATATGAATTTTGTTAATTGTTTTGCACACTTTAACTTGATGAAAACAACAATTGTTTGTGTGACATGTTTAAGTAACCAAAACTTTCCAAACTTAATACATGATTTCCAAAACTTGTTAAATCCTTTATCACTTGCATCTATTTTTGTTATTTGTTGTTATTTTGTTGTTACCATCATGCATGCATCATGATAACAACTTTCACATAATAATTAATTGTAAATCATTTGTTTCCACTTAATTCATGGACCCTTTTCCATATGCAACTCAAACTGCATAGGGGTCCATCTTAATTGTGTTACCATGTCACTTGGTCTATTTTGGATGCATCTATTAAATTGACATGCATCATCCCATGATTGTGCACTATGCCATGATAATGATTGTTTATATTTCTGCCTTGTTTGTTTGCTTCTTCTCGAATAGACGACGACGTTGAGACAGACGATCTTTACAGCACCCCTTCTGAGGATCTAGCTCAGTACCCGGCTGCTGAGTTTGCAGGCAAGTTATCACTCACATGAACCATTGTGTTCCTTTCAACCCTGGTTACCGATACTTTCCGTTGTCCATTTCTGCTGGCCTTAGTGGTAGTTGTTTCTGTTACGAACCTATCACATGAATCCTTTAACCCTGATATTGCCTCACCACCACTCCTACAACCCTATTGTTTGAGCTAGTGTCCTACTAGCATGCTTAGGTTGTTTTGCTCGAGTCTGTTACCCGTTACTTCAGTTACTATATTTCTATTATGTTCTGGGGGCTCGATGTTTAATCAATCAATCAATCATGCTAATGTTATTGTTAAATAATAATTTGATGATAAGGCACCGGCAGGAGGCCCTGTGTGGTTTTGAGGCCTGCTAGTGTCGACCCTAATAGGAAAAGGGTCTTGTCTACTGATCCATGATGAGTGCACTACCCGCATGTGGGAAGCGAGTATGGGCGCCCCCCTCAATTTGATTCGATTCGCATCTCGTCCAAATCATCTCATTTAGTTCGTGTTTTCCATTTGCCGCATGCATGTTTTTGCGAGCCCAGCGCAGGGTGGAACTTTCGTAGTCGGCATATAGGGGGACACGTTCTTAGAGTGCTATGAGGGTCCATTTTCTTCTGGGCTCGATTAGCCGTGCGCCCAAGGTGCTTTGGGCTTGATGCGAAGAAGAGTTGAGTTGTGTTGAGTGCCCCGCTTGGTGGGAGGCATCCCATCTGGCGGGTTATTCATACGTGTACGGCCAAATTGGTGCAACCCTGCAGGGATAATCTTCTCGAGAGGCCGTGTTTTCCGCGGTTATGGTTAACTTGGTGAAAGTACTGGCTAACAAGTACTCAGAACAACTTAAACCTAATGATTCACAATCTCACACCCCATGATTAACAACTTGACTAGTAATAGGATTATTGTCACAATAACTTGACTCATCGTTAATCCAACTGTGTGCGTTATCCTCGGATTGCTTCTTTGGATAAGGGGCGAGATCCAGGATGGGTTTGTTTGAAGTTATCTTTCAGTTGGTTACGATACTCGATCTTATCTCCTTTCTGTTAGCCGGAAATGGTAGAATCTCTGTAGTTGGTTAGCGCAGCCAGTTGCAGCATCTTATATATCCCCTTCCTTCCGTTGAACCCAAGTCATCTGTGCTTGTGTTGACGGGCTAGACTTTGGTGAACTGTGAGTCTTGCTTGCCAGTACGTCTATGTACTGACCCCTTTGGGGCTGTGGTTTCCGCAGACTACGCTTACGAGGATCCAGGTGACGGCTACTACGTGGAGTTTGACGAGGCTGCTGACGAGTAGTTAGCGGACCCGGGCAGGAGCCGAGACATCGTGGATGGGCTCCGTCTTTATTTCAGTTTCCGGCTTCTTAAGCCTATTTGGATTTGTCTGTACTCAGACCCCTTTGAATGCTTCCGCTGAGATGTAATGATGATATGTTGGGACATGTGTCCTCTGGATGATTGTATTTGCTATCCTCTGCCCTAGTGAGGGCCAGTTGCAACTTATTTCAATCTTTTGTGTCTTAGAGGCATGTTGTGTTATCCTTTTGTTCAAAGCCGTTGACGTACCATGTGTGTATGGTATGAAGTACATCAAGGGTAGTGTCCTGATTTCTACGGGATAGTTTACATCGACGGTGAACAGTAGCGATGGGTTGTCACACATAAGTGTTGGCCTACTCGTAAGAGAACGCGGGTGCCGGTAAGCCCCGTAATCCCATCAGAATACTGTTCAGTTCGTACGGTGAGTATCCTCTAGAAGTCCGGGTGCGACAATCTCTCCGCATCCCGAGCGCTCCTCCATAAAGCCCCTAACCCCCTCTCTCTTTCTCCCCTAGCACCTCTCGAAACCGCGCCCCAAGGCTGCCGCGATCGCACGCCGGAGTTGCTCAGCGCCGCCGCAGGCTCTTTTTCTGGCCGTTCAGCCGCCAGGTGAGCTCCACCCCCGTCCCCTACCGTCCGATCTAATCTCAACGGCTAGACTGGCCTCCGTTGACCGGTACGTGCCACAGTCAGCGCGCGTGCATCCGAGCCAATCACGCGGCGCCACTTGGCAACACGAGTCAGCACCCCCCCGTTTAAATTGTTTAAATCCAAATTCAAAAACAGAAACGTCCGTCAGTTTGTAAATTCGATAGAAAATTGAATATTGATCCAAAAATTGTGAGACTTGAACCATTTAGAAAGCTAATCAAATTATCTACCCAAATATAAAAAAATATATTAGGTGGTCTCTGTAGAAAATTTTGGAGTAGCTTTTAAATTGCAAAAACCACTCATAAACACCAATTAATTCATAGTTTGAATTCTACTTTACCATTTTTGTTAATTTTGTAGTCTATGGATTCCTTAGAACTTGTAGGACCCCATGGAATCAGAGAAAACCAAAATTGTATCATGCACACACTTTCCATTTCAAATTTAGTCAAATCAGTAATCTGCCCATAATTCAAATTCTAAAACTTATTTTTGAGTAAAACCAATTGGGTCACCTTGGTATTAGTACCCTCTGTCTAGAGAGATCAATGACAAAATTTTAAAGAAACTTAAAAGTGTGTTTAAAATTAATTTAATCTAAAGATCTATTAATGGTCTACTAAATGAGAGTAATTAAATTAATGCATTGAAATAAATCTCAACCAGAGCATTGTGTCAACTAAATAAACCTATTATAATGCCAAACACACCTCACCACTACATATAACATGGGTAAAACAAAATCTTGCATTCATGCATACATACATGTTTATGTTTGTACTGTTTGAGTGGTATGTTTATGTTTGTATTGCTTGTTTAGATTTTGGAGAAGACCAATACACCACCTGTGATTGTTGTGTTTGTGCTGGTTTCTGCTACCAAGGCAAGTGATACTCATGTCCTACTTTTGTTTTCAAATGCATTAGTGTTTTCAGTAGTGTGCATGATAGGTGATTATTATTTTCCAAGTATATGCTATGCTCAGAACACCTAGTAGTGTGTAGCCACCCTGAAACCCATGCTAGGTACTAGTTTAGCTATACCAGAAATATATCACAACTGCTACTGCTACTTATTGGGTTGTGGTACTTTGAAAATTGAAATTTAACAACCCAATGAAACACCTGGGTGGATTGGTATTTGCTTGGATTATGTTGAGTGGCTACCCAGGGCCATGTTCATGGTGGTTGTCACATGGGTCACTCCCAGGGCCATGGATGTGGTGGTTGTCACCTGAGGGTATACACTTGTTGATTGCCACCCAGGAATAAAGAGATCTATAGGTCTTCCATGTATAGTTAGCTTCCAGTGCAGCCTTGAGGTAATATGGGCTCTGCCAAGATTAAGTAAGTTTTGAGGGTTCCTCCTGTTGTATTGACAAGGGGTGGTAGAATTTTAGGAGCAACGAGTCAATAATGGTATGGTTGAATCCCTCTTCCCAAAGATCTTGTCTCATTCTTCTCTCGAGGAAAATGAGTCTCAAGGTGAAAGTGCACAACCTTTGCAGAGTTAAAAACTAAGATCTTAGATGTGTCCCCGGTTATGGGCAATTTGAGCAAACTAGACATAGTTGGTGCTGAAGGATCTCCTCATCATTTCTGAATAAATTAAAACATGTTAGAAACCTTTTCCTAGAGCACATGGTGTGTATACCCCTCTATGCTACCTTTTCAAACTCATGGTGTGTCTACCCATGATGATTTTCAAACTTCATGGTGTGTCGACCCATGATGACTTTATCAAAATTCATGGTGTGTCTACCCATGATGCCTTTATCAAACTATGTTTCAATGATTTATCAAATATAGGACAAAACTGGCTTTATGCAAATATCCCAGACTCCACCAGCCAAATATCATGTAGCTAGTTATTCCTCAAACTGCCACCATACAAGTGTCACTTGCCAGTACATTGTTTGTACTGACTTCCTCCCGTGTGGGGGCTGCATATTCCAACGTGCAGGTCATTCGGACGATGAGTAACTGTTTAGGATATCGATCCTACATCCCAACATGTCTTCCTGTGGCACAAGAAGAGAAGGAAGCTCATTGAAGATTTGTTTCCGTTGTATTTGCTTTGAACTCTATTATTTGGGGCTAGTCCATGTTGACTATGCCATTTGTAAGACTATTTTATTTCGTATCCACTGGATCATACGTTGTAGAATGATACTATTGTTATGAATATTCATTTTTTCATGTGTATGCTATCAGTGATCCCGGGAATATCAGGTACATAGGTATTCTACCTTTGTGAAAAGGTAGGGTGCTACATATACGTTTGTTTCAAGTATAGAGAAAGCATGGCAAAGTGACATTTCACTAGTCCTTACGAGTGGGGAAAAACATAAATGCCAGGACACCTTCAAAGTTGATGAGGAAGAATAGATCAAAAAAATTGAGAACAAACAATAACACATCATGAATCGATTAATAATGTTTCCGGGAAAAATGCACATAAAACTCAGAATGGCAACTATGCTCTCTCAACTATGCATAAAGTTAGAAGATGGAGACTCAACATAAAACTAAAAGAAAGGCCCTTCGCAGAGGGAAGAATGGATTACTCATGTGCTACAACTTTTATTTTATTAAACAGAGGTATTGAAAAAAAATTAAAAGATGTGTGTATGCTTATGTCAACGAATGGTAAATAGAAAATACAGTACGTCACAAGAAAACTATACTTCACAAGAGCGGCTCCCACAGAAGGACGCATCTGGGTAGAAGGTCATCCCTCTTTCTCTATTGTTTACACAATTATGGTTTTACTGATAAATCAGGGTAAAAAATAGTGAAGGTGTAGTTGGATTGCACGAGTAGATCTCATACTCAGTACAGGTGGAGGCTAGCAAAAGACTGGGAGCGACAAATCAAGAGAGCAGTAATGGCCATAATCATGAATAGCGACATAAACATCATTAATCAAAGCATAAATGGTACCACAAGTTCAAAAACTAAATGATCATAGAGGCTATTAGTTACTGGTTTGTAGTCATAAACATGGTGGGAGCATGCGCCAAGCCAACCAAATAAAACATTCAAACGAGAACACCACATATTTATGCTTCAATATGACAAGGACAACTCATGATTCTTTCAATGGAACATTAAACGCTCTCAGCTATTTGAGAAAAATCATTCTACTAAATAACCACTAGGCTTTAGAATTAAAATAACATCTAGCATGATATGAAAAAGTCTAGCGACAGTCCATACAAGCTTCTATTTTCATCGTTTATAATTCTACCAAATGCAGCAGTTTCTTTTCCCAACAAGCACCATACAAAATATGTTTTAACAAAAACTCTCTAAATGATATAGAAAGCAAACATGATAGTATTTACATAACACTAATAAACCTAACAGCTCTGAATAAGATATGCAATGAAAAAAGAGCTAAACATGAATTTTTGCAGCAGCTAGAAGAATAACTAAGAATACGAGCATAATGAGTATTCAAACGAAAAAGCGGAGCGTGTCTATCTCCCAAACAAGGATGATAGGTTCCAATGATATTATTGCATCAAGGAAAACAAAAGAAAACAGAACGAAAAATAACAGACGCTCCAAGTAAATTTCATATGATGTGACCGAATAAAAATATTGTTTCACTATAAGTGACCTGATAAATGGTTGATGAAGAAGGGGATGCCTTGGGCATCCCCAAGATTAGATGTTTGATTCTTCTTAGAATTTTCTGGGATGAACTACGGGGGCATCCTCAAGCGTTCACCTTGCACTCTTCTTGATCACATATATCACAATCTTCTCTTGACCTTTGAAAACTTCCTTCACACCACACTCAAAGAGTAATTCAAATTAGAGGGTTAGTGCAACAATCAAAAATCTATGGGTTCTGTATGGGCACAAGTTATATTGATACTTTTAAAAATTAGTTACAGACACTGATGTTTCGTGAAGCAAAGAAATCCACTTGACATCGTAAAAGAGCAAATGCAAGAAAAATGGCAGAATCTGCCAAAACCAGAACAGTCTGTAAAGACGAATTTTTCAGGGCACTTACACTGCTCAAATAAAAAAACTTAAAGAACGAAAAAGTTTCGAAATTATATGACTAATAAGAATAAAAAGTTTCAGGTCGTTTAGATTTTTCCGTGAATTAGATTTTTTTTACGATGGACAGCAAAAATCTGTTTTCTGCGCAGAAATCCCAAAACCAACTCCAACTTTCGCCAGAAACTTTACTTGGCACAACTATTACAGGAAAATAAAGATACAAAGGAGTTGCCACAGAAGTATATAACCCCTTAACTCAAAGAAAACAGAGAAAAACAAAGCAAAAATAAAACCACGGGTTATCTCCCAAGAAGTGCTTTTCTTTAACGCCTTTTAGCTAGGCCGAGAAAAGTGGAATCAAGTATTTTCCAGTGAAGAAGCATCCAAATTGAGATTTGGAAATTCCTTAATAATGCATTGTATTTTATCTAAGTGAGTTTAAAAGGCTCCTCTCTTAGAACTTTTAAGCTTACTATTCTCATCAAATAAATTCTCAGGAACAATCCAATCAAAATTCTTTTCTTGGGCATAACAGAGATACTAGCACCAAGATCACATAGAGAATTGCAATCAAAACCATTCACTTTTATTTTAATAATGGGTTCCCAACCATCATTTTCTTCCTAGGGATAGAGGCTTCACATCTTAATTCATCCCCTCTAATTTGCATGAGAGCATTTGTAATATGTTTGGTGAAAGTCATATTCATAGCACTAGCATTAGGACAACTAGCAAGATTTTGTAAGAAATTAATCACTTCAGTTATGTTTCAATCATCAAAGTTAAGATCATTTTTATCAAAGATAATGGGACCATTGTTTCTCATGTTTCTAAAAATTTCAGCACTTTCACCAGGAACATTTTTAGCAGTTTAGGCAGTTTTGCATTTTTTATGGCAGAAGTGGGAGTGTTTCTGAAGGGTTCGTTGCATAGAAAACAAAAAATTTCCTACGCGATAGACACCCGAAAGGCCAAGATCTAATCTAGGAGATGAAAGCAAAGGGAAAAGAGAGAGTCTTAAGAAGAACATACCCTCGAAGACACAAAGCGTTACGAGATAAAATCTCGTTGTTGGCGTAGTCGTACTCACATCGATCCCGAGAGCGAGAAGATGTGCACCACAATCCGGCGGTGCCTCCATGATCGGTCACACGTACGATTGATGACGACCTCCGTTCCCTCGATCTAGAGGGGCAGCGGAAGTAGAGAATCCCTCGGAAACCAGCAGCACGACGACGTGGTGTGGTGGAGAAAACTTCGTTCAGGGCTTCGCCAAGCGCATGAACATGAGGTGGATCGGCGGGAGGATGGAGATGGAGATGACACCAAGTGTTTAAGGGAGAGGGATCTCATGCCCTCTATTTATAGGATGGGAGGCAGCCACGAAATTTTGGTGCCTCCACCTCTCCCCTCATCATGTGGGTGGAGTCTCCACTCAACCCACTCATTCTCTCATCAATTCCCACCCAAAATTCCAAGGGTTTTCTTTAATAAATAAATAAAACAATTTTATTTCTTTATTTTAATATTTGTTAATCCTATTAACAAACATTAACACTTACTCCCTTGAACTATCTGTTAATCAAACATTAATATATACCACCTTGAACTATTTCAATATTCCCCAAAACAATTCCGGTGACTATTTCAATATTCCCCGAAACAATTTCGGTGTTGTCCAAACTTTTCTCCAATATTCCATATCCTCTCAAATGCGTCATCGAACCTTAAGTGTTTCACCCTACAGTTCGCGGATAACATAAACATGATCGAGACTCCTCTCCGATCAATAATCAACAGCGAGATCTGGAGATCCGTGATGACTCCTATGTATTCAACGATAACTCTCATGATCGTGTGAACCATCAACGCCGTGACTATTCCCTTTCTCTCGCAATATTTTACTTGGCCGAGATCCGATCATCGGTATCACCCATACCTTGTTTTGATCTTGTTACCGACAAGTACTCTTTTCTCGTTTCCGTGATATGACATCCTTGTGAACATATCATGTGCTTGCAAGCGGTGTCTATTCGACATGTATTACTAGAGTATAGCTTACAAACAGAGGTCACACGAGCCAACATTACATCAGACAACGGAAGGAAAATTATGTTGCTAACAAACAAGAATCAAAAAGGCCTAAGAGGCCGCAACCTAAGGCGACGTCCCAGCCCATAGATTCCAGGCTGCTACCTGGGAACCCAAACTACTCGTCGATGTCCACGTTGAATCACCACCGCGGAAAGATCTTCACCTGAACCAGAATTAAGCAAACCTGAGTACGGGAGGTACTCAACAAGACTTAATTAACCTATTATATATCTACTATCTTCAGAAAGGGTTTTATGAAGGCTGATTTGCGTAAAGCAATCTTTGTTTTGCAAGTTGAGGGAGGAATAGCACGTCTCATGGAGTATTTTGAAAACAGATGACAAACTCACTACTGTAATCATCATCTTTTGAATCCACCAACATCAATTCCCAGCATCTCTCATGCTACAAGGATCACCCCTCTCGTCATCTCCGAGGAGGCTGTTGGAACGCGTAGAGATAAACAAAACTTTTTCCTACGCGGTACTTCCAAGATCTAGCCGAGGTAGAAGACCACGAGGATTACCACTAGACGCGCGGTTGTGGATTATCGACGGAGCACGTCGATGCAGTGCAGTCCCACGATCCGATCCAGCCGATCCAATCCCACGAACCAAAGTGTTGAACGTACAACACCTCTGCCGGTATCCACACGTACGAGGAGGAGCTCCGACGGCGGACTGCTAGGTCCGGTGCGACGGCTGGACTGAGTGGGGCTAGGGTTCCCAACGCATGGGAGTGGAGTAACATCCCCGCTGGGCAACCTGCGCCCCTCTTTATATAGCGAATGGTACTGGGCTTCACAACACTTGTGGCCCATTCCCTCTGTGAGTCCGACTCACAAACTCAGTCCATTTCCGGTTCGGGTCCAACCCAACCAATACATTTGCTCCCGCTCTTAAGTGTGTGACCCTGCAGGCTCATGACGACTTGGACACGATTGGAGTCCGACTCCCATCGATCAATCGGTAGAGGCTCCTAGCAGAACGTGCCGACTCCCAAGTCCCATTGAGTCATGACGACATACCTTCCAACGTGACTTTCATCTTAGTCCCTTTTGCCTCACGATATACCTTGTCGAACTATAGGCGATTTATCGTCATCCCTTAATAGCTCAACTCTCTTCTCGGTCCGTGATATATGATTCATCGGACTAACTCTTAGTCAACAGACTCAGTTAACACTTAACCGAGTTGCGCATGGCCATGCTTCCGGAATCATATCACTCGAGAGGGCCCAG
The DNA here is from genome assembly GCA_028641055.1 of Alopecurus myosuroides. Classification (NCBI taxonomy): domain Eukaryota; kingdom Viridiplantae; phylum Streptophyta; class Magnoliopsida; order Poales; family Poaceae; genus Alopecurus; species Alopecurus myosuroides. The sequence continues at coordinate 395,848,061 of CM054058.1, read as the reverse complement.
AGAATATCTCTCCATTCGGAGGGGCAAAATCCCATCTTGATTATCCACATCACGCAGCTTGCTTCTCATTCAACCCGAACTCTGCCTTTATAACTGCCTTGTCACGGAACAGCGTTTGACAGAACCTAAGTCGGTGATCCACAACTCGGATTGTGCGACAATCTCAGGTCTAAGGATTACATTGATTGAGACATGCAAATGACGACATACTCGTTACATCTCAATATGGGTCAGTCCGACTTGCTAAACTCTTTAGCCAAGTCTGTGAACGTTGGAATGGCATCACCATGCCCATGACAAGTGGAACCGTGTCATCATCCAACACTCACATTAGTGTAGGGTGTGTGTCCATCACAACCTAAATGACCAAGGACAATCTAGTATGAACAACATGAATACATAGTTCCACAATCGAATCATATAGTCAATGACATGTATCAGATGTTCAAAACAAGGACGTCTTAATAACTTTATGAATACATTGCGAATTACATCATACATGATTGCCTCTAGGGCATATTCCCAACAGTCTCCCACTTGCACTAGAGTCAATCATCTTGACATAATATGCCTAGGCATCGAATGCCCATACCTCTCATGTGCGCCTCATGCTTTGGCTGTGATAGCGCCTTTGTCAACGGATCTGCAATGTTTGCATCCGTGTGTACTTTGCATAACTCGATATCACCTTGTTCGACAAACTGGCGAATGAGGTGATAACGCACGAGTATATGTTTGTTCTTCTGGGGTTTTCTAGGTTCCTTGGCTTGTGCGGTATCACCATTGCTGTCACAATATACGTCCAAAGGATTGGACGCGCCCTGAAACACACCAAGATCTATCAGGAGGTTCCTGATCCAAACAGCTTCCTTTCAGCCTCTGAGGCAGCAATATACTCAGCCTCTGTTGTAGATGCAGACACGATATCTTGCTTGGAACTCTTCCAGCTCACAGCCCCTCCGTTCATTACGAACACGTATACAGATTGCGAACGAGAATCATCTGAGTCGGTGAGATAACTCGCATCCGTGTAACCCTTCACACTGAATTCCTCATCACCTCCATAAACTAGGAACATTTCCTTAGTCCTTCTCAAGTACTTAAGGATGTTTTTAACCGCTGCCCAGTGGGCTTCGCCAGGGTCAACCTGGTATCTGCTCGTTACACTTAGAGCATAGGAAACATATGGCCTAGTACAAATCATGGCATACATGATGGATCCGATTGCCGAAGCATACGGGATCACACTCATCCGACTTCGCTCATCAGTCGTCGAAGGACACTGAGTCTTGCTAAGTTTTATACCATGGGACATCGATAAGAATCCCTTTAGACTCTTCCATTTTGAATTTCTTCAAAACTTTATCCAGATATGTACTCTGACTCAATCCAATGAGCTGCCTTGATCTATCTCTATAGATCCTTATTCCTAATAATGTAGTCGCCTCACCCAAATCCTTGATTGAGAAACTCCTTTCCAATGACTCTTTGGTTTTTGCAACATCATGACATCATTTCCAATCAGTAATATGTCGTCCACATATAAGATTAGAAAATTTACTTTGCTCCCACTAAACTTCTTGTATAAACAAGAATCATGATCGCTCTTGATGAAGCCAAACGATTTGACTACCTCATCAAAGCGAATGTTCCAACTCCGAGATGCTTGCTTCAACCCATAAATGGATTTCTGAAGTTTGCATACCTTGTCGGCGTTGGATGGATCGACAAAACCTTCGGGATGTATCATATACACGTCCTCAGTTAAATTTCCATTAAGGAAAGTTGTCTTGACATCCATCTGCCATATCTCATAGTCGAAATAGGCTGATATGGCTAACATGATCCGAACTGACTTAAGCATCTCTACGAGCGAGAAGGTCTCATCGTAGTCAACTTCCTGAACCTGTCGGAACCCCTTCGCGATAAGTCGTGCTTTATAGACGGAAACATTTTCATCCATGTTAGTTTTGTTCTTAAAGACCCATTTGCACTCGACGGGTCTTGCACCGTCAGGTAGATCAACCAAATTCCAAACTTGGTTTTCATCCATGGACTTTAACTCGGATCTCATGGCTCCAAGCCATGACTCGGAATCAGATCCCACCGTCGCTTCCGAATAAGTTGCCGGCTCATTACTGTCTAACAGTAAAACATCACGAGCATTTTGTAATCTGGCAGATCTCTGTGGTTCAGGTGCTGTTACCGGCGTAGGTACCACGACTAGCTCAGCCTCCAAGGCCATCGCCGACTCGACCCTAGACGGTTCCTCTCGAATTTCTTCAAGTTGCACTATGCTCCCACTAACTCCCTGATTGAGAAACTCTTTCTCAAGGAAGACACCATTCCGAGCGACAAACACTTTGCCCTCTTCCCGATTGTAGAAGTAGTACCCCAAGGTTTCCCTCGGATACCCCACGAAAGTACACTTATCCGACTTGGGCGTGAGTTGTCCGACTGAAGTCGCTTGACAAATGCTTCACAACCCCAAATCTTAAGAAAAGACAAACTTGGCCTTTTCCCAGTCCACATCTCATGCGGTGTCTTTTCTACTGACTTTGATGGTACTCTGTTTAGTGTGAACGCTGCAGTTTCTAGACAACGACCCCAAAATTATAAAGGTAGATCTGCCCGACTCATCATTGATCGTACCATGTCCAACAAGGTCCGATTTCTCCGTTCCGATACACCGTTTCTCTGTGGTGTACCCAGTGGAGTGAGTTGAGGAACTATTCCACAACTCTTTAGATGGTCATCAAACTCATGGCTCAAGTACTCGCCTCCATGGTCTGACCGCAGAAACTTTATTTTCTTGCCGAGTTGATTTTGTACTTCACTCTGGAATTCCTTGAATTTCTCAAAGGCTTCCGACTTATGTTTCATTAAATAGATATATCCATATCTACATAAATCATCATTAAAAGTAATGAAGTACTCATAACCACCTCTGGCTGTCGTGCTCATTGGACCACATACATCACTATGTATTAGTTCCAACAAGTCGGACGCCCTTTCACAACTTCTTGCAAAAGGTGTCTTGGTCATTTTGCCTAGTAGGCATGATTCACATGTCTCGAACGACTCTAAGTCGAACGAAGTTAGAAGTCCATCATCATGGAGCTTCTTCATGCGCTTCCAACTTATATGACCAAGCCGACAATGCCAAAAGTAAGTCATATTCAGATCATTTGGTTTCAACATTTTAACATTTATGTTATAGACCGATTCACTATCAAGATTCAAAATAAATAACCCGTTCTGAATGGGTGCAAAGCCATGAAACATATCTTTCAAATATAAAGAACAACCATTATTCTTAATATTTGACTCATAACCTTGTATCATCAAACATGAGGCGGAAATAATGTTTCGACTAAGCACTGGAACATAATAACAATTATTCAGTGCCATTAAAAATCCTGAAGGTAAATGAAGTTGCATCGTGCCGACTTCCAACGCAGCGACTCTCGCCTTGTTGCCGACTCGAATATCAACTTCTCCTCTTGCCAAGCTTATAGTTCTTACCAGTCCCTACAACGAGTTGCAGATGTGAATAACTGATTCGGTATCATATACACAAGAACTGTTAGGTGCATCAGCAAGATAAATGTCTATAACATTGCACACAAGTGTACCCGAGTTGGAAGTCATACCTCCACTCTTGGCTCTGTCAGCCAAATACTTGGTGCAGTTCCTCTTCCAGTGGCCATCCTGCTTGCAATAGAAGCAGTTGGCTCCGGCTATAGGAGATGTCTGGAATTTGCCCGAAATAGACCCGGAGGGGTAATTCGGACAATTCTGGAAGTGATTACAAGTTAAAGTGCTCAAATGGGTTTGAAAACATCATAACTAGATTGCATTTGTCATTTTGAGATTTTTGGTATATAACTTGTAATTTTCTAATTTTGTTGAATAAAAACTTATTTTCTTTATTTTAAAAGAATTAAGCAACATTAAATAATGGTCAAAATTGAAGTTTCTCAAACATGTGTGAAAATGGTATATTCAGATAGATTGCATTTTTCTAAACATTTCCATATATTTATTTTATTTTTTCTGATTAACACATTAAGAGATATTAATTTTACAAATTTAAGTCATTTTATGGGATATATAAACAGTAGAGGGCCCACGTGTTAGTTTCTTTTTCCAATTAAAAGAAAATTAAAAGAAAAGGAGCTAGCATCCTGGACCCACGGTGACGTCATGCTGACGTCACTGTGTCGTTAGCAATGTCCAGGCCGGAGCTGATGTGAATGGATCTCCCGTTTCTGCTCGTTATTTATGAATTGGTTTGCTCCGTTGGGTAGAGGGGACAACGGGGAGCAGTATGGTGGCGGCGCCGCCGGCTAGTTGCAACCGGAACCTCGCCGGCGTGCAGGTTTGACGGCTGCCGACGGGGAGCTCGACGACGGCGACGAATTCATGTATGAACTTCAAAAAATTAAGCACACCACGAGGTGTAGAAGCTCACTGAGGTTGTGTAGGAAGTGACAGGAAGGCGAGGAGAGTCCGAACAACGGTGGAATCGTCTGTGGTGGCAATTGCCGGGGTCGGAGAAGATGCAGACAACAGCGGGGAGCCCGACCTTCCTCGACTGATTCCTTCCGCAGGGAGATAGAGGAGGTCGAGGTGATCGTAGTGGCGTGCTCAGTGTAGCTCGGCACGGTCCAAGGCGGCGGCGATTCGCGACGGCCGGCGTACACAGTAGCTAGGGTTTCCTTTAGGGTTTGAGTTCTTCCGGACGCGATACAGAGAGCGAGAGGGGTCCGCGGGTGAGCAGGAGGAGAGGAGAGTCTCCTCGTCCTCCTTATCCACGCGCGAGGCCAGAGGCAGGAGGTGGCACGGCGCCGACGTCCTGCTCGTCCTTCTGGCTGGAGAGGAGAAATAAAAGAAAAGGAAAACTTTAAAACCCCCCTGCAGTTTTGGGAATTACAAAACAGTCCTTCTGCTGTTTTAAAAGAGAGAGGAAAACGAAAGTTTGGGGACCTAAATGAACTCAGAAAAATTATCAAAAATACGTTTTGGAATCCTTATAAAAATGCAACCTCACCATATGCCACTTTGGTGAAATTGAAATATTTTTCAATACAAGATTTTGGAACCCAAATTAAGTACTATTGGTGGTATTTTTTCAAACTATTTAAATTGGTTCAAACATGATTTAAATTTTTGTTTTCATGCATGTATTAGATGAACACAACACCACACACCCTAGTTTAGCAAAATTGGGATGTTACAATTCTTTTCTTTCTTCTTATAAGGCTCCTTAACTTGAGGAGCATTGGCTTGAGTCTTCTTAGGAGGTGGCCTTTGTTCAACTAGTGGTTGAGCATGAGATTGAACAAGAGGCCGCTTCCCTAGTTGCTTCTCACTAAGAGGCTTCTTCTTCAAAGGGAAATATCTAACATGGTGCCCTTCAATCTTGCACTTACAGAAAATAATCTTGGCCGAATCTTTTTATTGTTCTTGGCCCTTGTTCTTGTCAACCTTGGACTTGTTCTTGATAGCGGAGTTGAATCCAAGTCCACTCTTGTCATTGGGAAGTCTTCACACTCTCAACATCTAGCTTGTCAAGGGTGGAACTCCCTTCATGACACTTTACCAATTCTTTCTTCAAAGAAGTGACTTGGGCCTTGCGCTCTTTGATTTCCTCTACATGGTAAGAAACAACACAAGGGTTATAGGAAGTATATGCTTCATTGTTAGAGCAACAAGGCAAGGAAACCAATTCATCACAAGATGTAGAAACATTATGAGAGGATGAATTACTAATAATAGCACAAGTCAATATAGCATTACTAGAAGAGATTGTGCTAGTAACCACATGAGGCTCACAAGATGTCACCTTTGTAGTGATAGCCTCAAGATCTAATTTTAGCTTATACTATGGGATGCTAGAAGATCCTCATGAGAGCTAGATAGCTTTTCATGGCTTTCTTCCAATTTCCAACATTGCTAGTAATCAACTCAAGTTGAACCCTTAGCTCAACATTCTCCTTCAAAGTAGATGCTTCACAAGATGTGGAGTTAGTATCACAAGCATCATTAGAAATGGAAGAAGACAACTTGGCAAGCTCATTATTCAACCTAGAATTTTCATTAATTAGATTAGCATTGCCAACAAAAAATTCAACCTTTTCCTTTTTAAGCACTTTATATTTAGCAATAGTATGGTCACATGCTTTAGTGAGAAAGGCTATTTGTTCATTATAGAGCTCCTCAATATATTCAAGTTTCTCCTCAAGAGTAACTCGGAGCTCACGCTCTTCCTCAAGGGCTACCTGGAGCCCTGCAATTTCATCTACATACGCATTTTCGAGTCTATAACATTTATCAATTCTAGTGTCCATAGCCTCAATAGTCTCATTGCGCTCAACAAGGGTACCCATGATTTCAAAGAGAATAGAAGAGGCAATATTATTATTTGTGAGAGCATGAAGAACTATTTTACCTTTCTCATAAATGGAATCACCATTATCATTTTCTTCATCATCATCATCATCATCATCAATAGATGAAGAGGGTTCCAAAGGAGGGGATACCTTTGAATCCTTAGCCATAAGGTTAATTAGATAGGCGGCGCTCATGGTGACTCTTTCCCTAGGCGGCGCTCATGGCGACTCCATGGCGATCTAGGGTTTTAGCCTCTTTCCTCCGACAATTGCCACTCCGACACTGTCGCCCACCTCCCATCCAACATCTGTCACTCCGGCACTGTCGCCCACCTCTATTTCCATCATGTCCAAGGCCAAGTCTCTTCTTGATCGCTCTTGTTGGCGTTGGAGGGCGATCTACTCCACCGAGGTGGATCTAAAGTTCAATCCCATTTACATGGGTTTTGTTCTTATAGATCCGAAAGACAAGAAGATTCAACTAGTAGATCAAGCAGGCTTTGTGCTTGATCAACATTTTCTCAAGGTACGTGAGAATGTCCATCCTGGATCTGAGATCCAATTTGCATGTCATCGTGCCAAGGTTCAAGATCATTTGGTTCCGCGCAATGGCTCTCTTATGGATCACTCTAATGCCATGGTTCCTCTATTGGATGCGGATTCTCTGGTTCCTTTATTGGATCGGAACCCTATTGATCCCTCGGTAGGTTTAGTCCATGCAACTATGGTTTTAGACCTGGATTTTTCTAGAGGTCTTGCTCTTGCTAAGGAAGACCGATTGCTTTTCGGATCGGATGTTCATGCTTCTAAGAAATACGGTGCTTTCAAAATGGTGGTATCTTTTGGCCATGCTTCTTTTAAAATTGATGAAAACATGGTTGCAATGGCTCTTGAGGTGGCGATTGGCGGTTACTGTGGCTCATTAAATGTTACTTGTCTTCATGATCGTGTTTTCTCTTTTGAGGTCTCATCAAAGGAGGTTGGATTTCATATATTGAAAATTAAATGGTTCTCATGCTTTCATTTCAAGTGTTATTTTCATCTTTGGAGTTTTGGCGGTCCAATTTGGATTTCTGAATTAAAGAGGTAGAATCACGAACAGGATAATGAGTGGAATTTGGTCTCGAGGTATACGAAAAAGGTAAAATCTAAACAGTTCAAGCCACGGAATCAGTTTTTTAATTATAAACCTATTGCTACTCATGCCAAAGAGTCAGATGATTCTTCTGTGGTTGTTAAAGATAATGATACTGCTTTTGATTTTGAGCTGCCTGCCATCAAGTTTGGTTCGTTCGAGCCTGGATTTTCGGTTGCTAAGTCTGTTAGGGATCCTGTTCCTGTGGCCCCTGCTGTGGCCTCTGTGTCCGTCGATGATGGCTTTGCCAAACTAATTGATAAGATGGCGGCCCAGCTTTGGCCTTGTTCTAACTGTCTCTCAGCTAAACATGCAACGGAAGAGTGTACGGGTCGGATTCGGTGTTGGTCTTGTTCACGTTCGGTCCATATCCGCAGAAACTGCCCGGGAATTAATGGAACTCTGAGTTGGGTAGTTAAATCGCTGACAATCGGAACCGAGGAGTCCCCCCCTCTGTGCTATCCCCTGCCCCTGCCACTGTTCCACGAAAACCCTCGCCGGAATCTCCTCTCGAACCGGAACCTCCATTATCAATGGCGAACTTCCCCTGTGATCCTACCAGGTTCCTCCCGGTGGGGATGCATGTCGCGGAGCCCTGGGCGGTCGAGGAGCGGCCTGCTCGCGTCTACATCACCTCTTCCATGGCTCCTGCTCGCCGCCATGAATCTTGGGCCATTGCTCAACTGGTCCCTCGGCCACCTGTCGAAGAACTAGACGATATCTTGCAGCAGATCGTGGATTACATCTTTCAAGAGTTACATCTGCAGGTCGTCTCCTTCTCTGAAAGCGTGGTTGGAGTCGGCATGTTCCGCATGGCAGATCAGGTGGCCATAGATATTTTGGTAAATTCTCCCCCGTTTATCTTTCCTGATGGTAGGATGCTCTCCTTCGTGAGGCATGATGAAGGGGAGAATGTTAGGGCAACTGTTTACACCAGGACCGGGTGGATTATGATTCTGAATCTGCATATGGACTACTGTACCGATGAATTTCTTTGGGAGGTGGTTTCCAAATTTTTCAAACTCAGGTCCTGGTGGAGGGAGGATGCTTCCCCTATCCGTACCTTGCTCAAGGTCACTTATGGAGGAGCTGCTGATATTCCTCGGTCGATTGTTATTCGTGAAGTTCAGAGATATGGAGGTCATGTGGTCTCCTGGACTTGTCCTGTTTTCATTCTGAACAACGATGCTGCTGACGCTCTACCGGGGGATGAGGACCTCCTTCCTCCTGATGGCAACCCGCATCCTGTTTTCGGTGCACCTGCCGCACCTGTTGACGAGGCTTGGGTACCACCAGTTGATCCTCAACCTCAGCATGGTGGGTGGGGTAATTGGTACAATGAGGAGCAGGGAGAGAATGAGGCACAGGAGGATCCTATCGACCAGCCTCCAGAGCCTGAACATGTGCAATCATGGGTATCTATTCAGTTCTCTGGTGCGACAGTGGATTCGATGAATGCTGTCAGGGCAGAAGGTCCTGAGCACTTCGTGGAGCTGCAGCAACAAGTGGAACAAAACCAGTTGGCAATTGTTCCTTTTGTCCCACCAGTTCACGCGGATGATGCAGTTCAGGATAATGAAGTTCAAATACTACAAGTGCTCCTGCCTGATCATGTGATGGAGTGGTCCAGTTATTTTCTGGAACACAAAGCAAGGATTATTTTTGACAAGAGATTTGAACTTATGTCCCCGCTGTTGCCTTTGGAGGAGCCTGTCTTTCATGCCGATCCTGCTCCTATGCTGTTGGAGTTTATCCCTGTGACCCCTGAGCCCGCTGCAACTAAGAAGAGAGCTAGGAAGGCTGCTACTCCTCTAGTCCTTGAGGAGCGTCGTGTGACGAGGAACCTCGCTAAGAATGCTGGCTTCCGGGTTCTGCCTGGTTCTGACAAGCCGGAACCAAGGAAGAAAGCAAAATCTTCTCGTCCTCAGACTTCTTTGGATGGGGTGCCTCTGATCACTCATGTTGCTGTGTTGAGGAGGGCGGGAAAGATGCTTCAGATTGAAGACTCGGAATTAACTGTGGAGAAGCTTGAAGCTGCTCCAAAGAAGCCCACCAGCCCATCAAGTTCTGATGTTTAGTGGGCCTTTGTCTTCTTTTTTGGGCCTTGTTGGTCCCTGGAGTGTCTGTTGGTCCTTTTTGCTTCATTTTGTTATAAGGGATGCAATCTGTACTGCTATCTGGACAAGGTTGTTATTATTTGGTTATGTTTTCAGTTGGTCATTTATGATCGCCAACAGGTTTTATTACTTTTTCAATCTTCCATGGATAATGCGACCTCAATGAATTTGGATTGGATTGTGTTTGATTGGAATGTGAGAGGTCTAAATGATAAATCTAAAAGAGAAGTTGTCTATAATAAAATGAGGAAAGCCAGGCTTCTGTTATTTGCCTCTAGGAAACTAAATGCCAGGACTTTGATCACTCTTTTATTAGGTCTTTTTGTCCTAAGAGGTTTGATCAATTTGTTTTCTCTCCTTATGTTGGAGCTTCTCGGGGTTTAATTGTGCTCTGGAATGGTTCCATTTTCAATGGAGAATTATTGGAAGTTCATCGTTCGGCCATTCACATTAAATTCACTTCAGTTCATAACTCTGGTTCTTGGTTCCTAGTGAATGTTTATGGTCCCTGCAAAGGAGTGGAAAGAGATGATTTTGTTAACTCACTATATAATCTCTCTATCTCTATTCATCAGGACTGGATGATTCTTGGAGATTTTAATTTTATTAGATCTTTGGATAATAGAAATAAACCAGGGGCTGATCTTAATGATATTTTTATCTTTAATGATGTCATTAGTCATATGGGTTTATTGGAATTGCCTGTTAAAGGTAGGAATTTCACTTGGTCTAATATGCAAAAGGATCCACTTTTGGTCCAATTGGATTGGTTTTTTACTTCCTGTCAATGGACATTGGATTTTCCCAATACTTTGGTTTTGCCCATGTCCAAAATCACCTCTGACCATTTGCCATGTACTGTTAAAATTGGAACAAACATTCCGAAGGCAAAGATTTTTCATTTTGAAAACCATTGGGTCAGCACTCCTGTCATGGCCAAATCAATCACTTCCAGAATCACAGCTAAATTAAAGAATCTTAGATATGATCTTAAGGATTGGGGAAGGAATCTCTCTCAGTTGAAATTTCTTATTGAGATGAGTAGTAAAGTGATTCTGTTTCTTGACCAGTTGGAAGATGAGAGGACTCTCAGTGTTCCCGAGTTTAATTTCAGACTTACTGTTAAGAAGCACATCAAAAATTTGCTTTCTTTGCAGTCTGATTACTGGAAGCAGAGATGTACTATTAGATGGGCCAAGCTCTCTGGTGAAAACACTAAATATTTTCATGCCAGAGCTACTGAGAGGTTTAGGCGAAATACTATTCCCTCCATCACAGATGTTTCCGGGAACTTGTTGGTGGATCATCAGGACAAAGCTGCTGCTTTTTGGTCCTGTTTCATGAACAGAATGGGTGTCTTCTGTCCACCTGTTATTGCTACTGATTTGTCTCAATTCTTGCCTGTGGTTGATGGATTAGAGGTCCTTGATAATCCTTTTTCTGTTGAGGAAATTGAGGGGGTTGTAAAACATCTCAAACCTGCTCGAGCGCCTGGTCCAGATGGTTTCACTGGTCTCTTTATTAAGCACTGTTGGAGTATTTTAAAAGAGGATTTTATCAAACTCTGCAATGAATTTCATAGTGCTAAGATTTATTTGGAAAGTATTAATGGTTCTTTCATTACTTTAATTCCAAAGACACATTCTCCTGAGACTGTGAATGATTTTAGGCCTATTTCTCTGACCAACACTTGTTTGAAATTCATCACTAAGATTCTGGCTAATCGTTTCCAAGATAAATTTTTTATGCATCCATGCTAATCAATATGGGTTCATCAAGTCCAGAACTATTCAAGATTGTCTGGCATGGTGTTTTGAGTACATTTTTCGGTGTAAGCAATCTAAACAGAAAGTGGTGGTTTTCAAGATAGACTTCGAGAAAGCTTTTGATACCATTGAGCACAATCCCATTATCCAAATTTTGAGATCTAAAGGGTTTCCTTCTTTAGTGATAAAATGGGTGAAGGAAATTCTTTCCTCTGGATCATCTTCGGTTCTATTAAATGGAGTTCCTGGCAAACCTTTTGTCTGCAAAAGAGGAGTCAGGCAAGGTGATCCTTTGTCACCTATTCTTTATGTGCTGGGTGGGGATTTGTTGCAGAGTATTGTTAATCTGGCTCTAAGGGAGGAACGTCTTCGTTTACCAATTCCCATTGGGGGAGATTTTCCTATTGTTCAATATGCTGATGACACTCTGGTGATCTTACCTGTTGATTCTGATCAATTATTGGTATTTAAAAATTTGCTCAACCTTTATGCTCAAATCACTGGGTTAAAGGTGAATTATAACAAGTCTTCAATGATACCAATAAATTTATCGCAGCAGGAAACTGTTGATTTGGCTTCTGTGTTGGATTGTAATGTGGCTTCTATGCCCTTCACATATTTAGGCTTGCCCATGGGAACCACTAAGCCATCTATCAGAGATTTTGCACCACTCATTGACAGAGTTGAGAGGAGAATTTCTGCTACAGTCTCCTTTCTTTCTTATGGGGATAGCTTGGTTCTTGTGAATTCAGTTCTATCCTCTTTGCCCACTTATTATATGTGCACATTAGTGATACCTAAGGGTGTCATTGATATTATTGATAAAGCAAGGAGGAGGTGTTTATGGAGGAAGGACAAAAATAAGCAAAGAGTGAATTCTTTGGCTGCTTGGGATATGGTGTGTAAGCCTAAAAGTAAAGGAGGCTTAGGGGTCATTAATCTTCAGATCCAAAATAGGGCTTTGTTGGTGAAATTCCTGGCAAAATTCTATAACTCTATGGATATTCATTGGGTTCATCTAGTCAAGAATGCTTATTATTTTCAGTCGGTTCCGCATGCTGTGACCTCGTGTGGATCCTTCTGGTGGAGGGGTGTTATGCAATTAGCTGATACTTGGTGCTCACTCTCTTCTTGCATAGTGGGGAATGGATATACTAGGCTATTCTGGAAAGATTCCTGGATGGGATGGCCTTTGTCAGTAAAATTTCCAAGATTGTTCTCCTTTGCCAAGGATCCATTGTCCTCAGTCAGAGATTTGAAACTATTGACAGACCTCTCGGATGCTTTTCATTTGCCTCTTTCAAATGAAGCTTTCCTTGAGTTTACTGATCTGCAAGTCCTCTTGGAAAATGTTCAGGTGAATGACAATGATGATGTTTGGAAATGTAGTTTTAATAAAGGGGTTTATACTTCCAGTAAATTCTATCAGCTGCGGTTTGCTCAACTGCCTCATGATGGGCCTGCCAAGTGGATCTGGAAGTCCAAATGCATGTCAAAGCACAAATTTTTTGCTTGGCTGATTCTAAAAGATAGAATTAATACCAAGGACATGATTAAGAGAAGGAACTGGAAGATTGAGGGGACTGACCACTGTGTTCTTTGCAGTAATCTTTGTCATGAGGACTGGATTCATTTGTTCTTCCAGTGTGTTTTCAGCTCACGGATTTGGAATTACTTGCAAATCAGCTGGAGTGATAACACAGTCTTGCATAATCTCTCCAATGCAAACAAGTCTTTCAAAGGACCTTGTTTCACTGAGATAGTGATTCTTTCCTGTTGGAACATCTGGAAGCAAAGGAATGGAGTTATATTCAAATCGGAAAGACATTCCTTTATGGGATGGAAAGTTGGCTTCTTGTTAGATCTCCTTATGCTTAAGCATAGGTTGAGTGCTTCTTTGGCTGCGGATTTGTCATCATGGATTAAGACTCTCCCTTAGCTAGTGTTAGCTAGTGATAGACTGCCTTAGTCTATTCCTTTGTGTATATTCGTACATAACTGTAACACTCTTTTGATGGCAATAAAGGGCTGTGGGGGACTCCCCTGCAGTAGAAAATGTTTCAAAAAAAGAAATGGATAACGATGATGAAGATTTACTTGAAGCACTATTAAGGTCCATGTCTTGTTCCACCAAAACGTGGGATTCCTCTACATTTCTAGCCACACAAGTACTAGAGGAAATGGAAGCATTGTTTTCATGAAAACAAGACATAGGAAGCATATCATCATGATATTTAGTTGAACAACTATTACATGATATGCAAGGTGAAGGGAATATGCCCGAGAGGCAATAATAAAGTGGTTATTATCTTATTCCTTGTTTATGATAAATGTTTATTTCTCATGCTAGAATTATATTAACCAGAAACGTTGATACCTGTGTGTTTTATAAAGAAACAATGGTTCCTAGTAAAGCCTCTCTTTTAACTAGATCGTTGATTAATAGATGATCAAGGTTTCCTGATCATGAACATTGGATGTTGTTAATAACGGGGTCATCTCATTAGAAGAATGATGTGATGAACATATACCCAAAGTGAATATAGCAATGCGATCAAGTCATTAAGTTTACATTGTTATATCAAACATACGAAGTAACTTATTCCTTACACCATGAGATCATGTCAATCACTGATACTGGAAGGGTACTTTGATGTCATCAAACGTCACACCGTAACAGGGTGACTACAAAGGTGCCGTTAGGTATTCGGAAAGTGTTAGTTGAGGCTCATGGATCAAGAGTGCGATTTTTCCATCCAAATGACGGAGACATATACTCTGGGCCCTCTCGGTGATATCACATCGACACCGCTCGCAAGCACGTGACTAGGTCACAAGGACGTCATATCACAGAACGAGTAAAAGAGTACTTGTCGGTAACGAGATCGAACAAGGTATGGTTGGTACCAATGATCGGATCTCGGACAAGTAAAATATCGCGAGACAAAGGGAATTAGTCACGACGTTGATGGTTCACACGGTCACGAGAGTCATTGTTGAATATATAGGAGTCATCACGGATCTCCAGATCCTGATGTTGATTATTGATCGGAGAGGAGTCTCGGTCATGTATATGTTATTCGCAAACCGTAGGGTGACACACTTAAGGCTCGATGACACATTTGAGAGGATACGGAATATCGAAGAATGTTTTGGGCAGCACCGAAATTGTTTCGGGGAAAATTGAAATAGTTCAAGGGTTTTTCATCGAATGGTTGTTAATAGAATTAACAAATGATTCAAGGTGCTATATGCAAAAGTTTGTTAATATAATTAACAAATGCTGAAATAAATAAATAAAAATGTTTCATTTATTTATTAAAGAAAAACCTTTGGGATTTTTGAGTGGAGTTTAAGTGGAAAATGAGTGGGTGTGAGTGGAGAGTCCACTCACATGATGAGGGAAGAGGTGGGGGCACCACCATGGGATGGCCGCACCCCCCTGGGGCTGCCTCCCCCTCCCCTATAAAAGGAGGGTGAGAGCTCTCCCTCCTCCACACACTTGCCCACCTCACTTCCACTCCACCCGATGCTCCATTCCATGGTCTCCGGCTTGGCGAAGCCCTGACCGTGGTATTCTTCACAACCACCACGCCTTCATGATCCTGGAGTTCTGAGGGATCCTCTACTTCCGCTGCCCCGCTGGATCGAGGGAACGGAGGCCGTCATCAACCGTACATGTGACCGATCACGGAGGCACCGCCGGATTGCGGTGCACACCTTCTCGCTCTCGGGATCGGTGTCAGTACGACTACGCCAACAAGGAGATTTGATCTCGTAATTCTTTGTGTCTTCGAGGATATGTTTCCTAAAACTCTCTTTGTCCCCGTTACACTTCATCTCCTAGATTAGATCTTGGCCTTTCGGGTGTCTCTCGCGTAGGAAATTTTTTGTTTTCTATGCAACGAACCCTACAGTGGTATCAGAGCCAGATCTATGCGTAGATGATTTTTACGGGTAGAACACATAGGTGTATGTGGGTGTTGATGATCATGTTATTACCTCCTTGAGTATTTTATGATCTTAGTGGCATAGTAGGAAGAAGCTGCCCTAGACAAACTTTACGTGTACTTTGTACGCGAGACCTGTCTCACTTGTGGCTGAGGGGGTGTCCGTTTCTCCTACTATAGTTAAGATATAATATATGAAGGGTTGTTAAAAATATGTTTATTAATGTTGTGGTTGATGTTCGTAGGTATGAACGGTTCTATCCTCGAAAGCCCTAAGCCACGTAAAACATGCAAAAATAAATTAGAGGCGTCTAACTAGTTTTTGCTGGGCATGTGATGTGATATGGTCAATGTTACAAATTTGATTATGAGATGATCTCTTTTGTAAATTATTGATATACCGGAAGGGATCCATATGGTTGTCTTATTATTGATGGAAAATCAAAATGGAGGTGCCATGAACCTTGGTGCCACGCTGGTGGAATGATGGAGATCATACCATGATGCACATGACGGAGATCAAGTTCAAGAAGGACCATGTCATATCACATTATCCTTACATGTGATGTTAATCCTTTTTATGCATCTTATTTTGCTTAGATAGCGACGGTAGCATTATAAGATGATCCCTCTGACTTAATATCAAGATAATAATGTGTTCTTCCTTAGTATGCACCGTTAAGAAAGTTCGTCGTTTCAAGACACCACGTGATGATCGGGTGTGACAGACTCAACGTTCGCATACAACGGGTGCTGACGATCCTAGCATTACAGACATGGCCACGGAACACACGTAATACTACGGTTCTACTTGGCGAGCCTAGCATGTACTGAAATAGCCTCGGAACACGTAACCGAAAGGTAATGCATGAGTCATATGGATGATATGATGAACATGTCGATGTTCGCCTTTGAAGCTACATCATCTCACATGACGATCGGTTTTGATGTAGTGAATTTGGTTCGTCTAATCACTAAAACGACTAGAGGGATGTTGTTTTTGAGTGGGAGTTCACGTGGTAATTTTGAATTGACTTGAACTTATTTATCATGAACAACCAATCAAAGTGAATTTGCACAAATTGTAGTATTCAATGGCATCCTCAAACTACCTTACACTTAGATTGTTAATTGAGATATAACTGTTATGATCTAGTAAAAACCATTTAAGATTGGTACCGTATTAGTGAAATTTAAAATTGAGTCATATTGTAGATTTTCGGTAATTCTTACCTAGCTCCATATGATTAATGATTGATCTAGAGAGCAAATAATTCCTACTTAGAATCTAGAGTCATGCTTGCTTCCATATTACTTTATCTTCAAAAGAATAGTTTTGTTGATCAAGGTGATTTAGGAACTGAAAATAATTGTTTTCAGAAACAATCAAGTGAAAGATATATTGATATCCAGAAACTTATGTGTGGCAACATGACTGAGTATAATTTAGTGTGACAATGTATGCTTATATTATTTGAATATATGCAATGATTGAAGACACTAGGCGTTTGAATATTCCAAGAAGTTGGGCGCTAAAAATTATCCTCGAAATTCCTTCCTTAGAGCTATAGTAGCTTAATCATAAAATTGTTATGATGGGATGGATTAAAAGTATGGGTAAAAACCGTTTACCTTGCGTGGAGATTTCTAAGAGCGGAATCCGGAAGAATGCTATTAATATGGTGATATTAGTAGAACAATCAAACTCAAAGTATGACTCAATGGGTGATAGCATATGACTAACACACCAAGGAAAATGAGCTAGTACGACTAGCATTGTTTGATGTTGAATGATTCTTCTGTAAAGGAAAGGGAATATTGAAAATAGAATTACAAAAAGATATATGGCAGAAAAGAAGATAACTGGAAAAGTCCAGCTCAGGACTATATACTTGATATACAAGTTATAGATGTATTACTAGTTAACAAATTATTTTTTGGGTATTTTGATACCAGATTGGTTGGTATGAGTTTTCATACAAAGCAACACAATACAAGAAATACAAGGGCCTAAAAGGAGCTAGTAGTAGTTGTGAATCGATTATGACAAGAACGAAAATAAAGTGTTATTGTGTTCATTGTCGCGTCGATCCAAACATTCAAGATTTATTTTAAGAACTTAATAAGTTATTATTTTGTTCTGGTCTTTTGTGAGAATAATTGAGATTGTTCAAGCTATGACCATATTCCAGAATTGATGGATGAGTTAATATAAATCATGCTGGTAAAGTAAACATCTATAAAACTAAATGCTAAAAGTTGCAAGACGTAAAAGAATTTCACTTAAATTGTGACACGGCCATTTTAGTTCATACCGGAAAGGAAAACATGAAGGAACTCCATGCTGATGGACTTCTGGAGTCATTTTGTTTTGAATAATTTGACGCTTGTGAGACCTCTTCCAAAATATGACTAAAATTCCGTTCATAGGCCAAAGTAGAATGGACGACTAATTTAGTGGAGATTATACATATTGATGTATATAGTCCATTAATTTTTTCTTCATTAAATTCCGTCGATGATTTGAGTAGATATATGAGTATATATATTTAAAGAGAACAGAGTTTGACATATTTGAATTGGTTCAAATTATTGTTAGTATGAAGTAAAAAATCATCGTAACAAGATAACCAAGTATTTATGATTGGATCATAAAGGATAAATTTTGAGTTACAAGTTTAGCAAAAACATCTGAGAAGTTGCAGAATTGTTCTAGAACTTATACTACTCAAATAACCCCACATTAGTTTGGAGTGTTCAAGAGACAAAATCAAACCTTGTTTGACATGGTAAGATAAATAAAAATGCCATTATAATTTTGTAGTTTTATCATTAGTGACAACCGCTTTTACGTTGGAAAGTGCGCCATCATGATCCGTTGAAATTGACACCATATAAGATATGTTTTGGGTAATCACCCGAATTGTCCTTTTCTTAAGTTTTGGTATGCATAGCATGTGTAAAATGTTTACAACCAAAATAGGATACATATATGTTTATAAGGTTATCCCAACGAATCCGTTGGGTATTTCTCCTATCACCGACCAAAGACAAATGATGTTTGTCAGATTGGGTTAATTTCTCGAGAAAGTAGTTCTTGCGAAATAAGTGAGTGGGAGGACAGTACAAACTCAACAACATTAGAGAATCTTCGTTACCATGTCAAGAGTAGCGCAACACTGGAAGTTGTTCTGTGGTTTCCTATTTTGACAAAGTAGAAGACACTACATGTGTTGTAGATACTTCGAATGAGTTTGTGAATTGAACCACAAAAGTCCTAAAAATTTGTACTTAAACCAACTTGTGGTTTGAGAGTGAAGTGTTGTTTTGAATGGGCCTTATAAAGGAAGCAAATGATGGCCCCCGACTTCGTAAAATTGGCTATAAGTCACTATATCCGCGATAGTATCCCTGTATGAATATCAAGTATGTGACTTGGTAGTTCTTTCGAAAGGCATGATGCCTAACGATAGCAAACAAGTCTATATAGCAACAAAGACATGGATATTTACATCCTTGGAAAGTTGTACTTGTCAAAAAGATGTTTTCGACGAAGTTCAAAGAGTTTACTACTACAAGATTTTGATCTTACGTAGTGATGCTTTAGTCTTTGCGGATAGTTCTAGCAAAAGTTCAATATTACGATATGGCAGTTGAATAACAAAAACCAACTTTCCTCTCAAGTAAGTTTGATCGAGGATGTGTATTTGACATAGTCTGGGAGTTTTGTAAAATTCAAAAGTTTGCTGGAAAGGTATGCACACTTCAATGGTTGAAGTGAGCATAACGAAGTTGGAATTTTTACCTTAATGAAGTTATCAAAAGAGTTTGATTCCATCATGAATGATAAAGATGCTTGTAGAATTACAAGAAATTAAGTGGGAGCGCTAAGACATATTTCCAATGCTTTATGTAGATGACATATGGTTGATTAGAAAATATGTATTTAAATTAAGACGGTTAATATTTTCATATTGATGAAAGTCTTGGGAGATATTGGGCATCGATATCTATGAGAGATGGATTGAAGCGTCTGATATGGTTGAGCCAAATTACATAGATGAAATATTGAAGTAATTCAATATTGAAATGACAAGAAGGAGTTCTTGTCACATGGAAAAGAATTGAGCAAGATTCAAGTGTTTTGACACATGACGAGCATAATTGAAATTAAGATTTCTAAGTCATGTGTTCCATGCTATGTACACAACCAGATAACTCCTATGCTATAGAATGTTGTAGCAGGATAATTCATATGATGATTAGACAACAGTGGAAGAGATCCTTATGCCATTTTAGAAATGCTAAGGATGCGTTTTCCTATGTAGTAATGACAAAATTATTTGTTGTAATATGTTGCACTAATAGTATTGTCATATATTCAAATAATTTTTATCTCAATTAAAATATCTGATGAAGGGTAACACAATAGGATGGAAGAAAGTTCCATGTTGGATTTGAAAAAGTTTCAAAATTAAAGTATTGTGACGGATACTACAACAAAGGCTAAGTATATCGTTGTGTTGACAACAATTAATAGGAGTATTTTGTGTCAAGGAGTTCTTTATTAAACTTGGTGAATTTCCAAGAATACTAACACTATGAAGCTACATTTTCACAATGTTAGTAACATTAGTTTAAGCTGAGGAATTAAGGTCTCGCCAGTTGACCAAATATATACAAAGCCATCTCATAAGAGAATGAGTGATGCGTGTAGACGCAAAGAACATGCAAATACAATAGGACCTGAACATTTCAGATCTTTTTGATGATGATTACCACATGCGAAGCATGGTAATTACATTGGAATGTCATATGTGTTAAGTGCTTACAGACTAGATTATTGACTCTAGTGCAAGTGGCAGACTGAAGGGAATATGCCTGAGAGGCAATAATAAAGTGGTTATTATCTTATTCCTATATGTTTATTTCTCGTGCTAGAATTATATTAACCGGAAACGTTGATACATGTGTGTTTTATAAACAAACAATGGTTCCTAGTAAAGGCTCTCTTTTAACTTGCTCGTTGATTAATAGATGATCAAGGTTTCCTGATCATGAACATTGGATGCTGGTAATAACGGGGTCATGTCATTAGAAGAATGATGCGATGAACATATACCCAAATTGAATATAGCAATGCGATCAAGTCATTAAGTTTACATTGTTATATCAAACATACGAAGTAACTTATTCCTTAGACCAATGAGATCATGTCAATCACTGATACTGGAAGGGTACTTTGATGTCATCAAACGTCACACCATAACAGGGTGACTATAAAGGTGTCGTTAGGTATTTGGAAAGTATTAGTTAAGGCTCATGGATCAAGAGTGGGATTTGTCCATCCAAATGACGGAGAGATATACTATGGGCCCTCTCGGTGATATCACATCGACACTGCTTGCAAGCACGTGACTCGGTCACAAGGATGTCATATCACAGAACGACTAAAAGAGTACTTGTCGGTAACAAGATCGAACAAGGTATGGTTGATACCAATGATCGGATCTCGGAGTTTAAGTGGAAAATGAGAGGGTGTGAGTGTAGAGTCCACTCACATGATGAGGGAAGAGGTGGGGCACCACCATGGGTTGGCCGCACGCCCCTTGGGCTGCCTCCCCCTCCCCTATAGAAGGAGGGTGAGAGCTCTCCCTCCTCCACACACTTTCCCACCTCACTTCCCCTCCACCCGCTGCTCCATTCCATGGTCTCCGGCTTGGCGAAGCCCTGACTGTGGCATTCTTCACCACCACGACACTGTCATGCTGCTGAAAGTTCCAAGGGATCCTCTACTTCCGCTGCCCCGCTGGATCGAGGGAACGGAAGTCGTCATCAACCGTACGTGTGACCGATCACGGAGGCACCGCAGGATTGCGGTGCACATATTCTCGCTCTCGGGATCGGTGTGAGTACGACTACGCAACCAACGAGATTTGATCTCGTAACGCTTTGTGTCTTCGAGGGTATGGTTCCTAAAACTCTCTTTCTCCCCGTTGCACTTCATATCCTAGATTAGATCTTGGCCTTTCGGGTGTCTCTCGTGTAGGAAATTTTTTGTTTTCTATGCAACGAACTCTACACAAGGACTATCAATACTAGCATGTAAGGAATTTTGAATGCTAGAAGATATTAAGTCCAAAGATAAAACATTGTAATGGATAGAGATGAAGTATAGTCAATAGTAGATTCACTATCCATAATGCAATTTCTATCACCACTCACCATATCATTACCTTGTGACAAATCACATGTTGGTGGAGTGGAGAAAGATGTGAACTCATCACGGTCGGAGGTGGAAGGAGAACAATCATCCTCAATAATGTTGGACACATCATATATATATCTTAAAGTTTTTTCCATATCTCATGAGCGTTCCGAAAAGGCTTGATTGATTCAATGACTACATCGCTCAAAATGTACAAGAGACCATTAGATACTAGAGTATCGAGATAAGAGTTTTCCTCATTCTCTAAAGATAAATCTTGAGAATCCTTTGGAGGAGGAAAATCCATATCTACAATTCTCCTTATATACTTTGGACCCATGTCCGTAAGAAAATTACGAATGCGAATTTTCCAAACATCATAATTTCTACCATAGAATATAACAGCGGCACCGCGCTCTATTTCCCTAAACGACATCGTACTCTCTAGGATGTAAAGCCTAATAATGAGAGCCTAGGCTCTGATACCAATTGAACATGCAACGATGTCTCCTAGAGGGGGGTGAATAGGCGATTAAAACTTTTCCGGTTGAGTCTTGCTAAATGCGGAAATAAACTAGGTGTTTAAATTAACAAGCACAAACCTAAATATTCTAGGGTCAACTAGGTGCACCAACAACTTATGATAAGCAAGAAAAGAAACAATGTGATAGAAATATATATAAATTCAAGCACGAAGGCTATCACAATATAAATTGCATAAGTAAAAGGGTCGGGTATAGAAATAACCGAGGTATACAGAGTCGATGATGTATTCCCGAGTTCCTCCCACAAGGGGAGTACGTCTCATTGGAGGGGTGTGAGCTCGCCACAAGAGGCCTACTCAATGCAACAAAGGCCTCGCCCTATTCTCTGATGAACCTTGCCACAAAGGACTAATTCACCTTCCACTATTGGCAATCTTCGATCGAGGCACGCATCCACAACTTAATTGGAGGCTCTCGATGTCACCACAATCTTGGGGCACACATCCACAACTTGATTGAAGGCTCCCAAGAATACCATGAGTCGTCTAGGGTCCAAGACCCAAGAGTAACAAGCCCACAAACTTTCACTTCAATGAATCCTCGTGGAGAGAGCAAACCGATGCAACCGATGCAAATGGCAAGAGCACAAGTGCTCAAATCCTTCAATCTCAAATTCCAACAAAGCAACAAATGCTTATGGAGGAATAAGAGAGGAAGAATAAAGGAGGAGAAACACCAAGAACTCCAAGATCAAGATCTACTAGGTTTCCTGCACTAAGAAGGAAGATGGATTGGTGGAAATGTAGATATAGATCTCCTCTAACTTCTCCCTCAAAGATATGCAAGAATAATAGGAGGGATTGGGAGATGGGCAAGCTTTCCAAGGTCAATAATGGTGGGGAGAGAGGAAAAATCGTGCTTAGAAAGCTTGGGGACCAATGGGGAAGAAGACCCCCTTAAATAGGTCCCTAAAAAACTAGCCGTTTGAGGCTGAAAATGGGACCGGAATTTCCGGTTCAAACTTGAACCGGATATTCCGGTTGCTTGTTTTTCCTCAGATCTGAAACCACGAAGGAGTTAACCAGACCGAAGTATCCGATTGGAGCGAATAATCTGGTTTGAAATATCCGGCTCACTTCTATCCAGAACAGGCTGCAGAACCGGATATTTCGGTTGGTATGGAAGAATCTGGTTGGAAATATCTGGTTGACTTCTGCACCTAAAACCTCTAGTCCTTAGCCAAAAAAAAACCAGCTCCTCATCAGAATCGATATCCCGGTAGGTATGGAATAATCCGATTGGAAATATCCGGTTGAGCTCTGAATCATTGAGGCTGAACTAGAAACCTCATAACTTTTGTAAACGAACTCCGAATGAGGTAAATCCAATTGTGTTGGAAAGAAAAAAACAAGGAGTACCCACAAAGTATGGAGAAGTTACCACACATTGAAGGTTTGGGAACATTCTCAAAGACGAACGTAATATTTTCACCACCGAAAACGCAACAAGTTTTTCTTACGAAATCGTTTTCGAGAAACCAAGGCTTGTCATGAAGATCACGAAAAGAACTAAAACCCAAAGGATATAAAAGACACATAAGAAGCAAGAAATATGATATGCCAAGTATTCAAAGGTTTGAGCTCTCCATAACGAGTCGATCAAGTTACCCACTTGAGAGACCCTCTTGATAATACGACTATCTATCCTATAACCCGGTCTCGCAAAGACACGAGACCGGCAAAATAGAAACCCTATAAAGATTATACCTTTGACTTGAGCATTCCACTTGAGCTAGATGATAACGATCTCTACTCTCTCAAGTTGGATCTTCTTTCTTGATCGTTTATGTGAGAGAAGGCTTGAAAGTTGCTCCCCCATACACCATTATGGGAGAGACCCTTCTCAGCAAATCTTCACAAGGCCACAATCTCCAAAAGGGTAGCTAGGCGTCAAGCGTAAGATTTCTTCGAGATGCCTCACTTGAGCTTCCACGTGAAGCTTGATGAAGAACACCGCTTGACGACAAAGACCATGGGCTATATGAAATCTTCCTTTTGATTCATGGCCATGGAAATATACCTAACCACACATAGAGATGCCACACACACATATGATGGGTTAGTTCACAAAGCTATATGATCAAATTCTTACCATACCCGAGATACACAATCCCTCTTGGTATATTTTGTAGCTTTGTGTGTTGATCACTTGCTTGATGAACCTTGCATCTTTTCTTCTCACTTCAAATGATGATGTCTTGAAGATAATCATGAAAGACCATCTAATCATTATCTTCAATACACATACTATAAGATCAACTCAACCCAAGACCATTCTTCATATAAAACCTTGAATGTAACAATGGTCATCATGAAAGCTTCTAGAGTCCAACACATGAACTCCAAACTTTCCTATGGACAAGATCTGTAAGAATATCTCAATGCAAATATTAGTCCATAAGGATTCTCATTAATTACCGAAACCACATATGGGGGCACCATGCGCTTTCAGTAGCGCCCTCAACAGTCCTACCCCAAATTGTTATTTCCTTCACAACTTCAGACTACCTCGTGAATCTTACAAATCCTAACATTGCAACTACAACAACGGCTAAGGTAAATATAGAACTGAAAGCGTGCTATAGATGTAGTTCCTTTTCTAGCGGATATTTTTTTATCCTTTTCATCTTCACCGTAGGTGCGTCGGCCTTAATCTTGTGGTCATGGCGCATATCGACAAATGAAGTTCCATTTTCATCTTTTCATCCTCGATCTTATTCATTGCTTCCGCCACCTTCAGGTTTGACTCGTGTGCTAGGTCTTCTTTTATTTTGGCCTTCTTCATTGCTTCATCTATCTTCCGGGTGGACACATATGCTTGATCTACCTTCTCTTCGAGAGTCTTTATTGCTTCATCCACCTTTCATGTTTCCTCTTGAGCTAGCTCTAGCTTCTCTTCAGCCTTCCTTTTGTTGTCTCTTGTTAAGTATAAATCTTCCAGCATAACCAATTTGGCTTCCATACAATGTTGATACTAAGCTCATCCACCCAAAATACCGCATTCACACATTGATTCCTAGAAAACTCGCAAAACAAATAGAAGAGGTAAACTATATATTAATTCTCACTAGACCGTTTCCTCCAAAGCAAAAAGATTGTATATGTAAACCCCATGGGACGACTAGCTTTTCCCAATGGAGTCGGGCTCGCTGTCCTCGTTTGTAGTCAACAATGCCAAGGCATTGATTTTTAGGAATCAATAGTGGTGGCCGCTTGATAACGGATCTGGTGTGTGCTGTTGGAAATTTTTGGCGTTGGAGGAGAGAGAGGGAGCAATGGAAAACAAATAAAGTTTGAGGTGGTCGTGGTTGGGGCACACGCGCAGGTTGATCCTCTAACGATAAAAATCATGGACGCTCGGGTTCTTCTTCGGAGGGTCTCGAGTTTTTTTTCCGGGGCGACAACACCATTTGGGATCATATGATTGTAATAATGTTGATGTTTTTGCCTTTAAATTATACTTATGAGACCATAATGTATGTGCGTGTTTTCATACGATTTTTCTTGAGTACTTGAAATTATTTTCAAGATGGACCAAGGGTGGATGTACCAATAGAATCGTGAAAGCAATATCTACATGGCTGGTGTGTCGGATTTTCTAAAAGCGGCCGAAGAGCACATGTCTCGAAGGATTGATAAGAGGGTCCCTTGCCCGTTTTTCGACTTCAGAAACTTGAAAAATCATGAAAATTATCCAGATCAAGACACATTTTATTAGAACAAGGGTTTAAGGAGGGGTACAAACAATGGAGCCATCATAGTGAACAAGAACGTATTGTGGGGGTGATGATGATGAGGATACTTGGAGGAAGATGTAATATATTATATTGAGGCAACCGATACATCACCAGCATTAGATTTTTCATATGAGCACGAATAAGTAGATGAGGAGTATCTACAAGTAGAAGAAGAAGACAGATTGGCCCAGATTTTGGAGGACTTTGAACAATAATATATGGATTAGAAGAAGTACTGTCGCACCCGGACTTCTAGGGGATACTCACAGCCCGCTAAACAGTAGATAAATGGCTTACGGGGCATACCGGCATCCGCATCTCAATATGAGCAGGCCAACACGTAAACGTGTGACAACCATTCTCTACTATCCATCGTCTGCGTAAACCATCCCATAGAAATCCGACTACTTCCATTGACGTACTTCATAACATACACACATGGTACGTCAACGGCATTTGAACAAGTGATATCACAACAAATCTCTAAGACACAAAGAATTAGAAATAAGTGGCAAATAGCTCTCACTAGAGCAGAGATAGCAAATACAATCATCCAGAGGACACATGTCCCAACAAGTCATCATTACATCACAGCGGAAGCATCCAAAGTGACTGAGTACAGACAAGATCCAAATAGGCCTAAGAGGCCGGAAACGAAAAGACGGAGCCCATCCACGATGTCTCGGATCCTGCCCGGGTCCGCTATCTACTCGTCAGCAGCCTCGTCATACTCCACGTAGTAGCCACCATGGGGATCCTCGGAAACGTAGTCTGCGGAAACCACAGCCCCAAAGGGGTCAGTACAGACAAGTACTGGCAAGCAAGACGCACAAGATACCAAAGTGTACCCGGCAACACCAAGTACAGATGCTTTTGGTTCAACGGAAGATAGGTGATATAAAAGTGCGGCCGCGGGCTGCCTAACCAACTACAGAGACACGCTACAACATCCGGCTAAAAGAAGGGGATAAGATAGCGTATCGGAACCATCTACCAACAACCTCAAACAAACCCATCCTGGATCTCTCCCCTTATCCAAAGATGCAATCCGAGGATAACTCACA
Source organism: Alopecurus myosuroides (assembly GCA_028641055.1). Taxonomy (NCBI): domain Eukaryota; kingdom Viridiplantae; phylum Streptophyta; class Magnoliopsida; order Poales; family Poaceae; genus Alopecurus; species Alopecurus myosuroides. Next base: position 395,821,145 of record CM054058.1, on the reverse strand, counting down.
CAGTTGGATTAGTGAAGGTTCAAGTTATTGTGTCAATAAGCCTATTACTAGTCAACTTATTATTGGTTAAGTGTAAGTTGTCTAATCCTTGTTAGCCAGCCCTATCACCAAGTCATCCATAACCGCTGACAACACGGCTTCTCGAGAAGATTTAACCCTGCAGGGATGCACCAATTTGGCCGTACATGTAAGAATATCCCGCCAGACGGGGATCAAACCCACCAAGCGAGACACTCAACACAACCCAACTCTTCTTCGCATCAAGCCCAAAGAACCCCGTGCAATTGAGCGCACGGCTAATCAAGCCCCACGAAGAAAAGGGGACCCTCATAGCACTCTAAGAACGTTCTCCCTAAATGCCGACTACAAAAGTTACCACCCTGGCCTCGGGTTCGCACCTGCATATGCATGCGGCAAATGGAAAAACCCGAACTAAATGAGGCGATTTGGACGAGATGCGAATCGAATCAAATTGAGGGGGGCGCCCATACACGTTTCCACATGCGGTTAGCGCGCTCATCATGGATCTAGAGGACAAGAACTTTTCCTGAGTTTGACACTAGCAGGCCTCAAAACCATACCCGGCCTCCTGCCGGTGCCTTATCATCAAATTAGCATTACCTCAGACATTAACAGGTTATTGTTTAAACATCGAGCCCCAGAACATAATGAATAAGATAACAGAAATAACGGACATCAGACTCGAGCATAAACAACCCTAAGCATGCTAGTAAGACACAGGCAACAAGCAACGGGGTTATAGGTGTGGAGGATATGCTATATCAGGGTTGCAGGATAACATGTGATAGGATCGGAATACAAGCAACGAATCTTAAGGCTAGCAGGATAGACAACGGAAAGTATCGATATCCAGTGTGGAAAGGACACAATGGTTCATGTGAGTGAATACTTGCCTGCAAACTCAGTAGCCTGGTACTGGGCTAACTCCTCAGAAGTAGTGTCGTAAACCTCGTCTGTCTCAGCGTCGTCGTCTATTCGTGAAGAAGCAAACAAGCAACGCAGAGAGACAAACAATCAATAACATGCCATAATGCACAATCATGGGATGATGCATGGCAATTTAATTGATGCATTAAAGGTAAGCTAGTTGACATGGTAACATAATTAAATGGGCCCATATGCAATTTGGATTGTAAATGGAAAGCCCATGAATTAAGGTTGAATTAAATGATCTACAAGTTACCATCATGTGAAAGTTGATTAGAATGATGCATGGATGAAGAAAACAATGAGAAAACAACAATAGCTTCAAATGGAAATGTTGTTTACCAAGTTTGGAATTTTATTTATAAAGTTATGAAATTTGGCTTCTTAAATGAGTGACACAAGCATTTGTTGTTCTCACCAATTTTAATTGTTCAAAATAGATAACCAAATTCATATTTGGAAAGAACACAAAATTTTAGGTGGAATACATATTTCATTTGTTGAAAATGGATTTAAAATGAATTAATTATGAACTAAACAGGTTTAAACAAGATTTAAATGAGTTTAATTCAAGTATGAATTTATTTGAATTTTTATTTGTTCAAAACATTCAATAAGATTCATATTTGAAAGGATTATACTTTTCTGGTTTGAAAACATATTTTATATGTTCAAAAAGAATTTAATTTGACCAAGTTATGAATTTAGCAATTTTAAATGATTTAAACAAGGTTTCAATTATTTAACCAATTTTAATTATTCAAAACAGGGAACAAAGTTTATATTTGGAAAGGTGGTTCAATTTTGCATGGAAAACATATTTTATATGTGCCATTTGAATTAAATTTGAATTAGTTATGAATTTGACCAAATTTGTAATGAGTTGTTTGAATTTGAATTTTTGAAAACATTTGAAATGTTCAAAACAGTAAACAAATGATTTAAACATGTAGAGAATTAAATTTGGTTTGGAAAACATATTTGATTTATTATATTTGGATTTGAAATAGAAAAGTTATTTGAATTTGAAATTGCAGGGGCTATTTTGTGAATTAAACAGTTACAGATTTGCTCCAGGGGCTTAGCTGCGAAAAAGAAAATTCCAGACAGGCCCCTGGGACTTTTTATACGCGGGCAGAGCAGCCCGTGGGTCACTGGCAGTGGGCCAGTGCCCAGCTGTGCGCCTGCGTGGCCGCGGGTGGATGCGCGCGTGGCATCCACTGCCAATGGCAGGTGGGCCTGCGCAGCCAGCGTGGCAAAGAGCAAAAATTTGGGTTTTATTCCGCGCTGCGGGGATCGAACCCGCGACGCTGCGCTGCGCGCCGTGCGATCTAGCCACTACAGTGTGGATTCGTTTGGTGACAGAGGAGATGCGCGCGTTGTTTTGAGGTTCAGATCTGGGCGTTCTCGCTTAACTGACGAAACTGAACCTCAAAGGTTCAGTCTTTCTGAACCTGCTGACCGTGGCGGAGCTGTGGACGCCGGCGACGAGCGCCGCGGTGTTGCTGCGTGTGCTTGTGTGCATGGGGTGCGTGTGGGATCTACGCAGATGCCGAGAGGGAAAGAACGAGGGGGAGGTGGTGCTCACCACCTCTGTAGTCGTGGCAGCGGCCCGGTGAAGAGGACGGTGACGGCAGCGACAGAACGGAGACGGCGGCGACGATCTGATGCCTCCTAGGCCTTGTCGATGATGCGAGGAGGGAGAGGGAAGGTCCACGGCCCCGTTCCCGTGCTCCTGCGGACCTGACGGCGACCACCACCACTACCCCAACCGCAATCAAGCTCCAGCCATGGCGTTGTGCAGAAAAGTTCAGAAAGTTCAGAGGTGAACGGCGGTGATCTGAGAGGGAGGAAGGGAAACGGCAGAGACATGAAGGAAGGAGGGGGTTAGGGTTAGGGTTTGGGAGCTCGCGGGGTAGAAATAGGGGAGGAAAAGGCAGGGAGGGAGCAGGTGGAGGGCGCCCTGCTGTGTGTGCGTGATGGCGTCAGCGCACGTCAGCCGTACGGAGGAGGGAGAAGGAAAAGCGGGCCGCGCGCGCTGCGTGCTGGGGTGGAAGGTGGGCTGGGCTGGCCCAGTCTGCCTCCCCCAGCCGTTTTCTGTTTTTTATTTTTCTTTCTCCTTTTTTTTTGCAGAAAAGGAAAAGGAAGAAAGGAGAGAAATTTGGGGGGGGTTTTTGGGGTTTTAAATTTTGGTGATAATTTTTATAGTTTGTTATTTACAAAAACCCAACTGTGCCATTTTTGTTTTCCAAAAAAATTAAAGTTTGGTTGCTGTTTGTAAATTCAAATGAATTTGAGCAATTTTGGTATTAATTGAATTATTGAAAAGAAGTAATTTAAATGGTTTGAACTTTCAAGTTTATTGGAAACAATTTGATGTTTTGATTTGAAATTTTCATTTGAAAAATTGTAACAGAACAAGTATGAAACAAGAATTTAAAATTTGGTTTGAAAATCAAATGGAAAACAAGGGAAAACAAATGGAAAACAAATGCAAAGCTTATGATGACATGATGCAAAACATAAATTAACAAAAAGCAAACATTCTAATGGTTGTTTTTCATACTTGGGATGTTACAAGTATGACAAATATCTTGGAATGAAAAAAGGCAAGAAGGTACCTATATACCCAAATTATAATCTGGAGTACACAAATTTGGCCACTGTGCTAGAGTTTTTGCCGATGAATGAGAAGCACATGTGGTCAGACCGTAGTGTTACCGCCTTGCTGACATTTTGACATGACTTGCTTCCTTAAGGAAACAGCATGCCACAAACCACTACAAATCTAAGAGGGTTGTATGGCTTTTGGGAATGGAAGTTGAGTGAATACATGATTGTATTAATGATTGTATTACCCTGAGAGGATAATAGAAATTTGCATGAGTGCTCGATGTGCAAAGCTCCTAGATTCAAGCCTCAGAAATATGATGATATGCGTTATAATAGTGCTGATGATGACATGGAAATTGAGTAGGGAAGAAGAAGAATAGTGACATGGAAATTGAGTAGGGAAAGAACAAGAATAGTGACAAGGAAATTGAGTAGGGAAAGAACAAGAATAGTGACATGGAAACTGAGCAGGAAATTAAGGATAAGAAGAAGAACAAGAAGAAGAGGAAATACATTCCGGTAAAATTTTGTCGGTACCTGCCAATTTTTCCGTGTTTGAATCGCTTATTTTTAAACCCAGATTTGGCAAAACTGATGCATCCGCACCTAGAAGAGTGAATACATGATCGATTGCCGATTCACCATGATGAATCTATGTCGGGGAGAACATTTGTGACAACTTAACTTTTGGAAGACAGGAAAAACTTTTTTTTCAATAACCCAACAATTAGGGCCAACAAAAAACTTTTGGAAATGCTTGACTAATGATTGTGTTTCACTTCTACTTGCTTGTTGCTTGTGTTTGTGTTTGCTAACACCTATAATGAAAAAAAAATCATAACTTACTTAAACCTCAACCCTTGTGATCAAGTCATGACAAGAAAACTTATCACCTTCATCCATCACCTTATTTTGGCCAAACACTTTTAAAGATGTTTTGATTTTAGCAACAACCTAAAGGCCAAGCTTTTGAGAGAACAAAAGGTATTTTCCAAAACTATATGAAAGGAATTATGGAGGTAACCATGTCCTACCTGTTTTCAACCAAGATACTTTTTCAAGTATTTCAAACATCCCATGTTACTTCCTCTTTTGCAAAAACTATAAGTGGGGACTATATTACCCCTGTGTTTTACCTCAATTATATTCTTTTGGAAATAACATACTTTGAGTTGAAATCCTTTCCAAAATCCTATTTTGATGGTATGGCTTGATACACTTCCTTTATTGAACACTTGACAAAAAACTTTAGAAATTGAATTGAAAACCCAAATTGCTTGAGTGAAATTGTTAGTATTGTTATTTTCATGCTTTCCTTGTCTTTTGCCTTGAAATAATTATATTTTTTTGATTATGAATGTTTGTTGTTTTAAATTAATAAATTCTATAAATAACAATGTCTAGCCTCTGGATACCGGGGTACTCTGAGGCGACGGCCACGGCCCAGCCCATCGTATAACCTCAAGGTCAAGGGCGCCGTCCACTACAACAAGGCCATGATCGGGCCCATTCCTCGAGCAAGCCCACTGGAAGGGTGGTTTCCGCGCCAGGAGCTCGCGCCTTAGAGAGGAGCTATACCTCTCCCTTGCTCCCCTCTCATGAAATTTTTCTTCAAGAGGAAACATGCCATGTGCCGTCGACGACCACTCCTCTGCGCGATGACAAAAGCGCCACAGAGCTGCAAGGCCTCTTTGGCCGCAGTTTCCGTTCTCCTGTATAAAGCGAGGGCAGACACTGTGGGCGCCAAAGCGACCTTCCAAGATTGCCTCTTTGGTGCAAGGAGACCAAGACCACCCTACAAGACAGAGGCAACGTAGGATGCCCCCAGTGTGCTGCCATGGACGGTTGAGCTGTCCTCGATGACCAAGACTGTGCAGGAGGCACAGGAGTACGGGACGCTCCTCGATTTGGCACCTTGAGGAAACCCTTTCCCACCAAATGACCGGGAAGGAGGTCCAAACGCCAGTATAAGAAGGGCCCCTCCGGCCCTTGTAGAAAGAGAGCTTGAATCATCGTAGAGCTCAAGTAGTCTGTTCCGAGCACACGATTGTATTTGTACTGTAGTCACCGCAGTGCAATCCATCAAACAAGAAGGAGTGGGGTTTTACACCACACTGGTGGTCTGAACCTGGGTAAACTCTCCATGTCACCATTGTTGTCGTGCTCAAGCTTCCCTCTTGAATCCTTCTCGGGAAGTGAGGGAAGTGTGTTTGGCCCCATGTGTTCAAACCTCCAGAAGCTATCCTGTATGGTATAGACGAGTTCCTATGGCATTTGGCGCGCCAGGTAGGGAGCTAAGGCACTCCTTCGCTTCCTCGTTGCCATGGCCCCTGCTGCCCGGACCAGCCCACGCCTCACCCGCTTCGAGCGTGCTCGTCGCCGGGGGCAGGTCGAGCTGACTGGAAACGCCAACGACAACGACACGACGCGGCGTAACACCACTGGCATGGAGGGCAAACACGGCGCCGAGGAGGAAGCTTCCTCCCACACGCCGCAACAAGATGCGCCCACGTCTCAGCATCCGTCGCCGCCGCCGTCAGGGATGCCTGGAGCAACCTACTCCCGCAGCAGCTCCGCTGCTAGTCTGGGAGCTACTTACGCATCCGCCCGTACCGGAAGGACACATGCATGGCTCGCCCGCCTCTAGGAGCTCGCCACCGTCGAAAACGTCCCCCCGCGAGAGGAGCGGGGAGGCGATGCTGGTCAGCGTAGAAGCGCGGCAGCACATGACGCGCCGCCCCCTTCTCACGGTGTAACTTCGCCGGTGAAAGGCTATCCCCGCACCAAGTTCCATGACAAGGCACCCACCACTAAGGTGCCTGAGAAGAGCAGCAACTGCTACCAGATCTTGCGCACTCCACCAGATGTGCGCGTACAAATAGAATGCTGCCATAAGCGCGAGCACCGCACCATCCACGACCTCGCCAGAGCCGGCCACGCCAACCGCCGGGCAGACCTTGACGCGCGTGCCACAATCTACGTTGGCGGCGCCCTCATGTTCACCAAGTAACTTCGCATGGTATCCTGGCCGCCAAAGTTCAACCCGATGCAGCCATCTCGCTACGACGGCACTACTCTTCCCCTTGACTTCCTACAGCTCTACTGCCTCAGCGTAGGAGCTGCAAAGGGGGACGACAAGTGCACGGCGAACTGGCTGCCCATGGCCCTCAAGGGTCCCGCCCTCATCTGGCTCATGAACCTGCCGGAGGGCTCCATCGAGTCATTTGAGGAGTTGTGCCTCCACTTCGTCGCCAACTTCATGGGCTCGTACGAGCGCCCCCTCTCCAATAACGACCTCTGCGGCATACGCGAGCGCCCAGGGGGAAACACTTTGCCAGTACCTGCATCGTTTCAGTCAGACGCACAACAAGATCGCCCATATCACCGATGCGAACGTCATCTCCGCCTTCAGGGAAGGGTTCACCAACGAGCACATGCTCGAATAGCTAGGCATCAGAGACGACCTAACCTCCACCGTTGAGCTCGTGGATATGGCCGGCAGGTTCGCGAAGGCTGAGGAGGGACGCCTCTTCAGACACAGCACGCCTGCCGACGAATCCAAGCCGGTGGCCCACAAGACTAAGACCAAGGCGCAAAGCGACGATGCGAATGCCAAACGGAAAGCTCCGGACATTCTGGCTACCAAGCTAGAACACAAGCAAGGCCGTAGTGACGCCGCACCCATGGTGGACAACCACCCTTTCTGTGAGTTCCACCGGATGCACTCACACGCCACACAGGATTGTTTCCAGCTTGAGAGGATGCGCGAAGACCGCCTCATGAGGGGGTAGCGAGGAGGGTTACTCTCGAGGCGGCGGCTGGCACAGTCCTGGGCGAGGTGGAGGCCGTGCTGGAGGGAGATGGGAGGATCGCGGCCCGAGCCACTACAACGGGTAAGGGAACTACAACACAGGTAGCTGCCCCAACAACACACGCCTCTGCAGCAGCTGCAGCGTCCCAACCCACCTGCGCCGCAGGTGAACGTTGTCGCGTAGCCACACGCTCAAGGAAACCAGGGTCAGGGCGATGAACACTGCAGGGGCTACCAAGAGCCCACATGCTACATGCCCTACATTTTTTGGCGGAGCACAAGCTCCCCTCTCTAACCGCCACTTCAAGAAGATCTCGCGCGAGATCAACGCTGTACCCCCAGGCACAACGGCAGTGAAGCTAATAAAGTGGTCAGACAACAAGGTCTCCATCGACATCAGCAACCATCCCAAGTCCACAAGTACCGTGGGAACCCTATGCTTGGTATGCACCCCCACCATCAACAACATCGCCGTCAACAAGACCCTGCTCGATGGGGGTGCAGGTCTCAAAATCATCTTTGTGCCCACGTTCGAGCGACTCTAGGCGCCCTACGAGTGTCTGGCCCCCACAAGGCCATTCATCAGCGTCACCGATGGCACCACGGTCCCCTTGGGACATGTGCGCCTCGTCGTCACGCTAGGCACTCGCTAGAACTACCGCACCGAGACCCTCGACTTCGATGCGGCGCACATCTCCCTCCCCTACAACGCCATCCTCGGGCACCCAGCTCTCGTGAAGTTCATGGTTGTGACGCACCACGCGTACAACCTCGCCAAGCCGCCTAGGCCTGCTGGCACAATCACCATCCATGGGGAAAAGGAGGACGCTGCCCGCTCCGTCGAGCGAGCCTATAAGGCGACGGTAGTCTCGCACCGTGCCGATGAAGACGGCGTGGGTCACCTTGATGAGGCTCCCAAGAAGAGGTTGCTCATCTCTCGAGAGATAGCAGCCACACCGAAGCCCCCCCAAAGCGTTGGAGGCTTGGGGGCTGCCACCATGAAGACCCCTAAAGCGTTGGAGGCCCAGGGGCTACCACCGCTCTCCATGCGAGCGTGCCTACTTCGTAGGGAGGAGCGCTCACCACAAGCCCGCTCCATGGCCCCCACAAGGCCATGGAGATGTACCCACGAGGGGACCTCGTGACGCCATGGTAAAAACGACTCCAGGACCTCTCCCCATGAGGGTCTCATGGAGCTCTCGCCAAGCGGGCCACAATGGCGTGGGAGCTTCTACCCACACAAGTGGGAGTCTCGCTCCGGCGGGGCAAACTTTTGTTACTCAATGGCACGACAATGCCACTACATCCTCAAAATGTGCACCTGAACTCGCGCGAGTATCAGCCCCATGGCGATGGGAGTCCCGTGTCCGCACGGTGACGACAAGTGCTTCTTGTGGGACCATAAGGTCACGACATCCCCAAGAGTTTTGTAAGAGAACAATTCCTCACCCTAGTAGTAAAATTATAATCTCGAGAGATTGCTGTGTGAAAGCAATATGCGTTTGAAGGAACAACCAGGCGCGCACCTCCCCAGGAGCACAAACTGCAGGTAGCGGCGGTAGCCTCACTTCCATGGAGCAAGCACACAACATTCAACTCCCCGCATGGAGCACAGAAGAGTCCTCCACAAGAAGTGGCTGGAGGCCCACAACAAAGGACATAAGCAAGGTGTCTCGAAGGACACCACAACAAAAAGCTAAGTACTCTCACACAGAAAGGCATCCAAAAAGCAGAATAAAAGATAGGGATACAATAGGCGGTAGAGTACGGAGTATTTCCTTACAAGAAACTTAAAAGTTCACAGTGACCTAAAGGAAAGCTTCATATACACATAAGAGCACTAGCCAGGAGGACACTTGCTTCCTGCACCAGGAGTCGGGTCCGGGTCGGTAGGAGCGGACGGGTTGAAAGACTTCACAAAGACAGCGACAACGCCTTTCACGCGAGCACAGAGAGAAGCGGCAAGCTCGGGGGGAACCTTCCCTGTCAGAGAGCCCAACCGAAAGTCTGGCTGGACCATCAATAGCCTAGAGAACAGGTGTGTCGCGGCCTCCGACAAGAGCTGACGACATTCCGCGTCAAGAATCACATCCATGCTTTGGGCGTCCTCTCGTAGGGAGTCCAGAAGGCCAGCAAAAAAGTGAAATCCGCGTACGGCGTCGTACCTGGCCGGGGGAGAAGGCAGCTCAAAGTCTAGCCGCTCCCCAACAATGTGAGCGGCCTGGACGACGCATTGGAATGACTCCTCCAGCTGGCGCTGGAGCTCCAGCGCTGGCCCAGCGAACTCCTCCCGCTCAGGCACTCCCTTCGTAAGAGGGGCCAGCCGCTTCCGCAGAGCGAACAAGTCCGACTGAAACTCCACGGATGCAACAACGGCGCTCTCCCTTGCACCCTACTCCTCGGCAAGCTGCGCGCGGAGCCGACCAAGCTCTGTCGAAGGCCTCTCGACCTCTGAGGATAGCGCTTTCTCGCTCAGGGCCGCCTCCAGTGGCTGCTTCCTGCCTAGATCCGCCTCGAGCTCTTTGTGGTACGCCCCGCGCCAAGCCTGGATCCCTTGCTTCACATGTTGTTCCTGTCGCTCTCTTTCCTCTTTTAGGTCATTCTCCAGCTTCCCGAGGTGCTCGTGCTCCTCACTCACTTCTCCCGCGAGGCGGTTAGTCTCCGCCTCATGTTTCTTGACGTCCTCTTAAAGGGCACGGGCCTTGTAACATCCCAAATTCTCCAAATTAGGGTGTGTGGTGTTGTTCATATCAAACATGCATGAAACCACAAATTTAAGCAATGTTTGGAACTAATTTAAACTGTGAATTTAAATTGGTTTGAGAAAAATCCCTCAAATAGTACTTAAAATGGTTTCCACAATGTTGTACTGAAAAATATTTCATTTTCATCAAAGCTACATGTGGTGAGGTTGCAATTTTTACAAGGTTTCCAAAACATATTTTGGTTTATTGTTTTGAGATCATTTAGGTCCCCAAACTTTCAATTTCCTCTCTCTTTTAAAACCTCAGAAGAACATCTTTGTAAATTTCAGAAACTTCAGGGGGTTTTTGCAATTCTCTTTTCTTTTCCCTTTCTTCTAGCTCCAGCCAGAAGGACGAGGGCGATGGTGAGGTATCCGCTGCCACCTCCTGCTTCCAGTCGCGAGGGAATGACGACCCCCTTGGAGACGCCCGGATCGTGCACACCCCGTAGAACCCCCTCCTCGCGTGCCCCTCCCTCTCTCTGCTCCTCTCTGCGCGAACCCAAACCCTAACCTGCCACGACCGCCGCTCGCCTTCGCTATTCCGGCCACCGTAGAGCTCCGCCGAGGACGCCATCCGCTCCGTCGTCCTCTTCTCCGCCTCCTTGAGTACTCACGCTTCCCGGGAAGCCGCCAATCGCCGGAATCGACGTCGTCTTCTCCAAGTCCGGTCGTAGTCCGTCGAGCTCGATGCCGCCGTCTCCGACCACCTCGTCCGTCCACGACCACCTCCCAAGGCTCGCGGTGAGCTTCTCACCCTCCCCGTGCCCTCCGCTCCGTTCCCCGTGCACTGAATCCCCCTACCGCCGGTCACCGTGGACGTTGTCGCCGCGGCCGCACGCCGCCGCCACTCCGGCGACAACTAGGGGGCGGCGCCGCCACTATCGGGTCGGCCTCAACCCCCTCTTCCTCCTGATGCCCTCCGATTACAAAATCGCAAGATGAATCGCGAGATTGATCGAAGCCAGTGACATTTTGGCCAATGATGACGTCATTCCGACGTCATCATGACGTCATAACTCTGTTTTGTCTTTTTCCAGAAAATGGTTAATAATAAACAGAAAAATAAATAAATTCAATAATTGAATAAGTATTAAAATATTAACCAGAAAAATAAAGTAAAAATATGGTTTTGATCAGAAAAAGATGCTCTATCCAAATATGTCATTTCCACATATATTTGACAAAGTTGAATTTTGGCCATTATTTTAATATTGTTTAATTCATTTAAAATAGAGAAAATAAGTTTTTATTCAATAAAATTAGAAAAATAAAAGTTATAAACCAAATTGCTCAAAATGACAAATGCAATCCATTTATGATGTTTTCAAACCCATTTGAGCAATTAAAATTGTACACAATTTTCATAACCACCCGAATTGCCCTCCGGGGCCTATTTCGGGACAAATTCAGTAAAAATGCTTAACCGTCATATGAAACCTAGCAACCCAGCAAGCATGTTTAGGGCTTTATTTCAGTGCATTAACCTGCTCATGCATACATATTGTGCATTGCATCGATGCCATGTTTGATTGTTGTTTCTCTTTCGGTGTTTTTCTTTTAATTAGTAGAACGTGACTCCTGGAGAAGATCGACTTTGGCATGATGAATACTTGATCCTAACCGACAATCAAGCACTTATTCCTGAAGCCTTTCTATGGTTTCTTGAAGCAAGGCAAGCATAACCTCTTATCTGCCCATATATGATTTCGAAAGACTTTTGATTCTCGTACATTGCATTCGATTCGAATGTATCTTGTGTCAGTAGTTAAAGTTCTCCTATACCATGCATAGCCTACTTATTCTTGATCCACTACTCCTAGAAGCCATAGTTTTGATTGTGTTCTTCGCCAAAGCCTTAAATATGTTGTGCTTAGTCATACATGCTTGTTCTCTCTGCTCCATCTGGTTGATGAATCAGAGTTACGAAAGAATCTAGTATGATAGGATGTTGTGGAAAGTTAAGAGATCTTGTTTAATATGATTTAAAGGTGTGGATGACGAGAACATAGAGGGTATGTGGTGGTTGTCTCGTTCATGCCCCTAGGAGCAAGTTCTCGTCTTCGAGCCAAGACTGAGCGTGCATCCACACGGGGATTGGATTCTCCTCGGTCTCAACTTGCCTAGTTTGTTCCATGAGTTGCCTAGTTCGGGCTTTCCATTTGGATTTGCAGGGATATCAAAACATTTTCAAAACTAGGATGTGGGGTTGTATCGACGCTCCGCGGGTAGGTAACCGTCGAGCATTGCGCACAACGATAGAGACCCGGCAGGAGATGGCCACTCCCTATTGGCGGTCCATCTCTACTCGGAGCGACTCATGGAATAGGCGAAGTAAGGGAAAGGTCGTGGTCAACCTCCATCTGCCGGCACTTCCCGGACTAGTGCTAATGATCTGGCATCAAGAGTTGGTTTCCACGTGTGGTTAAAGTTGTACACCCCTTCAGGGTTAAATATTTTCGAAAAGCCGTGTCCGCGGTTAAGGACGACTTGGTGACGGATTCTGTGATCATAGACAACTTGAACGGAATGACTAGAACTTGCTGATAACGAATGAAGGATGCCTCCTCGGAGATGCCGAGAGGGGTTACCTTGTATCATGAAGTAGTGGAACAACTTGAGGTGGTGATCTTTGAAGCACGAGGTGCTGATATGTTTCGGTAGATTCAAAGATGATGATATCAGTAGTTGAGTAGCTTTCTCTTCTGTTTTCAAAATACTCCATGAGACGTGCTATACCTTCCTCAACTTGGACAACATAGATGGATTTACGCAAAATAACGTTCATAACTCTTTCTAAAAGATAACAGGTATATAATAGGTTAGCTAAGTCTTGTTGAGTACCTCCCATACTCAGGTTTGCTTAATTTTGGTTCAGGAGAAGATCTCACATTGGTGGTGTTTCAGCGTGGACATCGACGAGTAGTTCGGGGTTCCCAGGTAGCAGCCTGGAATCTATGGGCTGGGACGTCGCCTTATGTTGCGGCCTCGTAGGCCTTTTTGGTTCTTGTTGATTAGCAACATAATTTTCCTACCGTTGTATGATGTAATGTTGGGTCGTGTGACCTCTGTTTGTACAGCTACTCTAGTACTACCTGAGTAATAAAGCTTCATGTCTAGAGTACTGCTTTGATCGGTTGTTGGTTTCGAGCTCATTGTTATACAGTTTTGGCTATGCCTGCATAGTTGTCGTAGTCGAGGGGTTGTGGAGCCGATGATCGATGTCCGAGCCCGCCTGACGATGTGATTTGGCCTGGGGCTAGGTAACCCAGTAACCTACGATTGTTGTTGCACTTTCTGGACACATAGCAGCTTTGCATAGCTTTGGTCCCGTCTCCTTCAGTTTCATATGATTAGTGGATGCTATGATATGCATAGTTGGTTATGACTAGCATGGGTACAAGGAGTAGTAGACTGGGGATCCGGACTACGTGTCGATGAATCCAGTCTGCCTGCCGTTGTTTGTTGCGGCCGGGGCTCGTAACCCTGAAGCCCTTGTGGGTCCATGTCTAGGAGCACATAACAGTATGTATATCTCTGGGTCCGGGGTCGTGACAAGAAGTGGTATCAGAGCAGCACTGTCTGTAGGAAAACCTTATTGCTTGGTCGATGTTGAGTCTAGAGTTTATAAAAACTATTTTGAAACCCCAAATGGATTGTGAAAAACCTTCTTAGGATTCTTTTTACTCCGTATCTGGTATCGCTCTAACTCTGGGTCTTCTTACCTGTTTTGGATTTGAAAAGGTTTTGCTATCCCTTCTAGTCATTCAAAACTTAGGTGCCTTCTTTGGCAATGACGTTTTCACACAAGTTGACCTAGTGTTAAAGTTTCTAGAGTCGTGTGTGTTCCATACTCCGTTATCTCTTAAACTGGGAGGCTTCCTTTCCATCATAATCCCTCAGAATAGTGTGGATTCTACATTATCTTGTTCTAAAGTCTGAAATCCTTAACCTCGAGATTTCCTTTTCATATCGAATGTATCCGTTATCCTCTGTGAAAATTCTTCAAGAGCTATGTTTGTCTTTTGAAAGATACTCCGTGATTGCTAATTTTAGTCTCCTCTGTGGCACTCATATAGTAGTTACTCCTTTCTCTTGGTTTTTAACCTTTGGACTTGAACCGAAGGTCCCGGAATGTGCTGAGTTGTGGTGAGCTGAGTCATGTGGTTTCCTAGCCATGTGATGCTCATGCCATCAGTACAGGATGTTGACCTTTAACCCAAGTTATATTTCTTTGGATCCCGAGGAATCTGTTTTACCTCACGATGGCTAGGCAGCTTCAACTCCCATAGCCGTAGGTTTTCTCTTGTAATCAAGAAGGGATCACAACAAGAGTGGTCATGATGAAATCCACATCTTCATTCTTAATTCAGCTATATCGATCTTCTAGCATGGGTTTTACAAAAGAGTATCACCTTTGCACTCCCCATGGCCTCTGGATTTTCCGCAGCATGTTCCTATCTTCCAGTTGCTCTCAAATCTCCATCTGTTGTTTTGAAACCAAGTTGCATATGTGTGTTGGATTCTTCCAATGCATTTTCTCTTGTTTTCCGTCAAAACATTCCACCTTGGAATGTCAGGAGAAACAAACTCCAGTACCTCGTTCATCTCTAGTACCAGGTTAAAGTTTGTAATCCGCAGATTAGAGAAGTTTCATCAGCTTCTACTCTGTTCCACCTTCGAGCATCACACTCTTTATATCAAGAGGTCGTGCTGAGTTTCATGGCCTTGTTGATGAAGTAATGCTCTTAGACGTCTTCACTCACCCTTCCTCCAAGTTTGAATGCTTGAGAATGATTGTTTGTGATTCCTCAAGGGTATTGAATCAGGTCTTTTCAAAATCCGGCATGATTGCTGTTGTGGTTGACACAATTAGCCGGAAGGCCTACTGTCATATCTCTTTGAATCCGTAAGAACAACCACTCCCAGTGAGGATTTCTGTGATGCTTATTCTAGAATTTCCTCTCACCGTCCTTCCAAACCAAAGTTTCACTTTCACTTGATGACCTATAGAAGGCTTGTCATGAGCCTGCTATCGGTTTCCATAACATCCAGGATAACTTGGAAGTTGAACTTTCCAATATCTCTTTGTTGAACCTCCAAAACTTGTGTCTTAATGGAAACAAGTTCACCATGAAAACATCTCGTGGTGCTTTGTAACCGCCTTTGATCAGTTCCTTCTATCAAGTTGTTATACTTGAGGTTCTAGTCATCTCACACATTGTGTGAATCTGTCAGTCAGTTTAGCCATGGGATCTTAACCATGTGGTAAACGTATTGCTATGTCCAATCCACGATAGGAAAGAGATTCCCTATTCCCTTCTGGTGTTTCAATCCCCGTTGGTTATTCATCGTTATGGTGTGACCAAGAATTCCTCCTTAACTATGGTGTTCCAACATCCTATGGTTACTCATCTTCTACTGTGAAGTAACATTCCGATCCTTGACAAGGATTTCCAGAAAATTTTTATGGAATGGTTGAAAGTTCCGTTATCTTCCATGTCCACTCCGAACAGTGAACATGATCCTGTATCAAATTTTCTCCGACGCACGACTACAGTGTTTTCTCGTGTTCTTCCTCGTCTACGGATATTACATTGTGATATTCAAGACATCCTCCCGATTCTGGTATTCTGTTTGAAGAAACCTCTATGTCAAAAGTTGTTCAACCTTTCTTTTCCAAAAGGATTTAAAGTCTTGTGCAAAGCACATATTCTAAATCCTTTCAAGAACCATCGTACACAAACTTGAAACCATCTCCTATTCTGTCAGACCCCGGACCCAGGGATATACAAACTGTCATGTGCTCCTAGCAATGGACTCACAAGGGCTTCAGGGTTACCAGCCCCGGCCGCAACAAACAACGGCAGGCAGACCGGATTCATCGGCACGTAGTCCGGATCCCCGGTCTACTACTCCTTGTGTCCATGCTAGTCATAACCAGATATGTATACCCAAGCGTCCACGAGTCGGATGAAACTGATGGAACGGGACCAAAGTTATACAGAGCTGCTATGTGTCCAGAAAGTACAACAACACTCGAGGGTTACTGGGGTTACCTCGCCCCAGGCCGATCACATCGACAGGCGGGCTCGGACATGGATCATCGGCTCCACAACCCCTCGACTGCGACAACTATGCAGGCATAGCCAAAACTGTATACCAACGGGCTCGAAACAAACAACCGATCAAAGCAGTACTCTAAACATGAAGCTTTATTAAGCAAGTAATACTAGAGTATAGCTTACAAACAGATGTCACACGACCCAACATTACATCAGACAACGGAAAGCAAATTATGTTGCTATTCAACAAGAACCAAAAAGGCCTAAGAGGCCGCAACATAAGGCGACGTCCCAGCCCATAGATTCCAGGCTGCTACCTGGGAAACCCCAAACTATCCATCGATGTCCACGAAGAAACACCACCAAAGGTATGGAACTCCACCTGAACCAAATTGAAGCAAACATTGTCGCACCCGGACTTCTAGGGGATACTCGCAGTTCCGTTGAACAGTAGTTGATTGGATTACGGGGCTTACCTGCACCCGCATCTCTTACGAGTAGGCCAACACACGTATGTGTGACAACCAACCCCTACTGTTCATCGTCTACGCAAACCATCCCGTAGAAATCAGGATACTTCCATTGACGTACTTCAAAACATACACACATGGTACGTCAACGGCATTTGAACAAGTGATATCACAACAGATCTCTACGACACAAAAGATGAAAATAAGTTGCAAATAGCTCTCATTAGAGCAGAGATAGCAAATACAATCATCCAGAGGACACGTGTCCCAACAATTCATCATTACATCACAGCGGAAGCATCCAAAATGTCTGAGTACAGACAAGATCCAAATAGGCCTAAGAGGCCGGAAACGAAAAGACTGAGCCCATCCACGAAGTCTCGGATCCTGCCCGGGTCCGCTATCTACTCGTCAGCAGCCTCGTCAAACTCCACGTAGTAGCCACCATGGGGATCCTCGGAAACGTAGTCTGCGGAAACCACAGCCCCAAAGGGGTCAGTACATAAACGTACTGGCAAGCAAGACTCACAGTTCACCAAAGTGTAACCCGTCAACACCAAGCACAGATGCTTTGGGTTCAACGGAAGAAGGGGATATAAAAGATGCTGCAACTGGCTGCGCTAACCAACTACAGAGTTGCTATAACTTCCGGCTAACAGAAAGGAGGTAAGATAGCATATCGTAACCAACTATAACTAACCACCAAACAAACCCATCCTGGATCTCGCCCCTTATCCAAAGAAGCAATCCGAGGATAACTCACACAGTTGGATTAATGATGGTTCAAGTTATTGTGTCAATAAGACTATTACTAGTCAAGTTATCATTAGTTAGGTGTAAGTTGTTCTGAGTACTTGTTAGCCAGTACTTTCACCAAGTAGTCCATAACCGCGGAAAACACGGCTTCTCAAGAAGATTTAACCCTGCATGGATGCACCAATTTGGCCGTACACGTAAGAATACCCCGCCAGATAGGAAATGCACTTCCACCAAGCGGAGCACTCAACACAACTCAACTCTTCTTCGCATCAAGCCCAAAGAACCCCGTGCAATTGAGCGCACGGCTAATCAAGCCCCACGAAGAAAAGGGGACCCTCATAGCACTCTAAGAACGTGTCTCCCTAAATGCCGACTACAAAAGTTCCACCCTGGCGCCAAGGGTTCGCACCTGCAATATGCATGCGGCAAATGGAAAACCCGAACTAAATGAGGCGATTTGGACGAGATGCGAATCGAATCAAATTGAGGCGGGCGCCCATACACGCTTCCCACATGCGGTTAGTGCGCTCATCATGGATCAGTAGACAAGACCCTTTTCCTATTAGGGTCGACACTAGCAGGCCTCAAAACCACGCCAGGCCTCCTGCCGGTGCCTTATCAGCAAATTATTATTACCTCAAAATTAACATGTTGTTGTTTAACATCGAGCCCCAGAACATAATGATATAGTAACAGAAAGTAACGGGTAACAGACTCGAGAAAAACAACCCTAAGCATGCTAGTAAGACACGGGCTCAAACAACGGGGTTATGGGAGTGGAGGTGAGGCAATATCAGGGTTAAAGGATAACATGTGATAGGTTCGAACAGAAGCAACGATTCATAGGGCTAGCAGAATAGACAACGGAAAGTATCGGTATCCAATGTTGAAAGGAACACAATGGTTCATGTGAGTGAATACTTGCCTGCAAACTCAGCAGCCTGGTACTGAGCTAGATCCTTAGAAGGGGTGTCGTAAGTATCGTCGGTCTCAACGTCGTCGTTTATCCGAGAAGAAGCAAACAAACAACGCAGAGAGACAAACAATCAATATCATGGCATAGTGCACAAACATGGGATGATGCATGACCATTTAATTGATGCATCAAAATAAACTAATTGACATGGTAACATAACATGATTAAATGGACCCACATGCAATTTGGATTGCATATGGAAAGCCCATGAATTATGGTTGAATTAATTGTTATACAACTAATCATCATGTGGAAGTGAATTAGCATGATGCATGGATGAGGAAAACAACAAAATAACAACAATAGAACCAATTGGAAATAAGGTTTACCCATTTTGAAATTTTACTTATTAAGTTAAGGAATTTTGGTTCCTTAAAGGTGTTACACAAGCATTTGTTGTTTTCACCAATTTTAATTGTTCAAAACAAATAACAAAATTCATATTTGAAAAGAACACACAATTTTAGGTGGATTACATGTTTCAATTATTGAAGAAGGAATTACAATGATTTAATTATGAATTAAACAAGTTTAAACAAGATTTAAATGAAATTAATTCAAGTTTGAAATTATTTGAAGTTTTATTTCTTCAAAACATCAAACCAAATTCATATTTGAAAAGTTTATACTTTTATGGGTTGAAAACATATTTTATAGGTTCAAAAAGGAATTAATTTGACCAAGGTATGAATTTAACAATATTAAATGATTTAAACAAGGTTTAAATTATTTAACCAATTTTAATTATTCAAAACATGAAACAAATTTTATATTTGAAAAGGTGGTTCAATTTTGCATGGAAAACATATTTTATTTGTTGAAAATGGATTTAAAATGAGCAAGTTATTAATTTGGCAATTTTAAATGCAATAATTAAGAAACAGTTGTTTTCAGCAATTTAAATTATTCAAAACAGCAAACAAAGTTGATATTTGGAAATTACATGAAAAATTGAATGGAAAACATGTTTAGTTTGTTGAATTTGGAATTTTTATGCCCAAGTTATGATTTTTGCAAAATTAAATGAATTAAACAAGAATTCAAATATTGCACCAATTTAAATTATTCAAAACAGTAAACAAATTTTATATTTGGATAGACGATTCAATTTGGCACAGAATACATATTTAAAAAGTTGAATTTGGAGTTGAAATGATTTATTTATGCAATTTACAAGTTTGAGGTACAATCTGCCATTTTATTCACTATCTAGGGACTTAGAAATTTTTTACAGGGATCTAGAATTAATTACCAAGGGCCTGGATGTGATTTCTGACAAGTTATTGGGCCTGGAAAATAATTTGGAAAAGAAAAGTTTGGGTTGCGAGGGGTGGGGATCGAACCCACCACCTCCTGCTCGCGCACAGAGAGCAGCACCACTGCGGTGTGCTTGTTCCTTTGTCAGGTAAGGGAGTGCGCACGGGGTTATTCTTCAGTTCGCTGCTAACTGAAAGTGTTTTGCAGGTTCGTTACTGAACCCGATGGAGGCAGTGAGTCCGCCGGCGGCCGTGGCTGCTCGCGGTGGCGCTGCTGCGAGCGCTGCTGCGTGTGGTGAGTGCGCTGTGCTGCGGGGAAGATGGAGGGAGGAGAGGGATCGAGGGGAGGGGAGCCTCACCGAGGCTCGAAGGAGGAGGGGTCGGGGCGGAGCAGAGGAGACGACGGCGACTTGGCGGCGCCTCGGGCCGTCCCGGTGCCCACCGAGGGGTGGAGGAGGAAGCCCGCGGTGGGGGGAACCCATTCCCGCCGTTTGCCCGGCCGGAGGAGGGCTCAAACGCCGGCGATCACCGGAGGGAGAGAGGCGTTTTCGGGTGGAGATGTTCAGAGAGTTGCAGAGAAGGTGCAGAGAAGAAAAGAGAGGGAGGAGGGAGAGAATGGAGGCGGGGGGAGAGGAAGAAGGAGGGAGAGAGAGGTAGAGGGGAAACCCTAGGGTTAGGGGTAGCTATAAGGGGGAGGGGGAGAGCTCGGGACCGTTCGCTGTCTGCACCTGTCGACGTGGGAGCTTCAGATGACTGCCGTATGAAGAAGAAGGTGAGCGAGGGGGGTATGGGCCAAGGGGGAGTTGGGCTGGGCCTGGTTGCCCCTCTCTCCTTTTGTTGCTTCCTTTTATTTTTGTTTCTGATTGTTTTTTTTTTTTTGCTGATTTGAAAAGGAAGGAAAAAGGCTAGGGTTTAGGGTTAGGAAAATTAGGGAAATTTGGTTATAGATTATTTAGGGTTACAACAACATTGTGTGACTTTTATTTTTCCAAAAGAATGAATTTATTTGATATTTGCCATTTGTTTGAAAATGACTGAAATTTGCTATTAAATGAATTGTTAAAAGGACCCATTTGAATAGTGTGAACCCTTAAGCTTATTTGAAACAATAGATTGATTTGTTTTGCAATTTTCATAAAGTTCAAAATGGTTGCTGTTTTGGAATTTAATTGAATTTGAAAAGGGTTTGGTATTAAATGAATTTTTGATAGAAACAAAACAATAGTTTGAAATTACAACTTTAATGGAAACAATTGATTGTTTTGATTTGAAATATCATTTTGGAAATTGTAACATCACAAGTATGAAACAAAAGGTTTAAAATTTGGTTTGAAATTCAAATATAAAACAAGTGAAAACAAGGGAAAACAGAGGAAAACAAATGGAAAACAAGCAAAACAAATGCAATGAGCATGATGTCATGATGCAAAACATAAAATAACAGAGAGCAAACATTCTAATGGCTATTTTTCATACTTGGGATGTTACAAACATGAGTACGGGAGGTACTCAACAAGACTTAACTAACCTATTATATATCTGCTTGTTCAAAAAGGGTTTATGAAGGTTGTTTTGCGTAAAGCCAACTTTGTTTCGAATAGAGGGAGACTGAGAAGTTTTTCACAAATCTTTTAAAAGAACACCCTTTCCTCGAGTATTGTCTTCAGAACCTTTGAACCATCATCTTCATCCCATGATAAACGGAACCACCTCTTGAAACTAATCATTCATTGTCAACATCTTTTACGTCAGGTTCAAGTTATCTATGATCTCAGGATCCGTCACCAAGTTGTCCTTAACCGCGGACATGGCTTTTCGAAAAGAGTAAACCCTGCAGGGGTGTACAACTTTACCCACACGCATCAACCGACTCTTAATGCCAAGCTATTGGCACAATTCCGACGATGTGCCGGCAGAGGGTGGCTGACCACGATCTTTCCCTTGCTTCGCCTATTCCATGAGTCGCTCCGAGTAGAGATGGACCACCAATAGGGAGTGGCCATCTCTTGTCGGGTCTCTATCGTTGTGCGCAATGCTCGACGATTACCTACCCGCAGAGCGCCGATACACCACCACGTCCTAGTTTTGAAAATGTTTTAATATCCCCAGCAAATCCAAATGGAACGCCCGAACTAGGCAACTCATGGAACAAACTAGACAAGTTGAAACCGAGGGGAATCCAATCCCCGTGTGGTTGCACGATCAGTCTTGGCTTCAAAGGCGAGAACTCGCTCCTAGGGGCATGAACGAGGCAAATCACCACATTCCATGTGGCAACTCATCCAAGCCTTTAATCATATTAAACACACATCTCGAACCTTACCACGTCATCCTGTCATACTAGATTCATTTCATAACTCTGATTCATCAACCGGATGGAGCAGAGATAAACAGACATGTATGACTAAGCATGGCATATTTGAGGCTCTGGCGATACACACAAACAAATCCTATGTCTGCTAGGAGCACTGAATCATGATATCTAGTTTATGCAAATAAATAGGACAACTCTAACTACTGACTCAAGATACTTTGTAAAAGCATGCATCGTACGAGAAGGAAAACATTTCAGAAACATATATGGGCAGATAAGAGGTTATGCTTGCCTTGCTTCAAGAAAACCAGATAAAGCTTCAGGAATAAGTGCTTGACTTGGTTGTTTAGACCAAGTATTCAGCAACAGGGGTGTCAAACTCCTCTCCGGATTCGAGGTCTACCGATGAGAGCAAACACCGGAAAGAGGGAGAACAACACTCAAAACAGGCATCAATGCAATGCTCAATATGTATGCATGAACATTTGAATGCATTAAAGATAATCCCTAAACATGTTTCATGGGTTGCTAGGGTTCATATGTTAAGAAAACAGTTTCAGTGAATTTAGTCCCGAAGTGGACCTCGGAGGCCGATTCGGGCAATTCTGAAAGTGAGACTAATTTTAATTGCTCAAAAGGGGTTGAAAAGACCATAACTAGGTTGCATTTTTCATTCTAAGCATTTTGACATATAACTTGTAATTTTCTAATTTTCTTGAATAAAAACTTATTTTCTTTATTTTAAATGATTTCAATACTGCTCAAAAATCAACTTTGTCAAAAATGTGTGCAAATGACATAAACATGTAGATTACATTTTTCTGAACAAATTGGTATATTGAACACATTTTTCTGATTAGCCAATTAAAAATTATTGCATTTACAAATTTAAGTAATTTTCTACAATTTTAAATGAGGTGGGGTCCACGTGGCAGCACATATTCGTTTAAAAGAAAATTAACTGAAAACAGGACAGTGACGCGAGCACGATGTCACTGTGACATCACCCTGTGCCCAAATCCTCTCTACTTCGATGCAATTGGACGAATTGCTCCGGGATTTTGGAATCGGATGCCTCCACGAGCTAGAGGAGACCGAGAGGGAGCTGGGGATGCTCGCGGCTGACCGATTGGTCGCCGGAGAGTTCGCCGGCGTGCTCGGGCGCGGCGGCGGACCGAGGCCAACGGCGAAGGGGTCAACCGGAGGGGGAGGGAGGAAGGGAGGGGCACCAGGGGGTTCGGGAGCTCACAGTGAACGTGATGGCGAGGTCGGGGAGGCGAGGTGGGGAGGCAATCGCTGGAGGCGAGCAAATTCCGGCGGCGGCCGTGGAACCCGTCCGGCGAGAAATTGAAGGCCCTCCCGGCCGTTCCGGATGCCGTGCGTGCTCGAGGAGGACGAGGGAGATGTGGCGGAGCCGGTGAGCTGCTCGGAGAGGCGCGGGGAAAGCCGTAGCGCCGGTGAGGTGCGGCGCCGACGGCGGTAGGGTTATGTTCGGTTTTGGGGGTTCCTGTACGTGGGAGATACAGAGAAGAGGAGGCTTCCGAGGGGAGGAGAAGATGGCGGAGGCACGACTTCTCCCTCGGCCTTATCCCTCGAAGGGGCAAGCAGGAGGTGGCGGGGAAGGGTGGCATCGTGGTCGATCTTCTCGTCTACTGGCTGGAGGAAGAAGATGACAAAAGAAAGATTTCCGAAAACCCTCCTGAGATTTCCAGAAACTGCAAAAAGATCCTGCTCTTTTTAAAAACAGCACACTGAAAAAAGTTTTGAGGACCTTTCTGAAAATGGTAAAATTTGTAAAAATTATTTTTGAGATCCTTATTACATAGGCAACCTCAACATATTTTTATTTGACAATACCATTTTAAACCATCGATTTAAATTGGCACTTTTAAGTGGTTTTAATACACTCCATTATTAAATTTTAGTGCACTTAGTTTAAAACCAACATTGGGTTCAAAAATGCATGCATGACATGACATGATCACAAGCACAAACACACAAACTTTTATTACAAAAAGGTGGATGTTACATATTCCCTCCGTTATCTTGATGTGTTTCATGCCTGCTAACTCAAAAATTCTTTACGAACATTCTTGTCCTGAGTTAGCCATGAGATACTCGATCTTCGTGAGGATCAATTCCTAAAAGTTTTCCCTCTTACCTAAGGTGTAGCCGCTGGATATCTTTGCAAGTGCTATGGATCAACCTCTTCAAGCAGAGAACCGTAAGGTTCGGGAAGATCGTTCAAAACTGGTGTTCCTTCTTTCTTTCTTCTTCAGGAATCTCGGGACGAGATTCTTGTAAGGGGGTAGATTTGTAACATCCCAAATTCTCTAAATTAGGGTGTGTGGTGTTGTTCATATCAAACATGCATGAAACCACAAATTTAAGCAATGTTTGAAACTAATTTAGACTGTAAATTTAAATTGGTTTGAGAAAAATCCCTCAAATAGTACTTAAAATGGTTTCCACAATGTTGTACTTAAAAATATTTCATTTTCATCAAAGCTACATGTGGTGAGGTTGCAATTTTTACAAGGTTTCCAAAACATATTTTGGTTAATTTTTCTGAGATCATTTAGGTCCCCAAACTTTCAATTTTATCTCTCTTTTAAAACCTCAGAAGGACTTCTTTGTAAATTTCAGAAACTTCAGGGGGTTTTCGCAATTCCCTTTTCTTTTCCCTTTCTTCTAGCTCCAGCCAGAAGGACGAGGGCGATGGTGAGGAAGCCGCTGCCACCTCCTTCTTCCAGTCGCGAGGGGATGACGACCCCCTTGGAGACGTCTGGATCGTGCACACCCCGCTGAACCCCCTCCTCGCGTGCCCCTCCCTCTCTGTGCTCCTCTCTGCGCGAACCCAAACCCTAACCTGCCGCGGCCGCCGCTCGCCGTCGCTATTCCGGCCACTGTAGAGCTCCGCCGAGGACGCCATCTGCTCTGGCGTCCTCTTCTCCGCCTCCTCGAGTACTCACGCTTCCCGGGAAGCCGCCAATCGCCGGAATCGACGTCATCTTCTCCAAGTCCGGCCGTAGTCCGTCGTGCTCGATGCCACCGTCTCCGACCACCTCGTCCGTCCACGACCACCTCCCGAGTTTCACGGTGAGCTTCTCACCCTCCCCGTGCCCTCCGCTTCGTTCCCCGTGCACTGAATCCCCCTACCGCCGGTCACCGTGGCCGTTGCCGCCGCGGCCGCACGCCGCCGCCACTCCGGCGACAACTAGGGGGCGGCGCCGCCACTATCGGGTCGGCCTCGACCCCCTCTTCCTCCTGATGCCCCCCGATTCCAAAATCGCAAGCTGAATCGCGAGATTGATCGAAGCCAGTGACATTTTGGCCAATGATGACGTCATTCCGACGTCATCATGACGTCATAACTCGTTTTTGTCTTTTTCCAGAAAATGGTTAATAATAAACAGAAAAATAATTAAATTTAATAATCGAATAACTATTAAAATATTAACCAAAAAAATAAAGTAAAAATATGGTTTTGATCAGAAAAAGATGCTCTATCCAAATATGTCATTTCCACATATATTTGACAAAGTTGAATTTTGGCCATTATTTTAATATTGTTTAATTCATTTAAAATAGAGAAAATAAGTTTTTATTCAATAAAATTAGAAAAATAAAAGTTATAAACCAAATTGCACAAAATGACAAATGCAATCCATTTATGATGTTTTCAAACCCATTTGAGCAATTAAAATTGTACACACTTTTCATAAGCACCCGAATTGCCCTCCGGGGCCTATTTCGGGACAAATTCAGTAAAAATGCTTAACCGTCATATGAAACCTAGCAACCCAACAAGCATGTTTAGGGCTTTATTTTAGTGCATTAACCTGCTCATGCATACATATTGTGCATTGCATCGATGCCATGTTTGATTGTTGTTTCTGTTTCGGTGTTTTGCTTTTGATCGGTAGAACGTGACTCCGAAGAGAAGATCGACTTTGGCATGATGAATACTTGATCCTAACCGACAAGTCAAGCACTTATTCCTGAAGCCTTTCTCTGGTTTTCTTGAAGCAAGGCAAGCATAACCTCTTATCTGCCCATATATGATTTCGAAAGACTTTTGATTCTCGTACATTGCATTCGATTCCAATGTATCTTGTGTCAGTAGTTAGAGTTCTCCTATACCATGCATAGCCTACTTATTCTTGATCCACTACTCCTAGCAGCCATAGGTTCGATTGTGTTCTTTGCCAAAGCCTTAAATATGATGTGCTTAGTCATACATTCTTGTTCTCTCTGCTCCATCTGGTTGATGAATCAGAGTTACGAAACAATCTAGTATGATAGGATGTTGTGGAAAGTTAAGAGATCTTGTTTAATAAGATTTAAAGGTGTGGATGATGAGACCACAAAGGGTATGTGGTGGTTGTCTCGTTCATGCCCCTAGGAGCGAGTTCTCGTCTTCGAGCCAAGACTGAACGTGCATCCACATCGGGCTTGTATTCCCCTCGGTCTCAACTTGCCTAGTTTGTTCCATGAGTTGCCTAGTTCGGGCTTCACATTTGGATTTGCGGGGATATCAAATCACTTTCAAAACTAGGATGTGGGGATGTATCGACGCTCTGCGGGTAGGTAACCGTCGAGCATTGCGCACAACGATAGAGACCCGGCAGGAGATGGCCACTCCCTATTGGCGGTCCATCTCTACTCGGAGCGACTCATGGAATATGCGAAGTAAGGGAAAGGTCATGGTCAACCTCCATCTACCGGCACTTCCCGGACTAGTGCTAATGATCTGGCATCAAGAGTTGGTTGGCACATGTGGTTAAAGTTGTACACCCCTGCAGGGTTAAATATTTTCGAAAAGCCGTGTCCGCGGTTAAGGACGACTTGGTGACGGATTCAGTGATCATAGACAACTTGAACGGAATGACTAAAACTTGCTGATAACGAATGAAGGATGCCTCCTTGGAGATTCCGAGAGGGGTTACCTTGTAGAATGAAGTAGTGGAACAACTTGAGGTGGTGATCTTTGAAGCACGAGGTGCTGATATGTTTCGGTGGATTAAAAGATGATGATATCAGTAGTTGAGTAGTTTTCTCATCTGTTTTCAAAATACTCCATGAGACGTGCTATTCCTTCCTCAACTTGGAAAACAAAGATGGCTTTACGCAAAATAACCTTCATAACTCTTTCTAAAAGATAGCAGGTATATAATAGGTTAGCTAAGTCTTGTTGAGTACCTCCCGTACTCAGGTTTGCTTAATTTTGGTTCAGGAGAAGATCTCACATTGGTGGTGTTTCAGCGTGGACATCGACGAGTAGTTCGGGGTTCCCAGGTAGCAGCCTGGAATCTATGGGCTGGGACGTCGCCTTATGTTGCGGCCTCTTAGGCCTTTTTGGTTCTTGTTGATTAGCAACATAATTTTCCTTCCGTTGTATGATGTAATGTTGGGTCGTGTGACCTCTGTTTGTACAGCTACTCTAGTACTACCTGAGTAATAAAGCTTCATGTCTAGAGTACTGCTTTGATCGGTTGTTGGTTTCGAGCTCATTGTTATACAGTTTTGGCTATGCCTGCATAGTTGTCGCAGTCGAGGGGTTGTGGAGCCGATGATCCATGTCCGAGCCCGCCTGCCGATGTGATTTGGCCTGGGGCTAGGTAACCCAGTAACCCTCGATTGTTGTTGCACTTTCTGGACACATAGCAGCTCTGTATAGCTTTGGTCCCGTCTCCTTCAGTTTCATACGATTTGTGGACGCTTTGATATGCATAGTTGGTTATGACTAGCATGGGTACAAGGAGTAGTAGACTGGGGATCCGGACTACGTGCCGATGAATCCAGTCTGCCTGTCGTTGTTTGTTGCGGCCGGGGCTGGTAACCCTGAAGCCCTTGTGGGTCCATGTCTAGGAGCACATAACAGTATGTATATCTCTCGGTCCGGGGTCGTACAGGCCTTCTCCTCCTTGAGGGAGACGGCGGACTCACGGGAAGAGATGCCCGCCTCCCGAAGCACCAAGGCCTGCTCGCGAAGGGAGAGGACTTTCTCTCACTCCTCTGCACCGAGAGTCCACTTGTCAACCGTCGAGTGGTGCTCCTCCTGCTCCGAGCAGAGCCGGTCCTGAAGATCCCTGTAACATCCCAAATTTGCTAACAGTAGGGGGTGTGGTGTTGTTCATATCATACATGCATGAAAATAAAAATTTAAATCATGTTTTAACCAATTTAAATTGTGAATTTAAATGGTTTCATAAAATCCCACAAATAGTACTTAATTTTGGTTCCAAAGTTTTGTATTGAAAAATATTTCAATTTCACAAAACAAAAGTATGGCAAGATTGGAAATTTCATAAGCTTTCCAAAAACTATTTTTGCTAATTTTTCTGGTTACGAAAAGGCCCCCAAAACCTTTGTTTCTTTTCAGCTCTTTAAGGGAAAAGGACCTTTCTGCGGTTTTTGTTTCTTTCAGGGGGTTTTCGCAAAACTGCCCTGTTTTATCGTCTTCCTCCTCCTGCCAGAAGGAGAGCCGCCCGCCGACGGCTCCGCGTGCCACCTCCTGCTTCCCCGCGAGGATAAGGAGGACGAGGAGGCGTCCTCGACCTCCTCTGCTCACTCGCCCCCTCGAGCCATGTCCTCTTTCTCTCTGTTCTTCCCCACAGACCGAAACCTAACCGGAAATCCTAGGGCGCCGGAGATTCGATGTCGCCGCCGTTACACTCCCCCTGCCGCCGAGCTGAGGCTTCCACGAGCTCCGCCGTGTTCCACTCATCCTCCACGAGCGAGAGGAGCAACCGGGATGGCCGGAATCGCCTAGACCATCACCATCTTCCTCGCAGACGGCAGAGCGCCGCCGCGGCCGATTCGCCGCCGTGCGACCTCACCGAGTCTCGTCGTCCACATCATCAGGTTCATGGTGAGCTTCCACGCCCTCCAGTACCCTCCGTTGCCTCCCTTCCCCTCTGTTTCGCCGTCGCGCCGTGAACCGCCGTCCGTCGCCGCGCAGATGGTCGCCGGCGCCAATTCCGGTGACCATTTGGTCCACTGCCGCCACCCCTCGACTCCCCGCAATCTCCTCTACGACGTGGTATACGTTGATTGCAAAACGAAGTGCGGAATCACGGGATTGATCAAGCCAGTGCCATTTTTGGCCATTGATGACGTCATCCCGACGTCATCATGACGTCATATCTGTTTTGTCTCTTTCCAGGAAATTACAGAAAAGTAATTAATTTTGAATAATTAATATCTCCCAAAATATTAATCAAAAAAATAAAATAAAGGTATAGAGTTGATCAGAAAAATATTCGCTTTCCAAATATACCATTTTCACATATGTTTGAGAAAGTTAAAAAATGAGTATTTATTTTAATGTTATTTAATTCATTTAAAATAGAAAATTAATTTTTTATTCACTAAAATTAGAAAATTAAAAGTTATATACCAAATTGCTCAAAATGACAAATGCAACCTAGTTATGATGTTTTCAAACTCTCTCAGGCACTTCAAAACTTGCACTCACTTCCATAATCGTCCGAAACCCCCTCCAGGGTCCATTTCGGGCAAACTTCGGTAAAAGTGCCTATTTTCCATACGAACCCTAGCAACCCATCGAACATGTTTAGGGCTTTATTTCAATGCATTAACTTGCTCATGCATACGTGTTGTGCATTGCATCGATGCCATGTTGATTGTTGTTCTTCTTTGTTTCGGTGTTGTTTCCCCCTCGGTAGAACGCGACTCCGAAGTGAAGGCCAGCAACTCCATGACGAATACTTGATATTAATCGACAAGTCAATCACTTATTCCTGAAGACTTTATCTGGTTTTCTTTTAACCAAGGCAAGCATAACCTCTTATCTCCTCATATATGGTTTCAACGTGTTTTGAATCTCGTACTTTGCATTCGGTTCCAAACTATTTGATGTCAGTAGATAGAGTTCCCCTATATACTGCATAACCTAGATATCCTGATCCACTGCTCCTAGCAGCTATAGGTTTGCTTGTGCGCGCTCCGCTAAACCCTGTGAGTCTTGCTTAGCCATGCCTAGTTGTGATCTGATCCATCCGGTTGATGAATCTGGTCAATACGTGAATCATTTATGTCAGGTTGTTGTGAATTGTGTTATCTTTGATAAACTTGATTAAACAACGGCATGGATGTGAGGCCACAATGGGTTGTGGCGTTTTGTCCTGTTCATGCCCCTAGGAGCGAGTTCTCGCCTTCGAAGCCAAGACTGAGCGTGCAACCACACGCGGGGCCTAACAGACCGCGCTCGACCAACTAACTTGTTTGGCCACGTCCATGAGTCACGTAGTTTGATCTTTCCATCTGCGTGTGAGTCAGAAAACGATTTTGGAGAAAACTTAGGGCGTGACCGGGACAAGTGATGGACGTACACGGATCTTGTTCCTGACTCACAGAACAGGTGCCGTCAGGAGGTGGCCAACTCCCTGTTGACGGGGTGGCCCTGTTTGGGTTGACTCATGGATAGGGTCGAGCAAGGTAAAGGTCGTGGCCAGCCACCCTCTGCCGCGCTCCATGGACGAGCGTACATGTGGCGTTAAGAGTCGGATGGTACGTGTGGGTAAAGTGTACCCCCTACAGGGATAAATCTCCTCGTGAAGCCGTGTCCACGGTTACGGACGACTTGGCAACGGATTCTGTGATCATAGATAACTTCAAAGGAATGACTAAAACTTGTTAACCATGATTGAAGGGTGCCTCCTCGGAGATGCCGAGAGGGGTGATCCTTGTAGGATGAGATAGTGTGGGGATGAG
The DNA here is from genome assembly GCA_028641055.1 of Alopecurus myosuroides. Taxonomy (NCBI): domain Eukaryota; kingdom Viridiplantae; phylum Streptophyta; class Magnoliopsida; order Poales; family Poaceae; genus Alopecurus; species Alopecurus myosuroides. Next base: position 395,790,451 of record CM054058.1, on the reverse strand, counting down.
AAGGACTTGGTGGAATACAAGAAGATGATGATATCAGTAGTTGACTAGTTTTCTCATCTGTTTTCAAAATACTCCATGAGACGTGCTATTCCTCCCTCAACTTGCAAAACAAAGATTGCTTTACGCAAATCAACCTTCATGAAACCCTTTTCGAAATAGCAGATATATAATAGGTTAATTAAGTCTTGTTGAGTACCTCCCGTACTCAGGTTTGCTTAATTTTGGTTCAGGTAAAGATCTCACTCTAACGGTGGTGAATCAACGTGGACATCAACGAGTAGTTTGGGGGTCCCAGGTAGCAGCCTGGAATCTATGGGCTGGGACGTCGCCTTATGTTGCGGCCTCTTATTCCTTTTTGGTTCTTGTTGATTAGAAACATAATTTGCCTTCTGTTGTCTGATGTATTGTTGGGTCTTGTGACCTCTGCTTGTAAGCTATACTCTAGTAACACCTGTTTAATACAGTTTCATGTTTAGAGTACTGCTTTGATCGGTTGTTGGTTTCGAGCTCATTGTTATACAGTTTTGGCTATGCCTGCATAGTTGTCGCAGTCGAGGGGTTGTGGAGCCGATGATCCATGTCCGATCCCGCCTGTCGATGTGATCGGCCTGGGGCGAGGTAACCCCAGTAACCCTCGATTGTTGTTGCACTTTCTGGACACATAGCATCTCTGTATAGCTTTGGTCCCGTCTCCTTCAGTTTCATACGATTCGTGGACGCTCTGATATGCATAGTTGGTTATGACTAGCATGGAAACAAGGAGTAGTAGACTGGGGATCCGGACTACGTGCCGATGAATCCAGTCTGCCTGCCGTTGTTTGTTGCGGCCGGGGCTGGTAACCCTGAAGCCCTTGTGAGCCATGGCTAGGAGCACATAACAGTATGTATATCTCTGGGTCCGGGGTCGTGACAATCCCGGGCAGCGTCCAGCGCGCGCTTAGCCTCCTCGCGAAGCGAGTCTGCCTCACGGGTGGTGGCCTCACACTTCCGCGTGGCCACGCTGAGCTTCTGGTGGCGCACAGCCCGCGCCGCGTTCTCCCTCTCGCGGCATGAGAGCACTGCCTAATGGAACTAGACGCCTTGGTTCTCCAGGCGTTCACTCTCCTTAATGAGCAGGTGGGAGTGAGCCCTCGCCTTGACTCGGAGTGTATCCACAATGTTCCTAGCAATCTAGAGCAAGGGGCCTTCCGAGTAGAGATCGTGGGGAGCACCAGAGCGGACGCGGGCGGACCAGCGGTCCTCTGCCATCAAGTCACAGAAGAAATCGTTCGAGTGAACGGACTATCAAGACCCTCAGAAGGCGTATTCCGGAGCCACTCTTCTACCGCGTCGACGAAGTCCTGCTGCAACGCACCTTGAAAGGGAGTGGGGAGGTTCCCAGCGCTCCCCCACATGCGGGAAGGATATCCCGGCGCCTTCTCCCTGGCTGTCGGGGGCGACCCCTTCTCCTTCAACGTCCTCCATGATGAGGGTCGTCTCGACAGCTGCGCTCAGGGGCTCGGAGTTGGCTCCAGGGCGGGCTGTCGTCAGAAGCTGCAACCTTAGGCGACACCAGACGGGCCATAGCGCCGCTCTCGGCTAGGACGTCTGGCTCATACTGAGGGACATCAGCGGAAGAGTCTCCGTGTGGTGCCCTCGTCTCCGCTCCAACTTCGGACGAGGGGACGACGGGGTCTACGAGCTCCTCAGCAGCCGGAGAGCGGGAGGGACCCACCTTTCCTCTGGGGCGATGGGACGCGCCGTCTCCTCCGAGACTGGGGGGTTGATATCTCTGACATCTTCCTCCTCTTCGGGGACCTGCACCACAAATGAAATCAGCATCAGAAACCGCTAGGGAGGAGAGTTGTTACCCAAGCAAGGGACTTACTCGTCCTGATATCCCCAAGCTCGGGGGACGCGCTTCCCGATGCGGGGGATCGTCCTGGAAGCCTTCGCCGCCAAGGAATCCCCCGTGCCTGCATCGACCTTCACGGGGTGCCGGCCTCTCCTCGATGATCTCCACCTCGGTAGACGGGCTGGATGCGGGCGAGCGTGCGGGCTGCAGGGAAGAAGCGCTCGAGTCACCCGAAGACTCGCTTTGTGCTTCCGGCCTCCGGCTTGAGGTGACCTCCTCGAGTGGGTGCTTCTTCGATGCTCGCCCGGGCGCCGAGTCAGTTGGGGCAGAGTCCTCCATCTCGGCGAGGTCTTCCTCACTCTCCTCGAGAAGGCACGGGATGAAGGGATTATCTTGGCATGACACCTCTCCCTCAGCCAAGAGCCCCCATCAGTCGAAGCGAGGCATCGCCACGATCACGATATCGTGCTCCGCCTCCCCAAGAAGAGTCTGCATCATCACCTCAAGATCTCTGCCCTCGAGGAGAGCACCGCTGAGCCTCATGACGTCCTCTGTGTCGCTGCAATAGCACATGAGGCGTTCGTGTTCCTGGAGGGGCGCCAACCGCTAGTGAATGAACTTGAAGACGACCATGGAGGCTACAAGCCCGACGTCGCGCTGCTCCTCCATCTGCCGCATTAGGGAAGCCATCTTAGGGCCACCAAGGACCTCCTAAGCCCAGCCGGCGTGCTTCCGGGGCCGACCGATGGGCACCTCTAGGAGGTTCCCGGAGGCGCAGTTCTCCATGAACACCCAGCGGCTGGCGATATCGTCTAGTTTCTTGGTGTGATCCAGATGGGGGAACAAAGCCCCCTTCCCAGGCCGACATGAAAGGAGGCGCATCCGGCGCAATGACTTCGTCCCTTCATGCGAAGACTAAAGAAGGAGCGGAAGAAGGCGATGGAAGGCGAAGATGGCCAAAGTCAGAACATATTTGGGGTGGAGATGCAGAGCATGGATCTGGTACCACTCTGGAATAGCCAGAAAGAAGGTGGAGAAGGGGGGATCAAGCCATCGAAGAGGGTGTGGAAGAAGAACGCGTAGGCGGTGGACGGAAGAGCATTGCGACGCGCCGAGCCGGCGTGAAGCGATGTAGCGCCATACTTGTTGAACGAGGAGGCCACCATAGGGCGTGCCTTTTCGAGCGAAGACCCCGCATGGATGCGGGGTGGTTCCAGGATCAAGCCCGGTCTCGAGGACGATAGCGTCGCCGTGACAGCCAGCTTGCCCTTCACAGCAGATGCGCCTTTCTTGCCGGCCATTTCAGGAGGAGGTCTTCGAAGACAATGGGAAATCTAGAGGATGAGCAGTATGGCAGGTGGCAGCGGATGGAGAGGAAGGGGGATTCTTGGACGCTCCATTCAGCCTTTATGAATATGGCCCGCCACGTAGCAGGGATCCGTTATCATTACCTCGGGGAGATAGTGGGTCGTGGCCGTGCTTAAGGCTGGCCCGTGGCAGTGGCCCCGCAGCTCCCCGTATCCTACGAACACATGTTCACCGTGGTCCCGGGGGCTACTATCGGGCCTCTGGATACCGGGGTACCCTGAGGCGACGGCCACGGCCCAGCCCATCGTATAACCGTCAAGGTCAAGGGTTCCATCCACTACAACAAGGCCATGATCGGTCCCATTCCTCGAGCAAGGGTGGTTTCCGCGCCAGGAGATCGCGCCTTAGAGAGGAGCTCTATGTCGCCCTTGCTCCCCTCTCGAGATGTTTTTCCTTAAGAGGAAACATGCCATGTGGCACTGATGACCGCTCCTCTGCGCCATGATGAAGGCGCCGCAGAGCTACAGGGCCTCTTTGGCCATAGTTTCTATTCTTGTGTATAAAGCGAGGGCTGACACTGTGGGCACCAAAGCAACCTCCCAAGATTGCCTCTTTGGTAAAGGAGACCAAGAACACGCTACAAGACGGAGGCAACATCACCGGGTGCCCCCACCATGTTTCCATGGACGATGGAGCTGTCCTCGACGACCAAGGCCACGCAGGAGGCGCAGGAGTACGGGACGCTCCTCGATTTGGCACCTTGTGGGAAACCTTTCCCGCCAAATGAGCGGGAAGGATGTCCAAGCGCTAGTATAAGAAGGGACCCTTCGGCCCTCGTAGAAAGAGAGCTCGAATCATCATAAATCCCAAGTAGTGTGTTCCGAGCACAAGCTCGCATTTGTACTGTAGTCACCATAGTGCAATCCATCATACAAGCATGAGTAGGGTTTTACACCACACTGGTGGCCTGAACCTGGGTAAAATCTCAGTGTCGCCATTGTTGTCGTGCTCAACCTTCCCTCTCAAAGCCTTCTCGGGAAGTGAGGGAAGTGTCTTTGGCCCCCAGTGTTTGAACCTCCAGAAGCTATCCTGTCTAGGACAGACGAGCTGCTCCGACAAACAAGACCAGACATCAGCATCAGATTCAATCCTATTTCTATCTCATCTTTTGCTTTCTTTACATTTTCTAACTTTGGAGATATGCCCCTATGTCAAATCTTGATCTATTCATCAGTGCGCCATCATGTATCTGATGGTACATATAATTCCTATCCAAGTGGTTAAATTGGATATTGAAGCCCTTTAAAATTTTCCGTCAAAGCCTTCTTCAGGTCATTCCACAATAAAGATCATATCACTGTTATCTTGATGCATTTAGGCAATCTTCCTAAAAATCCCTCTGACGTGGGGATGGCTCCAGGACCTGTCGAGTGGGCCTACCTGGTTGAAGGCCCAAGACCAAGGCCCAATACGAAGCGCTACCCTGCAGTTCCAGAAGGCCTAGTGGAAGCCCACCCGCAAGACTTGCGGGTCAAGAAGGAAGGCTCCCACCAACCTAGAGCTAGGGTTTGTAACCCTCCCGGTGCGGTTTGAGACCCAGCTACCTATTTGAAGGCTGGGAGAACCACGGGGAACGAGATCCAATCTACTTTTCCACCACCATAGCCATAATCTTGAGATCAATCTCTCGGCTTGCGCACCCACCTTTGTAATCGATCTAATCATAATACAGATCAGAAGAGCAGGAGTAAGGGTTTTACCTCTACGAGGGCCCCGAACCTGGGTAAATCGTGCCCCTGTTAGCCGACGATTATCACAAGCGCCTTATTCGTTCTCTTAATCAAAACCCTACCGGATCATCCGAGGGACTTGTCGAGATGACTAATCGACAATTGGTGCCATCTGTGGGAACGGCGGGCGCTGGATCCACGTCATCTTTTTCCTCGTCTTCGCCAACCTTCAGCTGGAGCCCGGGATCATCGACTCCAATGGAGACGATCCGCTTTGGGTCGCTCGTCTACGCGCCCCACTCGCCGGAATCTTTCTCGGCGTTCAGCGGACTCGAGAAAAGCGTCAGCTTGACGTTCGGTGGTTTCCACTTTCACGCCAGCAAGGCGGGAATTCTGAGCATCCCCAACCTGATCGAGCTCGGCGAATCGGACTTTGAATCTGTCTCAAGCCCGTCGACGCTCGAGTCGCCATCTGATGATGCAGGTCGCAACCCAGCGCCCAGTGGTGGCTCCATCCGCCGCAACACGCGCGACTTCCACAGATCGCGACTGAGGAACCCTCCAAATTTGAAGAGAACCACCATCCTACGCCTAGGACTCACGCGCCATATTTGGCCCAACTCTGCATGGAAGATTCAGGCGAAGCACCGGACGAAACGGAGGAAAGCAAAGAAGCGCGAGAGAGCATCAAGGTCTCGCGCGCCTCCTGGCTCAAAGCGACAACAACAATAAATTCGGGCAAACCGATATCACCCGCATCCGCTCAAGAGGACCTGACGCCGTACCACTACCACCTGCTGCAGACAAGCCGACAGTTGCAAGGAGCCCGCAAGGAACTGGAAGTGCGAAAGCAAGCGGAGGAAGCCTCCAGTGCGCATCGTGCAACGCTCTCTAGAAGCCAATCGACGGGAAACCAGCCTCCGAAAAAAAGTACGTCTCGAAAACTGCTCGCCTGGACCAAGGGTCTCTGAGCGGAGTCAGAAAATCTCTCGAGACTTCCCTCATGCACGTCGATGATGAAGGCAACGTATGCCCGACAACCCCAGCCGCCGCGGTATTGGCTGCCGCTACGTACTAGCAGGCGAACCAGCCGCCTGAAAACGACCCCCGCGCGGAGCAACACCGACAAGTCCAGAAGGGGCTAGGTATGGCCGGAGCAGCAATCGCCGCCCAGAACCGCAAGCACTCGACAACCCCTGAAGCTGATAAAACCCCTCAGGTGGAAAAAACACCTCGCAGACGCGAGAGTACATCGCCAAAGAGAGGAGATAAGGGATCACCTCGCCGCTCCGGAGTAAAAGAAGCCAGGCGCTATGGCGATAGCCCGCACAACGATGACGATAGCTCGCGAAACCACTATCACAGCCCACGGCACCATGGAAGCCGGTCACGACACCGCAGCAGGGAACCACGGAAAGAAGATAATCGCGACTGCACTCAACACGATGCGCATGGAGACATCGCACAGAGAAGGGTCGACAAGGCTCGAGCCCGCAGGAACCGCGCCCGATCGCTATCCACCTCCTCTGACGAGGAAGCTTGCGGCACAATGTACTTCAGCCGTAGCATCCGCGAGGCACCGATGCTCAAAAGATTCAAGCTCACAACGGAGGTCCCAAAGTACGACGACTCGCAAGAGCCCAAATCATGGCTTTCAGACTATCTTACCGCGGTAAAATGCCAGCGCGGGAACAAGACAACAGCCATGTAGTACCTAAACCTGCACCTCATAGGCGCTTCCCATAGCTGGCTCGAAGGAAGACAGCGTGCGCACTACAGATCCTGGGACAATCTCACCCGTGACTTCGAGAAGAACTTCTAGGTGACATACAAGCGGCCAGCATCTGTTGAGGAACTGCGAGCCTATAGGCAGAAGAGCGGCGAGTCTACCCGCGAATATATCCAGAGATGGACCACACTCAAGAACACGGCGGGAAACATATCAGAAGAAGTCGCGGTCGAAGCTTTCACCAAGGGTGCTTGGCGTGCCGCCTTCCGAGAGAAACTAGGACGATCTGCACCCAACTCAATCGGAGAGTTAATGGCGATAGCAGACAGATGGGCTAATGGCGAGGAGTCCCTGCGCAACAACAAAGCTTCCTCACCCGCGCCTGATGAGGACCTCAATGGGGACCGCCGAAAGAGGAAGAGAAAATACTACGACCAGGATGACCAATCGGAACTGGTGGCGGCAGAGTTCACGAGAAACTGCGACAGCGGATCCCGCGGAAATCGCGATTGGAATCCAAAACCAGACGATAAAACTCCCGAGGAAGACCTTGACGGATACTGCTCTCTTCATCTGTTTAGAGATAAGCGCACAGGAAAAACCAAGGCCACTCACCTCCTCAAAGACTGCCGAAAGTTCCAGGACATCCAGGAGGCGTACACGAAGAAGCACAGGGCCGCCATTAGCAAGGGATACCCACAACTGCCAGGAGGATACCAACCACCACCCCCGCCTTCACGCGCAGGACACCAGAACGTGGCTCTAGCCGCGCTACCAGCGGCACCCGCCGCAAACCAAGGAGCTAACGGATACCCGAATCCACAAGGGCTCCTCGGAATAATACAGAAGGTCTTCCCGTCCCGCAGAGTCCAGAAGACGAACACACGCCAAGTTATCATGGCAGTACAGGCCCCACCATCCAAGACTGAATACCCGAAGATTTTAGAGCAGCCGATAACCTTCTCCAAAGAGGACCACGCTCCACGGGTGTATCGACCAGGGCACGCCGCGCTCATCATCCAGGCGCAAATAGGCAACTAGGACGTAGACCGGGTGTTCATGGACGGTGGCAGAGGAATCAACATCATATACGCGGACACACTCCGCAAGATGAACAAGAACCTGGACGGACTCGAAGAATCGGAAACATCCTTCCACGAGATAGTACCAGGTAAAGCCGTCCGACCACTCGGAACAATCAACTTGGAGGTGATACTCGAAGACCCGAGAAACTACAGGAGAGAATTCCTCGACTTCGAGGTGGTTGACTGGTGATGGCTAGGTTGAGACTCCAAGTGCAGAGTGTGTAGCTAGTGGCAAGCCTTCTTCCCCACGAGGGTGACTCGAGGGTTTATATCGAACTCTTGGGGAGCCAGTATTTCAGCAGTTGTCTTCCAAGCTTCCTCCAGGATCCTGCAAACAAGTAGAGAATTTTGTGCCCTCAACCTCACCAAGTGGTTGTCAAGCACAAGGTGTGAGACTTCTAAATTGCAATGCAAAACTGAAAGTAAATGTGCAATAATTAAATCTACTACTAAATGCAAATGAGAAAATAAATATGCAATGGATTGTTTTTGTATTTTTGTGATGCAAGTGGTGATGGAGATAATGTAAATTCGAATTGGAGATGCAAGTAAAGTAAAGTGCAAGTAAAGTAAATTGCAGCAAAGTAACTAGAGTGTTTTCTTATATTTAAAATAGGACCGGGGTTCACGGTTTCACACTTGCATTCTCTCAAATAAAGTGGTAGACGGTGGACATAAAGAATTACATGTGAGATTACAATAACATGTTTAACATTGAGTACTTTCATATGGGCATCACGTCCTAGCATAGAGATCTCTACGGTCATATTGATCCCTCTTATACTCCACCAAGATGCGAAATAAATCATAACACCTCGATAATTAAGGAAAAACCATAGTATAGCTTTAAGCAATGTGACATGAAGTTGAAGTAAGAACTTGCTAGATCTAGTCATGGAGATTGATTAGTGTCACTTCAAATCCCCGGTAACAAGGTACTCCTTTTTATCCCTAGTGAGGTAACTAAGAAAGGTTTAACAAAACCTAAGTGGATCGCTGAACTTCTGTCACTTTCACAGCACTAGCCACCCCCCGTTACTCCAACTAATGCACCCATCACCCCACACACGCTCTCAAGAACTAGATTGATCAAAGCTAGCAAATAAGAATGGGGTACATAAGATACATCTACTCAAATAACTCAAGAGAAACAATTGCAATCTCAGATTCAATAACTCATAGAAAAGATCCACCACATAGGAATTACAACGGTGCCCGTAATCATGTGAGGCAGCTCATACGGATCTAATTAGTTAAGCACATAGAGAGAGAGAGATACAAGTGCTACTTCCACAAACCCATAGCCCTGGGGTGGACTACTCCCTCTTCATGGAGATGTCGATGGAGATGACGTTGGAGGGGTAGGAGATCACACCGGCGGCGCCCCGCCGGAGTTTTCCCCCTCCAATCTGGAACTTCTGGTCTCTGTTTTGGTGTTTCGGTGTTTCGGCGGCGCTCTCTCCGTAAGGGTACGGGGGACCCTTTTTATAGTCGGTTTTAGGTCAAGACGGAGTCGGTAAGTCGAAGATGGAAGGAATTGGGGCCACAGGGGCCAAAAGGGGGCCTCTCACGCGGCCAAGAAATCTGGCCGCGTGGAGGGTCCTCTTTTGGGCCTCCTTGCCCAATTCTCGTGGATCCTTCGCCCGCAAGTCTTCTTCTTCCAAGAAAATGACCCCCGCAGATTTTCAGGTGATTTCGCGGAAGTTTGCCCCCTGAAACGTCAAAAATATAGAAAACGGGGTTTCTGACAGGCAGTGTTAATTCCATAAAAGTTGGGGGACTTTGTAATTTAACCCGAAAATACTATAAAACATTGAATTATACCCTTATATGATGCAATATGTAATAGAAAACCATGTGAAAATATGCAAAATTCATTTATGCATTTTACATGCATCAACTGGCCATCGTAGTATCACGCCATTCTCGGCCGAACAGCGTTCGCGATATTCATGGTAGTACCCCATTATGCCTACCTCAAGCTCAAATTCAGAGGGGAATACGGCACAATAACCTTAAACAGCGACTTCCAAAAGTCAGACAAGTGCGACAACGAACGAAATCGCGAAATCTTTCGGGATGCAAGAGGAGCTGGAAGAGCTGGCAAAAACCACGGATAACTCCGTGATGCCGCTCACCAAAAAGAACGCCCCAGAACTCGAGTTCAGCCCGAGCAGCGACACTCAAAAGCATCAAGTGCACCCGATAGAATCCGCGAAGATGGCGATCATGTCCACCGCCCTATCATCCGCATAGGAAGGCGCGCTCGTCAAACTCCTCCGTAAGTACTGGGAGATTTTTGCCTGGCAGCCCTCAAACATGCTAGGAATACCCAGGGAGTTCGCCGAGCACTCACTTGAAGTGTTTAAAGATGCAAAGCCAGTCAAACAGACCACTCGACGCTTTTCCGAGCCGAAACAGAAAGCACTCAGACAAGAGGTGAATAGATTGCTAGCCGCCAAGTTCATGAGAGAAATCAAGATATCCACCTGGTTAGCAAACCCGGTGTTGGTCCTGAAGAAAAATACTGACATCCTTCGCGAGTGCATCGAATACACGTCGTTGAACAAACACTGCCCGAAGGATAACTTTCCGTTACCACGGATGACCAGATCGTGGACTCTAGAGCAGGTTATCAACGCCTCTCCTTCCTGAACGCCACTCGGGCTATAACCAAATCAGGACGAAGCAGGACTCTACAGCATTCATCACACCAAACGGTGTATACTGCTACACGACAATGCCCTTCGGGCTAAAAACGCAGGCCCAACATATCAGCGTTGCATGCAAAAATGCCTCGCCAAGCTCATTGGCAAGAACGTACAAGTGTATATTGGCGATATCGTCATCAAGACTCGAGTGGAGGACACATTCCTCGAGGACACCAGCGAGACATTCGACGCCCTCAACGCATACAAAATCAAGCTCAACCCGACAAAATGCGTCTTCGGGGTTCCTGCTAGACAGCTCCTCGGCTATCTGGTCTCTGCCCGAGGAATTGAAGCCAACCCGGAGAAAATTCAGGCGATCTTGGGGATGAAAGAACCGACAAATCTTCGCGGCATGCAGCAGCTCGCAGGACGACTGGCAGCCCTCAGCAGGTTCATCGCAAGGTTAGGCGAGCATGCGCTCCCCTTGTACAAACTGTTGAAGAAAACTGACAAGTTCGAGTGGAGATCTGAAGCAAAGCAAGCGTTCATCGACCTGAAAAAGGTACTCCAGCGCAAGAAAATATTGGCCACACCTTAGGAAAGGGATCCCCTGTACGTATATCTAGCCGCAACAAATCAGATGGTCAGTACAGTACTAGTGGTCGAGCGACCAGAGGAGGGAAAAGCACATGACGTACAGAGGCCAATATACTACCTCAGCGAGGTACTCTCACCGTGTAAACATCGATACCCCCACTACCAGAAGCTCGCGTATGGAGTGGTCTTCACAGCCTGAAAGCTCAAGCAGTACTTCCAGGAGCATATCGTCGCGGTGCTAAACGACGCATCACTCAGTACAATCATGAATAATCCTATGGCATCCGGAAGAATTGCGAAGTGGAGCATCGAGCTAGGCGCCTGCGACATCATATACACAGGGCGCAACGCCCTAAAATCCCGGGTTGTCACGGATTTCCTCTCCGAGTGGACAAAGCTGCAAACCCCAGGGCCACCCGATTACACGAGCTCTTGGATAATGTACTTCGACGGGTTGAAAGAAATGAGGGAGCCGGGGCCGGAGTAATCCTCATATCGCCAAGAGGCGAAAAGCTCGAGTATGTTCTGCGACTCGACTTTCCCCCTGTCGATCCAACGTCCAACAACGATGCAGAGTATGAGGCGCTCCTACACGGCATGAAGATGGCGATTGCTTGCGGAGCCACTCGATTGATGATATACGGAGATTCTAATCTCATCGTACAACAGACAATGAAGGAGTGCGACGCTGTCGCAGATAACACGGTCGCCTATCGCGACATGTACAACCTACTCGAAGGAAGCTTCAAAGGGTGCGAGCTGAAGCATATTGCGCGATCAAGCAATGAAGAAGCAGACAGACTGGCGAACATAGGATCAACAAACGCCCTTGTTCCACCAGGAATCTACTTCAAAAAAAATAAGCAAAAGGTCATTCAAGGTGAAAAAGCAAGCAAAGACACCCGCAGCAACAGAAACGGAGGCCAGCCAGCAAATCGCCTTCATCGAACTAATCCATAACATCTCAAGGCAAGTCTTCCTGGTCGAGCCAACTTGGACAAAGAAATATCTCGAGTACTTAACAAAGAAGAAGCTCCCAGAAGACATTTGCGAGGCAGGACAGATAGTGCGATGCAGCAAATCTTTTCGGGTGGACAAAGGAGAATTATACAAATAAAGCATATCAGAATTACTCCAACGGTGCATCGGACCTGAGGATGGAAAGGAACTGCTCTGTGACATACACCAAGGCGACTGCGGGCATCACGCAAGCTGGAGAGAAATCGTGGGGAAAGCTTTTCGAGTAGGATTTTACTGGCTCACGGCAGCCAGAGACGCCAAAGACCTCGTCAAGAGGTGCGACGCCTGCTAAAAGTTTGCTCCCAAGCCACACGCACCGGCCACAGAGCTCCACTTGATCCCCATCTCCTAGCCCTTCGCTCAATGGGGGGCTTGACATGGTAGGACCGCTGCGGAAATCAACACTCGGAGGATACACCCACCTTTTGGCCGCAGTCGAAAAATTCACGAAATGGGTAGAGGCCATGCCGGTCACGTCGCAACGCGCCGAGTGGGCCGTAAAATTCCTCGACTCCATCGTGTGCAGATTCGGTGTTCCACACAATATCATCACAGATAATGGGACCAACTTCACAGCCAAGGAATCCCATGCCTTCTGCAAAACACATGGCTTCTCAGCCATAGCAATACAAAACATGGTTTCTCAACCATAGATACAAAAGAATACTTCAGTCGCATCTCCTTTTTGTTTCATCCTTACATGCTAACACACGGTAACACCCCAACACACGGGGGCTACACCATACTAGCATAAACAAAATTCGAGTACTCGCGCAGAAACATTATACAAGGTTATAAGGTACACACCTTAAAAAACACCTTACATGAATTACAAGGTATATACACCTTAAAACTAGAACAGAACTATCGCCGCAGGGAAGCCTCTCGAAGCAGCCGCTCCATTTCTGCAGCAGTCAGTCGCACGATCTGTTCAGCTGCCGGAAGAACAACCTAATAATGAGGGACAAAATCCACGGGGGCTCCTCGGGTCTCAGGAAGTCGCGCCACAGAGTTGACATTAACCTCAGGGTGCCATAGCCGCACAAACGAAAGCGCCACAAATGAGCTGCTGACGCAGACACTCGCCAAGTTCTCCCACTCGATGAGACATCCTCAGCAGGCCACTTAGTCTATCTGGAACAGCCTCGAAAGGATAAAATGCCCGATGGACTGAAGAAAGAGCCTCCCGACAGGATTCAACGAAGAGTTCCGCCTGGCTCACCTGATACTGCAGCGTAGCTAGAACAAAACCCCTGCTGCGATCAGACCAGAAGTTGCTCGCGTGGAGATTGGAGAAGCTCGACTCGGATGCCACGCGGTTGTACACCCAATGACCTTCGCACGATCCATCAGGCTCAACAACTTCATAACACAAGATACATGCTAAGACCGCAAGTGATGCAAACAACGAAAAACACTCGGGGTCTTGCAGAACTTACACAACGTACTATTCGCAACACTCGCCAGCTCCTCCATCACAAACTGCTCGCCGCAGCAAGCCTCTGCTTGGATTTGGCAACATCCGCCACACCCTGCAGAGCCTTGAGCTTGCGCTCGCCATCCGCGACGCGATCACGAAGTGAAGCCAGCATACTCGCATATGTAATCAACGGCTCAGTCAAAGGAGCAGCGCCACTCGACGAACCTCCGCCGGAACCCCCACCTAGAAAGAACAAAGGATTCTCGGAGACAAAGTCACACCCCACTCGACGATTTACAACAAATATATCTTTGAGTGCTCGGGGGCTACTCCCATCGGGAGAACACAAAGTAAAGCATGATAACAAAATGCGGACACTTTTAAAACACTTCGATTAACAAGAAAAGTATGGGATGCTCCCGAAGTTCATTACAAAGACTAGCATACAAAGGATAAAATCGCACTCATCCTACGGAACTATCGACTTCCCAGAGGTAGCTCCACTCGCAGCAGGCTTCGTACCACGGCCGCGGGAAACTACCTCGCAGAGCATCTTCGCTAGCTTCTAGCACGATCGACAAAGGGTCGGAGCGCTACCTTTTTTCCCAACGAGTCTCGAAGAAGCTCCGAATATACCTTTCCAGGTCAACCGAGACGCCATGCGCTAAGGCAAACTGGATGGCCGTCTGGGCTCCACACTCGGTCTGCGCGAGGGAGTACTCGTGAAGGGGGCGACCTCGCCAAGGAAGACTTGCAGAAGGCCACCAAGAGTTGGAGGAACTGGCACCCCCATGAGAAAGCATTGGTGCAGCTACGACAACGCTCGAGCAGCATCACGCAGGGCAAAGCAAGCCTTGTTCCCATGCTCTTGCAGCTGAGTGCAGGTGTCCGATAGAGCGTCGACCCGGACCCCTCCGGATAACACCAAGCCAGCTCCAAGAGCATGTAAAAAAGAAAAGGATCACATCGATATAAGCAGAAGGAAAAAAGGAAAGAGGCAAGCAACAAACGAGGAAAGATTGCGGATAACTTACCAGCCATAGATTGGGTTACGGGGCCGAGAACGCCAACCAGGTCGTTGTCGTGCGACACACCCGCGTCCTGCAGCTGCTTCAAGGCATGCTGAGATTTAGCAAGTTGCTCTGCTGCGCCCTTGCGGGTGGTTTCCAACTCCCTTCGGGTGGACTCCTGATACGTCAAAAATGTATCTCCTTTTCCGAACAATTTTCTTACTGTTTTCCTCTAAACTTGTGTTTTGGATACAGCTAACACGGGCTAACGCTGTTTTCAGCAGAATTACCTTGGTGTCTTGTTTGCAGAAAAATCAACTTTCGGGAAAATGCCCAGAAAAAGGCCCATTGGTGTTTTCACCCTGGAAGACCCCGGGAGCCAGAAGGGGTCCAGGAGAGGAGCCATAGGGTGGCCACACCCCCTGGCTCGGGTCCCCCCTAGCCGCGCCAGCATAGGGTGTGGGGCCCCAGAGCCCCCCTCGGACTCCCCTTTCGACTACAAGTAGCCTCCAACCCTAAAACCCGAGGGGGTTCGTCATATTCCACAGAAACACAACAGAGCGCCGCCGCCATCCCGAACCTCGATTCGGGGATCAGAAGTTCCTGTTTTGGCACCCTGCTGGGACGGGGAATTGGAAGAGATCATCGCCACCGTCATCACCAACGCCTCTCCATTGACCATCCATGTTTCCCCATCCATGTGTGAGTAATTCCCCGCTGTAGGCTGAAGGGGATGGTAGGGATTGGATGAGTTCTTTCATGTAATAATGACGTGATTGTTAGGGCATAGTGCCTAGTATCCTCTATTAGTGCTATTGACATTGTTGCAACTTGTTATGCTTAATGCTTGCCACTTTGGGCCTGAGTGCCATGATCTCAGATCTGAACATGTTATTGAATCATGATGATAACTATTGTTTCTTGATCATACCTGCAAGTTGTTCACACATATCGTTGTCCGGAACCCGAGGCCCAAAGTGACTGAAATTCAGTTAACCGGAGGGGATGGCTGCGATGTGAGGATCACATGTGTTCACGGAGTGTTAATGCTTTGCTCCGGTGTTCTATTAAAAGGAACACCTTAATTACCAGCAGTTCCCTTGAGGCCCCGCTGCCACGGGCTGGTAGGACAAAAGATGTTGTGCAAGTTCTCATTGTGAGCACGTACGACTATTTACAGAACACATGCCTATGATTACTTAGTGCTTGGATGCTTTATCTTATTTATCTGCAATGCCCCTGACATGATCATTATTTGAATTATCTCATCCATGCAACGCCCGTTCATCTATCCCCATGCCTACAGTATTTAATCTGATGTTTGCTTCAATCACCTCTGCTGCTGTTTTCATACTACTGTTGTTGTTATTTCACTGCTACTTCTGCTATAAAACTGTTACTACTGATAAATCAATGCGAACTAGTCAACTTTCAGGTGCAAGTGAATTGACAACTCACTTGTTATGGCTCACAAATATTCTTTGGCTCCCCTTGTGTCAAGTCAATAAATTTGGGTTTTAGTTCCCTCGAAGACTGTTTTGATCCCCTATACTTGTGGGTCATCAAGTCTATTTTCTGGCGCCGTTGCCGGGAGCATAGCTTTATTTGCGAGCTCACCGGAGAGTACTATTATCTATTGCCAATCATTCATCATGGGTAAGTCTCGTGATGGAAGAGTTCCTATATTACCATCCACTACAAGAAGAGGTACAACTCTGAACACCTCTGTTGCTCTTGATTCACCGTCTGTTATGAGTAAGCTGCTTACACCACCACATACACATGCTACTTCTGCTGAATCTAAAAATACTTCTGATACTTTTGATGATGCTTCTACTGTGCTTGATGAGAGTGGTTCTCTCGGTCCTTTCTTAGATGCTACTATTGCTAAAGCTTAAAATATTGCAAACACTGAAACTCCTGATAAAAATCCTGTTACTCCTGCTTTTTCACCTGAGTTTAGAGAAAATTCTAGTGATGATTTGGATGATGCCTATACTGAACCGAGTGATGATCTTATTGATGAAATACATGCTATGAAGGATAAAGATGCTGCTATACGTCTTATGGAAAGTCGTGTTGTTAGATATAAATTATCTCCTGATGCTAAGTTTGCTACTTCTATTATTAATATTAGGGATAAGGATTATGATTTCTCTCTTGATTTATCTTATATATCTATTGTTGAGAAAGAACCTTTTTGTGGAACTGAAAATGAAAGTGTTGTGAAACATATGAATGAGATCTCCTCTTTGAGTAGTTTATTCTCTAATGATCTTAAGAAACATAGTTACTTTGTTGCTAAAATATTCCCTTTCTCATTAAAGGATGAAGCTAAAACGTGGTTTAACAATTTGTTTCCTGGATCTATTGATAGACCTATTGGTTTGGTTAATGCTTTCTTTCAGAAATATTTTCCTGCTAGTGCTCAACATGCTGCTTTACACAATATATTTATTTTCAAGCAATTGGAAGAAGAGAAATTGTCTGTATCTTGGGCAAGGTTTGGTTCTTTAGTAAAGGCTAGACCTGGGCATAAGCTAGAAGATAATAAACTTCTTGATATATTGTATAATGGACTAACTGTTGAATCTAGGACATACCTGGATAGTTGCGCTGGCTGTGTTTTCAGGCAAAGAACTCCAGAGGAAGCTCAGGAATTAATTGCTAAAATAAGCCAAAATCATGATGATTGCACTATGGTTGAGCCTGAGCCGACCCCTATTCCAGTACCAACACCAACACCAACACCAACACCCAAGAAGAGGGGAATGATTGAATTAAATGATGAAGTGATGAGAGAAGCCAAGAAATCTCTTAAAGAGAGGGGTATTAAATCTGAAGATGTGAAGAATCTTCCACCTATAGAAGAATTATGTAAGCCAATCCCTCACTCATCACCAATTGAGGTACACTCTCTACAATATTTTGATAGTAGAGATATTCCCTACAGAAAAACTCCTGATCAATGCTTAGATGAATTTGATAATTATGTTATTAAGCAAGATAATTTTAATATGAGAGTGCAAAATCACCTGATGGAAAACTCTAAAGGTATTAATGATTGCAAGGTATTATAGAAAGAACCTCTAATGATGTTAAAATGCTTGTTAAACATTTTCAAATGGTTCAAACTCAAATTGATCAAATTATTAAAGTGCAAAGAGATTTGCTACTTACTGCCTCTAAAGAAAAACATGCTTATGAAATAAGAACTAGAAGTGGTATTGCTACACAAGATCCTTTATATCCTAAGGGGCATCCTAAAAGAACTGAACAAGATTCTCAGCAAACTAATAGTGATGTAATTCATACTAAGAAGAAAAAGAAGAAACATAAAAATGTTGTAGAATCCTCTAAACTTGCTAAAGATCCTAATAGTATATCTATCTCTGATGCTGAAACTGAAAGTGGTAATGAGAAGAATGATGCTTCTGATAAAGAAGAACCTGTAGCTGAACCTGAAAAGCAAGCTAAAACTCCAAAGTACACTAAGGAAGATTTTATTGCTAATAAACATGGTAATGAAAGAGAACCTTGGGTACAAAAACCCATGCCTTTTCCTAATAAGAAACACAAATCTAAGGAAGAAGAACACTATAACGAGTTTTGTAAATGGATGAAACCTTTTTTCTTGCAAATTCCTTTAACTGGTGCTATTAAATTGCCTCCTTATGCAAAATATATGAAAGACATTGTCTCTAACAAAAGGAAGATTCCTAATGAGGAAATTTCCACTATGCTTGCTAATTATTATTTTAATGGCAAGGTTCCTAAGAAACTAGGAGATCCTGGTATACCAATTATTCCCTGTTCTATTAAAAATAATTAGGTTAGAACTTCTTTGTGTGATCTAGGAGCTGGAGTTAGTATCATGCATTTTACTCTCTATAAAAGACTCCTCCTAGAAAAATTGATACCAATTGATATATATTTGCAAATGGCTGATAAATCTACTCCTATTCCTGTGGGTATGTGAGGATGTTCCTGTTCAAGTTGCTAATAATTTTCTGGTATTAACTGACTTTGTTGTGTTGGAAATGCCTGAAGATGATAATATGTCTATTATTCTTGGAATACCTTTTCTTAATACTACAGGGGCTGTTATTGATTGCAATCAAGGAAATTTTACTTTTAATATTAATGATAAAGAGCACACTGTTTATTTTCCCAAGAAGATTGATAGAAAATATGGTCTAAATTCAATTGAAAATGTTGAGACCATCAAGATTGGAGAATTTAATTGTCCCATTCCAGCACCACCAAAGGAATATGAAATTATTATGTCGGGACTATGCCTATCAAGGTTGAGGTAACATAATTATTTAGTGATTACCAAAGTTTTTCTTCATATAAAAATTATTCTCGTAACAAGACTTGACCACCCTTGTTAACAAAATGATTTTTAATGAAGAGGACATTGTTTTCACTATGTTTTCACCTTCCCATTTATATTTTCACCATGTTTACTTATGTTATCACATTATTACTTGAGTATAATCATGTTTTCCATCATCCTGATGCAGGTTTTCCTGATGTTTTCACTCTGATTTCTGAGGTTATGCATGTTTTCACCACCCATACTTTTGTTTTCACCACTACCACCTTTGTTTTATTTGGATATTCTTCCATTAGAGTGTCATACAACCTCTATAGTGCTGGTTTTGGGTTTGTTTTCCACCTTTTCACTTTTGTTTTCCCGGTTTTTATTAATTATTAAAATTCTGGAAATACCTCAAAAATAAAGTTTCTCGAAACATTTCAGAAAAATTATATTAAATTTTCACGTCAAAAATGAGGCGGGAAGTCACCTGGGAGACCCCAGGGGGACCCACCAGTCAGGCACACCCTAGGGTGGCGCGGCCAGCCCCTGGTGGCACCAGCACATGGTGTGGGACCCCCTGGCCCTCCACTTACTCTCTCCACTCCCAAAGTCTTCTCTCTCACCCCATAAGCTAAAAGCATTTCCTGAAACCCTTGTTCTTGCTGCTCTTGCCTCTGGATTTTTTATCTCCTTCTTTATCCCATCATTTGTGCTGACATTTGGTGTGTTTGATCTCTGGTATGTGACTCCTCCGTTGGTCCAAGTAGAATTTTATTTAGTGAAGTATTTCTTGAGTATTTTGGTACTGTAGGCGACAGCTTGTGTGAGTTTGCATGCTTGATTTGAGTAGAATTAATGTATCTTTGATGTATGTTTAGCCCTCATATAAGTCCCTATGGTAGTCTATACCTTATAGTTGCTTGAAATTAATTTTTGTGATGATTGTTGAAAAATTTCAGAGATGGATAGTTATCATTTTGGAGAGATATTTAGGAGTGATGCTCCTAGAAGGACAAGGCCTTCACGCTCATCCACTTCAGGAAGGCCATCGTATAATGAGGATGTTATGGCGTCAACTATTAACGATGCAGAAGATGATGGTATCGTTTACCCATCTAGCTTCCCTTGCCATACATTTTTATGAAGTACAGGTCTTTTAGATGATTTTCTTATGCTTATTGATGGAATTGGGCTCACCAACTTTATGAGAGATGAAAGCCCTCAATATTCCACGCTCATAAAAACTTTTGTTAAGAGTTTTAAATTTCTAAACACTCAATATGGTCCAACTGTTACATTTAAGCTATATGGTAGTCCTTTTTCTTTGTCCTTCAGAGAATTTTGTGTTATTATAGGTATCAACGCCACCGGGACAACAAGAAAGATTCACGATAGACCAGCAGACCTCTAGGGGATTTATCGAGAAGTCACCAACGATGATAGTCGCTCATCCCAACGTGGGAAGATAAGGAACATTCACCTTCCCGCTCTTAGATACTTTTCTTACTATATTGGTACTAGTATTCTTGGTAGCGAGAACACTAGAAATATTTCTAGTTACCACCTTGCTTTCACTGATGTTGCGCTGAACCGTAGCACAAATTATAACCTTGGTGCACTTGTTGCACGCCGCCTTGCTGCCGATGGGCCTATTTTCGGTGGCATTATTGCTACACGTGTCGCAACTGCTTTGCACGTTCCCATTGATCCTAATGATGAAATAATTGCTCCACATAGGCTTAACCTTGCTGCTATGAAATCCCATCAGTTTGTCACATCTAACTCTACTATTGAACATTTAGTCTATAGAGTTTTATATATGGATGGGGAAGAGCGTAAAGTTACTTTGCCGCAGCCTGTTTTGTTTAAGATTGACAGGTCACCATGGTTGCTCTCCAAGGAGCAGATAGACGAGCATCTGAGCACCATGGAGTTTTACGGCAGCAGTAGAGGCGAGACGCGCCTCCCGAGGACAACAACACGCAGTACACCGGCGCATCCTCGAGCACATATCAGGAGGAGGGTTCCTCCTCAGCATACTATGAGGGCGCCACCTCATGGTCCCCTTGGTGATTGATCTCCACTTAGGCCAAAAGCCTAAGCTTGGGGGAAGGTATACCGACATCACGCTCATTTACATATCATGTTTTGTCAGTTCTTTGTATATCCATGTTTTCTTGTCTTTCGCTTATTTTTGTTTATCTCGCTTCTTTTTGTTTTCTTTCATTTGTTTTCGTTTTCTTTCGATTCTTTTGTTTCTTTTGTTTTTACTGTTTTGTTTTCGCTTTCCAAAACA
This sequence comes from Alopecurus myosuroides, assembly GCA_028641055.1. Taxonomy (NCBI): domain Eukaryota; kingdom Viridiplantae; phylum Streptophyta; class Magnoliopsida; order Poales; family Poaceae; genus Alopecurus; species Alopecurus myosuroides. Next base: position 395,769,447 of record CM054058.1, on the reverse strand, counting down.
CAAAAATACCAAAAATATTTCTGTTGTTTCTCTCTATTTGTTTCTTTAGTTGGTTTGCTTTATTATTTAGTTGCACTTTAATATTCAAAAACCCAAAAATATTTTGTTTTGCTTGCTTTCCTTTGTTCTTGTTTTATTTCGAAAAAACCCAAAAGGATTTTTGCTTTGTTTGCTTGCTCTCATTTGCTTGTGCTTTAATTTAAAATCCCAAAAATATTTGTTGTTCTTCTTTGGTTTTGTAAATTTTGCTGCAGAGTTCAACAGTCGTCCGTGATTCCATTGGAGCTTGGTTTTCATTATATTATTCGAGCCACAAGTGAAGAGCAATAATGACGATCTACGACAATTCAAGTGTGGTGAGAGGCTGGTATGAATTCTATTTGCTTTCATTTTTGTACATATATGTGACGATCTACGAGCAATAATCCCATCTATGTGAGCATGCTTAGTTTGTTCGTATAAGATATCTGTGACTTAATGGCTGCTTAATAGTTCGTGCTCTCTCATGTTTTTTTCCAATTTATTAATAGTAAATGACATGGCGCATAAATATTTGTTCGCATTGTTCTATTCATAAGAAGAGTATGACATTGTGGTAGCCTCCTCTGGCTGTTTCATTTGAATCGACTTGGCACATGCTCACGCATGCTGAGACTGAAAACAAAAAGTCAATAAGCCTCGATTATTTATTTTGCCTTAGAGTTCTAGTATCAATTTTATGCCTCAGTTAATTTTACTTTTTCGCAAACATGATTATGATAGTTGCTTCTCTCCTGATTGTCGCTCCCTGTCTATTGCTAGCCTTCACCTGTACTGAGTATGAGCTCTACTCGTGCATCCAAATCCCTGAAAACCAAAGTTTGCCAAATGTGTCCACCATACCTACCTATATGTTGTATTTAACTGCCACTCTAAAGTAAATTGCTCGTGTTCCACCTTTAAAACATTCCAAAAATAACTCTTGTTTTGTGCCCCTGTTTTAGCTCATGAGGACGTAAATAGAGAATCTTTATCTCACTTGTTGATTAGATTTCACACCCTGGACTAGTGGCTTCATCCGCTTATCCAAATGGTAGAAGAGCTGGCAGCGGGGTGCCCAACCCCAAATTAATAAAAACAATTTCTCTTCATTATTTTGCCCCTGATTTATCAGTCAAAGCATAATTGTATAAACAAAAGAGAAAGAGGGATGACCTTCTACACCAGTTGCGTCCTTCACCATGGGAGCCGCTCTTGTGAATCCAGTTGGCTTGTGACGTACTGTATTGTCTGTTTACCATTCGTTGACATAAGCATACACCACTCTTAAAAATGTTTTCAATATCTCTGTTTAACAAATAAAAAGCTCTAGCACATGAGTGATCCATGCTTCCCTCTGCGAAGGGCCTTTCTTTTAGTTTTATGTTGAGTCTCCGCCCAATTATTTGAGCACTTTCTTGAGAGGATGATTATCATTTTAGTGCAATATGTTTGTCCCAAAGCACGATTGATTGTGGTATATTCTTGATACTTGCATCTTTGATATCTTTACTTCTAGTCTTCCCTTGAACTTCAGAGGTTCCCTAGCATTTATGTTTTGCCCCACACTTAAGGGCAAGCGAGATACCACTTTATCAGATCCTATTATGAATACTTCAATCTTGCATATAGTTATGCTTCATGTTGTTTATTATTAATATGTTGTTATCTCTTCATGGTTTGCATATCTATTAAGTGAAAATATCTTACATGTATCTTATCATGAGCATAACTAAGTATCGGATCATACAGTGAATATATTTACATCATATGAAACAAATGTGTTCTTAAAAGTCTTTTATCGCACTCAGTTGTCACTGAATTGCTTGAGGACAAGCAATAAGCTAAGCTTGGGGGGAGTTGATAAGTCGAAAACGTATCTCCTTTTCCGAACACTTTTCTTATTGTTTTCCTCTAAACTTGTGTGTTTTGGATACAACTAACATGGGCTAACGTTGTTTTCAGCAGAATTACCTTGGTGTCTTGTTTTTGTGCAGAAAAATCAACTTTCGGGAAAATGCCCAGAAAAAGGCCCATTGGTGTTTTCACCCCGGAAGACCCCGGGAGCCAGAAGGGGGCCAGGAGAGGAGCCACAGGGTGGCCACACCCCCTGGCGCGGGTACCCTAGCCGCGCCAGCATAGGGTGTGGGCCCCTAGAGCCCCCCTAGGGCTCCCCTTTTGACTACAAGTAGCCTCCAACCCTAAAACCCGAGAGGGTTCATCATATTCCACAGAAACACAACAGAGCGCCGCCGCCATCCCGAACCTCGATTCGGGGATCAGAAGTTCCTGTTCTGGCACCCTGCCGGGACGGGGAATTGGAGGAGATCGTCGCCACCGTCATCACCAACGCCTCTCCATCGACCATCCATGTTTCCCCCATCCATGTGTGAGTAATTCCCCGTTGTAGGCCGAAGGGGATGGTAGTGATTGGATGAGTTCTTTCATGTAATAATGCCGTGATTGTTAGGGCATAGTGCCTAGTATCCTCTATTAGTGCTATTGACATTCTTGCAACTTGTTATGCTTAATGCTTGCCACTTTGGGCCCGAGTGCCATGATCCCAGATCTGAACATGTTATTGAATCATGATGTTAATTATTGTTTCTTGATCATACCTGCAAGTTGTTTACACATATCGTTGTCCGGAACCCGAGGCCCCGAAGTGACAGAAATTGAGATAATCGGAGGGGATGGCTGCGATGTGAGGATCACATGTGTTCATGGAGTGTTAATGCTTTGCTCCGGTGTTCTATTAAAAGGAACACCTTAATTACAAGTAGTTCCCTTGAGGCCCCGCTGCCACGGGCTGGTAGGACAAAAGATGTTGTGCAAGTTCTCATTGCGAGCATGTACGATTATTTACGGAACACATGCCTATAATTACTTAGTGCTTGGATGCTTTATCTTATTTATCTGCAATGCCCCTGACATGATCATTATTTGAATTATCTCATCCATGCAACGCCCGTTCATCTATCCCCATGCCTATAGTATTTAATCCGTTGTTTACTTCAATCACCACCGCTGCTGTTTTCATACTACTGCTGTTGTTATTTCACTGCTGCTGCTATAAAACTGTTACTACTGATAAACCACTGTGAACTAGTTAACTTTCAGGTGCAAGTGAATTGACAACTCACTTGTTAAGGCTCACAAATATTATTTGGCTCCCCTTGTATCGAATCAATAAATTTGGGTTTTACTTCCCTCGAAGACTGTTGCGATCCGCTATACTTGTGGGTCATCAACTCCGGCTCCTTCTCAAGGTATCTCACCCGAGAGGTAGCCTTGGCCTTCTCTAACTTCAAGCGAGTAACTTCGTCTGCAACATAGAACATGCAAATCAAGCAAACCGTCGCGACCAGGAAGAAACGAAACCAGAGTAAAAAGAATATGGCAACTCAGCCTGCAAGGAGCGGCCATCTTGGACAAGCTGGTCACGCTCTCCCCGAAGAGAAGTACATTCCGCCTCAGCCGTAAGAAGGCGGCGTCCAAAAGCCGCCAAGGAATCGAGAACAGCCTGCAGAAATTCCTTGCGGGTCAGAAATAGATCACTTGAGCCTATACGCGACTGTACACAGTCAAGAATAGCCTCGGGAGCTACTCCCGTCTGGAGCACTGCCGTGCACCCGGTAAAAGCCAGAATCAAGAAAGCTACAAAAAAACAAAAGTCTCGACTTGAGTCTATAGCCGACCGCAAGCAGTTAACTATAAACTCAGGGGCTACTCCCATCGGGAGCACTGCCGTGCACCCGATACAAGAAGATGAAGAGAACCTCACCTTTCCCTGTGTGGACGACAAAGGTTTAGCTGAGCTAGACAAAATCTCCTTGCTCACTTACGACCCGGCATCTCCAGGCCGCCCGCCCGCCAGACTAGGCATCGCGTACTTCGAAGCGTCCGCTGCCTTCATCGGGCTCAGAGACCGTCGAGTGGGACTCGACACCTGAGCAGGATTCGCGATAGACTCTTTCGGCTTCACGGATGGAGCCGAAGATGCAATTTGGTTCGTGCTGATGGTCATAAGACTACGGCAAAAGTTAGAATCAGAAAAGAAGAGAACTACTCTACAACAAAGGAAAAACACGCGACTCACTCATCATCATCGTCGTCGAGATTGTCCAGGTTCCAGGCGGTGGAGATCTTCGACTGTTGGATGGTGGGGAAGCACGTTGAGGGGAGGTGCTCGGATGGGCTCGACCTCCTCGAGACGACCGTCACTCAAGGAGTTGTCCTTGGAGGTTACCTCGTCCTCCCCCGCCTTGCGATGCTTGCGACGAATAAGTGGCTCGTCGTCCTCCACTTCCTCCTCGTCTACCTCCTCTCGCTCGGAGCTAGACTCCGCGCCTTCAATGCTAGCCTCGGGAAGAGTATGAACATTGCTCGCCAAAAGATCTGAGACGGCATCTGATGGCTAGGTTGAGACTCCAAGTGCAGAGTGTGTAGCTAGTGGCAAGCCTTCTTCCCCACGAGGGTGACTCGAGGGTTTATATCAAACTCTTGGGGAGCCAGTATTTCAGCAGTTGTCTTCCAAGCTTCCTCCAGGATCTTGCAAACAAGTAGAGAATTTTGTGCCCTCAACCTCACCAAGTGGTTGTCAAGCACAAGGTGTGAGAGTTCTAAATTGCAATGCAAAACTGAAAGTAAATGTGCAATAATTAAATCTACTACTAAATGCAAATGAGAAAATAAATATGCAACGGATTGTTTTTGTATTTTTGTGATGCAAGTGGTGATGGAGATAATGTAAATTCGAATTGGAGATGCAAGTAAAGTAAAGTGCAAGTAAAGTAAATTGCAGCAAAGTAACTAGAGTGTTTTCTTATATTTAAAATAGGATCGAGGTTCATGGTTTCACACTTGCATTCTCTCAAATAAAGTGGTAGACGGTGGACATAAAGAATTACATGTGAGATTACAATAACATGTTTAACATTGAGTACTTTCATATGGGCATCACGTCCTAGCATAGAGATCTCTACGATCATATTGATCCCTCTTATACTCCACCAAGATGCGAAATAAATCATAACACCTCGATAATTAAGGAAAAACCAGAGTATAGCTTTAAGCAATGTGACATGAAGTTGAAGTAAGAACTTGCTAGATCTAGTCATGGAGATTGATTAGTGTCACTTCAAATCCCCAGTAACAAGGTACTCCTTTTTATCCCTAGTGAGGTAACTAAGAAAGGTTTAACAAAACCTAAGTGGATCGCTGAACTTCTGTCACTTTCACAGCACTAGCCACCCCCCGTTACTCCAACTAATGCACCCATCACCCCACACACGCTCTCAAGAACTAGATTGATCAAAGCTAGCAAATAAGAACGGGGTACATAAGATACATCTACTCAAATAACTCAAGAGAAACAATTGCAATCTAAGATTCAATAACTCATAGAAAAGATCCACCACATAGAAATTACAACGGTGCCCGTAATCATGTGAGGCAGCTCATACGGATCTAATTAGTGAAGCACATAGAGAGACAGATACAAGTGCTACTTCCACAAACCCATAGCCCTGGGGTGGACTACTCCCTCTTCATGGAGATGTCGATGGAGATGACGTTGGAGGGGTAGGAGATCACACCGGCGGCGCCCCGCCGGAGTTTCCCCCTCCAATCTGGAACTTCTGATCTCTGTTTTGGTGTTTCGGTGTTTCAGCGGCGCTCCCCTTCGTAAGGGTACGGGGGACCCTTTTTATAGTCGGTTTTAGGTCAAGACGGAGTCGGTAAGTCGAAGATGGAAGGAATTGGGGCCACAGGGGCCACAAGGGGGCCTCTCACGCGGCCAAGGAATCTGGCCGCGTGGAGGGTGCTCTTTTGGTCCTCCTTGCCTAATTCTCGTGGATCCTTCGCCCGCAAGTCTTCTCCTCCCAACAAAATGACCCCCGCAGATTTTCAGGTGATTTCGCGGAAGTTTGCCCCCTGAAACGTCAAAAATATAGAAAACAGGGTTTCTGACAGGCAGGGTTAATTCCATAAAAGTTGGGGGACTTTGTAATTTAACCCCAAAATACTATAAAACATTGCATTATACCCTTATATGATGCAATATGCAATAGAAAACCATGTGAAAATATGCAAAATTCATCTATGCATTTTACATGCATCACCATCATCCGCAGAAAGTGGAAGATAGCACGTCACCACGTCCTGATTCTTCCAAGGCAAAAGAGGAGAAGGAGGTGTCTCAATCGACGAAAACCCAAAACAAGACGAAATACAGAGTAAAGAGGAAGGTTACGAAATTTATCTCAGTCGGAGGGTGCTCGGCATCGAGTGGGGTGAGAGGGCACGGCGAGTAGCTCTCTCCCTTCTTCAAATTGGTGATAGTCGCGATCTCCTTTTCGAATTAAACATTTGAAAGAACATCGTCACACGTTCGGCTCCGGTCGTTGACGCCCGTGTACTCCCACAGAGTAGTCGGCCTCTCTTGAAGAGGCTGGACCCTCCGGCACAGAAATACACCCGCCAGATGTATCCCATTCAGCGGGGTACCATGTTCCTTGTTGCGGAAGAGCGCCACTTTGCGAGTAGAGGAGAGACTACCTTGGATTCTTAGGCTGAGATCGAGTGCACCCAAGACTTCCTTCGCTTCAAAACAGCAAACGGCCGAAACTCTGGAAAGCCACCCGCGCTGTTGTCTTCAACATAAAACCACTTCCGACGGCATCCTTGAGCTGAGTCGACAAAACTCATCTCTAGGTAGGGGAAGTCTTTATTCGCCTGGATCCCGAAGCCTCCGGTCCTCAGCGGCTCTCCAGTCCTTTCGCCTAGCAGCGGCTTCTCCCGAAAGATCCGCACCTGGAAGATGGCTTTCCAGAGCCCCCAGTGCGGGCGAATGTCGAGGAAGCACTCGTAGAGCACGATAAAGCACAAAATGTGTTGTATCACGTTAGGAGGAAGGTCGTGTAGCTGTATGCCATAGAGATACAAAAGCCCGACGAGGAAGGGATGAAGAGGGAAGGACAAACCTCGGGCAACGTGCTCCGAGAATGTGACGCACTCGGTGGCGAGGGGATTAGGAATCAACTCCTTCCTCTTTGACATCCGGATGTGCCTGGAGTCCTCGGGAGGGAGCAGCCCCTCCCTCTGCATCTCGGTGATGCTTTTTCCGTGGCATTGGACGGACGCCAATCGCCCGTGTTCTTCACTGGAGCCGTCGTGGAAGCGCTCGCCGCCTCCTTGCCGGACGTCGTGGCCACACCGCGTTTCTTGCCTCCATCCATTGGGACTTGTTTTCGTGCTCGCAGAGGAGAAGGTGTGCGCCAGAGGAAGAAAAAGATGGATTGAGGGCCGGGAAAATTACCTTTTCCCTAAGGCCCTTTACTTCCACTAAGGCTGGACCACTATGAGCCATTGATCTGTTGCTGTGGGACACATCCCCGCCGCCACGTGCGAATCAGAAACGAGGAGGCGGAGGGCGGTTACCTTTGCACGATCTTTTACGTGAGATCGTGCGTAATTACTGCACGACCAGCGGAGAAACCAGGGCGCGACCGCTCGTTTCCGGTCAAAAATCTGACAAGGTGGGCCCTACGTGCTCTGCCCCACTGCGTCACGTCCCATCGGGAGCAGGCGAGTGCGCGGTGACGTCACCGCACACCTCATCAACACGAAAACTCTTTCGTATGGAAAACGCTGACACGAAACTTCTTTCTTATGGACCTCAAAACACGAAAATTCTTTCGTACAAACACTCAACACGAAATCTCTTTCGTATAGATCTCATGACACGAAATTTCTTTCGTATAGATCTCCTGAAAACTGCAGGACAGCAACAGTGGCACTCGCTACTATTCGGGAACAGAAGAAAACACCTGCTGTACATCTGGACGGTAATCGCGAGTGTGCAGGCTCCCGCAATATCACATCACGACGTACTAACACGTCATTTTAACCCTGGATCATTCGTCCGACTCGGCACATCCGGATGTCGTATTCTTTCGAGTATGAAGGTAAGACCCAAGGATCTCTCCTGTGGGCCTGGAATCGCACTCGAGCTACGTCCTCTAGTAAACTTTCTGTGTCAACAACACGAAGAAAAATCCTAGCAGACGCGTCGGGTACCCCTCGAACATTAAGTTCGACTCGATAAGACCTCCACGGCCCAGTCGCAATGATCACCTTGCCAAGTTCGAGTTGAAGGTCTCGAATTTGTGTAGGCCAGAACTATTTTTGCCCTAGATGCAATTAATTGGCCCTGATCTTTCGCGAGAGCCAAGCGACTGAGCCATATTCTTCTGCGAAAAAAGCCAAACACAAGGCGCATTTACCACTCGATACTAGAGCACATCCCATACAGGGTACACACCCTTGGAGTCAGGTGGTTGAACGACCAGTCGCAAGAATTCATGAATGAACTTTGAGTGCTTACTCGACTGATCTCAGTCGCACAAACACTCAGGGGGAAACTGATGTGGGGATGGCTCCAGGACCTGCCGAGTGGGCCTACCCGGTTGAAGGCCCAAGACCAAGGCCCAATACGAAGCGCTTCCCTGCAGTTCTAGAAGGCCCAGTGGAAGCGCGCCCGCAAGACTTGCGGTTCAAGAAGGAAGGCTCCCACAGACCTAGAGATAGGGTTTGTAACCCCCCCGGTGCGGTTTGAGACCCAGCTACCTATTTAAAGGCTGGGGGAACCACGGGGCAGGGGATCCAATCGACTTTTCCACCACCATAGCCATAAGCTCGAGATCAATCTCTCGGCTTGCGCACCCACCATTGTAATCGATCTAATCATAATACAGATCAGAAGAGCAGGAGTAAAGGTTTTACCTCTACGAGGGCCTCGAACCTGGGTAAATCGTGCCCCTGTTAGCCGGCGATTGTCATCAGTGCCTTATTCGTTCTCTTAATCGAAACCCTACCGGATCATCCGAGGGACTTGTCGAGATGACTAATCGACACCGTCCTTAATATTTTTGAGCTCCATCAACCTCCCCTTGCCATCGTCATGACTTATACATCCCATCTAGTTGGTCCATTCCCTTTTTATTAGCCATTGGATTATTTTTCTCCCAAGGTTTTTGGCCTAATAAATAATCCTCTGTTTTCACCATTTTTCTCTTGGAACATCAAATATTTTCAAAAGAGTTACTTAGTAAAAATCACTTTTGTAACCTATATTATATACTCTCTCATGCCAACTCAAAAACATTTGTTTTAGAAACATTTTACTATTTCTTATATTTTATTTCCCAAAAGGCCACAAATGGACTTTTAAATATTTTGTGAATAAAAGTACCTCTTAAATTCTTGGTAAAATTACCCAAAATGCCTATGGTCATGCGGTACTTATTTATAAAAAAAATATTTGCAAGTTGTTTTGAAAATTTGGAAGAAAAATTAAAAAAACAGATTCAACACTTTTTGTTTTTTCAAAAATTTGTGAAACAAATGTTTTCAAAAACTTGTGAGACCACCATCCCTAGACTCAATTTTTCACTTGTGTTCTATTCAAAAAATTGAGAAATCAACCAAAAACCCTCTCTGGTTATTCTGCTCACTATTGAGTTCATGCATGTCCTGGTCAATCCTCTCACTCTCTCTACCTCTCTCTTGTTCTGTGAAATCGAAAACATCTCCCTTAGCACCCTAGACATGGTCTACATGCTCCTACCTCTCTCTCATAGCCACCAACAAGTGGACAAGGCATTGATAACCCTCCTCTTTTTTTAATCCATCACCACAATCCATCCCAAGAAGAACACTTACGCCAGAAGGCTCCTATAGAACCACGTGACTCCCTGGCGAAGCCCCTCCCCCTATGCTTATCTCCATTGTCATGTTTCGAGTGCTGGCCATCGTGCCGAGGTCGAGCTCGCCTCGTCGCTCGCGTTCCGACACCTGGGTCCGCAGAATTCACTCTCGCTCCTTGTCAACTAGCTCCACGAGATCTCCAGAAGCACACCTGTGACCCTCACTTGCCCCCTCTCGCCTTCCTTCCTCCTCGGTTCAGTGTCAAACACCTGCGGGAGAGAACTTGGACATGGTGATTCCAACCCCTCATTGCCTTATCCATGTCTCCTCTCTTTCTCCAGGAGGACCTCATCTGTGTGTATTCTCAGATGTGCATGCTTTTGCTCGCCGTTATTGCCGTGGACAAGCTCCCCAGCCGCCATGGCCACATCCCCTCCGTGAGCACCTCACCATCGGCAGCGGGATGCATACCTCCTTAGATCCTCCTAAAGCTCTCCCTAGCACCCCCTCTTCTCTATGAGGCATTTACCCTCTATAATTTTGAGGTTTATTCCTCGCAGACTTGACATCGATGAAGGCCTAGGGTTCTACCGCAGTGTCTTGTCAATGTCCCTCCCGCAGCCATCTCTAGCATGCGGGAGTGGGGGCAATCAACCCTCGGTCTCTCCCTGGTTCTCCTCGACCTAGAGCCGCTTTCCCATGACCTCCGCAGCCACCGGCGGCGAGCCCTCGCATTCTCACCGCCAGAGGGCGCAGACTCCGCCCTGACTTTTGGTTGCCGCCGACGAACATCGACGCGGTCAAATCTCAACCGCCGGATCTCCATCCAACGGTGCGATACCCCATCGCATCGCCCCAAACCATCGATGGACGGGACCCGCCAAGGCCCACCGTCGAGTTTTTGAACCCCTCCAACACGGGAGAATTGCTTGGGCCAGCCTAGCTCGGCGTGATCTGGCTCGGTGCCAGATCTGTCCCTTTAACTTTTTCTACAGGTGGTTTAATTATTTTCCCTGTAGATCTGAATCTGGTGCATCACTTTAAATCAAATTGAAATCGTTAAATTATTTGTTTTTCCAAACCAAACATATCAGTGATACTTATACATTTTCTTAAACACTTCAAACTTGTGGACCTGTATTTTGTGCTAGATTTTAGGAGAATTAAGATAAATGCCAGAAGTGCTCTTTTTAACTAATAAAACCATAACTTGAGTTTTGTATGCTTGAAGTAAGTAAAGAAAACAGGAAATTGTAGAGATTTGTTTAATAGTCTAGGAAAATGGACCGGGGTTCATAGGTTCACTAGTTGTGTCTCTCCATAAAAGATAGCATGCTGGGTGAAAAAATTACAGCTGGGCAATTGACAAATAGAGATTGCACCGTAGTGCACATTATAACATGATGACTACTACGATATTTAGTGCGGGCATTACAAAAAAAATACATAAAATACATAGACCGAAATTCATCTGCATCTATGACTAATAATCCACCCTCAGGTTATCATCCGAACCCCCTTAGGTATTAAGTTGCAAGCAACAGATAACTGCATTAAACAATGTGTGTAAAGTAAGCAATGATCGTACACGCGGGCACTCACGCCACTGTTTTCTCCCTAGTGGCAACAACACATCCTCCCTCGTCACGTTTCTGTCACTCGAGCACAGGAAAAAAGGAGGCATGAACCCACTATCTAGCATCAATACTCCCTCTTGGAGTCACTAGCAACTACTTGGCCACAGCAACCACTAGCAACGGAAAGCATGCAAGATCACAAATAACATATGCAATAAAGACTATAATAAACTTGGTATAAGTTCAGTATTCATCGGATCCTAGCAAACACAGCATATAGAATTACATAAGATCAATCTCGATCATGATAGGCAACTCACGAGATCTAAATATGGACACATATGAGGAGAATACAACCATCTAGCTACTGCTATGGACCCGTAGTCTAAGGATGAACTACTCACGCATCACTCCGGAGGCAGGCATGGTGATGTAGAAGCCTCTGGTGATGATTTCTTCTCCGGCGGGGTGCCGGAGATAGCTTCAGAACCCCACTGATCTAGGGTTGACGGTGACGGCGGCTGCGGAACTTTTTGGGGATATTTGATCAGGTGTTTAGGGATTTCCATCTGGGGGGAATATATAGGCGAAAGGGCTAAGGCGGTGGAGGCCTGGGGGGCCCACACCCATAGCTGGCGCGGCCAGGGGGCGCCACCCTATGGTGTGGGCCCCCTGGTGCCCATCTTCGACTCTCCTTCGGTATTATGGATGCTTCCGGGGGAAATAGGCACTTCAGGCTTTGTGGGGTCCAATTCCGAGAATGTTTCTAGAACAACTTTTCTGAAACCAAAAACAGCTGAAAACAGGGAACTGACACTTGGCATCTTGTTAATAGGTTAGTCCCAGAAAACGTATAAAAATGCTATAAATAAGGGAGAAAACATGTAGCAATTGGCATAATATTTTCATGGAGCATCAGAAATTATAGATATATTGGAGACGTATCAGGTAGCATACAAGGGACTTTGTTGAACATAAAGTAAAAACAACAAAATATATTGTCAATGCACAAATTGACACGTGGACATAACTCAACATTAGAGAGGATTTAGTACCAGAAGAAGGTAAAACGCTTCCGGCGATTAGTTATGTCCTGGATAAGCGAGAGGCAAAAGAGGTTTGAGGCTCTTTTTATGGTATGCCATTTTCAACGGGATATGGCGCAAAACATGAACAATACCATCTCAGTGAAAGACAACAAGTTAACTTGAATGATGTCCCATGATTACCATATTATGATGACATAGACGCTCCCTGTGGTGATCAGGAGTGTCTTGGTACCCACTTCTTGAAATGCTCTAACAAATTTGTGTACATTCTTCAACACCATTGCCAAGATGGTGATTAATCCTCCCTGCCAAAAAAATATGGTGATTAATCCTCCCTGCCAAAAAAATATCGTGATTAATCCTGATTCGCTGGATGACCTACATAGAGATGTGCTAGAGACTCTATGCGAGTTGAAAATTATATTCCCTCCATCATTATTCGACATCATGGTACATACAATTGTTCACATTATGAAGGAGATAAATATGTGTGATCCCATATATCTGGGAAGCATATACCCGTTTGAAAAATTTATGAGAATTCTTAAGTACTATGTAAGGAACATAGCACGTCCATAGAGAAGCATCATCAAGGGCTGCGTAACCGAAGAGGTCTTTGAGTTCTGCTGGATTACATGAAGGGTCTGGACCATGTAGGTGTGTCTCGGTCTATCCATGAAGGGAAAATTAGTGGCTTTGGAACGATCGGAAAGATCACGAACAGTCGAAATGTCACAGAGTATAAAAAGGGCCATTTCCATGTGTTCCAACATACCTTTTGATTCACTCCCTACATTGAAGAACACATGGCAATTCTACGGGAAGAGAATCCGACGAAAAAATCCGTCACCGGACTACACAATTCTCTGTTCACCACCTTGATAGCTAAGCCACTACGTGATGCATTGGATGATGACTTTCTTCATCGTATATCCACATTCCCAACATGGCATGTCAATCAGTATCAAGGCTACAAATTTAATGGGTACACATTTTCTATGAGAAAAACAGATGGAATGACATATATGCAAAACATCAGTGTTTTCTTAGATGCAGTAAACAAAGATGGAAACAAGTAGTTATTCTATGGATACATAGAAGAGATTTGGGAGCTGGACTATGTGAAGTTATGTGTTCCTTTGTTGTTGGCTAAGTAACAGTCACGTGAATACATATGAAAATGGTCATACTAGCGTCAACCTCAACTATGTTGTTCCCACATACAAGCCATTCATTATGGCTGATCTAGTTTATCAATTCGTCCACATTTTGGACCCAAAGAATATGAACATACGTGTAGTTATTCCCTATAAAAAGGAGCATAATCGGTGTTGTCGATGTGGTCTTGGAGGAAGATTACAACAACATTGACGAGAATGTTGGACCTTCCTACGTCACCACGCCAAGAGCCTAAGATGAATTTATGCCCGCACAACCATACATTCAAAGTCACAATCACAAATATGAAGCAGGTATATTAATATTTTTTATGGATTTCTAATAACTTTTATGAATTCATATGTATTTGGTACAATGCTTCTGGAGCATCCTAGCCAAGTGTTCTTCTGGCTGCTTTTCATGATCTATCGAGTAAGTTGTGAATGGGTAAGTAGCCCTATCGTTATACTCGTTCTCATACATAAACAACAGAGTTTAAAGTAGCTTAGCACACCAACATATATAGTCACATACATAATAGTCTCCGATAATCATACGAAAGCAAATGATACATAAATAAGATCCAGACCATGCATCTAACATGACTTATGCCGTCATCTAGAAGGTTGGATCGCCAGTAGCATCGTCATAGTTGTAGTTCTCTTGAATTAGCATGTTCTTCTCGGTCGCTGCTTCTCTTTCTACCTCGGTCGCCTTCAACTTAATGTTTTCCTTACTAAAACCAGGTAACTTTAAATATAGCAAGATATTTCTGAGCATAAAGTTGTTTTCAATCAGTATACATCAATCAAAATAAACATTTACCTTCAATCTAATGACCGTCCGGAGTGCCCTCCTAATCTGTCAGCCCCTCATTTTGTTTTGATTGATGAAGAACACTCCATAAACTCATGGTCTTTAGTGCTTTTATTGATGATGGATTTCCTGCACCCCTTGAGAGGCTTCTCTAGGCTCATTTGTGCATGTCATGTGTCCTGAAGAAAGGGCCAGCCTCATGTGTTTTCTTGTTGACTCTGTCAACGAAGGCTTGGATGAAAGGAGTATACACGAGTAACCTCTGAAGGGAAACCAAGATTTCATGTATCTCTGAATACAAGAGATTCAACACATAAATATTGTTGACCTTGTCCAGGAATGTCGCAGTGTACCAAAGGAGGTTTTTTGAATATCCCAACATGTCTGTTGAGTCTCCAAACTTTTGGACACGGTTCAACAAAAAAGCTTGTACAATGTATCATAAAGGGGCAGGATGCCTATAATATGACCATGTATATTATCCGTACAAGCGGTAGGATAGCAGCTGCAAAGATCATTGGATACAAAATAATATGTCATCGTCTTATTTTTTTAGGCCTCCATCCTCTACCATCACCACCGAAACAGCTTCTAGTGTTCTAGTGAGGTTCTAAGTTGTGGCCTCCCAGTATTTGTCATTTAGAGGCGCAACTTTTTATTTCTTAGATAAGGCACCCAACAATTGCACCGGCTCCCTCAGCCGAGATCTAGCAAGAAAATTTGTGGTGGCCTTCGAGTAAGAGCCTCCACCATTTTCTTCGCCTCCACTAGTAGATCCTTGGCACTCCAAGAGAGGAGAACCTTCCACTAGGAAAGTGGCGTGCTGAATTGTCACCACCCGTTTGGGACCCCAAAAGGAAGGTGTCGTAGTGTTATTTGTATGTTTAACCCCTGAGTTATGAAATCAAGGCTTATCAAACTAGTAGGACTTCCAAGTCTTCACGAGGTTATCGTTAACTGTCACTTTAACGAACTTGGATCCTAGACACAAAGCAAAAAATTCTCTTTATCCTCAACTTTCCAGGAAATTTTTTCAATCTTCCCATCTTGCTGTAAGCAACAGACTTAAACTTATGATGTTTATTAAGAGTAATAAAGTAAAACGGTACAGCGAACAAGTGATGCTGAAAATCAAGTAAAAGAGGTTGTAATCAATGTAAAAGGATGGAACGGGGCATAGTTTCACTAGTGGTGTCTCTCCAAAATATGACAAGCAAAAATGTTGGGTGAAAAATTACATCTAGGCAATTGACAAATCATGAGGGTGTTGGAGATATGCCCTAGATAAAATAATATTTAGTTATTATTATATCCCCAAGTTCATTATTAAGTTTATATCATCATCCTATAACCACTATAGTACTTGAAAAGTGAGTTTTCAAAGTAAAATCTCAGTGTGGGTGTGAAGATATAAAAAAACAAGTGTTCCTAATCTTTTATCTAAGATTATCTTGTGTGTTATTAGATTATCAGGTTTTCCTGATCATGGGCTTTGATAAGTCTAGCAACCATAAGGGTTTATTGTTAGAGTAACAATAGTACTAAACTGACCCAAGTATATGATCTTGCAGGGAGACTGGCGATTGTAATAATTTAGCAAAGTAAAAATGAAGTTTTCATTGGCTCGGATTCCTATATTATGTGGATATCTAGTGAACGCACAGTTGATACTTATGCTTTTTATATCTTCAAACGTTTACCGTAATAAGAGATTATAATGTTAACATATGGGTAGGACCTAGAGTTTGTAATGGAACTAAGATCGTTCAAGAATAATACTTAACTCTTCTAGACGATGGAGAGATACATCCTCTAGGCCCTCTCAGTATCACCGATGTCAATTAGCCGTCTGGCCAGACATAGTGTGACTTATCAAAAGAACATAGGAGACATGTATGAAAAAGAGAACGTTATCGGTACGAGTTTTATATGTGTTATAAAAAAGTGTTTGATTAGACTAGAGAACATTGTCTCACCTCGTGATATCGTTGGTATCATTTTGATAAAGGAAAAAGTGAAATGAGTAACCTGAAGGTTCCCTTGTCTTTTGTGAACACATAGGATCAATAATCGGCGTCCATGCTTCCACTGTTCGGTAAGTTCCCGAACATGTCCGTGTGTTACCGAACCTTTATGGGTCACATACTTAAGTTGTGTCAGCATTTGATTGAGAGTACTTTAGTATTTTAAGTGGTTTTGAGAATGGTCAGAGTCATTCCGATGTTATAGAAACAATTCCAGAGTCATTCAGAGGTGTCCCGGTGAAGTTACTATGAGAGAGAAATAATGTCGGGAGAGGGAAAAATTATTTTAGAGAGATATGGAGGACATGAGATGTCCCAAGATGTTAGAAATATGTTTCTGACATCATTAGATATGGTTGATGGTTTTATCTATAGGGGTCACAGGGTTCGATAAGAGTTTCGGTGAAAACCCTGATAAGGGGGGAGTGTCGGAGGAGGGCCTCAAGTATTGGGTGGCTAACATGTGGGACACACATAAGGCGTAGAACCTCCCCATCTATATTTCTTGTTTGAATTTTGGAGAGAAAATAAAAGTTTGAGAATTAAAGGAACAAAAAAGGAAGGAAAGAAATGGGAAGGGAGAGGACGGCCAGCCCTTGGCTGCCCCACCCCTAGACTAACCTAGCCTATATGACATGTATCCCTTGCCTCCCACTATATATACTCCGCCCACATGGGAGAAAACACACAAATTGGCCTTCATGCGTATTTTCTCTCTCTAGTGGAATTAGAGCCTCTTCTAATTAGTTTTTGAGGTGTCCCCTCCTAATTAAAGGTTCATTTAATCTAGAATTTCTGCCATGTGTTGAGAACACACGTCTTATATATCTCTACTAAATTTGATTAGAGCTACCACCAAATCTACACTGAAACATTGTTCTCTCTTCGTTAGCGCCGAGTCCTGGACGACGAAGCACTGAAGGGTTGACACAACTTGATGCATAGATACTATAAGAGGGATTACACATGTGTTCCTTGATGAAGGAGCTAACGACATCCTTTTAGCTAGGCCTAGCTATGAGGATCTATGATTGTTCAGAATCTACTACGACTACACCATTCTTCCGTTGCCAATAATCGTAAGTGCTAGATCATCGTAGGTATGGGCATGCCTTGTTATCTTCATAGCTAATCTTGGCGGTTAGGTTGGGTGAAAATTTTAAATTCTACAGAATACACCAGTAGAGGGCATAAAATGCTATTATGACAAGTACATTGTACTATTCATGTAGGAATTACGTCAAACATATATAGAACGATATCCAACATGCATCTATAACTAATAATTCACCTTCAGTGCACTTCTATGTTTTCCACTCATTGGTATTAAGTTGCTAAAAGCAATGAAAAATTGTATTTAGCTCAATACATAAAGCGAGAAATATTCATCATCATAAATAGATATAAACATTGATGTTTTACCCTTGTAGAAATATCACATCATTGGCCTTAGTTGTTGTTGTCACTTGAGCCCAGACTCAAAGGACGCATGAACCTACTATCTCACACAAAACCCTCTCTTGGACATGCATGTGATCACTTGGCCAAATCAACCGCACACACTAGAGAGCATGCAATAACATAATAAAACAACACAATAATAACAAGATAGTACAAGAAACATGAACAATCTGATCATAAATTCATAATTCATCGGTTCCTAGCAAACACACCATATAGCAAATACATAATAGTGATATTTATCATGTTAGGCAGCTCACAAGATCTAAACATGGCGGCAGAAGGAGAAGAGAACACAATTAGCTACTGCTATGGACCTGTAGTCCAAGGATGAACTACTCACACATAACTCCGGAGGCAGTCATGGCGATGAAGAGACCTCCGGTGATGATTACCCCTTCTGGAAGGGTGCCGAAGCAGGGCTCCATAAGCCCTAGATTGGACTTTTGAGATGACGGTGCATCTGTATGGGTTTCATGGAAAATAATCACCGCCCCACAATTTTTAGTTCCGAGGCAACTTATAGCCGAAGGAAGGTCCCGGACGTGCCCCGATGGGCCCAGATGACCAGGGGCGCAGCTTAGGGCCCACCCGCACCCTCAACTTTCCTAGACACCTGGTGCCCCCTGATGAGGACATCCCTAGTACATCTACTAATTCTCCCATTGGTGATGATGTTGATGTTCAAGAGAAACATGATGAAGTGAGGATTGGACCAATGGCTAGATCAAGAACCAAACTACTAGAATAGCAGGTGAACTCGCTCTTATTAAATTATGATGTTTGTGGTTCTGAGAATTTTATACTACCTAAATCCTTGCATTTATGTATGATTCAGGTTGTTGATAACACTAGGATTATTGGAGGAGAGGATCATGGAGCCATGGAGCAATACATGGAAGAACACATGGAGAGAGGTGATCATGGCAACACACATAAGAAGGAGAATCCAGGAGCTATACGTGATGGAGATGGGAGCACCAAGGACATGTCTTAGGGTGTTTCAGCCCATATATTTGTGTGATGCGCATTAGGCTTATGGGGGCACCAAGGAATGTCCTACGGTGTCCCAATGCGTGTGGAAATAAGGACCTGCGAGTCCAATTGGTGGCTGCACCCCCTATTGGTCGGTTTGTCATTAGGTTGAGTTCAACTCGAGTTGTTGAGTCCAATTAGGTTCGGGTTAGGAGGTGCTTGCACAATACCCCTTGTGGCCGAACCCCCTCCCCTCATAAATACCTTTCACCTGCGAGTGCAAAGGTTAGACTACCTTTAAACATAAACCCTAGACTCCATTGTTGATTGCTTGAAGCATTCATCGGGAATTGATCATATTGCAAGTTTTGCGTGTTATCTGCTATTCCACTGGGAATTAGTTGATACATGACCACTAGTAGTCAGTGGCTGCTCGTGCAAGTGTGTGGATTTTCGAATATCCAAGGGATTGGTTGCTACTGCAATTGGCATCAGGAATTAGCCGGAGAGTTCGTGGAGAGACACAAGTTATCAGATCCGTGTTATCGTGTGAGTTCATCGAGAAGATCAGGCAACCCCTTATCTTGGTATCAGATTTACAGGTTAACTCGGTGGGTGATACGTAATAAACGTATCTCTAATTTCCGATGCTCCATGATGATGTTATGGCAATTGCTACATGTTTTCTCCCTTCTTTATGTCATTTTTATCGATTTTCCGGACTAACCTATTGACAAGATGCCACAAAGCCAGTTCCATGTTTTCTGCTGTTTTTAGTTTCAAAAAAGTTATTCTGGAAATATTCCCGGAATTTGAAAATTCGAAGCCCGGAAGTCCTATTTTCCCCGGAAGCATCCGGAAGACCGAAGAGGAGTCGAAGAGAGGCAACAGGGTGCCACACCATAGGCTGGCACGGGTCCCCCTGGCCGCACCAGCTATGGGTGTGGGGCCCCTGGAGCTCCACCGCCTTTTCCCTTTCGCCTATTTAAGCCCCCCAGATGGAAAACCGTAAGTACCTGATCAAAATCCCCGAAAAAGTTCCGCAGCCGCTGTCACCGTCAACCCTAGATCAGGAGGGTTCTGGAGTTGTTTTCTGGCACCCTGCAGGAGAGGAAATCATCATCGGAGGCTTCTACATCACCATGCGTGCCACTGGAGTGATGCGTGAGTAGTTCATCCCTGGACTACGGGTCCATAGCAGTAGCTAGATGGTTGTCTCCTTCTCATATGCCTCCATGTTTAGATCTCGTGAGCTTCCTATCATGATCGAGATTGATCTTATGTAATTCTATATGTTGTGTTTGATGGGATCGGATGAATATTGAACTTATGCCAAGTTGATTATAGTCTTTATTGCATATGTTATTTGTGATCTTGCATGCTTTCCGTTGCTAGTGGTTGCTCTGGCCAATTAGTTGCTAGTGATTCCAAGAGGGAGTATTTATGCTTGATAGTGGGTTCATGCCTCCTTGTTGCCTTTCTCAAGTGACAGAAACGTGAAGGGGGAGGATGTGTTGTTGCCATTAGGGAGAAAACAGTGGTGAGAGTACCCGCGTGTATAATACACACTTTGTTTAATGCAATTATTTGTTGCTTGCAACTTAATACCTAAGGGGGTTCGGATGATAACCTGAGGGTGGATTATTAGTCATAGATGCAGATGGATGTCGGTCTATGTATCTTGTTGTAATGCCCACACTAAATATCATAGTAATCATCATGTTATAATGTGCACTACGGTGCAACCTTTATTTGTCAATTTCCCAGCTGTAATTTGTTCACCCAGCATGTTATCTTTATGGAGAGACACCACTAGTGAACCTATGAACTCCGGTCCATTTTCCACACTGTTAAACACACCCCAACAATTTCCTGCTCTCTTTACTTACTGCAAGCATACACTGTTTTTCCACACTATGCGTCTCATCTTTGTTTTCAGCAAGACCGGTGAGATTGACAACCTCACTGTACCATTGGGGCAAATTAGTTTGGTTGTGTTGTGTGCAGGTTCCACGTTGTTGCTGACACCGGTGAAGCGCCCGCACCATCGTCAGTGGCATAAACCTTCCTAAGATCCTCTTTCTCCTACTGGATTGATAACCTTGGTTTTTAACTAAGGGGAAAACTCCTACCGCTGTGCTCATCACACCCTCCTCTTGGGGTCTCCCAACGAGTGCAAGATCTGCACCATCAAGGACTTTTTCTGGCGCCGTTGCCGGGGAGAAGGAAGTCTTCTGGCAAGGGGAGTCTCTCACTCTCAACCTCTTTATTTTGTTTATTGTGTTGTTTTTATTTTTTTCTTGTTTTTCTTCTCTATATTAAAAACACAAAAAAATTAGTTTACTTTATAGCATAGAAAGCAACTCAAGTATTTTCAAGTGAAGTTATTTTTGCTTTATCATGCTTGCTACCAATGTTTGATGTCTTTGAAACTAGATCTTTTAGGAAAAGTGGGTTCACAGATGATCAAAAAAAACATTATAAGGAACACCGCTTGTCACAAAAAGGGATACACTTATGGGAGCAAATTAATAAATTGCATGACTATGCTAAAAAACGGGTGCTCTACTTATAATGTTACTTATTGCTTTGATAAATCTTGTTGTTGTAGGAGGTATAAACACCTCCCTTTTCAATGTGAGTGTAATGATGATGTTACTATATCTTCTGATGTTAAGGGAAATTATGAATTATATGATGTGGAACAAATTGAAGAATTTATTGCTTGGAAGGGTGCATTCGAAATTGCCTATTTGCTTGAAAGTATTGATGATGCACCTTATAAATATGATATTTATGCTATACTTTAATATTGCTTTGATAATTACAAGGATTGTAATTACTACATAATGGGTCATCTTAATAAATTATCTCCCCCAATGGGAGAGATTAATGCCTTGCAGGAAACTATAGAAGAAGAAATTGCTGAAACTGGAAACTCTTTGGACAAAAAAGAGGAGGAGAGTGATGATCAAGAGGAGGAAGAATGGAACCCATGTCTACCTCCCAATGATAGTAACTCTTTAACTCATAATTGTGATGATCATATTGATTCTTTTGAAATATCTCTTTTTGATGAGGTTGATACTTGCTATACTTGTGACCTTGATACTACTATGAATGAAACTTGTGAGAATAATATTGCTACTGTTATTTATGATAATCCATGCTACTTTGATAAATCCTATGATAATCCTCTATTTTTCCAACTATTGATATGCATGATAATGAGGAAGTTTGTTTAGAAAATTTATATGATAATGCTCTTGATGATGGTCCTATGTTACTTGATGTTATAAATGATAATGCTACTGAAAATAGGATTAGTATAATGTGTCCTCTAACTTTTATGAGTGATCAATCATGTTGTTTTTCTATTGCTAAAAGTGGGGGAAAAGAGGAGCTGATTTTAAATTTTGATCCCACTATTTTTGAGCTTGATATGAATTGTGTGCTTTCATACGATGACAAACATGCTTTATGTGATAATTATGTTGTTGAGTTTGATCATGATGCTACTGGAAATTATTATGAGAGAGGAAAATATGGTTTTAGGAATTTTCATGTTACTAAAACACCTCTCTTTTTGTTGAAAGTTTTGAAGTTGCTCTTGTTCTACCTTCCCATGATTTATATTTTGAGCTTCTTTAATTTATTTTTATTTACAAGATTCCTATGCATAGGAAGTGGGTTAGGCTTAAATTTGTTTTATACTTGCTTCTTGATGCTCTCTTTTTCTTAACTCATATTTCTTACGTGAGCATTTTCTTGCCTTTTATGCCTAGCTGAAAGGCGTTAAAGAAAAGCGCTACTGGGAGACAACCCGTTTTATTTCTCTGTTTTTGTTCTGTTTTCCTTTGTTTTCTTTGGTGTGCTTTCCACCTGGGTGTTTTCTATTGCCTTAGCAACCCCTCGGTATATTTTATTTTGTGTTTTTGTTGAGCCAAGTAAAGCCTCTAGTGGAAAGTTGACACTATATTTCAGATTTCTGCGCAGAAAAAAGATTTCTGCTGTCCACTGTTAATTCCGTTAAAAAACACAGAAAATTCAACATGACCTTATCTTTTTTGTGCTTAGTACTGAGTTATATATGAAACTTTTCTTAGTTTACTACTTTTTTATTTGAGCAACAAAAGATTTTCGAAAAAATCGATCTCTGCCTGCTGTTTTTTTTTGACAGATTTCTGCCAATTATTGCATTTGCATCTT
This sequence comes from Alopecurus myosuroides, assembly GCA_028641055.1. Lineage (NCBI taxonomy): Eukaryota > Viridiplantae > Streptophyta > Magnoliopsida > Poales > Poaceae > Alopecurus > Alopecurus myosuroides. Next base: position 395,746,452 of record CM054058.1, on the reverse strand, counting down.
AATCTCTTTCTTTTGCTGTTCTTTTGAGAAAATGAGTTTTAAAGAAGTTGTTACATTAGCTAATGTGTTTTTAATTTCTAGTCTTGTGTTGAAACTGAACCATGTGAGTTTATTATTTCGATTGCACTAACGTTGCTAATGAAGATTGTGAGATTTTTGATGTGAAGGAAGTTTTCAAGGGTCAAGAGAAGAGGATGATATGATGTGATCAAGAAGAGTGAAAAGTCTAAGCTTGGGTATGCCCAAGGCATCCCCTTCTTCATCAACAAATTATCAGGTCACTTCTAGTGAAACTATATTTTTATTCGGTCGCATCTTATGTGCTTTACTTGGAGCGTCTTTTATTTTTGTTTTCAGTTTGCTTTTGCTTTTGCTTTCAGTTTGTTTTGGTTGGACCCTAGCATTATTTTATTGGAGAGTGACACGCTCCTCTTTTTCATGAGAATACGTTGTATTCTTAATTTCTGTCTAGCTGCTGCATTTATTTAGCTCATGTTTTGCATGCATCTCTTATTAGAGTTGTTAGTTTTAGTAGTATTATTTTAGTACTCTCATGTTTGATTGTTGTATCATAAAGAGTATTTTTGTTAAAGCGTGTTTTGTATGGTTCTAGTTGAGAGAAAGAAAATTACTGCTTGAAGTAGAATCTATAACAGAACTAGTAGAAGCTTGTATAGACTTTGACTAGAACTTTTTCATGCCATGCTAAATGTTATTTTAGTTTTAAAGCCTTGTGGTCATTGAGTAGCATGATTAGCCTCAAATAGCTGAGACTGTTTAATATGTATTGAAAAATTCATCAGTTTTTCTTGTCATAGTAAAGCATCAATATATGGTATTCTCTTTCGAATGTTTTCTTTGGTTGACTTGGCGCATGCTCACACCATGTTTATTACTAAAAACTAGTCACGAATAGCCTCCATGACCACTTAGTTTTTGAACTTGTGATACTGATTATGTTTTAATTAATGATGCTTATGTCGCTATGCATGATTATGGCTCTTATGCTCTCTTGATTTGTCGCTCCCAGTCTTTTGCTAGCCTCCACCTGTACTGAGTATGAGCTCTACTCGTGCATCCAAACTCCCTTCAACCAAAGTTTTTCCCATTGTGTACACCATACCTACTACATGTGGTATTTAACTGCCATTCCAAAGTAAATTGCTCATGTGTTACCTTTAAAACCTTCAAAATTATTCCTGCTTTGTGTTCTTGTTTTTGCTCATGAGGACGTCAATAGAGAATATTTATCTCACTTGTTGATTGGATTTCACACCATGGACTAGTGGCTTCATCCGCTTATCCAAATGATAGAAGAGCTAGCAGCAGGGTGCCCAGCCCCATATTAATACAAACAAATTCTCTTCACTATTTTTGCCCCTGATCATATCAGTCAAAGCATAATTGTGTAAACAAAAGAGAAAGAGGGAAGGCCTTCTACACCAGTTGCGTCCTTCACCATGGGAGCCACTATTGTGAATCCAGTTGGCTTGTGACGTACTGTATTTTCTGTTTACCATTCATTGACACTAGCATACACCCCTCCTAAAATATAGACATTTCTCCACAAATGTCAAACTTTTAATACCTCTGTTTAAGAAAATAAAAAGCTCTAGCACATGAGTAATCCCTGCTTCCCTCTACAAAGGGACTTTCTTTTACTTTTATGTTGAGTCTCCATCTTCTAACTTTATGCACAGTTGAGAGAGCATTTTTGCCATTCTGAGTTCTATGTGCATTTGTCCCGTAAACATCAATAATTACTTCATGATGTGATATTATTTGTTCTTAAATTATTTGTTCTAGTCTTCCTCTTGAACTTTGAAAGTGTCGTGGCATTTATGTTTTGTCCCACTCTTAAGGAATAGCGAAATACCACTTTGCCAAGCTTTCTCTATACCTGAAACAAACGCTTACCTTTCTTTGCATTATTATTCATGATCCTTTATTTGAGTTACTCTTCGTGATGCAAAGTAAATTCTATGCTTTATTATTAAAGTTTTATTTTTCATGCTTGTGTTTAAAGTTTTATGATCTCAGCGTGCATATGCTTTTACATTGGATTGATCAAGTTTATGTTAGTAGCATGTCACCTCAGAAATTATTGTTTTATCGTTTACCTACTCGAGGACGAGTAGGAACTATGCTTGTGGGTGCTTGGTACATCATAAACGTATCCCTAATTTCTGATGCTCGATGATGATATTATGCCAATTGCTACATGTTTTCTCCCTTCTTTATGTCATTTTTATCGATTTTCCGGACTAACCTATTGACAAGATGCCACAGAACCAGTTCCCTGTTTTCTGCTGTTTTTAGTTTCAACAAAGTTGTTATGGAAATATTCTTGGATTTGGAAAATTCGAAGCCCGAAAGTCCTATTTTCCCTGAAAGTATCCAGAAGACCAAAGAGGAGTCGAAGAGGGGAAACAGGGGGCACCGCCTTTGCCCTTTCGCCTATTTAAGCCCCTCGGATGGAAAACCCTAAGTACCTGGTCAAAATCCCCGAAAAAATTCCGCAGCCGCCGTCACCGTCAACCCAAGATCGGGAGGGTTCTGGAGCTGTTTTCCGGCACCCTGCCGGAAAGGAAATCATCACCGGAGGCTTCTACATCACCATGCCTTCCTCCGGAGTGATGCGTGAGTAGTTTATCCCTGGACTACGGGTCCATTGTAGTAGCTAGATGGTTGTCTCCTCCTCGTATGCCTCCATGTTTAGATCTCGTGAGCTGCCTACCATGATCGAGATTGATTAATTTTATATGATGTGTTTGCTGGGATCCGATGAATATTAAACTTATGCCAAGTTGATTATAGTCTTGATTGCATATGTTATTTGTGATCTTGCATGCTTTCCGTTGCTAGTGGTTGCTCTGGCCAAGTAGTTACTAGTGACTCCACGAGGGAGTATTTCTGCTTGATAGTGGGTTCATGCCTCCTTGTTGCCTTGCTCGAGTGACAGAAACGTGAAGAGGGAGGATGTGCTGTTAGCATTAGGGAGAAAACAACGGTGAGAGTACCCGCGTGTATAATCATTGCTTACATTACACACTTTGTTTAATGCAATTATCTATTGCTTGCAACTTAATAACTAAGGGGGTTCGGATGATAACCTGAGGGTGGATTATTGCTTGCAGATGGATGTCGGTCTATGTATCTTGTTGTAATGCCCGCACTAAATATCATAGTAATCATCATGTTATAATGTGCACTACGGTGCAACCTTTATTTGTCAATTACCCAGCTTTAATTTGTTCACCCAGCATGTTATCTTCATGGAGAGACACCACTAGTGAACCTATGAACCCCGGTCCATTTTCCACACTGTTAAACAAACCACAACAATTTGCTGCTCTCTTTACTTACTACAAGCATACACTGTTTTTCCACACTATACGTCTCATCTTTGTTTTCAGCAAGAGCGGTGAGATTGACAACCTCACTGTACCGTTGGGGCAAAGAATTTTGGTTGTGTTGTGTGCAGGTTCCACGTTGTTGCTGACACCTGTGAAGCGCCAGCACCATCGTCAGTCGCATCAACCTTCTGAAGGTCCTTTTTCTCCTACTGGATTGATAACCTTGGTTCTTAACTAAGGGGAAAACTCCTACCACTGTGCTCATCACACCCTCCTCTTGGGGTCTCCCAACGAGTGCAAGATCTGCACCATCAGTGAGCTATCGTGTTCTAGTAGATTAGTTTGTTTTTCATTATTTATCCACCAAAAAAGCCACAAAAAACAATAGTAGTTCTTGCCTAGCCGTAGATCATCACCAATTCCATCCACTAGTTGTTGTTTTGTGTTGATTTCATGTCTCTTTTATTCTTTTGTGTCTTTTAGTTTTCGGTCTAGGTTTAGGGTTCTAGGTGTTCTTCGAGTCATCCCTGTCGTGTCCACAAAAAACAACCAAAAAATTCCAATCCAATCGGAAGTTCTACACCAATTCGAGTTGGATTCATGTTTCTGCGGCGGCACAATTTCTCGCAGAATCGCTGCCGTGCTCGTATCCTTGCCACCGTCGGATTCGACCCTGCTGCGCCTTACAAAACTGCGTGCACCACCGCTCCGCATGTTACCTGTAGCCCGCCCGCGCACTACCGCGGAACCCACCCGTGTCGTTCCTCTGCCGCGCCCTACTACTGCTGACGTGCGCTACGTCGCGCGCTCACTGCACGCGCACAAACCACCCGCGCGCGCGCCCCTCACTGTGCTACGTCCGCTGCCGCGACAGGAGTTTGCCACTAATCGCTGTCGCGCCGCGTTTTCTCTGTCGTGCGTTCTGCGCTGCTGCCGCCAACTGCACCACCCCACCGCAACTCCAAAATCCCTTACGCGCGCTGTGTTTTGCCCGGTTAGCTGCTGAGCTGCGCTGCCGTGGCACGAAATTTCTCCGTTTCTCTGTCGTGGGTCAGTTTCTCTGCTGTGGGTATTGCTAGTAGTTGTAGTTCATTTTTTATTTTTAGTTTTCACTTACATTTTCTTTAGGAGTTCAATTCCAATCTTTGTGAGCCCTAGCTACTACCTGTCTACAGCAATTTTTAGGCACCTTTTACCCAAAAGAATAGCTATTTCTTGCTCACTCCAGGCTGCTCATTTTCACATACATTGTGTCACATTGATCATATTGTGCTTATTCTTGCTCCTAGTTGTTTTTGGCCAGTTATAAAAAAAAGAGAAAAACAGAAAATATAAAAAGAGAAAAACAGAATTGAGAAAAGAGAAAAAGGCCTTGAGATACATTGCTATATTGTTATTGGAGTTGTCTTCACCACTACTATATTGACACTTTCCATTGAGCAATCTTGTGACTGTGATATCTTTGAGCATAGCTAGTGTCTTTCGAGTGCATTGCAATAATTCCATCCATGTAATTGCACTGCCACATTTGTCTCCACTTTGGTGTGTGTTTCCCTAGGTGTTATTTTCTGTCACCACAAACAGCAAATATGACTTGTTATTGGGGTTGTTACGGTATCCATACCAAGCCCCACTATATATCTGTTTTGCCTTGTGTTAGCTAAAATCCCTGGGTATTCTCTTATTCGCACCAAGTCATAGTAGTGTTGTTTACTTGTGGTAAGTATTGCTATTCACTTTGGAACAGTAAGTTAACCTCATTGCTTTGCTGTTTTGAGTGAGTTGAGAGAGAACACCACATCCCATATTTTTGTTTTCACTAACACATTAATCCATGGAGTCTGTGGCTAGTGATGTGCAGGGTGGATAATATTGTTGGGAAATCTGCTGAGGCTACTTCTAAGAAGACTGTTGATGATGTGCTCACATGGGGAGATCTCTCCAAATTTTGCGACATGATCAGTTCCAGATTGATAAGAAACTTGATGATTATGATGAAGTGGTAGCCACACGAATTGATTAGAAGCTTGATGCTTATGATGAGAGCTTAAGGAGGGATTTGCAATAGATGGATATTAAAATTGAGAAAGCTGCTTCTCAGGAATCTGTTGATATTATGCAAGAATCTCTCACAAATTTGACTAGACAAATTGCTCAATTGTCCACTCAATTAGAACAAAGAGGTAATCAAGTGCATAATGATGATGATTGGGAGCCAGGCCGAGCCCATGCTCATAATGGCCATGGAGGATTTGCTGCTAGGAGAATACAAGCTCATGATAATCATAGAGAAGATGATGGTTTGGGCAAGCCAAAATTTTCTATTCCTCCTTTCACTTTTGATAATGATGATGTGGAAGAATATTTGATGTGGGAGCTGAAAATTGAGAAGCTGTGGAGATTGCATGAATACAATGAAGATAGGAATATCAAGTTGGCTTCTTCTAGTTTTGATGGTTATGCTCTTTTGTGGTGGGATAATATTACGCAACTGGTGATCCTGAAGTTGTTACTTGGGCTACTATGAAGCAACTCATGAGGAACAAATTTGAGCCAAATAATTATGTGAGAACACTATATGATAAATTGCAGCACTTGAAGCAAGGTACATTGTCTGTTGATGCTTATTATAGAGAGATGGAGTTGATTATTCAGAGGGCCAAAGTGAGAGAAGAACCAGAACATGCTATGTAATGTTTCTCTCAGGTTTACAATTCAAAATCAGAAGCAATCGTGAGACACCTCCAATATATTGATATGAATGAATTGCTACATCATGCAAGGGAGGCCGAATCACAGCTAGTCGAGGAGGCAAAGACGAGTGCTAGGAGGGTGTTTTCATCTCGAAATTCCAGTTTTTCATCACCATCACCACAGTCCACACCTAGCCGTGGGGTTTCTACACCCAAGGCCGAGAGCACCCCCTCTACCTCTAGGAGGCAAGTGCAACCAGAAGCAAGTGCTAGTGGATCCGCAACTTCTACAACCCGAAATAGAGACATGTCATGTCACACATGTGGAGGAAAAGGCCACTTTAAGAGAGAATGCCCAAACAAAAAGACCATGCTTGTTAATGAGGATAATGAGTATGAGACTGGAGATGATGCTGATCCTAATAAGAGGATGATTGTGATGAGCAAGGAGGTCCCCTTGATGCTTATGCCACACACTCGTTGTCGGCGCGGCCGCCTACAGTAGGAATTAGTTCTGCTTTTTCATACAATTGTATGATTTTAGCTCTTTCTAACATATCGAGTAAATACTTTACTTAGTTTCGCGCTTTTCCTTCAGCTATTATTTCCATGATTTTGTTGTTGATTCCTCTACCCCGCGCTTCGCTTCATATACTCATCTCCAGCCTTCCCTCTTTCCCTTTTCAATGAGGTTGAGATAAACTCTATATTTCCATTCTTTAACGCATCCATTCCTTGGGCTTAAGCATTATTGAGCTTGACTTGTTCTAGCATAATCCATCTAGTAGGCATGTTTAGCATTCTAAGCAGCTGCCTTCCTATACGCATAAAGTTGAGTTATATTAGTACCTCACACCACAATATAAGTCTTATTCTAAGTAGATCACCCACATTTATTTACTAAGATTTTCTTTATGAAAGTAAATGACACCTGGATGGTTTCAAATTATGCAGGGATCCGCGATTGGACATGGAAAATAGAAATACTTTTTCTTGGGTAAAGGAACAGATGACTCGATCGATTTCTGTATCGATCATGTTCCCGTTTCGTTTGATACCCGATAAAGCAAATCTAGGTTTTCGCTTTCCTTGCGATGGGCCTAGCCGAGGGGGAACATGTCAAGTATCTGCCTGGGTAGGGCTTCCGTAACTAATCCTTCGAAAGTGACTTTTGCTTCTCACGGGTTTTTTTTTCTCTCCTATTTTTTCTGTCATTTTTATTCTCCTATTTTCCATTTTTCTTTCAAAATAGGAAGGTCGAGATAGAATTCATAGGAAGGATTTTCTCTTTTTTCATTCATCATTATTCTATTTATTTTGACCTCCATACTTAGATCGAGATATTTGACATAGAATGCCACTCTTTAAAAGGAACAAAAGGTTCCCTCTCGCTTTGGATCTTAGCACCCAATCAGTCTGTCTGTACTAAGGATGACGGCCTGTATTCGGAGTTCCCCTGGGGTTGGTAAAGCGAATGCCCTGGTGATGCATGTAAAATGCATACATGAACTTTGCATGTTATTACTTGTTTTTCCTACATATTAGCAACTTATATTCATGTTTTATAATGATTTTGGGGATTTTCTGAACAACCCCCTTCTTTTGGTTCTAACCCTGTTTTTCCAGAAAACGTACTTTTTAGTGTTTCAGACTTTCCGGGAGCTTCGGGACTCCAAAAAGGGCAAGGCCAAAGAGCACGGTTCAGAATTTTTGAGACGAAGACCATGGGCCAAAGTAGAGGGCCAAAATGCCAACCAGGTGGAAAAGAGGACCCTCCACACGGCCATATTCCTTGGCCGCGTGTGGGGCCCCCTTTTTGCCCCCGTGGCTCCGATGTCGTTGATCTTTATTCTCCCGAGTGTCTCGTGACCTAAAACGACTATATAAAGGGTCCCCTGGCCTTTTCGAAAAGGAGGCAGCTCCGAGAGACGAAACCACAAAACAGAGAGACAGAAGGCTGCCGCCGGAGAAGATCGGAGGGGGGAAACGCCGCCGGGATCACCCCCGGAGGGCTCCACCCCCCTCCGGCGTGTTCATCATCAACATCTACAGCAAGATCAGCTCCATCTCTCCACTGTAATCTCTTGGAAAACACGATGTATGATGCAATACTATATTCCCTTGATGTATTGTGTCTCCCCGTCTATGTTTGAGTAGTGAATTGTTCTTGGCAATGGTGAAATAGTTCGTTGATTGGTTGCATACAAGTTTGTTATCTTCTATGATTGTCTTTATGTACAATATATGAGTGCACGCATATGTTGGGGAATGCATGTAAGGTGATCACCGGTAGAATAATGGAGTGGTGGTGACTTGGGAGTGACAGTAACCTGAGACCGAGCCACAAAGTTAAGTTATTGGGGGATATATATAGGGGACCTTAGAACGTAAGGCTATGGTGGGACTTTATGTCTTAATCAATCTTGTGCAGTCATTTACTTGGCCACATGATCCATCATAAGGGGTTGTAGATCATTTACTTGACTATACCTATTCATGGCTCCTTCCTAGAAGAAACAACTAAGACTAAAACATGTGCTTCACTAATTGTGACAACCACACGAACGAAACACCTATTTCTAGAACACTTGCTCCCTTGAGATACTTGAGATGTTTTCTGCTTGCTACTTGTGAAACTTGCTTTAGAAACTTGCTTTAGGATTACTTGCATTTTAAACTTGCTTCACTAGTTACTAGACAAACCACACTCCACGTCACTTGCTTTTAATTAGTTAGTTCCTTTTAGTCAAACTTATTGCTTTGCATAAACAGCCATATGAGAGGGTTATTGGGCTTTAGAGAATAGATAGCTTACCTTCAGCTCCTCGTGGGTTCGACACTCAAATACTTATCGAAAGGTACTACAATTGATCTCCTGCACTTGGGAGTCATCAAGCACTTTTCTGGCGCCGGTGCCGGGGAGCGTTGTGCTAAGCTTTTATTCTTGTTTGCATTGCATACTAACATATAAAACTAAAACACAAAAAAATATATAAAATGGAAAACAACCAAACAATTTTAGAACTGTATAATATCTACCTTGAATTAGGACATGAAGTGTTTGAGGAGAAATTGAAAAATTATTTGCACAACAATAATATTTGTGGTAGTACTAATACTTTGAACACCTTTATTGCTAAGGAAAACCTTGAGCTTGGGGAAGTTTGTCTTGATGAATATGATATTTTTAGTCCCCCTACTATTGAGGATAAAAATGATATACTTGCTGATTCTATGAAAAGTTTTAAGCTTGGGGAAGTTGGTTTTGATGAGCATGATATTTCTAGTTCCCCAAGCTTGGAGGAGAAAATTCACTTTGATGATACTATGCCTCCTATATATGATGATCGCAATGAAAATTATGAATGTTTAACTCCCACTATCACTAAAGAGGATTTTACTTATGTGGAGAGTAGTGATTCTTTTATGCATGTAGCTCATGATAAGAATGTTTTATGTTATATTCATATTGTTGAATCTATTCATGATGCTACTGAAAATTATTATGAGAGAGGGAAACATGGTTACACATATTTCAACAATATTAAGTTTCCCCTCTTTATGCTGAAAGTATTGAAGTTGCACTTGATCTACCTTTCTATGCTTGCTATTATGTGCTTCTTTTATTTGTTTCATTACAAAATGCCAATGCATAGGAAATGGGCTAGACTTAAAAATAAATTTTTTAATATTTTTTTTTGGTGTGTTCCTTATGCTTTAATTTCCTATTCGGTTTGAGCACACATTTATGTTTTTTCAACATGTAAAATACCTTTACCTACTGTTATCTATCATTTAGTTTAAGATTTTCATTTTATAACAATTTTGGGAAAGTAAATGAGAAGGATGAGTAATGGAGAAGTTGGGGTCGACCTTGAACATGTTTGTTCATGCCAATGAAACCATTGCAAAGTCTCTATCATTAAAACTTTTTCCAAAGCTAAAAACAATAAAAATATTAGTTCACTACTGTAACATCACATTTCTGTCTTATTTCTCATCATAAATGGCAAGAATAATCTTATATGAAAGATAGGATTAAACAATAGTAATTAGCTGTCCAGAAAACAGATTCCTGAACTTCACTGCGAAAAATGTTTAAAATCATAGAAGTGGAATTTTGACCTGGTAATTTACGACAGAAATATTTAGTTATCACTACATATTTCATTAGTTTTAAGTTTTCTGATTTGAGCAACTTAAGTGCCTCTAAAAATTCACTCTTTACGGGTTGTTCAGTTTTTGGCAGATTATGTCTTTATTTTGCATTGCTCTCATTACTTGTGTTTTGTGTGGTTCTTTTGATCAAGGAGCAATGCAAAACTGTAGTAACAGTAGTTAATATTTAGAATCAACTCATGATGTGGCTTTGCTGTACCTATGTGGATTTTATTTATGGAGGCACTAACCCCTCTAATCAAGTTTTATGTTGAGATTTGTGTAAGAAGAATTTTTTCAGGAGGAAGAGTTGAGTGAGATGAACAAAGATCAAGAGGGACAACCAATCAAGCTTGGGGATGTACTCCTGGTCTCACCCTACATGTATCAAATAAGTACAAGAACCCAAGCTTGGGGATGCCGAGCCACCTCACTCCAACCATCATAATGTTAAGTAAGAAAAGCCTAGCTATACGGCTATCAATAAAGCGCTTTACGGGAGGCAACCCGGTTGTTCTTAGTTGGTTTTCCCTAGTGTCCTCTTGCTGTAAAAAGAGACTTAGTCTTTAGTTTAGTTTCTGAAGTTTTCAATAAAGTGTCAAGTTTCACCCATTTGGATTTAAAAGTTGCTATCCTAGTGCTTGGAATTTCTGTTTCAGCACGATTCTGCTCACCGTACGATTTTTATTTTTTTATCTGTAAGTCGAATTGAGCTAATTTTTTAGTATGTTATGCAACTTTGCGTACTATGTAAGCAAAAAAATTGGATTAATTTTTTGATGAGTCTAGCTTAGGGAAAACGTTCGTTTTTCTGCTATTGCTTTTCTGGACAGATTTTGCCTTCTTTTGTTGGATGCACTCTTTGGGTTTGGGACTTGAATTTCCTTGATCTTTTCAAGCTAGAGAGTGAACATACAACATTATGAACCTTATTTTCTATCTTCTGGAGAATTTGTTTTGGAATTTTTCGCAGCATGCATACGTTTTGTTTGTCCTTGCTAATCTCACCCCACAGAAAAAAGAATGGGAGAAACATGTTTTGTAAAGTTTTTTTCACAGGGAATAGAGGAGCTGCGCCAAGAGAGATCCAAGAGTGGTGAAAACCACAAGCTTGGGGATGTGGTGAACACCCCCCCTGGAACAACACTCTTTTGGTTGGCACACGTCTACTTTCTGTTTTTTTAAGCAAAACATTTATCGCAGAAACTTGAAGCGTCTAGTTTTGTTTTTTTTTAGTTTATTTGTGAGACCAACACCACAATTATATTTATGAGAATAAGCTACTAGAATAATGGGTTGAATTAAGTTGGGTGCTGTTATATTTATTGGGAAAGGGATGTTTTAGTTGATTATAAAACCTACTTATAGTTGCATGATTTATATGTTGTTTTAGGTGTAGAAATTTGCAATAGTGTTGTCATGAGCTATCTCTTATTCATGTTTTTGATGTTAATTGTTAGTTTACTTGGTTTTTCATGAAATGAGTAGTTCTATGGACACTAATGCATGCATAGTAGCTGGTCAACTATCTCCCTCTTGCTAGCCAAAAAAGTAAAAATTCCAACAAGTATAAACTTGTTTCCAACACCCTTTAGCCAAGTATTTCCAGTGAGTCCACCATATCTACCTATTAGCTTCAGAGCTATTCCGAGTATGTTCACCATGTTATAGTGTTATTTATGTTCTAAATTAAGATATTCACTTTATTAATTGTCATGAGCTGAATTTGGGATAGGACTCTCACGAACTTTTGAATGCACACCTTTACTTTTCATTGCACTTAATAAACATGACCCAATAACGGGAGCTAAAAGTTTTGCGTTTGACAAGTGTTTGGTTGGGAGCTAGCTATAAACGTGTATCACTGGAAAGCTTTCAACATTGCACAAAAATTTACATTTGGTTGATATCATGTACTTTTGTTTTTGGACTCCTGCCATGCCGAAATGAAATAGAGGAATAGTAAGTTTTGATGAGTAAGTATATTTATGACTAGAGAAACGCATTGGGCCGCTAACCCAAGCCATGCTTGATCATGGTGGAAATTTACTTACAGGTAGAGTGTACTCTACAAACACATCCTACAATAAAATAAGAAGCTATGCATATAGTGAATGAAATAAAAAAGGATGATGAGTCTACTCCGTTTGTTCATCTTGTCATTGTGACATGGGCTGGTTTCCATGTCATGGGGCAAGAGGTACCTCTTTGCGGTTCTCTATGATGTCATTAGTACTTATTATGATTGTACAAATCTTATTAGGAATCTTAAGTTGAGTAATCATGGAGTAGGTTTTCACACTCACGGGGCATGAGGCATTCAACCAACACCTTGTCAATCACATTACTTCAACATTCACAATTTAAGATGCTAGTGATAAAGGGGCAATGAGAGTCTTAGATCAATGGATGCCACATTTCACTTAGTAATTTTAGTTGAATAATTTAGAGGCTAAATAAGACTTGATCATGTTTTACCTCTACTCAATTTTCTCCAAAGTATCCACCATATTTTATATTTTCCATTATGCTATTCTCTGACCAATATAGGATTTTATTTTTCATTTTGTGTATGCATTTGGTCCATAGTGCTTTTATTTCATTATACACTTTGTGAACTTTCATGAAGCATCTTTGCTTGCATATTTGATATTTCTTATAACATGAATTGTATGTTGCTACTCATCTACATTATGAATCATTTGATTATATGTAGCATGAATAATCTTCTTTGATATTCCATGATTGTTTAAAAATGCAAAGTCCATGTTAGTTTTATCACCTTCATACTCGAGGACGAGTATGGGTTAAGCTTGGGGATGTTGATGCATGTAAAATGCATACATGAATTTTGCATGTTATTACTTATTTTTCCTACATATTAGCAACTTATATTCATGTTTTATAATGATTTTGGGGATTTTCTGAACAACCCCCTTCTTTTGGTTCTAACCCTGTTTTTCCAGAAAACGTACTTTTTAGTGTTTCAGACTTTCCGGGAGCTTCGGGACTCCAAAAAGGGCAAGGCCAAAGAGCACGGTTCAGAATTTTTGAGACGAAGACCATGGGCCAAAGTAGAGGGCCAAAAGGCCAACCAGGTGGAAAATAGGACCCTCCACAAGGCCAGATTCCTTGGCCGCGTGTGGGGCCCCCTTTTTGCCCCCGTGGCTCCGATGTCGTTGATCTTTCTTCTCCTGAGTGTCTTGTGACCTAGAACGACTATATAAAGGGTCCCCTGGCCTTTTCGAAAAGGAGGCAGCGCCGAGAGACGAAACCACAAAACAGAGAGACTGAAGGCTGCCGCCGGAGAAGATCGGAGGGGGGAAACGCCGCCGGGATCACCCCCGGAGGGCTCCACCCCCCTCCGGCGTGTTCATCATCAACATCTACAGCAAGATCAGCTCCATCTCTCCACTGTAATCTCTTGGAAAACACGATGTATGATGCAATACTATATTCCCTTGATGTATTGTGTCTCCCCGTCTATGTTTGAGTAGTGAATTGTTCTTGGCAATGGTGAAATAGTTCGTTGATTGGTTGCATACAAGTTTGTTATCTTCTATGATTGTCTTTATGTACAATATATGAGTGCACGCATATGTTGGGGAATGCATGTAAGGTGATCACCGGTAGAATAATGGAGTGGTGGTGACTTGGGAGTGACAGTAACCTGAGACCGAGCCACAAAGTTAAGTTATTGGGGGATATATATAGGGGACCTTAGAACGTAAGGCTATGGTGGGACTTTATGTCTTAATCAATCTTGTGCAGTCATTTACTTGGCCACATGATCCATCATAAGGGGTTGTAGATCATTTACTTGACTATACCTATTCATGGCTCCTTCCTAGAAGAAACAACTAAGACTAAAACATGTGCTTCACTAATTGTGACAACCACACGAACGAAACACCTATTGCTAGAACACTTGCTCCCTTGAGATACTTGAGATATTTGCTTCTTGCTACTTGTGAAACTTGGTTAGAAACTTGCTTTAGAAACTTGCTTTAGGATTACTTGCATTTTAAACTTGCTTCACTAGTTACTAGACAAACCACACTCCACGTCACTTGCTTTTAATTAGTTAGTTCCTTTTAGTCAAACTTATTGCTTTGCATAAACAGCCATATAAGAGGGTTATAGGGCTTTAGAGAATAGATAGCTTACCTTCAGCTCCTCGTGGGTTCGACACTCAAATACTTATCGAAAGGTACTACAATTGATCTCCTGCACTTGGGAGTCATCAAGCACTTTTCTGGCACCGTTGCCGGGGAGCGCTGTGCTAAGCTTTTATTCTTGTTTGCATTGCATACTAACATATAAACCTAAAACACAAAAAAAAATTATAAAATGGAAAACAACCAAACAATTTTAGAACTGTATAATATCTACCTTGAATTAGGACATGAAGTGTTTGAGGAGAAATTGAAAAATTATTTGCACAACAATCATATTTGTGGTAGTACTAATTCTTTGAACACCTTTATTGCTAAGGAAAACCTTGAGCTTGGAGAAGTTTGTCTTGATGAATATGATATTTTTAGTCCCCCTACTATTGAGGATAAAAATGATATACTTGCTGATTCTATGGAAAGTTTTAAGCTTGGGGAAGTTGGTTTTGATGAGCATGATATTTCTAGTTCCCCAAGCTTGGAGGAGAAAATTCACTTTGATGATACTATGCCTCCTATATATGATGATTGCGATGAAAATTATGAATGTTTAACTCCCACTATCACTAATGAGGATTTTACTTATGTGGAGAGTAGTGATTCTTTTATGCATGTAGCTCATGATAAGAATGTTTTATGTGATATGCATATTGTTGAATCTATTCATGATGCTACTGAAAATTATTATGAGAGAGGGAAACATGGTTACACATATTTCAACAATATTAAGTTTCCCCTCTTTATGCTGAAAGTATTGAAGTTGCAGTTGATCTACCTTTCTATGCTTGCTATTATGTGCTTCTTTTATTTGTTTCATTACAAAATGCCAATGCATAGGAAATGGGTTAGACTTAAAAATAAATTGTTTCATATTTTTTTTGGTGTGTTCCTTATGCTTTAATTTCCTATTCGGTTTGTTCAAGGGGATAAAAAAAGAGGAATATTTTTTTGGTGTGTTCATGAATAATCCCGCTAAAGTAATAGGAATTAGGCCTAAGATGATTCCAAATAGAAAAACTTCAATCATTTCGATTTGTTCAAGGGGATAAAAAAAGAGGTGCTGTTGGGGGAAAATGGCTCCAAAGTGTTCAAAGGCGGACCTTGGCTTATTGGTGGTCGGGTTTTCATCCTGCAAAAATGGGAAAGAGGATTGGATGTCTGTAAAGACCTCTTGCGGAGCGTCCTGTGAGGGTATGGTTCCCTTAGCTCGGGCTCCACCTCTGGTCATCCAATATTATAGGAAGGATTGCTAGTACTATAGGTAAGCCACTTTATATGGAGAAGCAGACTTATACCAAATCCCCTCTCGTGTTTGCCAGGGTTTGTATTGAAGTTAATAGAGCGAAGAAGCTGCCTTCGAAGGTTTGGATCGACGTCGGAGATGGAAGCCTTGAGGAAGAATGTGTCGAATAAGAATGGAACTTTCCAACCTTCGATAAAAGGTCCCATCCTCGGTAAATTATCAAATCTTTGAAGCGCGTTCAATTGATTAATTATCCTCGAATCTCGAAAGCAGAATTGAGGATTGGAATGAGCGTATACCAAGAATTCTTGGGGTCCCCTGGGGATTCTTGATTGGATTTTTTTTATTTTGATAGTGAAAAATGCAAAAATGAATTCTTGAAAAAAAAAGTGGGAAGAATCATTTATAATAAGCACTCATTATCCCACTATTGTTTGCTCGCAAAATGCTGCTGCTTTGAGTGTTATTCCTTCTCCAGAAAATCAGAGGTGCAATCTTTTCCAAACCAAAGCAATTGTAGGTCCTAAAATGTCTTATAAAGTTATTATTGATGGAGGGAGTTGCAGAAATCTTGCTAGTAAAGAGCTATGTGCAAAGCTGAAATTGAAATATATTCCACACCCTCATCCTTATTATATACAGTGGCTGAGTGATAAAGGAGAGATGAAGGTGAGCTACATGGTGAGAGTGGAGTTCCAAACTGGGCCATATACTGATACCATTGAGTGTGATGTTGTGCCCATGACTGTTTGTCACATGTTGCTTGGAAGACCATGGCAGTTTGACAGGAATGTTACACATAACGAGAGAGCTAATACATACCAGTTGAATTGGCATGGGAAGGATATTATTTTGAGACCTATGACACCACAGCAAATTGTAAATGAGTCTCGTAAAAAAAACTGAAGTGAATTTAGAGAAGGAGAGTGAGAGATAATAACAAGATAGTAATCCTTCTATGAGTGAAAAAAAACAAGCTGAGTGGTAAAAATAAAAGTGAGGGAGTGAGCCTATTATGTATGCTAGCCACCAAAGAGGACTTGAGAGAATTTAGTGAGGACCCTAGTATGCTTCCTATAGTGCTTATGCACAAGGGAGCAATTTTGGTTTCTTCTGACATGACCCCTATTCCTCTTGGTGTTTCTCATGTGTTACAGGAATTTGATGATGTTTTTTCAGAGGAGGTACCAGCAGGGCTGCCACCATTGCGTGGCATTGAGCACCAGATTGACTTGATCCCTGGAGCAACATTACCAAACCGAGCCCCTTATAGGACAAATCCCCAAGAAACCAACGAAATTCAGAAACAAGTGCAGGAGCTTCTCGACAAAGGTTATATTTGAATTAGCTTATCTCCATGTGATGTTCCTGTTATTTTAGTCCCTACGAAAGATGGTACTTGGCGCATGTGTGTAGATTGTAGAGCAATTAAAAACATCACTATTTGTTATCGTCATCCTATACCTCGTTTGGAGGACATGTTAGATGAATTGAGTGGTGCTGATGTTTTCTCTAAAATTGATTATCGTAGTGGCTACCATCAAATTAGGATGAAAGAGGGGGCTGAATGGAAAACTTCTTTCAAAACTAAATTTGGTTTATATGAATGGTTAGTGATGCCTTTTGGTTTAACTAATGCACCTAGTACTTTCATGAGACTTATGAACCATGTTTTGAGAGAGTTTATTGGTAGATTTGTGGTAGTTTATTTTGATGATATTCTCATATATAGCCACAATGAACATGAGCATGTTGATCATATTAGACAAGTCTTGCATGTATTAAGAGCAAAACAATTATATGGTAATCTTGCTAAGTGTAATTTTTGCAAAGACAAGGTCATTTTTCTGAGATAAGTTGTATCTAAGCATGGAATTGAAGTAGATGGATCTAAAATTGAAGCTATTAAAAATTGGCCTATTCCAGCAAATGTTAGTCAAGTGAGAAGTTTTAATGGATTGGTTGGTTTCTATAGAAGATTTGTCAAGGATTTTAGTACTCTTGCTGCACCATTAAATCAGTTAACTAAGAAGGGTGTTGATTTTACATGGGGGGTTGAACAAGATATTGCTTTTGATGAGATAAAGAACAAATTGATTTTGGCCCCATTGTTAATATTGCCTAATTTCAACAAACAATTCGAAATTGAGTGTGATGCAAGTGGTATTGGTATTGGTGGAGTGCTTATGCAAGAAAACAAACTTGTTGCTTATTTTTCTGATAAATTGCATGGTGCCCAATTGAACTATTCTGTTTATGATAAAGAATTGTATGCACTTGTTAGAGTTCTTGAGGTTTGGAAACATTCTTTGTGGCCAAAAGAATTTATCATACATTCTGATCATGAAGCATTGAGTAAAGAGCCAATCTAGCCTTAATAAAAGACATGCTAAGTGGGTTGAATTCATTGAATCTTTCCCATACATAATTAAATACCAGAAAGGCAAAGATAATTTTGTTGCTAATGCTCTCTCTAGGAAAAGTATGCTTTTAACTCAATTGGATGTGAAAATTCTTGGTTTGGAGAGTGTGAAAAAATTGTATGCTCAAGATAATGATTTTAAACATGCATATGCGAATTGTACTAATGTGAAAGCATGGGATAAATTTCATTTGCATGATGGATATTTGTTTAGAGCTAACAAATTATGTGTGCCTAAGTCGTCCTTGCGTTTATTATTGTTGCAGGAATCACACAGTGGTGGATTGATGGGACACTCTGGGAGGGAGAAAACAATGCTGATGTTGGCTTATCACTTCTATTGGCCACGAATGAGAAGAGATGTGGAGAGGTTTGTGAGACGTTGCATCACTTGCAACAAGGCTAAGTCTAAACTAAAACCTCATGGATTATATACTCCTCTTCCTGCACCTACTACACCTTGGGAAGACATTAGTATGGATTTTGTGTTAGGTTTGCCTAGGACTAAAATAGGACATGATTCAATATTTGTGGTAGTTGATAGATTCTCTAAAATGTCACATTTTATTGCATGCCACAAGAGCGACGATGCGTCGCACATTGCTAATGTGTTTTTCAGGGACATAGTGAGATTACATGGAGTACCCAAGACTATTGTTTCTGATCGTGATGTCAAGTTCATGAGCTATTTCTGGAAGACACTATGGGGGAAGCTGGGGACAAAGCTGCTGTTTTCTACTACTTGTCACCCCAAACTGACACAAATGGAGGTGGTGAATCGCACATTATCCACATTGTTGCGAGCCATGATAAAGAAGAATCTGCGGGAGTGGGAAGAGTGTTTGCCACATGTTGAATTTGCATACAACAGGGTTGTGCATTCTGCTACTCAGTTATGCCCGTTTGAGGTGGTGTATGGGTTCAAGCCAATAACACCATTTTATTTGCTTCCACTTCCTCTACAAGAGAGAGTTAATATAGAGGCTTCAAAACATGCTGATTTTGTGAGGAAGATCCATGAGAAGATAAAGCAAGAAATTGAGAAGACAGGAAGACATGTAGCTGAGAGAGTTAACAAGAAGAGGAAGGAAGTACTATTTCAGCCAGGTGATTTGGTGTGGGTGCATTTTCGTAAGGACCGATTTCCCACATTGTGCAAGTCCAAGTTGATGCCAAGAGGTGCTGGTCCATATAAAGTGCTTCACAAGATTAATGATAATGCCTACAAGATTGATCTTCCTAGTGATGAGTTTGGTGTGAGTAATTCTTTCGATGTTGTTGATCTATCACCATACCATGGAGAGGACCTTGTTGCGTCGAGGTCGACGCCTTTTCAAGGGGGGGAGGATGATGAGGACATCCATAGTACACCTACTAATTCTCCCATTGATGGTGATGTTGTTGTTCAAGGGAAACATGATGAAATGAGGATTGGACCAATGACTAGATCAAGAACCAAACTACTAGAACATCAGGTGAACTCACTCTTATTAAATTATGATGTTTGTGGTTCTGAGAATTTTATACTACCTAAATCCTTGCATTTATGTATGATTCAGGTTGTTGATAACACAAGCATTATTGGAGGAGAGGATCATGGATCCATGGAGCAATACATGGGAGAACACGTGGAGAGAGATGATCATGGCAGCACACACAAGAAGGAGAATCCAGGAGCTATACATGATGGAGATGGGAGCACCAAGGACATGTCTTAGGGTGTTTCAGCCCATTTTTTGTGATGCGCATCAGGCTTATGGGGGGACCAAGGACATGTCCTAGGGTGTCCCAATGCGTGTGGAAATAAGGACATGCGAGTCCAATTGGTGGCCGCACCCCCTATGGGTCGGTTTGTCATTAGGTTGAGTCCAACTCGAGTTGTTGAGTCCAATTAGGTTCGGGTTAGGAGGTGCTTGCGCAATACCCCTTGTGCCCGCACCCCCTCCCCTCATAAATACCTTTCACCTGCGAGTGCAAAGGTCAGACTACCTTTAAACATAAACCCTAGACTCCATTGTTGATTGCTTGAAGCATTCATCAGGAATTGATCATATTGCAATTTTTGCGTGTTATCTGCTATTCCACTGGGAATTAGTTGATACAGGAACACTAGTGGTCAGTGGCTGCTCGTGCAAGTGTGTGGATTTGCGAATATCCAAGGGATTGGTTGTTGCTGCAATTGGCATCAGGAGAGTTCATGGAGAGACACAAGTTATCAGATCCTTGTTATCGTGTGAGTTCATCGAGAAGATCGGGCAACCCCTTATCATCTCCCGTCCGGGTGATTTTTGGACTTTGCCTCTGTCTCTTGGGAAAAACTAGATAGTCTGTTGATACGTTGCAAATGTATCTATCATTTCTGATGCTCCATGCTTGTTTTCTATCCAATACCCTTATGTTATTATCATGTTTTCACATGTTTCCCTTTGTTTTATGGATGTTTTCATCGACTAACCTATTAACAAGATGCCCCAGGTCAGTTGCTAATTTTTGCTGTTTTTCTATTTCAGAAAAGTTCTGAAGGAAATATTCTTGGAAATGGATGAAAATCCACGTAGACCATTTCTTACCCGGAACGTAAATGGAGTCCAAAGAAGAGACGGAGTGGGGCCACGGGCCCACCAGGAGGGTGCCGGGCAGTAAAAATTACGGGGATGGAATTATTTTCCATGAAACATACAGAGAGGCGTCGTCACCTTGAAAGTTCAATCTAGGGCTTGTGGAGTCATGCTCCCGCACCCTACCGGAGGGGGGAACCGTCATCTTAATCCTTCTATCGACTGTTCTTCCTCCGTGATTCTTTGCGTGCGATTCCCCCTGTACTATGGGTTCGTAGCTGTAGCTAGGTGGTGCTCTCTATCCTTGTTACTCAATAAAATGTTCTTGATTGAGATCCATATGATGTAATTGGTGTTGTGTTTGTTGGGATCCAATGAATTGTACATTATGACCAGTTGTTGAGTTGTTAAATTAGCGATTGTTGCAACCTTGCTATTCTTAATGCTTGTTACTAGTGCACGAGTAACATGATTTCAGGTCTGAACTCTTTATGTTTGCATGAATATAATTGTTGTTTGGATCCTACCTGCAAGTTGTATGCACCTATTATATTCCGGAACCCGAGACCCCCAAGGTGACATGGTTGGGGTATCGGAGGGGAAGGGCTGTAGTTTGAGGATTACATGTGTTCACTAAGTTCTAATGCTTTGTTCCGGTGCTTGGTAGAACAAGCACCTTATTTACCATAAGTTCCTTATTTGGCCCCGCGGCAATGGGATGGTTGGACAAAAGATGTTGTACAAATTCTCATAGCAAGTGGATACAACTATATATGGAACACATGTCTACGTATGATTTACCAGCTGAATAAGTCCATCTTAAGTTTGTCGCAATTTTAGTCAATTGCCAAATTGTGATTTGTTCACCCCAACACCGGTTTTATTGCTTGGAGAGTTACCTCTAGTGAAACTACAAACCCCGCTCCATCTTTTACTATTATTGCTACTGTTTTCTCATGCTTTTACTACTTGTTACCTTGTTGGTCTGTTTATTACAGATTACATATATGACTTATTTCACTCTGTATTTCACTACATTCACTGTATTTTTGTTGAACCGGTGCATCTATAAAAATAAAATTGTACTAGTTGTGTTGAGGACGCAAGAAAATAATCACGTCACCACTCCATCCACTGTTTTATTGTACCTTATGTTACTAATATATTTTGCTAAGTACATCTCAAGTGTGGCCGAATTGACAACTCAGCTGCTAAGGCTTATAAGTATTCTTTGGCTCCTATTGTGTCGAATCAATAAATTGGGTTACACTTACCCTCGAAGACTGTTGCGACACTTGTGGGTCATCAAGACTATTTTCTGGCGCCGTTGTCTACTGGTGTTCGAGCCTCCTTCCCGCTCATTCTTGGCGGGAAGGGTCACCACAATGTGCCAAGAGGTGGACAGATAGTCCCCAGCAGCCTCTGCCTATCCTGGTCGCCTGGGACGGTCCGTCCATGGCAGAGACGTGGGGGCTTAAGATGACGTTCCTCCGTCTTGTAGCGTCAGACCGATCTTCTTGCACCAAAGAGGAAAGCCTCGGGTGGTGCTTTGTCGCGTGCATCCGCAACTCGCACTTTATACACGAGAACAGAAACTACGGCAAAAGCAGCTCTGTCGCACTACAACTCCATTGTCATAGCGATGCGCACATCACCCCACATGGGATGTTCCCTCATGAGGGAAGACTACTCTAGAGAGGAGTGAAGGGCTCGATGTAGATCTCCTTGATACGTTGCAAACGTATCTATAATTTTTGATGCTCCATGCTTGTTTTATACCAATTGCTACATGTTAAAGATTAAGTTAAACTTGATAAGTCCTCCACGGCCCGATTCGCAATGATCACCTATCCGGATTCGAGCCGGGGGACTCGAATTTGTGTAGGCCAGTACTGCTTCTGCCCAAGTGAAATTAATTGGTCCTGATCCATCGAGTGAACCAAGCGACTGAGCCACATCTCTATGCAAATTGCTAATATACAGCACACCTATCGGCTCGATATTCGAATCAATCTCACACAGGATTTGCACATCCTTCGAGAGGCTTAAGGTTCTCAGCCGTAAGAATTCGAACAAGTTTTGAGTGCTTACCCGATTCTCTAGAGTCGAATAAACACTCGGGGGCTACGTGGGGACACTTCCCGAGTCTTTCTAACAGGCCTATCCGGTCTGAGCTATGCATAGAAGCCTAGCATGAGGAGCTAACACGACCTTCCAGAAGGCCCAACTGTGGCCCACCCGCAAGACTTGCAGGTAAAGAACTGGAGGAACAACCAACGTTAGGTTAGGGTTTTGTAAATCTACCCAGGTAAGGATTCGGGACCCAGCCTCCTATATAATGGCTAGGAGAACACCCCGGTAGGGCATCTAATCATTATTCCCACCGTAGGTGTTGCCTCTCTCGAGATTCAATCTCTCGACTAAGACACCCGTCATTATAAACACCACATCATTACAATCCAGACAAGCAGGAGTAAGGTTTTTACCTCCTCGAGGTCCCCCGAACCTGGGTAAACTGTGCCCCCTGTTTGCCGTCGAGTCCACCAGCGCTTATTTGTTTCCTATTCCCGAACCCCCAGTATGGCACTCGGGGGATATGTCGAGTCAGGTACTCGACACCACCAGCGCTTATCTGTTTCCTATTCCCAAACCCCCAGTATATCACTCGGAGGATATGTCTAGTCAGGTACTCGACAGCCGGCGTCGGGCGGATAGCGCGGTGGTTCCTGTGCTTATGGCTGGGCTTCCTGCGAGCACTGTCGACCGTGCGTAGGCACGATCAATGGATACAGGAGATTGCAGGGACCAGGTTGGGTCCGCGGGGGAGCGGGAGCGGCGAGGTCTGTTGCTGGAGAAGCTAGAGCCTGGCCCGCCGAGGGACGCCTGCTTCCAGGACCGAGCCTTGTGACCGGGACGCTCGGCGTGAGAAGCAACCAGGGCGATGAGAAGGTGAAGGAGCGCCTTAGCCCCCTACCTAGCGCGCAAAATGTGGGAGAGTGGTCTGTCAAGAACAGGGTCTCTCTAGAGGTTCGAACACAGGGGGCTAACCACGCTCGCTACACCTCTCGTGAGCCTGGTGAGAAGGGCTCGGAACAAGCAACAATGGTGACACGGGGAGTTTACCCAGGTTCAGCCCACCATGCTGTGTAACACTCTACTCATTGTCTGATGGATTGCACTGCGATAAGTACAATACAAGATGCGACCTTGTGCTCGGTTCAGACTAGGGATGCTTAGGATGAATTTAGCCGTCCCTTCTTAGGGGGGCAAGGGGCTCCTTATATAACAGCTCCAGGCCTATTTCCCGCTCATTTTTTGCGGGAAAGGGTCACCACAAGGTGCCAAAGAGAGGAAAAATAGTGTCCTGCCCTGTCGGTTTTGGTCGTTGAGGACAGCACCATCGTCCATAGCAGAGCAGTGGGGTTCTTGGTGATGTTTTCCTCGTCTTGTAGCACCGGTGTGGTCTTGTTGCAGTGAAGAGGAAAGCTCCGGGTGGCGCTTTGGTGCGGGCAGCTGTTGCCCACACTTTATACGCGAGAATGGTAAGTGTGACAAAAACTGCTCTGTCACCCTGCAGCGTCTTCGTTAGCGCGCAGAGGCGCGCACGTCGCCCGCACATATGATGTTCCCTCATGAGGGAAAAGTCCTCTGGAGAGGAGCGAAGGGCTCGAGGTAGAGCTTCTTTCTGAGGGAAAACAAGTGCAACTCCTCCGAAGGGGCCAACCCCCTGCTGGTTGCGCTTCAAGAGGGGCAAAACACTGGCGAAAGAGGATTTTCTCGCGAGGCACCCTTGTGGGTGCTTTCTGATGCCTACTGGGCTGGGCCGCGGCAGACGGGTCGTGGTACCGTAATATCTACTTGACCTAAACACTCTGTTGGTCAAATTAAACTTTGAGCGGGCACGTACCATTGGCGGCCATCTTATGTTCTAATTCTCAGAGGATCTTATCGCTATCAACTTGACCTACGAATCGAATCATGAGTGGAATATCCGAGAAGTGTGTCGCTCCTGTGCACATACAGTTATGTACCAATGTGCCGATAATACACGCCAGTTGCATGCTTGCGAGCTAGTACCTTTCAGGAATACATCCAGGATTTCGATCGGCACTAGGAGAACGGATGGGCTAACTTGAACACTGGATTCTGAAGTGACAACGAGCTGCATTTGCATGAACGGATCAGAATGAATTCGACCAAGTGTAAGCTAAAAGTTGACCTGCGCCCATCGCTATCTGGGTGGAGGAGGTGAGCAACCGGAGCCGGGCGAGTAGGAGCTTTTCCATCCACCTGGCACGGAATCTGTGTCCATTTATGTGAGAATCGATCGGAGCTCGAATGATTGAGCAAAGAAGCATCGATGTACCAATCGTGCTTGGGGGCAAGTTGCGGACCGATCATGCCTAGTGCGCGGTCCCGCGCGAACACCGTGACATGCCTGGCGGCCGGGAGAAGAGGGAAAGGAGGGAACGGCATTTGAGATTCAGCGGGCAACCGAGGCGGGAATGCGCCGACCTGACACTGCCACCGCCGGTGGCGCGCACGGACGACACTTGTGCTCTCCGGCGTCCACCTCACGCGGTCCGACGGCCTGATGCAGGTGCAACGATGTGCACATCCATGGATGGACAAAAAAGAACACGTACTAGTGAGGTTCTTCGTTTCATGTCATGCGTGCGCTGGACGGGAGAGCCGATGTTGACGGCAGATGGAGCTTACTCATTTCTTCCACCTTTAATTTCCCTCTGCGTTTGGCATATGAGATAATGATGATGGCCCAGGTCCCGGAAAACGATTTCCACATCAGTAGTGCAGGCCGAGGTAGCTGCTTGCTTGCAACTGCATGGCCATGCCAACATCCTGATGCCACCACACATGCTTGGTGCCTGATAGCTTAGCTTTGTTTAGCTGCATACAGGGCAAAAAGCACAACGTGCGCGTGCATGTCTAGCCGCAGGTTACGTCCCAGCTTTACATGTATTCAATTGAGCAATCACGCGCGGTTAAAAAAAGTTGTGCACAATCTCGGGAAGAAAAAAGTTGCCCGTCTTCACGCACTAATCATTCCAGTAACCTCCTGGAGGAAGCACCGGCGATATAATTTACCCACGCCTCGATTCTGAAAAGACTCTGTCCTGTGAAGTGCGTGTGTTACTGTTTGACCGGCCAGTGCCAGCGTGCTAGGTATCCAGCATCCACCATTGCCCTTGGTTGATCAGCTGCGACCTACAAGTTGGTTTCTGATGAAGCAATGATGCAGCAGAGAGAGCAGAGAGTAGCACTGGCCATGAGACGGCAAAACCATCTCAGTTAGATTCCGGGAAGATTCCCAACACACCGAGGAGCAAACCCTACATGGAGATCCGGGGCAGCAGGAGTGGTACGGTAGTGGCCAGCATCCAGCGCGCCAGGAGCAACTCGATCGTCCCATTGGCTCCCGGGTACCCATGCTTATGCCGGCCGGCAAAACGCATGGTGCAGCAGCGTCGTACATGGAAATCCCACCGGTTGACATGGTGTGTCTCGTTGTCCAGATCACCGGGCCGGGCGGCGGGTGCGCGAGTGCGTCCGTCTCGGCCGGGGGCCGGGATGGTCGGGCGGCTGATGTTGATGCGATCGCAGCACCTGGAATGATGAAAAAGGGAGGCCGTAGGGCCAGCACCGCCCGCCAGCGTCACCTGAAGAGAAGAGAGCCTGAACCCTTTGCGGATCGTGACATGGTGTCAATGCCATTTTTAGGAGCGCAAGGGCCATGTCAATATGTCAATTGTCGCGTTCCGGCGGCTGGTTCCCTGCGACATGGGTGTGACCGTGTGGGTGCGCCAAAAAATCATTTCAGCCCCTCATCATTTCATCAGCAACTGTCGCGAGAAGCATCACATCGTCGGATCGCCCACTGCTAGTGGTGGTGGCCGGGATGTTTGCGAGCATCGCTCTGCATCGTCAACAGTAGAGTCGGAATGGTTTGATCATTCAGACAGCCCGCGAGAACATGGTAAATATACTCGTCGGAGAGGATGTGTCAAACGGCAACACTTCTTTCATCTGCTATCCCATTGTGCGATAGCGGATTCTCGTACCTCCTATACTTACAGGCACTAGGCAGCAGGCACTGCACATGCCTAGGATTACTCAGAGGCATTGCAGGTTGGGACTGTCAAGTTCAAAGTGCTCACTTTTTTTTTGAGAGAGAGAGAGAGAGTTCTCCACCTTTATTTATTTTTTTATTATTTTTGAGAATTCTCCACCTTTATTAATCTTCGAAGTGCTGAGTGCTGACGAAAGGAAGGGAGAGGCCGAAATTTTCTCTGGGCGTTGCTTAGGAAACTAACTACCGGCCCATATAGAAAAGGATAGGTTAGCAGTTTAAAGGCCGACAAACTGAATAGATGGGTGCTCTTTTCCTCACAGAGCGTCAAATGAGGCTGTCACGTCTGAAGGGCTTCAACAAAGGCCGCATCTGACACGACCCATTCAAAGGTAAGGCCTAGTTTGGCAAGAAGTTTTTTATTAAACGAAGGTACTATTGACATATGTGGGAGACAAATACTTCAGTTTGGGAAAAAGTGGTCGGGACATCTTTTTCCATACTGCAAAATCAGTGTTGTTTCTTCAAAAAAACTGAAGTATATAGAACCACAATATTCATTAGAGTCAAACGCCATCAAGTATTTAATATTTCAATATTTTTAGAAACTGAAGTATTCTCACAATTAAAAAATACGGAGCTCCCAAACGGTGTCGAGACATCGTAGTAGTTTTCATAGACTGGGGTGCCATGAGACTACGGTAGAGACGTGGGGTAACGGGATAGCGTGGTAACACAGAACACGGGATTTTACCCAGGTTCGGTACGTCGCGACAGTACGGCGTACCTACTCCTGCACTTCTCACTAATTGGGACTAAAGCCCGTATAACAGGGTTACAGTGTGAGGGAATAGATCTAGCTACTCGACGAGGATGAGCTTCTCGGCGAGTTGCGTAGAGCTTTAGCTGGTGAAACTTGAACCTATCTAATCTATCTCCCGTCCGGCTTTATATAATAGCCGGATTAGGGCTTACAGAACAAGAAACCTAGAAGACTACGTTTAACTTATAACTTGGAAAGTAAGGAATCCGTCTTCTCCTCCAAGCCAGATCACGTGGGCCGTGATCCGGGTTCTTCTAGAATCCGGCTTCTGCGCGTCGGACTACTGGGCCGCCCAATGGACCCAAGCCCATTACCATGTAGGCCACCCTGGTAGTCCGGCTCTTTTGTCTACCATCTTCTATACCCCTATTCAGTATATATCCGACAAACGGTATCAAAATTAATATTTACTTATTTAAAAATAGATTAATGCTAAGTAGTAACTTAAGTTACAACAGAATAGAAATGTTAACGTGTAAAAAAATATATTACCATATTTCAAAACAATTGTTCGTGTGTTTCAAAAGAATGTTCATGTATAACAGAAAAAGTCAAATAAACTCACGATAAATGTTTTTATATACTCCCTCCGCATCAAAATGTAAGATGGTGTACCGTTTACTAGACAACACGTATCTAGACATGTTTTAGTGCAAGATACACATGAATCTATGCACTAAAATATGTCTAGATACGTTTTGTCTAGAAAACGCTAAAACATCTTATATTTTAATGGAGCAATAAAAATGGAAAACTCCAAAATGAACCCAGGAGTAGTAGGGGAAAGCTAAATGGAACCCCCAACTCCAAATCCCTAAAATCTGCAGTCCCAACTCTATCATCCTCGTCTAAATTGAACCGTGGAGCCGTTCCTAAAGAGGGATTGTCGACATGGTAAGTGGTAGTTAGGATTGCTTTTTTTAGACGTGGAAATGGTTGGTTCATTGCGTACAAGCTGGCCTGGCACAATGCGAATGTAACATCCTAGAATTTTCAAAAAATTAAAAGCTGCATAAATACATTTTCATCATGCCATCATTGCATTAAATGACAACATTTAGGACTTAATTCCACAAGTTAAACTCTAATTGGTTTTATCACATAAGAGGACACCTATAAGTTCTATACCTTATTTTGTTTTATAACAAATTATTTTGGAAACCAAAATGGTACCAAAATTTCCTATTTTGGATAAGCTTTACGGATCATATTTTTATAAATTTTTATGAGTTGGTTTGGTCCAATTTTGAATCAAATTGGGTTTCAATTAATAAAAACAGAAAAGGAATAAAAAAGAACAAAAAAAAAGAGTTAACTGCCACTAGACCGAAGCGGCCCAGCAGCAGGTGAGCGCC
This sequence comes from Alopecurus myosuroides, assembly GCA_028641055.1. NCBI lineage: Eukaryota > Viridiplantae > Streptophyta > Magnoliopsida > Poales > Poaceae > Alopecurus > Alopecurus myosuroides. Next base: position 395,717,584 of record CM054058.1, on the reverse strand, counting down.
CATGCGGCACAGGCCGGCCCATCAGCAGCCCAACAGCGCGCAGACTAGCCGCCCGCATCCCTCTCCTCTCTCCGGTCGGCGACAGGTGCAATCGGGCCCCACCCGTCAGAGGCACCTTCAACCTCTCTCTGTTTTCCCGGCGCACACCCCAACGACTGCCTCGTGCAGCCTCGCACGCTCCCCACTCCCAGAGCCCGTAATGACGCCCTCTCTCTCGCCAACAAAACCCCCTCCACCTCCGCATCTCGTGCCTAGCATGCGCGCCCCAATCATGCCGCCGGGCTGCTGAATTTGGAGCTTGTAATCTCGCTTCGACCGTCGTCGTTTGTCGGCGATTACGATGAGTACCGGCCCCCTCTATCCCTCTCGTTTGCACCCCATGCATCGCCAACCTCATGCGCATCTCCGGGACATCTTTTGCAGCCCCGAGAACCCCCGTTTCGGCCGTAGGATCGCTGATCAATGACCAGATGTAGTAGTACAGCCCATCACAAGCTATACTGTTGCGTGTAGTACTGGCCCCTGGACCGTTCACCAGCACACACAACTAGATAGATATCAAAATAAGCAATTGTATCTCATATCTAGCGAATAATCCAGAGTACAAAATTCTTTACAAGATACATAGCGGAAGCTAGCTCAAAACTTATTCAAGTATAACAAAGCGAATATAAGGGCTCCAGTCTTCAATTTGTGCCACAGGCGAACAAACATGTTGAGTGGAGTCACGAGACCTACGTCGATCACTCCGGATACGAACAACCTGCACGTTGGAATATGCATCCCCCAAATGGAGGTCAGATCATTCTGAGCAATGGTGGCAAGTGACACTATGGTGGTATATAAATGGCAAGTGCTAATCTACATGCATATTTGGCTGGTGGAGTTTGTAGGCTATTTTGCATAAATGCATTTATCCTATCTTTTGATATAAATTAATTTTGCACATATTCTGGACACTTTGGTTGATAGCAAAGTGCTCCTAAATAATTGGACACCTTGGTTGATAGCAAGATGCTCCTACCCTTTGGATTAGCGCACTGAAACACCATCAGGCACTTCTCCAATAACCTATAGACAAAGTTTTAGTAATTAAGAAATCAAGATGAACGAGATATGTCATGTTTCCCATCTAGTTGTTGAATTGTCCCTAACCAATGGAACACGGCTAAGATCTTAGTTTTAACCCTCGCGAGGTTTGTGCCCTTTACCCATGTTGCCTAATCGACCCCAAACACCATGGTACACCACTAGTACCACGGAAGGAAAGAAGATCAAGCCATAAACCATAAGAAGTAGATTCCCAAACCCACCACGAGCCGGACCAACCTACCACTAATCTACATCTCTGGACACGTTGGGTTCGAGTCACCACAACCTACAATTTATGTCTAGCCCATACTAATATGAAACATGGTTGCACGCAATAACAACTACATAAAGAAAGTAAACATGACCTCAGAATACTGGGCGGCGGTCCCCACCAAACTTTGTACTCTGATGACTCTCTAGCAATCCGCCCAGTGGTTAATTAATTATCATGTTGTTTTCATAAGCAATTAAAACAACAATTTTCATCATAACATGATAATAATCCCATCCACGGATAGCTAGAGCATGGCTAAGCAATCTACAACTACGATGTTTGCCTACCATAAGGATGCTACAATCTAGGGGTAACATGTGATTACTCCACTTGGGTGTTAATGGAGCAATCTCTAATAATAACTAGCATAGCTATAACACTCAACTCCTAATCATGCATAACTATTATAAAACTCTAATGCATATAGTAAAATAATGGGTTCATGTGTGTCACTTGCCTTGACAGAAATTAGAGTCGTTCACGCACTCGACTCAGTCGCAACCGTAACGACCACAGTCCTCACACGAACAGCAATCGCAACTCTCGCAATCTACACGTTGCAAGCATACCACAATAAATAACCAAACCAGACAAAACAACAATGCAACATATGGATGCATGATGGTTTAATAATGCAAGACAACTAATTTACTAGTTCTCTGATTGCCTAAACAATATATGATGCATAAAAAAGTTTGTAATGCAGCAAGAGGCAAAGAAGCAGCTTAACCAAATTAAATAGGGTTAATTAACTATCTACAAGATCTTATCGAAATAAAGTTCATAAAAAGTTATATCTAAACCTAACATACTAATAAGATCCAAAAAGTAAAATAAAACACTCAACGAAAACTTTTTGGATGAACAAGAACAAAGTATAGATTTGAAAATTCGAGTTACTCCGGTGGGCAAAAGTAGATCGGAATTATAGAAACAGATCTGTAGCTCAAATCGAAAAACTCAAAGAACGAAAGTTGTAGATAATGATGAGATGCAACTACAGTAGAAATTTGAGCGAAAACGGACGAACGGTTGAAGAGTAATTGATCAATTACCGCTTCAGATCTGAAAGAGTATATCGCGAAATTCTCCGGCTGTGGTGGATGAAAAGAGGTGAGGTTTCTTGGGATGGATTGGTATCGACGAGATCTAAAACTCTCGTGAAGGCTTGAACGTCAACCGAGCAACTCACGGACCGTGGCGAGTAAAATACCACGAAACAGATCTGAAATTGGAGTTTCGAGTTTGGGACGACCTCACGGCCGGGGCTGGGGTATTTATAGGTGGATAGGTCGGTGGAAAATTGCTCCTTGGAGTAGGGAACAAGTAGAAAGAAGTGGAATCGAATTTGGACTCTCCGATGAAAAGATACGAGGGTTTAAATGAGGATAGGTCAAGAAAAACGAGATTTGTACCGGATTCGTACGATCGTACGAGCCTGCGTATGTGGGCTCTGCATTCCTGGGCCGGCCCATGCGAGCTCGCAGGTTTTTTTTTTTATCAAAACTAAAATGCTAATAACTTTTGAAATATAACTCGGAATCGAGTCAAACAAATTTCTAAAATCTTGAAATTTAAAACTCTATCATATTTGACTTTTATTAAATAATTTTAAGCAAAATAAAATATTCAATTATTCTTTAGCTTATAAACGCCTTATAGGAGGATTTTGAGCTTTTTAAAACAAAATTTTGTTTTGGGGTTTAAAATGCAACACTCAAATGCAAGTTTTGAAACCATGCTATGCTATGCATATGCTCTAAATGCAAAACATTCCAAATGTAAGATTTGGGATGTTACAAACTAACCCCCTTAAGATGAATCTCGTCCCAAGATTCGGAATGGCTAGCAAATAGGTGTGGATGGTTTTCCTACGGTCAATATCTAGGCTAACCCCCTTAAGAGAAATCTTCTTGGTATCTTCAACAATATGTGTGGAGTAGCTTGCTAACACTTATCCGTGGAAGCAATTGATATGAATGACTGTGATGCACCGGTATTAATAAGTACTATTGTGGGCTATGATCTGATGAAGAACATACCAGCCATAGGGTCTGCTGCATCATATACTTCCTCCACGTTCGTATGGTTCGCAGTTGCCTTCCAGAACGGGTTTGGTTTGGATCCTCCATCAGTTATCTTCTCCGAACAATCGTTTGCATAGTGCCCCATCTTCTTGCACTTGAAGCATTCCACTTGACTGAGATCCTTCCTTCCTACATGGTTGTTGTTGCGGTTATGGCCATTGCCTCCATTACGATGGTCTTGGTTCCCATCCTGATTGTTGCCTTTGTAGTCGCTATGGTTGTGGTTGTTCCCTCCATCATGCTTATGTTTGTTTCCTTCACTTTGATTATGCCCATTACCTTCTTGCATATGGGATCCAGAACTTCCAATACTATCATGGTGAGTACGCACCCTCTGATGTGATCCAGATATATGGTTGCCACCATTGTGCTTCCTCTTGCGTTTCTCCGCTTGTTGGTACTTTCCCTCTAGAATGACAGCCTTGTCAATGAGCTCTTGGAAGTTGGTAATGTGAACTACTGAGAGTTGAATAGCCAGATCATCATTTAGTCCATCCAGAAACTTCTCGCGCCTCTTGGCATCTGTGTCCACATCTTCCGAAGCATAGCGAGCTAGGTTGCTGAATTCGTCAATGTACTCAGTGACAGAGCGCTGGTACTGACGCAAATTACGGAACTCCCTCCGCTTCAGACTCATCACTCCAGTTGAGACATGTGCATTCTTAAATCCTTCCTCGAACATCTCCCAGGTAACATCAGCAATAGGGTGGGTTATCTGGTAGTTGTCCCACCAAGAAGCAGCTTGTCCTTCTAGCAAGTGGGCAGCAAACCTCACTTTCTCTTCATCGTTGCATCCAACAGTTACTAGGTCTTTGTTCACTGATCGCAACCAGTCAAGGGCTATCATAGGTTCAGGAGCACTTGAGAACCTTGTTGGCCTCAACCTCAGAAAGCGAGTGAGCATATCCACCTGTGGTGGTGGCGGTGGTGGTGGGTTGTTGTTGTTGTTGTTCTCTCCCTCCTCGTTGTTGCGGTTGGGATCGCGACGGGGAGGCATCTATGGGTCGGCAATAGATAAGTTTAGACGGATAGGACTAAAGAAAATATCTACCCATACTATATATGAACAAAGCAACACTTAACAATCAATGTATAAGCAATCCAAATACTTTAAAATAGTTTTCAAAAGTAGGATATAGATTCCTGCGAAAATACCCATAAAGTTTTGAAAACAAAACGGTTTAAAATACACGGACTATCATTGCCATATCATCTAATTAGGATATGGTCAACACCTAACACGATCTCGATAACTAGGAACCTACATGGTGGGCAACCTAGTGTCTTCACATAGCTCCAATAGCTGCATCGTGTTTCCTTCTTGTAGTAAGTCTTCTTATCTATCTTGAGGTAAATCTTGTTTATGTTGAATTGAATCTTCTTCTCTACGGGGATCTCCACTATGATTTGAAAAAGAAGAGATGGAAGTAGGAGATAAAGATAAGAAGATTACAAGAATAGAGTAAAGGAAGAATGTATAAAGGATGTGAAAAAAAATAAGTTTTCATCCTATGGCTTTTGCTAATCCATTTTATAAGGTCTCGTTCCTACAGTCAACATATTGCTCTGATACCATCTGTAGTAGTACAGCCCATCACAAGCTATACTGTTGCGTGTAGTACTGGCCCCTGGACCGTTCACCAGCACACACAACTAGATAGATATCAAAATAAGCAATTGTATCTCATATCTAGCGAATAATCCAGAGTACAAAACTCTTTACAAGATACATAGCGGAAGCTAGCTCAAAACTTATTCAAGTATAACAAAGCGAATATAAGGGCTCCAGTCTTCAATTTGTGCCACAGGCGAACAAACATGTTGAGTGGAGTCACGAGACCTACGTCGATCACTCCGGATACGAACAACCTGCACGTTGGAATATGCAGCCCCCAAATGGAGGTCAGATCATTCTGAGCAATGGTGGCAAGTGACACTATGGTGGTATATAAATGGCAAGTGCTAATCTACATGCATATTTGGCTGGTGGAGTTTGTAGGCTATTTTGCATAAATGCATTTATCCTATCTTTTGATATAAATTAATTTTGCACATATTCTGGACACTTTGGTTGATAGCAAAGTGCTCCTAAATAATTGGACACCTTGGTTGATAGCAAGATGCTCCTACCCTTTGGATTAGCGCACTGAAACACCATCAGGCACTTCTCCAATAACCCATAGTCAAAGTTTTAGTAATTAAGAAATCAAGATGAACGAGATATGTCATGTTTCCCATCTAGTTGTTGAATTGTCCCTAACCAATGGAACACGGCTAAGATCTTAGTTTTAACCCTCGCGAGGTTTGTGCCCTTTACCCATGTTGCCTAATCGACCCCAAACACCATGGTACACCACTAGTACCACGGAAGGAAAGAAGATCAAGCCATAAACCATAAGAAGTAGATTCCCAAACCCACCACGAGCCGGACCAACCTACCACTAATCTACATCTCTGGACACGTTGGGTTCGAGTCACCACAACCTACAATTTATGTCTAGCCCATACTAATATGAAACATGGTTGCACGCAATAACAACTACATAAAGAAAGTAAACATGGTCTCAGAATACTGGGCGGCGGTCCCCACCAAACTTTGTACTCTGATGACTCTCTAGCAATCCGCCCAGTGGTTAATTAATTATCATGTTGTTTTCATAAGCAATTAAAACAACAATTTTCATCATAACATGATAATAATCCCATCCACGGATAGCTAGAGCATGGCTAAGCAATCTACAACTACGATGTTTGCCTACCATAAGGATGCTACAATCTAGGGGTAACATGTGATTACTCCACTTGGGTGTTAATGGAGCAATCTCTAATAATAACTAGCATAGCTATAACACTCAACTCATAATCATGCATAACTACTATAAAACTCTAATGCATATAGTAAAATAATGGGTTCATGTGTGTCACTTGCCTTGACAGAAATTAGAGTCGTTCACGCACTCGACTCAGTCGCAACCGTAACGACCACAGTCCTCACACGAACAGCAATCGCAACTCTCGCAATCTACACGTTGCAAGCATACCACAATAAATAACCAAACCAGACAAAACAACAATGCAACATATGGATGCATGATGGTTTAATAATGCAAGACAACTAATTTACTAGTTCTCTGATTGCCTAAACAATATATGATGCATGAAAAAGTTTGTAATGCAGCAAGAGGCAAAGAAGCAGGTTAACCAAATTAAATAGGGTTAATTAACTATCTACAAGATCTTATCGAAATAAAGTTCATAAAAAGTTAGATCTAAACCTAACATACTAATAAGATCCAAAAAGTAAAATAAAACACTCAACGAAAACTTTTTGGATGAACAAGAACAAAGTATAGATTTGAAAATTCGAGTTACTCCGGTGGGCAAAAGTAGATCGGAATTATAGAAACAGATCTGTAGCTCAAATCGAAAAACTCAAAGAACGAAAGTTGTAGATAATGATGAGATGCAACTACAGTAGAAATTTGAGCAAAAACGGACGAACGGTTGAAGAGTAATTGAGCAATTACCGCTTCAGATCTGAAAGAGTATATCGCGAAATTCTCCGGCTGTGGTGGATGAAAAGAGGTGCGGTTTCTTGGGATGGATTGGTATCGACGAGATCTAAAACTCTCGTGAAGGCTTGAACGTCAACCGAGCAACTCACGGACCGTGGCGAGTAAAATAGCACGAAACAGATCTGAAATTGGAGTTTCGAGTTTGGGACGACCTCACGGCCGGGGCTGGGGTATTTATAGGTGGATAGGTCGGTGGAAAGTTGCTCCTTGGAGTAGGGAACAAGTAGAAAGAAGTGGAATCGAATTTGGACTCTCCGATGAAAAGATATGAGGGTTTAAATGAGGATAGGTCAAGAAAAACGAGATTTGTACCGGATTCGTACGATCGTAGGAGGCTGCGTATGTGGGCTCTGCATTCATGGGCCGGCCCATGCGAGCTCGCAGGTTTTTTTTTTTTTTGTTTTTTTTTTTTTTACCAAAACTAAAATGCTAATAACTTTTGAAATATAATTCGGAATCGAGTCAAACAAATTTCTAAAATCTTGAAATTTAAAACTCTATCATATTTGACTATTATTAAATAATTTTAAGAAAAATAGAATATTCAATTATTCTTTAGCTTATAAACGCTTTATAGGAGGATTTTGAGCTTTTTAAAACAAAATTTTGTTTTGGGGTTTAAAATGCAACACTCAAATGCAAGTTTTGAAACCATGCTATGCTATGCATATGCTCTAAATGCAAAATATTCCAAATGTAAGATTTGGGATGTTACACCAGATGCCGCTCGTTGACCGGTACAGCGTGGCAGTCAGCGCGCGCAAGCCTCCAGCCAATCACAGTGTGTCAGTCAGCGTTCCAGTCATCGTACAGTCAAACAAGATTTAAATTTGAATTTTAAATACCAGATTCTGCCATCAACTTGTAAAATCAATATAAAATGATTTAGGAATCCGAAAATTATGAAACCAATGTCATTGGAAAAATCCTTAAAACTTATAGAACACAATGGAACCTGAGAAATTCAAATTTGAGTCGTGTACTCACTGGCTAAGTTAAAAATTGTCAAATCAGTTTTATGGCTCTAGTTCAAATTCTAAAAACTATTTTTGGATGATTCTAATTGGGTAAGCGTATTATTATTTTGTCCTCTGTCAAGAGACATCAAAACCAATTTTTTACAGAACATAAAAGTTACTTTAGGAATTTAATTAGAGCGGTTGCCTATTTTTAGGACCCTGAAATTGAATAACTTAATATTATAATGAAATAAAACTTATCAGAACATTTCACCAACTATATAAACACCATACAAAGTCAAATACATCCCTTTTACCTAATTAACATGTGTGAAATAAATTGATGCATTCATGCATGCATACATGTCTATGTTTGCTCATATTGAATGGTGTTTTATTTTTGGTGCCTGTGTTTTGTCTAGACTTTGAAGAGGACTAGTGCAACCTCTGTGACTGTTGTGTGTGTGTGTTGGTTGTTTTGACCAAGGCAAGTGATACATCATGTACCATTTTTATTTTCTATATGCATTAGTGTTTTCTAGTAGTATACATCATAGGTGGTTTTAATTTTCCAAGTATATGCTATGCTTAGAACACATAGTAGTGTGTAGCCACCCTGAAACCCCTACTAAGTAGTTGTTTAACTATACTTGGCTACTATCACAAAGGCTGATGTTTTATTTTTGGTTGTGGTATTTATGAAATTTTGAAAATTAACAACCTTAATGAAACACATGGGTGGATTGAAACTTGCTTGGTGGCTGAATGGAATGTGGACTGCCACTCGGGAACAAAGAGATTTGTAGGTCTTCACTGTTTTAGATAGCATCCAGTGCAGCCTTGAGATATGGGTTCTGCCAAGATTGATTAAGCTGTGAAGGTTCATCCTGTTGTAAGACATTGGGTGGTAGCATAATTTTAGGAGCGTCGAGTCTTACTGGTATGGGTGGTTCTCTCTTTCTAAAGATCTTGTCTCATCCTTCTCTCGGGTAGGGTGAGTCTTAAGGTGAAAGTCCACAACCTCTCAAGAGTTAAAAACTAAGATCTTAGCCATGTCCCCGGTTATGGACAATTTGAGCTACTAGACAGGGATTGTACTGAAGAATATCCTCTTCTTTTCATAATGATGTAAAATATGTTAGAAACCTCTTTTAAGTGCACATGGTGTGTCTATCCCTCTGTGCCCCTTATCAAACTTCACGGTGTGCCTACCCATGATGATTTTACAATTGTCTTCAAAGTTTTAAAATGATTTATAAAATATAGGGCAAACTAGCTTTATTGTAGAGGCCCCAGACTAGCAGTCCAAGACCCCTCATATGCATACATTCACGATCCCAGAACAATCAGTCGTGAACAACATATGAAGTTGGCATACAGACTACATCATCCATTACACGAATATAAATGTCTTACACAAATGGTCACATGACCAAGTCTTAGATAACTACCACGCAGGGCAGAAAAATAACACAAACACAATGGAAAAGAACCAAACACAACGTAATAGAGCCTAAGTCACGCCTTAACCTACAGGCTGCTGACCGGGAGACGGTCCTAGTTCGCAGGTTCATCATTGTAGTACTCCTCCTCATAGTACACCTCCTAGGGCTGCTCATCGTAGTCTGGCCAAGTAAATAGCCAGGGACGAAACCAATATGAGTACATTTGAATGTACTCTGCAAGACATCCTTTATTAAGCTTACAAAATGCAAGTATGCTTATTTGGTGGAATGGGTAGGCTATACATAGGATTTTCCACCCATGATGGATGAAAGATACATAATGGTTGATTAACATATCTATATCTTTGCTGAAGAAGATACTTCAAAAAGAAAATAATATAGGTTCACTTGTAGATATCTGATGCGTCTCCAACGTATCTATAATTTCTGATGCTCCATGATAATATTATGCCAATTTCTACATGCTTTCTACCTTCTTTATGTCATTTTTACACGTTTTTCGGGACTAACCTATCAACAACATGCCAAGTGCCAGTTCCCTGTTTTCTGCTGTTTTTGGTTTCAGAAAAATTGTTCTGGAAACATTCTCGGAATTGGACCCCACAAAGCCTGAAGTGCCTATTTTCCCCGGAAGCATCCAGAAGACCGAAGAGCAGACAAAGAGGGGCATCAGGGGGCCCACACCATGGGGTGGAGCGCCCCCCCTTGGCCGCGCCAGGGGGTGGTGTGGTGTCGCACCCGGACTTCTAGGGGATACTCACAGTCCGCTAAATAGTAGAACAAATGGCTTACGGGGCATACCGGCACCCGCATCTCAATATGAGTAGGCCAACACGTAAACGTGTGACAACCATTCTCTACTATTCATCGTCTGCGCAAACCATCCCATAGAAATCCAGATACTTCCATTGACGTACTTCAAAACATACACACATGGTACGTCAACAGCATTTGAACAACTGATATCACAACAGATCTCTAAGACACAAAAGATTGAAATAAGTTTCAAATAGCTCTCACTAGAGCAGAGATAGCAAATACAATCATCCAGAGGACACATGTCCCAACAATTCATCATTACATCACAGCGGAAGCATCCAAAATGTCTGAGTACAGACAAGATCCAAATAGGCCTAAGAGGCCGGAAACGAAAAGACGGAGCCCATCCACGAAGTCTCGGATCCTGCCCGGGTCCGCTATCTACTCGTCAGCAGCCTAGTCATACTCCACGTAGTAGCCACCATGGAGATCCTCGGAAACGTAGTCTGCGGAAACCACAGCCCCAAAGGGGTCAGTACATAAACGTACTGGCAAGCAAGACTCACAGTTCACCAAAGTGTACCCAACAGCATCAAGCACAGATGCTTTGGGTTCAACGGAAGAAAGGGTGATACAAAAGATGCGGCAGATGGCTGCACTAACCAACTACAGAGACATACTACAACTTCCGGCTAACAGAAAGGGGATAAGATAGCGTATCGGAACAACCTATAACTAACTACAAACAAACCCATCCTGGATCTCGCCCCTTATCCAAAGAAGCAATCCGAGGATAACTCACACAGTTGAATTAATGATGGTTCAAGTTATTGTGTCAATAAGACTATTACTAGTCAAGTTATCATTAGTTAGGTGTAAGTTGATCTGAGTACTTGTTAGCCAGTACTTTCACCAAGTCATCCATAACCGCGGAAAACACGGCTTCTCGAGAAGATTTATCCCTGCAGGGGTGCACCAATTTGGCCGTACACGTAAGAATAACCCGCCAGATGGAATGGCCTTTCCACCAAGCGGGGCACTCAACACAACTCAACTCTTCTTCGCATCAAGCCCAAAGAACCACATGCTGTGCGTGCGCGGCTAATCGATCCCCACAAAGAAAAGGGGACCCTCATAGCACTCTAAGACCACGCCGCCCTAAATGCCGACTACAAAAGTTCCACCCTGGCGCCAAGGGTTCGCACCTGCACATGCATGCATCAAATGGAAAGCCCGAACTAAGTGTGGCGATTTGGACGAGATGCGAATCGAATCAAATTGAGGGGGGCGCCCATACACGCTTCCCACATGCGGTTAGTGCGCTCATCATGGATCAGTAGACAAGACCCTTTTCCTAATTAGGGTCGACACTAGCAGGCCTCAAAACCACGCCGGGCCTCCTGCCGGTGCCTTATCAGCAAATTATTATTACCTCAAACATTAACAGGTTGATTGTTTAAACATCGAGCCCCAGAACATAATGATATAGTAACAGAAAGTAACGGACAACAGACTCGAGCAAAAACAACCCTAAGCATGCTAGTAAGACACGGGCAACAAGCAACAGGGTTATAGGTGTGGAGGTGAGGCTATATCAGGGTTAAAGGATAACATGTGATAGGTTCGTAACAGAAGCAACGATTTAAAAGGCTAGCAGAATAGACAACGGAAGTATCGGTATCCAATGTGGAAAGGAACACAATGGTTCATGTGAGTGAATACTTGCCTGCAAACTCAGCAGCCTTGTACTGAGCTAGATCCTCAGAAGGGGTGTCGTAAGGCTCGTCTGTCTCAACGTCGTCGTCTATTCGAGAAGAAGCAAACAAACAACGCAGAGAGACAAACAATCAATAACATGGCATAGTGCACAAACATGGGATGATGCATGTCAATTTAATTGATGCATCAGAAATAAACTAGTTGTCATGGTAACAACATGATTAAATGGACCCATATGCAATTTGAGTTGCATATGAAAAGCCCATGAATTAGGGTTGAAATAATTGTTTTACAACTAACCAACATGTGAAAGTGAATTAGCATGATGCATGGATGAGGAAAACAGAAAAATAACAACAATAGAAACAATTTGAAATAAGGTTTACCAAGTTTGGAATTTTATTTATTAAGTTATGGAATTTGGTTCCTTAAAGGTGTTACACAAGCATTGGTTATTTTCATCAAGTTTAATTGTTCAAAACAGATAACAAAGTTCATATTTGGAAAGAAAACAAAATTTTAGGTGGATTACATGTTTCACTTGTTGAAAAAGGATTTCAAATAAATTATTTATGAATTAAACAAGTTTAAGCAAGAATTAAATGAATTTAATTCAAACATGAACTTATTTGAATTTTTATTTGTGCACAACATTAAGTGAGATTCATAATTGAAAAGCTTATACTTTTATGGTTGGAAAACATATTTTATAAGTTCAAAAATAATTTAATTTGATCAAGTTATGAATTTAACAATATTAAATGATTTAAACAAGGTTTAAATTATTTAACCAATTTAATTATTCAAAACATGAAACAAAGTTTATATTTGGATAGGTGGTTCAATTTAGCATGGAAAATATATTTCATTTGTTGAAATTGGATTTAAAATGAGCAAGTTATTAATTTGGCAATTTAAATGCATTAATTAAGAAACAGTTGTTTTCAGCAATTTAAATTATTCAAAACAGCAAACAAAGTTGATATTTGGAAAGTACATGAAAACTTGAATGGAAAACATGTTTATTTTGTTGAATTTGGAATTTTTATGCCCAAGTTATGATTTTTGCAAAATTAAATGAATTAAACAAGAATTCAAATATTTCACCAATTTAAAATATTCAAAATAGTAAAAAAAAATTATATTTGGATAGAGCATTTAATTTGGTACATAAAACATATTTAAAAAGTTGAATTTGGAGTTAAAATGATTTATTTAGGCAATTTACAAGATTAAGGGGTAATCTGCCAATTAAACAATATTTAGGGACTTAGAAAATATTAGCAGGGATCTAGAAAGAAACTACAGGGACTTGTTGGTGAATAGCAATTTGTGCTGGGCTTGGAAAAAAGAGATGAAAAATGTGGGGGTTTAATCCCGGGGGTGGGATTCGAACCCAACCCCTCACTGTGCGCGCAAAGGGGCAGAACCACTGCGGTGGCTGCGGCTTTGTTGACAGAAGGGGGTGCGGGGTGGGTTAAGGTACAGTTTCGCGCTAACTGAATTTGTTTTGCAGGTTTCGTTACTGAAACCCGACGGAGGCAGGCAGCAACCGGCGGCGATCTTGCTGCTGCACGCGGTGCGAGCGGGCTAGGGGCGTGGGTGTTGTGTGCTGCGGGTGCGTGTGCTGCGGGTGAGCAGAGAGGGGAAGAGAGAGGCGAGGGGAGACGAGGTGATCACCTCGGGCTGAAGGCGAAGCAGGGCGTCGGTGCAGCGGATGGACGGCGGCGAACCCCGGACGGCGGCGGCGATACAGGTCTTCCCGGCCCTCGCCGTGGTGACGATGAGTTAAAGGATTCCACGGGGGATCCATTCCCGCCGTTTGCCCGGCCGGAGGAGGGCTCTATCGTCGGCGATCACCGGAGGAAAACGGAGGTGGACTCGGGTGGAGTTTGGTTCAGTTACAGAGAAGGTGGTGCAGGGAGAGAAAAGAGAAGGGAGCTGCGGCGGCGAGAGGAATAGAGGAGGGAGAAAGAACTAGGGTTAGGGGAGGAGGTGCTCGGCTAGGGTTTATAGGGGGGGAGGTGGAGCTGCAGCCGTTCCCTGCTCCTCTCTGCTACGTGGGTAGCTTCAGATTGGAGCCGTACGAGGGAGGAAGAAAGGAGGGGGGTATCGGGCCTGGGGAGAGTTGGTGGGCTGGGCCTGCCCCTCTCTCCCTTGCTGTTAGCTTTTTATTATTTTTCTTGCTATTTTTTTTTGCTGAAAATGAAAAAGAGAAAAAAGGAGAGGTTTTTGTTGGTTAGAAATATTAGAAAAAATTGTATGAGTTAGTTGTTATATAAACAGCAATTTGCAACCTTTTGTTTCCCAAAAACTTTAATTAGGTTGTTGTTTGTAAATTTAATTGAATTTGGTGGAAATTGTTATTAAATGAATAATTAAAAAGAACCACTTAAAATAGTTTGAACCCTCAGGTTTATTTGAAACAAATTGATTTGGAAAATGTTTTGTTTCATTAATTTCAATTGGTTGCTATTTGGAAAATGCAAATGAATTTGAATGCAATTTGAATGAATTTTTGAATATTAAGTGAAATATTGAAAGCAATAATTTAATTAGTTTGAACCTTAATTTAATGGAAACAAATGATGGAAGTGTTTGGTCATTCTCATAAATTCAACATGGTTGCTGTTTGGAAGAAATTGTAATTGAATTTGAAAAGGGTTTGATATTAAATGAATTTTTGATGGAAACAAAACAACAGTTTTGGAATCACAAATTTTATGGAAACAAATGATTGTTTTGATTTGAAATATTCATTTGGAAATTGTAACATCACAAGTATGAAACAAAAGGTTTGAAATTTGATTTGAAATTCAAATAGAAAACAAAGGAAAACAAAGAAAAACAGAGGAAAACAAATGGAAAACAAAGCAAAACAAATGCAATCAACATGGTGTCATGATGCAAAACATAAAATAACAGAGAGCAAACATTCTAATGGCTATTTTTCATACTTGGGATGTTACATGTGGGACCCCAGGGCTCCACCACCTCTGCCCTTTCGCCTATTTATTCCCCCCGGATGGAAAACCCTAAACACCTGATAAAAAATCCCCAAAAAGTTATGCAGCCGATGTCATCGTCAACCCTAGATCAGGGGGGTCTGAAGCTGTCTCCGGCACCCTGCCGGAGAGGAAATCATCATCGGAGGCCTCTTCATCACCATTCCTGCTTCCGGAGTGATGCGTGATTAGTTCATCCTTGTACTACGGGTCCATAGCAGTAGCTAGATGGTTGTCTCCTCATCATATGCCTCCATGTTTAGATCTCGTGAGCTGCCTAACATGATCGAGATTGATCTTATGTAACTCTATGAGCTGTGTTTGCTGGGATCCGATGAATATTGAACTTATGCCAAGTTGATTATAGTCTTTATTGCATATGTTATTTGTGATCTTGCATGCTTTCCGTTTCTAGTGGTTGCTCTGGCCAAGTAGTTGCTAGTGACGCCAAGAGGGAGTATTTATGCTTGATAGTGGGTTCATGCCTCCTCTTCGCCTTGCTCGAGTGACAAAAATGTGAAGGGGGAGGATGCGATGTTGCCATTAGGGAGAAAACAGCGGTGAGAGTGCCCGCGTGTACAATCATTGCTTACATTACACACTTTGTTTAATGCAGTTGTCTATTGCTTGCAACTTAATACCTAAGGGGGTTCGGATGATAACCTGAGGGTGGATTATTAGTCATATATGCAGTTGGACTATGTATATTGTTGTAATGCCCGCACTAAATATCATAGTAGTCATCATGTCATGAATGTGCACTACGGTGCAACCTCTATTTGTCAATTGCCCAGCTGTAATTTGTTCACCCAGCATGCTATCTTTTATGGAGAGACACCACTAGTGAACCTATGAACCCCGGTCCATTTTCCTATACTGTTAAACCAACCACCACAATTTCCTGCTTTCTTTACTTACTGCAAGCATACATTATTTTCCACACTATACGTCTAATCTTTGTTTTCAGCAAGACCGGTGAGATTGACAACCTCACTGTACCGTTGGGACAAAGTATTTTGGTTGTGTTGTGTGCAGGTTCCACGTTGTTGCTGACACCGGTGAGCCATCACCACCGTGAGTGGCATCAACCTTCCGAAGGTCCTCTTTCTCCTACTGGATTGATAACCTTGGTTCTTAACTAAGGGGAATTTCCTACCACTGTTCTCATCACACCCTCCTCTTGGGGTATCCCAACACACAACATCAAGGAAATTTCTGGCGCCGTTGTCGGGGAATTTCGAAGTCATCATAAGCAAGAATTCTCCCGTCAAGGCTCCATCAAAATTTATGGCGCCATTGCCGGGGAGGAAGAAGTCTTCTGGCAAGGGGAGTCTCTCACTCTCAACCTCTTTATTTTCTTTTTTGTCTTGTTTTGCTTCTCTTTATCAAAAACACAAAAAAGTAATTTACTTTATAGCATAGAAAGCAACTCAAGTATTTTCAAGTGAAGCATTCACTTGATATTTTTGCTTTATCATGCTTGCTATCAATGTTTGATGTCTTTGAAACTAGATCTTTTAGGCACGGTGGGTTCATGGATGAACAACAAAAACATTATAAGGAACACCGCTTGTCACAAAAAGGGATACAATTATGGGAGCAAATTAATAAATTGCATGACTATGCTAAAAACTTGTGCTCCACCTATAATGTTACTTATTGTTTTGATAAATCTTGCTGCTATAGTAGGTATAAACACCTCCCTTTTCAATGTGAGTATAATGATAATGTTACCGTATCTTCTTATGTTAAGGGAAATTATGAATTTTATGATGTGGAACAAATTGAAGAATTTATTGCTTGGAAGGGTGCATTCGAAGTTGCCTATTTGCTTGAAAGTATTGATGATGCACCTTATAAATACGAGATTTATGCTATACTTGAATATTGCTTTGATAATTACCAGGATCGTAATTACTACATAATTGAATATCTTAATAAATGCTCTCAACCTAAGGAAGAGAATAATGCCTTACAGGATCCTATGGAAGAATAAATTGCTGAATCTGGAAGCTTATTGGATGAAAAGGAGGAGGAGAGTGATGATCAAGAGGAGGAAGAATAGAGCTACCCATGTCAACCTCCCAATGATAGTAACTCTTTAACTCATACATTATTTGATGAAATTGATACTTTCTATACTTGTGACCTTGATACTACTATGAATGAAACTTGTGAGAATGTTATTGCTACTGTTATTTATGATAATCCATGCTACTTGGATAAATCTTATGATAATGCTCTTGATGATGGTCCTCTGTTACTTGATGTTATAAATCATAATGCTACTGAAAATAGGATTGCTATAATGTGTCCTATACCTTTTAAGAGTGACCAATTATCTTGTTTTGTTATTGCTAAAAGTGGGGGAAAAGAAGAGTTCATTTTAAATTTTGATCCCACTGTTTTTGAGTTTGATATGAATTGTGTGCTTTTAGACCATGAAAAAGGTGCTTTATGTGATAATTATGTTGTTGAGTTTGTTCATGATGCTGCTGAAAATTATTATGAGAGAGGAAAATATGGTTATAGAAATTTTCATGTTACTAATACACCTCTCTTTTTGTTGAAAGTTTTGAAATTTGTCTTGTTCTACCTTTCCATGATTTCTAGTTTGAGCTCCTTTAATTTATTTCTTTACAAGATTCCTATGCAAAGGAGTGGGTTAGAATTAAATTTGTTTTATTATTTCTTCTTGATGCTCTCTTTTTCTTCAATCCATATTTCTTATGTGAGAATCCACGTGATTCCACCCTTTCTATGCCTAGCTGAAAGGCGTTAAAGAAAAGCGCTACCGGGAGACAACACGTTTTATATCGCTGTTTTCAACCCGTTTTCCTTTGTTTTCTTTTTTGTGCTTTGCACCTGGGTGTTGTCTATTTCCTTAGCAACCCCGCTGTATCTTTTATTTTCAGTTTTTGTTGAGCCAAGTAAAGCCTCTAGTGGAAAGTTGAGGCTATATTTTGGGTTTCTGCGCAGGAAACAGATTTCTGCTGTCCACTGTTTATTCCTTATAAAATCACAGAAAATTCAAAATGACCTGAGTGTTTTTGTCCATAATCCTGGGATGTATACGCAAATTTTCTTAGTTGGCCACTTTTTGATTTGAGCAACAGAAGATTTTCGAAAAAAAACAACTTTACCTGCAGTCCTATTTTGACAGCTGCCAATAATTACATTTGCATCTTAATCTCTTTCTTTTGGTGTTCTTTTGAGAAAAAGAGTTTTAAAAGAAGCTGCGACAGTAGCTAATGTGTTTTTGAGTGTTAGGATTTTGTTGAAACTGAACCATGTGAATTTATTATTTCGATTGCACTAACATTGCTAATGAAGATTGTGAGAAGTTGGTGTGAAGGAAGTTTTCAAGGGTCAAGAGAAGAGGATGATATGATGTGATCAAGAAGAGTGAAAAGCCTAAGCTTGGGGATGCCACGGTGGTACATCCAAGCAAATTCCAAGAATACTCAAGCGTCTAAGCTTGGGGATGCCCAAGGCATCCCCTTCTTCATCAACAAATTATCAGGTCATTTGTAGTGAAACTATATTTTTATTCGGTTACATCTTATGTGCTTTACTTGGAGCGTATTTTATTTTTTGCTTTCAGATTGTTTTTATTTTCTGCTTTCAGTTTGTTTTACTTTTGCAATAAGATTGGTTGGACCCCAGCATTCTTTTATTGGAGAGTGACACGCTCCGCTTTTTCATGGGAATACTTTGTATTCTTAATCTTTATCTGGCTGCTGCATTTATTTAGATCATGTTTTGCATGCAACTCTTATTAGAGCTATTAGTTTTAGTAGTATTATGTGAGTACTCTCATGTTTTCTTGCTGTAGAAGTTTTAGAGAGTTTTTGTTAAAACATATTGTGTATGGAACCTGTTGGGAGAAAGAAACTGTTGTTTAAAGTAGAATTTATATTGGTGCAAGTAGAAGCTTGTATAGACTGTTGCTAGAACTTTTTGATGCCATGCTAAATGTTATTTTAGTTCTAAAACCTTGTGATGTTGAGTAGCATGAATAGCCTCAAATAGCTGATAGTGTTTAATATGTCATTGAAAGATTCATGAGTTGTTCTTGTCATAAGGAAGCATAAATTTTTGGTATTCTCTTTCGAATGTTTTATTTGGTTGACTTGGCGCATGCTCACACCATGTTTATGACTATGAACCAGTCAAGAATGTCCTCCATGACCACTTAGTTTTTGAACTATGATACCTCTTATGCTTTAATTAATGATGTGTATGTCTCTATGCATGATTATGGCTCTTATGCTCTCTTGATTTGTCGCTCCTAGTCTTTTTCTAGCCTCCACCTGTACTGAGTATGAGCTCTAATCGTGCATCCAACTCCCTTAAACCAAGTTTTAGCATTGTGTCCACCATACCTACCTACATGTGGTATTTACCTGCCACTCCAAAGTAAATTTCTCATGTGTTACCTTTAAAACCTTCAAAATTACTCCTGCTTTATGTTCCTGTTTTTGCTCATGAGGACGTCAATAGAGAATCTTTATCTCACTTGTTGGTTAGATTTCACACCCTGGACTAGTGGCTTCATCCGCTTATCCAAATGATAGAAGAGCTGGCAGCGGGGTGCCCAGCCCCAAATTAATTCACACAAAATCTCTTCACTAATTTTGCCCCTGATTTATCAGTCAAAGCATAATTGTGTAAACAAAAGAGAAAGAGGGATGACCTTCTACCCAGATGCATCCTTCACATGGGAGCCGCTCTTGTGAATCCAGTTGGCTTTTGACGTACTGTATTTTCTGTTTACCATTCGTTGACATTAGCATACATCTCCCAAAATATAGACACTCCTCCACGGTATGTGATTGTTGGCAGGCACCCGAGGATTCGGTTAGCCAGGGTTTGTGAAAGATGGATGGGAGGAGTGTCAAACTTTTTATACCTCTGTTTAATAAAATAAAATTTCTAGCACATGAGTGATCCCTGCTTCCCTCCGCGAAGGGCCTTTCTTTTACTTTTATGTTGAGTCTCCATCTTCTAACTTTATGCACAGTTGAGAGAGCATTTTTGCCATTCTTAGTTCTATGTGCACTGTCCCATGAACATCAATAATTACTTCAAGATGTGATATCATTTGTTCTTAAATTATTTTTTCTAGTCTTCCTCATGAACTTTTGAAGGTGTCCTGGCATTTATGTTTTGCCCCGCTCTTAAGGACTAGCGAAATATCACTTTGCCATGCTTTCTCTATACCTGAAACAGACGTTTATCTTTCTTTGCATTATTTCTCATGATCCTTTATTTGAGATACTCTTCATGATGAAAAGTTATCGCTTTGCTTTATTATTAAAGTTCATTTATCATGTTTGTGTTTGAAGTTCTATGATCTCAGCTTGCATATGCATTTACATTTTTATGATCAAGATTATATTAGTAGCATGTCACCTCAGAAATTATTGTTTTATTGTTTACCTACTCGAGGACGAGTAGGAACTAAGCTTGGGGATGCTTGATACGTCTCCAACGTATCTATAATGTCTGATGCTCCATGATAATATTATGCCAATTGCTACATGTTTTCTCCCTTCTTTAAATCATTTTTACACGTTTTCCGGGACTAACCTATTAACAAGATGCCAAGTGCCAGTTCCCTGTTTTCTGTTGTTTTTGGTTTCAGAAAAGTTGTTCTGGAAATATTCTCGGAATTGGACCCCACAAAGCCCGAAGTGCCTATTTTCCCTGGAAGCATCCAGAAGACCGAAGAGGAGACAAAGAGGGGCATCAGGGGGCCCACACCATGGGGTGGCGCCCCCCTTGGCCGCGCCAGGGGGTGGTGTGGGGCCCCCATGGATCCACCACCTCTGCTATTTCGTCTATTTATTCCCCCCCGGATGGAAAATCCTAAACACCTGATCAAAAATCTCCGAAAAGTTCCGCAGCTGCCGTCACCGTCAACCCTAGATCAGGGGGGTTCTGAAGCTGTCTCCGGCACCCAGCGGTAGAGGAAAACATCACCGGAGGCCTCTTCATCACCGTGCCTGCCTCCGGAGTGATACATGAGTAGTTCATCCTTGGACTACGGGTCCATAGCAGTAACCAACCACCGCAATTTCCTGCTTTCTTTACTTACTGCAAGCATACATTATTTTCCACACTATACGTCTAATCTTTGTTTTCAGTAAGACCGGTAAGATTGACAACCTCACTGTACCGTTGGGACAAAGTATTTTGGTTGTGTCGTGTGCAGGTTCCACGTGACATCGGTGAACCGTCACCACCGTCAGTGGCATCAACCTTCCGGAGGTCCTCTTTCTCCTACTGGATTGATAACCTTGATTCTTAACTAATGGGAATTTCCTACTGCTATGCTTATCACACCCTCCTCTTGGGGTATCCCAACCCACAACATCAATATCGCATATCCAAGAGGTTTTGTAAGATTTTGTTTAGTAAAGAAGTTTTTCCTTTTTATGTTTCTTTGCAAAACTTCTTGTAAAACAACTTCCAGCTTTTCCTCATGTGTACCTCACAGGTAGAAGTTTCATCTTCCAGTACCTCGCAGGTACAAATCATTTTTCAAAACATACTTTTTGAAAACATTGAAACAATGCTAGCTACATGGCCATTCAACTGTCCATGTCCGAGAACGCTGCTATTCCGAATAGTTTTACTCTGCAGAGGTGTACACAATCCACAAGATCCAGAACATCTGCCATGAACAACCATGGACTGTCCGCGACAGTATGCGGACATCAGATAACTGATCCTAAACATCCACTATGTTCAAGCTAGTATACGACTATAACTTCAACTGGGTTTATTCTCCCCGGCACCGTGTCCCACACCACCATGACAGGAGACCCAACTAATCCAATCCTCTATATCACTTGGGATAGAACATAGATTAACACGAAAAAGTGTCTAGCTAGGCCCCTTTCCTATGCTGAGTAGAGTGGCAGTACGTCTTGGTTGTCCAGCGAAGACTAGGTTATGTGTCTTTTATAAAAACACTTTCAAAAACTTTCCTCTTTGCCAGCTCAAGTGGACAAGGTCCCACCTTTCCACCAATGTCTTTTCATAAAGCCTTTGTTTAAAAAAACACATTTTAGGGTGTCCACTTAGGGACTTCAAGATTATTAATTGAGGTGGTATTTTTACACCATATGGTGGCTAAAGTCTTGGTAACACCAAGTTTGACTACTGGCAATGTGATAGTTAACTATAATATTAATAGTAGTAATAGCCACACCAAAAATAGTTTTGTTAACCAAATTTTTGTAAAGCTTCACAAGTAAAAACATGCATGACAGATAATAATAAGTATAGTAACATCAAGCATTAGGATGGCTTGCCTTGGTATTGGTCCTGGTTCTGCTCTTGGAAATAACAGGAGTGAAAATAGGCCTCTTCTGCAATATCTCCTTCTTCGTTTCCTAACGTCAAAAAATGAAATAAATGAAACACATTCAGAACCAACTAAAGCACACAATATTACAAAGCAACACATATAGAAAGCAACACACAAAAATAATCTATCACTCAATTTTCCAATGGCAAAATTATTAAGCAATCATAAATAAAACAAGGCTACTAGCAAACATGCCTAGGGTGGGGAAAATTGTATTTCTCATCGAAAATGCAGTGGAACCAATGGGTGTTCCACTAGGCTACCAAGGCATTAGGAGGTCACAATGCCTCTGGTCATACTTGGGAAAAATTAATATCCCACTAAACTAGCGTAAAAAACACTCTCAATCTAGTGATAAAAATAGGATGCAAATAATCAAGTCAAAACTACCCATGCTTTTCTACAAATGAAAGTACAAGCAAACATAGGTGACTCAAGCATAAAATCAGTACCAAAGTGGTACTGGACATAACTTTACAACCTCAAAAATTAGGCTACTAAACATGAAAGTAAAAAATCCACAATTTCCTAAATATTAGGAAATTATAGGAAATGGCTATGCTAGCAAAACAAATTCCAATCAACACACATAATACTAAACTTTTCCTAACATACTAGTTATATAAGAAAACAACCTCCTAACAAAGAGTAACAATCCTACATATGCTAGAAAACATAAATCTTTACCTAATAATAAAGGCATTAAGCCTTCCTTGGTTTGGTTTGGTACGTCATGAAAACTACCCCTAAAGTTGCATACAAATTACCCACTATGCCACCAGTAAGTTGTACACGTTTTGGGTCAACCGTGGCTCCTCTCCCGTCGCAGGAACGGATACTGATTCCTTGCATCGTGCCTGTTTGGAACAAGGTTTGCACATGCTTTACGTCTCTACAAGATCCACACAACACCGTCTCTTTACCGTCCAGATAAGCGCGGCGGCCAGCTGCATGTGTGGCCCTCGCACATCGCTACACCCTCCCCGCTGGGAACATCGCGGCCACACAGGCGCTGGTAGCGAACGCCGTACGCGCGGAGCCCAGATCGAGGCGACGATCGAGCACAAGCAGCCTCACGTGTTAACCCAAGAGTATGGTTCGTGCACCATGTGGTAACCCGGGATTATGTATTTATGGTTTGTAGGTCACTGCTGGAACAGAAAAAGCACGACAATCCCCGCTAGGCGCCCAGGATTATGGTTTGCGTGCTAACGCTGGCGACGACTCCGCCGAAAACGGGAACCGGCGGCTGCCGTCATCACCACACGACAAACAAGAGCTGGCCGCAACGACGAGCACGCGTTATGAGGTCGCTTCCAATCCCCACTAGGCGCCTAGGATTATGGTTTGTGTGCTAACGCCGGCGACGACTCCGCCGAAAACAACAACCGGCGGCTGCTGTCATCACCACACGACCAACAAGAGCTGGCCGCAACGACGTGAACGCGTTGCAGCTGCGAGGTCGCTTCCCATGTACTACGTGTTTAGCCACACATGTGCATATTCGTTGCATGGCACTGTAGTGCTAGACTGCTAGCTGACGTACCAGTTCTAGACTTCCAAGTCAAGAATCG
Source organism: Alopecurus myosuroides (assembly GCA_028641055.1). Lineage (NCBI taxonomy): Eukaryota > Viridiplantae > Streptophyta > Magnoliopsida > Poales > Poaceae > Alopecurus > Alopecurus myosuroides. The sequence goes on along the minus strand of CM054058.1, from coordinate 395,693,696 downwards.
GTCAGACAGCTTGTCGGCGGCTTGGGCGGTATCGTCGTCAACAACTCCGATTGCATTGCTGTGCGCTTCGCCCTTCGGCAGCCCAGAAGGCGACAACACCATCTTTGTTTGTGACCGGTACAACGAGAATACTACGGCGTACTGATTGATTAAGATACCACACTATTCTGGACACAGTTAAGGTCACATCTGAACTCTTCCTTGTGTGACAGAGCTCTAAACTGGACGTGAGTGTGTGGTAATGTGGTTTCTCTTGATCCGTAGGGGTATGGGGAAGATGATTTACGAAGGGAAAGACCTTGCATACAAAGTGCTCATAAAAAAATGATCCATATCTATGCTTTTTCGAATAGTCCTAGCAGACCACATGTGTACACACACTGAATTTCAATGTTGTACCAGTAGTATATTAACTTACAGATATCTATATAACTTCCTATTTTTTCCTTGTGATTGCAGAAAATAGATCAGAATGATGACACAACCACCGTTGAGAATTTTGCTAACCAACCTTTAAAAAGACAGTGAAATCCTACAAATCAATTATTTTTGATGAGCCATTGTCATCACCTACGATCTCAACATCATCTATTGTTTCTAAATGTTTTCTATCAATTGGTTCAGATCAGATAATCAGATCAATGCTACATTGTTATCACTTCCATCACCCATAATGTTGACATTATGTCCGGTTTCTGAATTGATGAATTAACGTAGAAATAATTTCATGAGATGATGATAAGCAAACAAACATTATCTCCCGTTGCATCGCACGGGCTCGTTTGCTAGTCTAATAATCAAGTATTGAATAAAACTTATTTACACAAGATTAAATAAAAACATAAAACACAAAATCTAGTTATGCACACCAAAATTATTCTACGGCTCTAAAAATTACATTAATCTAGGATAGCTATATCTAAGCGTAAACAAAGGTCATCCAATTGGATTCACATCAAAAATCATCACCAAATAATCTCAAAAATCCTAGAGGTGCTCTATGGTCATATACCAAAATGCATGGCATTTTCAATAGGAAGCTCACTTGCAATCAAGGGCAAGTGCTACTGGTAGGTATCACTTAGGGATATCCGAAACAGTTGAGTTTGCATTTTTAGGATTCTTATTTTTAAAGTTATGCCAAAAATGGCTAAACAGATAGGTTCTGCCAAAACAGTAGCTACTGCAAAAATAAAATTCAAGAAGTAGATCTACCACTTGGACATGGTTAAGAACATGTTAGGGTATTTCCATGATTTTTGGCTTGGCCAGATCTATCATTTTCCTATTTTTCCAAGGGCTAAAGCTATGGTTATGTTTCTGCCTGTTTTCCAAATGAATAAATCATAGAGGAAAAACTACTGCGCGGGCCAGATCTGTCCGGGGCAAGGACCAACTGTGGCTGATTCGGCCCATGGCTCGCGCGCGTGTGCTGCACGGCGCGGGAACACTCGGGTTCAAAGGGTACCGTCGATTCGCGGATCGACGGCCCTCCCTCGTCGTCAACCTCTCTCCCTCTCTCTCTCATGCGCGGAAACGACCGAGGACGGCGTCGAGGTGTGGCTCACCTAGGGGCGACGAGAGGAAGTGGCGCGGGGTTGAGGTGGTCGCAGGAGGTCGTGGCCGTGCAGGGGAGCAAACAGCAGCAATAGCAGCAACTCCAGTCGACAGCGGCGAGGTGTGCACCCGTGGAGGCTTCGTGGACGGCGACGGCGATCCTTTAAGCGAACAACCAGAGCGACGAGCCAGGGAGGTGCGCACGGGGTCGGGGACAAATCTAGGGCGCAAAGGAGGAAGGCGACGGTCTGGATCGACGGCAACCTTCCGAGGAGTATGGCTCGGCTCTGGCGAGGTCTTCCCCCTCGTCTCGCTCACAGAGAGTGAGCAAGGATGAGTGGGCGTGCTTGGGGCGTGCGGTGGAGTGGAGGGAGTGGGTGGTGAGGCGGAAGTGCACGGCATGCCTTGTAGGCGCGGGGCACGGGCGGTGGTCGCGGCATGGCCATGACATGGGCTCGGGTGGCATCGTGGCGTCGCGCGCGGGGCGGCACATGGAGTTGTTGTGCGCGCACTGGTGCTGGGCAGCAAGGAGAGGCACGTAATGAGCGGCATGGCCACAGTGGCGTGCGGCGGTAGCGCGCACTGTGTACCCCCTTGTCTCCCTCTCTCTGTCGGCTCCCTCCTCTCTCTCATTCCTCTCTCTCTGATCAACCAAAATGATATCCAAAGCACATACACACACGTGGCAACATAGGGGAGTAGATAGGGCATGATCCCTCCCCTCAAAACATTTGAATTCAAATTGAAAACATCACTCAAAGTTCTGTCAAAAAAAAAAGGATTCGGAAAATTCAGAAAAATGACTTAGCAGAATTTTGCTAAGTGTTGAAACGGACAGAAACAAGGAAATGCCCAAGCTTGTTTAAAATAGCAAACCAAGTCCAATTTTGGAATTTAAAATTGGAAAATGTTAAACATGCCATGAAAATCTAGGAATAAATTTTTAATATATTTTTGGAAATGTGCAAGGCTATGAAAACAAGCTAGAAAAAGGGTATCTTTCTGTTTTTCTCTGTTTTTAAAATACTCTAGTTTTTTCTGTTATTTTCTTGTCTAAAAAACAAGCATACAACTATATGTTTCCAAACTTTAAAAATAAAACTAAGGTTATGTATTTGTAGTTCAAATACCAGAGAACAATTATAAGCCAAGAAAACATAAAATTGGATACTCTAACTAATTGAAAACATGAGCTAGAAATAGGTGTTTGGCTAGTTTTTCACGGACAAACTTTAATAGAAAAATTATAGGAAAACATCCATAATTTCAAATGCCATTTTGTTTTCTTGGATGGAACAAAGCCAAATAATCTTTTTAAGTTGAAAACAAGCATGATCCAATACTTGGAACAAAAATTACTCAAGATAACATATGGAAAACATCAGAGAAAACAATAGTGTGCTTTTAGGAAAAATTGATATTTGAGTTTAAAGAAAACATTGCTTGCATTGTATAGATAACCATGGTCACATACACATATAGGCCCTCACAAAAATACTACAAAAAAATTGTTGGCTCACATTTTTGTCTCCCCTAACTATATTACAACAGTCCAAAAACTGGTGTGTGAGAGATCTTCCCCCCTTAAAAGAATCTCGCCCCGAGATTCGCATGCCTAAGCCTTAAGGAAATCAGGCAACTCCTTCCTGATATAATCCTCACGCTTCCAGGTAGCTTCTTCCTGAGAGTGATTCGTTCACTGAATCTTAAGGAATTTAATATCATTCCTCCTGGTCGCACGCACATTCTCCTCAAGAACGCGCAGGGGTCTGTCACGGTAGGTCAGGTCATCATTTAGGTCAATGGTCTTGAAGTCAACATCTTGGTAGGTGATATTCTTCTCAGGTACATGAAGACATTTCCGGAGCAAAGACACATGAAAAACATTGTGAAATGCTGACAACTGTTCTGGCAATTCCAACTGATAAGACACTTAACCACGACGGGCCAAGATCTTAAAAGGGTTAATATATCGGGGTGCAAGATTTCCCTTGACATGAAAACGCTGCATCCCTTTGAGTGGCGTGACACGAAGATACATGAAACATCCAATGCTGAAAGAGACATCGCGATGCTTTGTGTCAGCATAACTCTTTTGGCGAGATTGAGCTGCCTTGAGGCGACACGAATAAGCTGGAATTGCTCTTCTGCATCACGCAAAGTGTCTACACCATATATCTGACTGTCACTAGTTTTAGTCCAGTTCAGAGGTGTACGGCATCTGCGTCCATACATGGCTTTAAAGGGGGCCATTTGCAAGCTAGACTGGTAGCTGTTGTTGTAAGAAAACTCTGCAAAAGGCAGGCAATCTTCCCATTTGGATCCATAGGGCAAAACACAAGCACGGAGCATGTCTTCCAAAATCTGGTTCAGACGCTCAATTTGTCCATTAGTCTGCGAGTGATAGGTGGTGCTAAAGGCTAACTTGGTTCCAAGTGCTTCGTGCAACTTTCTCTAGAATCGAGAAGTGAACTATGTTCGATGGTCAGACACAATTCTGCTAGGGACTCCATGCAGGCTAACAATCCGAGAAATGTAAAGATCAGCAAGCTGGTCTCCATGATAAGTAGTCCAGACATGAATAAAGTGAGAAACTTTAGCGAGCCTGTCCACGACAACCCATATAGAATCAATTCCTCGGCTGGACCTAGGAAGTCCAGTAATGAAGTCCATCCTGATTTCATCCCATTTCCATAATGGTACCTTCAGTAGCTGAAGCAATCCAGCAGGACGCTGGTGCCCAGCTTTTACTTTTGACAAACATGACACTTGGCTATAAATGAAGCAATGTCTCGCTTCATTCCATGCCACCAAAATCTCTCCTTCAGGTCCTGATACATCTTGGCTCCTCCGGGGTGAATAGAATACAGGGTATCATGAGCTTCGGTCATGATGGTCAGCTTTAGCTCAGACTCGGAAGGAACACAAATGCGACCTTCATACCACAATACTCCCTCGGAGTCAATGGTAAAACTAGCAACCTTATCCTTCTCCATGCGGGTCTTAATTCCATCAATACTTTTCTGGCCTTTCCGAGCTTCTTTGATTTGATCAACCAGAGTTGGTTTAACTTCTATGGTGTCCAACATACCATAGCTGACCACTTCAATACCAAGATGGTCAAGTTCTTTCCACAACTCAGGTTGCCTAATCTGGATCATAGCATTCAGAGAGACCGGTTCTCGACTAAGAGCATCAACAACAACATTTTCCTTCCCAGGGTGATAGTGGATACTTAGATCATAATCTTTAATGAGCTCAACGGTGTTGCCTCATATTGAGTTCACGTTGAGTAAAGATATACTTGAAACTCTTATGATCCATCTATATTTCACATCTTTTTCCCATAAGAAAGTGTCGCCATGCCTTGAGGGCATGAACAACTGCAGCAAGCTCTAAGTCATGCGTGGGGCATTGCAGCTCATGAGGTCTCAACTGGCGTGAGATATAAGATATGTCCTTCCCTTCTTGAATGAGAACATTTCCAAGACCAAGCTTAGAAGCATCACAATAAACATCAAAACTCTTGGTGACGTCCGGCATAATGAGTACCGGAGCAGACACCAGCCGATTTTTCAACTCTTGGAAACTCTCTTCACACTTGTCCTTCCATACGAACTTACTATCCTTCTTGAGAAACTGAGTGAGTGGTCTGGCGATGCTAGAAAATCCTTGAACAAACTTGCGGTAATATCCTGCTAAACCCAAAAATGATCGGACTTCAGTCTGATTGGTCAGAGCAGCACGCTTCGCCATAGACTAAACAAGAGCAGGGTCAACAGAAATCCCTCCTTATGATACCAAATGTCCAAGTAATCCGACTTCCTTCACCAGAATTGGCACTTACTGAATTTAGCATACAGATGATGCTTACGAAGTGTTCCAAGCATAGTTCTCAGATGTTCTTCGTGTTCTTCCTCACTCTTGGAATATATAAGAATGTCATCGATAAACACCACGACAAACTTAACCAGATAATCCATGAACACCTTGTTCATGAGATTCATGAAATAGGCAGGGCATTCGTCAGACCAATATACATCACGGTGTACTCATACAACCCGTAACGAGTGGTGAAAGCGTGAAGGGAATATGCCCGAGAGGGAATAATAAAATGGTTATTATCTTATTCCTTGTTTATGATGAATGTTTATTTCTCATGCCATAATTGTATTAACCGGAAATGTTGATACATGTGTGTTTAATAAACAAACAATGGTTCCTAGTAAAGCCTCTCTTTTAACTAGCTCGTTGATTAATAGATGATCAAGGTTTCCTGATCATGAACATTGGATGTTGTAAATAACGGGGTCATGTCATTAGAAGAATGATGTGATGAACATATACCCAAAGTGAATATAGCAATACGATCAAGTCATTATGTTTACATTGTTATATCAAACGTACGAAGTAACTTATTCCTTAGACCATGAGATCATGTCAATCACTGATACCGGAAGGGTGCTTTGATGTCATCAAACATCACATCATAACAGGGTGACTATAAAGGTGTCGTTAGGTATTCGGAAAGTATTAGTTGAGGATCATGGATCAAGAGTGGGATTTGTCCATCCAAAATGACGGAGAGATATACTCTGGGCCCTCTCGATGATATCACATCGACACCGCTCGCAAGCACGTGACTAGGTCACAAGGATGTCATATCACGGAAACGAGAAAAGAGTACTTGTCGGTAACGAGATTGAACAAGGTATGGTTTATACCAATGATCAAAACTCGGACAAGTAAAATATCGCGAGACAAAGGGAATAGTTCACGATGTTGATGGTTCACACTATCACGAGAATCATCGTTGAATATATAGGAAGAGTCTCGATCATGTATATATTATTCACGAACCATAGGGTGACACACTTAAGGTTCGATGACGCGTTTGAGAGGATACAAAATATCGAAGAATATTTTGGGCAGCACCGAAATTGTTTTGGGGAAAATTGAAATAGTTCAAGGGGTTTTTGTTGAATGGTTGTTAATAGAATTAACAAATGATTCGAGGTGATATATGCAAAGGTTTGTTAATATAATTAACAAATGCTGAAATGAAGAAATAAAAGTGTTTTATTTATTTATTAAAGAAAAACTCTTGGATTTTCTAAGTGGAGTTTTAAGGGAAAATGAGTGGATGTGAGTGGGGCTTCCACTCACATGAAGAGGGAAGAGGTGGGGGCACCACCATGGCTGGCCTCACCCCCTCTTGGGCTGCCTTCCCCTCCCCTATAAAAGGAGGGTGAGAGCTCCTCTTCTCACACACACTTGTCCACTTCTTTTTCCCTCCACCCGCAGCTCCATTCCATGGTCTCCGGCTTGGCGAAGCCCTGGCCGTTGGATTCTTCACCACCACCACGCCGTCGTGCTGCTGGAGTTCCGAGGTATCCTCTACTTCTGCACCCCGCTGGATCGAGGGAACGGAGTTCATCATCAACCGTACATGTGACCGATCACGGAGGCACCGCCGGATTGCGGTGCACATCTTCTCGCTATCGGGATCGGTGTGAGTACGACTACGCCAACAACGAGATTTGATCTCGTAACGCTTTGTGTCTTCGAGGGTATGTGTTCTCTTTAACCTTATCTTAGAACTTTGCACTTCGTCCCTTGATTAGATCTTGGCCTTTCGGGTGTCTCTGGCGTAGGAAATTTTTTGTTTTCTATGCAACGACCCCTTCAGTGGTATCAGAGCCAGATCTATGCTTAGATGTTTTGTACGGGTAGAACACATAGGTGTATGTGGGCGTTGATGATCATGTTATTACTTCCTTGATTATTTTATGATCTTAATGGCATAGTGGGATGAAGCGGCTCGGACTAACCTTACATGTCCACGTACATGAGACTTGTTCCACAACTGACATGCAACTTGTATTGCATAAGTGGCTTGCGGGTGTCTGTTTCTCCTACTATAGTTAAGATCTAATCTACGAAGGGTTGTTAAAAATGTGTTTATCAACATCGTGGTTGATGTTCGTAGGTATGAACGGTTCTATCCTCCAAAGCCCTAAGCCACGTAAAATATGCAAAAATAAATTAGAAGCGTCTAACTAGTTTTTGTTGGGCATGTGATCTGATATGGTTAATGTTACAAATTTGATTATGAGATGATCTATTTTGTAAATTATTGATATATCGGAAGGTATCCATATGGTTGTCTTATTATTGATGAACAATCAAGATTGGGGTGCCATGGTACTTGGTACCACGCCGGTGGAATGATGGAGATCATACCATAATGCACATGATGGAGATCAAGTGCAAGGAGGATCATATCATACCACGTTATCCTTACATGTGATGTCTGTGATGTTAATCCTATTATGCATCTTGTTTTGCTTAGATAGCGACGGTAGCATTATAAGATGATCCCTCTCACTTAATATCAAGATACTAATGTGTTCTTCCTTAAGTATGCACCGTTAAGAAAGTTCGTCGTTTCGAGACACCACGTGATGATCGGGTGTGGCAGACTGAACATTCACATAGAACGGGTGTTTTCAAGCCTAGCATGTACAGACATGGCCTTGAAACACAACAATACTACGGTTCTACTTGGCGAGCCTAGCATGTACAGACATGGCCTCGGAACATGTAACCGAAAGGTAACGCATGAGTCATCTTGCTGATATGATGAATATGTCGATGTTCGCCTTTGAAGCTACATCATCTCACGTGATGATCGGTTTTGTTGTGGTGAATTTGGTTCGTGTAATCACTAAAGACGACTAAGAGGGATGTTTTTTTTGAGTGGGAGTTCATGGCATAATTTTGAATTAACTTGAACTTATTTATCATAAACAACCAATCAAAGTGAATTTGCACAAATTGTAGTATTCATTGGCATCCACATAACTACCTTACACTTAGATTGTTAATTGAGATATAACTGTTGTGATCTGGTAAAAATCATTTAAGATTGGTACGTATTAGTGAAATTTAAAATTGAGTCCTATTGTAGATTTTTGGTATTTCCTACCTAGCTCCATATGGTTAATGATTGATTGATCTAAAGAGAAAATAATTCCTACTTAGAATCCAGAGTCATGGTTGCTTTCGTATTACTTTATCTTCAAAAGAATGTTTTGTTGATCAAGGTGATTTTGGAACTGAAAAGAGTTGTTTTCAGAAACAATCAAGTGAAAGATATATTGATATCTAGAAACTTATTTGTGGCAACATGACTAATTATAATTTAGCGTGACAATGTTTGCTTATATTATCTTAATATATGCAATGGTTGAAGACGCTAGGCATTTGAATATTCCAAGAAGTTGGGCGCTAAAAATTATCCTCTAAATTTCTTCCTTCGAGCTATAGTAGCTTAATCATAAAATTGTTATGATGGGATGGATTAAAAGTATGGGTAAAGTCGTTTACCTTACTTGGAGATTGCTAAGAGTGGAATCTAGAAGAATACTATTAATATGGTGATATTAGTAGAACAATCAAACTCAAAGTATGACTCAACGGGTGATAGTATATGACTAACACACCAAAGAAAATGAGCTAGTATGACTAGCATTGTTTGATGTTGAATGATTCTTCTATAAAGGAAAGGGAATATTGAAAATAGAATTACAAAAGATATATGGCAGAAAAAGAAGATAACTAGAAAAGTCCAGCTCAGGAGTATATGCTTGATATACAAGTTATAGATGTATTACTAGTTAACAAAGTATTTTTGGGTATTTTGATACCACATTGGTTGGTATGAGTTGTGATACAAAATAACGCAATGCAAGAAATACAAGGGCCTAAAATGAACTAGTAATAGATGTGGAATCGATTATGACAAAAACATAAATAAAGTGTTATTGTGTTCATTGTCGTATCGAACCAGACATTCAAGATTTATTTTAAGAAATTAATAAGTTGTTATTTTGTTCTGGTATTTTGTGAGAACAAATGAGATTGTTCAAACTATGACCATATTCCATAATTGATGGATATGTTAATATAAATCATGTTGGTAAAGTAAACATCTATAAGACTAAATGCTAAACGTTGCAAGACATAAAAGAGTTTCACTTAAATTATGGCACCACCATTTTAGTTCATATCAGAAAGGAAAACATGAAGGAACTCCATATTGATGGACTTCCGGATTCATTTTGTTTTGAATAAATTGACGCTTGTGAGACCTCTTCCAAAAGATGACTAGAATTCCGTTCTTAGGCCAAAGTAGAATGGACGACTAATTTAGTGGAGATTATACATATTGATGTATATAGTCCATTATGTGTAGTCATGTATGGTGGATTAATTTTTCCTTCATAAAATTATGTCGATGATTTGAGTAGATATGTGAGTATATCTATTTAAAGAGAACGGAGTTTGACATTTTGAATTGGTTCAAATGGTTGTTAATATGAAGTAAAAATCATTGTAACAAGATAATCAAGTATTTATGATTGGATCATAACGGATAAAGTTTGAGTTACAAGTTTAGCAAAACATCTGAGAAGTTGCAGAATTGTTCTACAACTTATATTACTCGAATTACCCCACATTAGTTTGGAGTGTTCGAGAGACAAAATCAAACCTTGTTTGACATGGTAAGATAAATAAAAATGCCATTATAATTTTGTAGTTTATACATTAGTGAAAACCGTTTTTCCCACTGAAAAGAGCACCATCATGATCCGTTGAAATTGACAACATATAAGATATGGTTTGGGTGGTGACCCGAATTGTCATTTTCTTAAGTTTTGGTATGCATAGCATGCGTAAAATGTTTACAACCAAAATAGGATAAATATATGTTTATAAGGTTATCCCAAATAAAACATTGGGTATTTCTCCTATCACCGAACCAAAAGACAAATGTTGTTTGTCAGAAAGGGTTGATTTCTCGAGAAAGTAGTTCTTGCAAAACAAGTGAGTGGGAGCACAGTACAAACTCAACGAGATTAGAGAATCTTTGTTATCATGTCAAGAGTAGCGCATCACTGGAAGTTGTTCCGGGGTTTGCTATTTTGACAAATGTCGGGGGGTTACCCCCGAGTAGGGTAAAGGCAAGATCAAAGGAGAGGTTTTGCTGAGTAGCTGGCTACCCGGTACTCGCTACCCGGTTGACTGCTATCCGGCCGTACCTGCTAGTGGCTATGAGAAAGAATCAAGGAAGTTATTCTCCTCCGAGTAAAGGAAGTGGTCCGAGTAGAGGTGGCGGTTTCCTACTCGGGCCAGAAGTCAAAGGAGCCGTTCTGACACAGGATCCCGCGTATCCTGGGTCCGTACTGGGGCACTGTTCATCTGCAGAGCGCGTGCTTATCCGCGCCAGGGTGTCAGCATGGCGGTGCAGGTTAGGGGGCCTACCCTGTGGTCGTGTCAGTGATAACAGATCAGCTTCTTGGTTTTGCACAACGACTTTCTACACGAGACAAACCAGGAAGCCAAAGCTGTCAGCGAGAAGCTGGAAGTGTGCAGTGTGCACACTATGTCGACATCTGTTTGTACTTTTCCCCCCTTGGCTGTATCCGGTTGGGCACCAGTATATAAGGTGCCCTGCCTCCTCCTGTGTGAGGGTCGCGTCTTTAGAGAGAACACCTAGCTTACTCGTTACGTAGAGAGAAGGGTGGCTACTCGGCTGTAGGCCAAACTGTACTGTGGCTACTCGGTGAGACACAAATATAAAGAGAGAAAGGCAGGAGTAGGGGCTTTACCTCCACACGAGGGCCCTGAACCTGGGTAGATCTTGTTGTTTGCAGTGATTGATTCATCCCACACGTGGCTACTCGCTGCGTGATCCCTCCCCGAGCACCTCCAGCGTCCATCGACCCCAAACAATTAGCCATCCTATGGCATCTGCCGTGACACCACCACGACAGTTTGCGCCCACTGTGGGGCAACTAGCGGCGCTGGCTGGAGTTCACTTTCGGACGGGATCCATTTCTGCTACTGGGGAGCGCGTGGTCTGTGGCCTTGTCCACAGATTCGGCTCCTTCGACTTCGTCATCGACAACACCGGCGATTTCGGCGGCAGGGCCATGCCAGAGGGCGGCACGGTGCTCTCCTTTGGCTCGCACCTAGTCTACGTCGCCACCACCATCGTCCGCGAGTACCCCGAGCAGGTGCATGTCGCGGAAGATCCCCCTGCTGTCATCGCTGCACGCGGAAAGCCAACTGGCTGTTCTGCGGACAGCGTGGAAGTGCTGATGACCGCCCCGGCTATCGCTGCCGGGAAGGGCGCGGCCGCATCCACGGCAGTCGTTGAGGAGCTTGCTGACACGAGCGAGCCCCCGAGGACGCACAAGCCCTACGACGCGCCTCACAACATCCCGGGCTACATCCCTCCTTCCACGACATCGACGATACCGGCATCCGCCGTGCGAGTAGGCATGCCGCCTCCCACCGAGCTCGAGCTCATGACCATGAGGGCGCAGCTCGACTAGCAGCGCCAGGCGCTGCTCGCCGAGCAGCTGGAGCTGGAAAAGGTTAGGCTCGAGCTAAACCTGGACCAGAACGAGTACAACAGAGCTCAAGGCTTTACGCCTGTAGTGAGGAGGCCTGCCAAGGCAGGGGCTACGCACCACAACCTAGGCACCGAGATGGCAGCAGTTGGTGAAACTGCTGGCCAGGCTGCTAGCCAAAACACCGCCACCACCAGACCCAAATACAGCACCCCCGCCAAAACCCTTAGAGCTGATGAGGCCGTAGCTGCTGAGTTGCCGCATCTCGCCGGCGACACGCGCGTTAGGCAGCAGGAGAGGCTCAATGAGCTAGTGCTAGAGGCTGCTAGGCAGAACGAGGAGTTCCGGAAAGCCAATCCGGGTGCTGGAGCTTCTCAGGTGGTGCATTCGCATGCGGCTAGATCTAACGATCAGGCCTCATCACCGCATCCCAGCCGTGAGAGGGACCGGAGCGGGAACTCTGGCAGAGACAGGCAGATGCAGGTGTACGACCCGGCTGTCGCCGCGAAACAGCACGCTGTGCCGCGACAGTCCGGTCAAAAACACAACACTGCAGGAGCAGGCTATAAAGCCCATAAAGCTCATAGCCAGGCGCGAGATGGAGATCGCCCAGGCCCTTCTCGGCATCAGGTTGCTCAGCCTACTCGGCAGAGACCGCAGCCGCGTGCAATCGCACCAGCCGCCAACCCGGTAGAGCAACCTGCAGTCGTGCAGGTGGAGAGATATGATGATGGCTACTCGGCTATGGGGTTGGCTGGCTATGATATCCTGGACCGCGTGGGCGAGCGTGTGCTGGAGCCTAGTGATGCCAGGCACAAACTGGACCGGATCAGCCTATCCGCGCAACTCGAGAGCAGGGGCCGCCTAGCCCTGAATGCTTTGGCCCACGCATCATGACAGAGCCATCTGTGAAGCAGTTCCAGCTCGCTAGGGGGACCAAGTGCTATGACGGCAGCACCAAGCCGGAAGACTGGCTCAATAACTATGTCACAGCCGTGCACATTGCAGGCGGCAACCGGAGATGGGCCGTCCGGTACATCCCGCAGATGCTAGAAGGACCAGCAAGAACTTGGCTCAACAACCTGCCCAAGCACAACATCAACTGTTGGCTTGACTTCGCGGAGGCCTTTGTCAGCAACTTCACCAGCACCTACCGGAGGCCGAACAGGCCGCAGCAGCTATCCGCTTGCAGGCAGCGGGAAGAGGAGACAGACCGAGAATATCTTACTCGGTGGAGTACTCTAAGGAACACCTGTGAAGGTGTGAACGAAGCCCAGGCCATCACTTGGTTTGCGCAAGGCTGCAGGCATGGCAGCATGTTGTGGCAAAGGCTGCAGAGAGAGATGCCGAGTACTCTCGCTGAGACCATCCGGATTGCGGATCAGTATGCACTCGGTGACCCAACTCAGCCTCTTCTTGATGCTGCTGAGCCGAGAAGGAACTACAACAACAACAAGCGCAATGAGTTCCGCAATAAGCGCAGAGGTGACCGGATTTATACCCGGTACGATCCTGAGGAGGTGAATGCTGTGGCTACCGGAGCTGGGAGTAGCCAGAGGCCAAAAACTGCTGGAGCCCAATACGAGCAGAACCAGAATCAGGGCCAAGGCAGCAAGAAGCCGTACAGCGCTCCACAGCAGGGTAGCGGCAACTCGGGTCCTGCTCAGAACTTTGTCTTCAAGGACATGAAGGATGGCCCATGCAGCTTCCATACTCGGCATCCCGCTAGACCCGCCAACCACACTACTCGGCAGTGCAGTTGGTGGGAAGAGATCAAGAATGAGGGCCTGCCTCCTCCTCCTCCTCTGCCAGCTGCGAATGCCGCGGTGCAGCCTGCTCGCGCACCCGCTGCACGGCCTCCAGCATTCCCGAGAAGAGAGAATGTGAACCAGGTGGCTTTAGGAGCCAACCGCTACTTGAACAACGATGGCTACCGCAACAACAACAACAACGACCGCAACCGCAACAACAACAGAGGCAAATACAACAGAGGCAACAACAACAATGGTAACAATGGTGACGGAGGCCGCAACCGGTACCAGGAGCATCACGAGAGCTACATGATCTTCACCTCTGAGCCCATCGACAAGCAGCCTCAGCACAGGCGTGCCATGGAAGTCAATGCGGTGATCCCTGCTGTTCCTCACTACATGCACTGGTGCAACCAAGAGATCACGTGGTCCAGAGCGGATCATCCTAAGGTGATGGCCAACCCGGGTAGCTACGCCTTGGTGGTGGATCCCACCTTCTTGGGTCCTGAGAAGAACGTGAGGTTCAGCAAGGTACTGATCGACAACGGTAGCAGCATCAACATTGTGTACAGAGACACACTTGAGAAGCTCGGTATGGCCGAGAACATGCTGCTACCCAGTAAGACCACTTTCCACGGCATTGTGCCGGGAGTTTCTTGTTCTCCAATTGGCCGAGTGTGGATAGACGTTCTATTCGGCACCAGGGAGAACTGCAACACAGAGAGCCTGCAGTTCGAGGTAGTTGACCACCGGAGCCCCTATCATGCCCTACTCGGCAGGCCTGCTCTGAGCAAGTTCATGGCATCTACTCATGCTGCATATTTTAAGATGAAGATCCCTGGTCCCAATGGTGTGATCACCATCTCTCGTGATTACAAGAAGTCTATGCAGTGTGCCTCTGCTGGCTCCCAGTTGGCGGAGTCTATGGTGATTGTTGCCGAGAAGAAGAAGATGTACGAGGTGGTGGCTATGGCGCAGTCCGCGCAAGGTGGTGCGCCTGGCATGCCGAGTTCCCAGCACGGGACGGCGTTCCAGGCATCCCAGGAGACGAAGAAGATCCAGGTTGACCTTGAGTTCCCCGACCGAGTGCCATCATTGGCTCAGGGTTGGGGGAGAAATAGGAAAGCGAGCTCATCCACTTCCTCCGTGAGAATCGGGACGTGTTCGCCTGGTCCAATGAGGATCTACATGTGCGTCCTGACGCCAAACCAGTGAAGCAGGCTATGCGCCGCTTCGGAGATGAGAGAAGGAAGGCCATCGGTGATCAGATCACCAAGCTGCTGATAAGCAATTTCATCATGGAGGTGCTGCATCCGGATTGGCTAGCCAAACCGGTCATGGTTGAGAAGAAGAAGGAGGACCCCAAGGCCGCTAGCGCATGGCGCATGTGCGTCGACTACACTGACCTGAACAAGGCCTGCCCCAAGGATCCTTTTCCGCTACCCCGCATCGATCAGGTGATCGATTCCACTGCTGGTTGTGAGCTGTTGTCTTTCATAGATGCCTACTCTGGCTTTCACCAGATAGCTCTCAACCCTGCTGATCAAATAAAGACTGCCTTCATTACCCCGTACGGGGCTTATTGCTATCGTGTCATGTGTTTTGGGTTGCGGAATGCGGGTGCTACTTATCAGAGATGCATGCAGAAGTGCTTGCATGATCAACTCAGCAAAAATGTGCAGGTGTACGTAGATGACATTGTCATCAAAACGAATAAAACACATACTCTGCTTAGTGACCTTGAGGAAACTTTTGCCAACTTGCGCAAGTATAAGATGAAGCTGAACCCGAGTAAATGCACCTTTGGCGTTCCGGCTGGCAAGCTACTCGGCTTCTTGGTATCCAGTCGGGGCATTGAGGCCAAACCTTCAAAGATAAAAGCTATTGAGAGCATGTCTTTGCCGAGATCCCTGAAGGATGTGCAAAAATTCACTGGTTGCTTGGCATCTCTGAGTCGTTTCTTGGGCAGAATGGGCGAGAAGGCTCTGCCTTTGTATCAGTTGATGAAGAAAAGCGACAAGTTCGTATGGACACCACAAGCTGATGTGGCATTCAACGAGCTGAAGGCGATGCTGGGTAGCGCTCCCATCTTGGCTAGTCCGCTACCCAAGGAGCCAATGCTGCTATACATTGCTGCTACCAACCGAGTAGTAAGCATGGTGATTGTGGTTGAGCGAGAAGAGGAAGGCAAAAGTGTGCAGCGGCCAGTGTATTATCTCAGTGAGGTGCTGTCCAGCTCCAAACAGAACTACCCACACTACCAGAAGATGACTTACGGCGTATACCTAGGCGCCAAGAAACTGAAGCACTATTTCCAAGAACATCCCATCACCGTGGTGAGTTCAGCTCCCATCTCGGATATCATGGGCAACAAAGAAGCAAGTGGCAGAGTAGCCAAGTGGGCAATCGAGCTGGCCGCGTACGCTCCCGCGTATGCGAGAAGAGAAGCCATCAAGTCTAAGATTCTGGCGGAATTTCTTGTGGATTGGGCTGAGGTGCAGTATGAGCCTCCTACTCCGGTATCCAACTACTGGAAGATGCATTTTGATGGCTCCAAAATGAAGGAAGGCCTTGGCGCTAGCGTAGTGCTTATGTCACCCAAGCGAGATCAACTCAAATATGTGCTGCAAATCCACTTCAAGGCATCCAATAACAAAGCAGAGTACGAGGCGGTGGTACATGGCTTGAAGGTAGCAAAGGAAGTTGGTGTTCAGCGCATCATATGCTATGGCAACTCGGATCTGGTGGTGCAGCAAGTTTCTGGCACTTGGGATGCTCTGGATGCCAACATGGCATCATACCGCTTCCTGGTTCAAACAATGACGGGATCCTTCGAAGGCTGCGAGTTCCAACACATCCACCGAGCAGAAAATGAAGCAGCTGATGAACTGTCCAAGTTGGGGTCTTCTCGGCAGTACATCCCGGCTGGGATTGCCTTGGAGCATTTGAGAAAGCCATCCATCAAGCCATCCCCCAACTCGGACTCCATTTTTGTTCCTTCTCTGCCTAATGAAGAAGCAGTTCCAATGGAGATTGACTGGGAAGGTGCAAAAGAGGACCCGGGGACTGGCGCCTGCAACCCGGGGACTGCCCCTCCTTACTCGGGGACTGTCGCATTCCTTGAAGAAGTCCTTGCAAACCGTTCGGGGCTGCAGAGAGTCAATCCCAACTCAGAAAAAGATGCAGTGGTGGCTGTTCCGATGGAAGTGGACGAACTAGTGTTCCCCGCACGGGAAACACCGAGTTGGGCTATGCCCATATTATCCTTTCTAAAGGACGGTACCCTGCCAGATGATGAGGTTACCACAAGGAAAATTCAGAGAAGATCCAAGGGCTACACCATCTTCAGAGAAGTGCTGCATAAAAGAACTCCCACTGGCGTGTTGCAACGCTATGTGGAACCGGAAGAAGGAGAAGAAATTCTGGTGGAAATACATCAAGGAGAATGCGGGCATCATGCCTCTTCTCAAGCTCTAGTCAAGAAGGCTTTTCGGCATGGCTTCTTCTGGCTCACAGCTTTGAAGCAAGCTGAAGATATAGTGAGGAAGTGCAACGGTTGCCAGAGATTCGCAAGTAAGATCCACATGCCTGCTTCCGAGTTGAAAACCATTCCCATTACTTGGCCATTTGCTGTTTGGTGTCTGGATATGGTTGGTCCCTTCAAGCCGGCTAGAGGCAACATGACTCACATCTTGGTCATGGTTGATAAGTTCACCAAGTGGATTGAAGTGAAGCCTATTCGGAAATGTGATGGAGCCACTGCTGTGAGTTTCCTGAAGGACGTGATCCTGAGATATGGCTACCCGCACAGCATCATCACGGATAACGGCACGAATTTGCTGAGGGTGCCATGGTGAGATTCTGCAGAGATAAGCACATCCGACTAGATGTCGCGTCTGTCGCGCATCCCGCCTCCAATGGGCAGGTGGAAAGAGCAAATGGCATGGTGCTTGCAGGCATAAAGCCAAGGCTAATTGAGCCGCTGCTGAAAACACCTGGGTGTTGGCTAGACGAGTTGCCAACGGCATTGTGGAGTCTAAGGACTACCCCTAACCGGTCAACCGGCTACACACCATTCTTCTTGGTTTATGGGGCTGAGGCCGTGTTGCCAATTGACCTAGAGCATGAATCCCCCCGAGTAACCCTCTACACTGAGACGGAGGTGAGAGAAGCTCGAGAAGATGACGTTGACCTGCTAGAAGAAGCAAGAGAGCTTACTCTGTCACGATCAGCTGTTTACCAGCAAAACTTGAGGCGTTATCATAGCCGTAAAGTGAACCCAAGGGTTTTTCGAGAAGGAGACATGGTGCTTAGGCTCGTGCAGCGCACATCCGGGATGCACAAGCTATCTCCCCCATGGGAAGGGCCATTCATTGTGAGCAAGGCTCTACACAATGATGCCTATTACCTTGTCGACGCACAACCATCCCAGAAGAACAGGCCGGATAAAGCTGGAGAGGAATCTAAGCGCCCCTGGAATGTAGCCCTACTCCGTCTCTTTCATTCGTGAGCAAAAATGTGTATGTGCTCTCTTATCCGAGTTAAACATCTACTCTGCAATCTGAAATTGAACTCGGGGACTGCCCTCGTCCAAACTGTTCCTTGTGTTTACTCTGCTTTATTTTGTCTATTCGGTTGAAACACTTATAATTTCAAAAGCATACGAAGTAGTGTGTTTAAACTCATCGGACACTCTGCGACTCTGCTGCTGTCCGCAACCCGGCTTCATGGCAAGCCAGAGAACAAACCAACGAGTCAATGAACACATGAAAAATTGCAAAGGAAAGGAAGCGTGTGGCAACCGAGTAGAGTGCTTTTTGCTATTTTTTCTTTCCGGCTAAGTGGTGGGCAGCGTTACTATGAATTTTTCCAAACGGCTAAGTATTTGAAACTCCTACTTTGAAATCTTGTGACTCGACTACCAACAAAGCAACAAGTTGCAGGTAAGAGCTGAGATAAAAAGGAAGACTGGATGAAAAATGCAACTCGGGGACTTGCATGATAACGCAACCCGGCATCAAGCCAGAATTGCTCAAATACTAAGTATAAAATATCAAAACGGAACAAAAACTGAGTAGCAATGGAAAAGATAATTGTTTGATACATTTGCACCCGGCATCCCAGGGATCTGATAAGAGTTTGTAGCATAAGTGTTCCAGGAGTAAACTAGTTGGAAGTAGCAGTGTTCTCCAAGTTGGTGTTGGCGGCATCCGCTTCAGGGTTGGCAGCAGCTTGCTCGGAGGTGGCAGTCGCCACCGAGATGGGATCGGTAGCTGATGTAGAGGCATTGGACTGAGTGCGGGGTAGCGCCGCGTCATCGAGTGCCGCGCCAGAAGACGAGCCCAGCTCGGGAGCCGCACCCTGGGTCACCATCTTGGGGGTGATGGTGGATTCCTGGCTCTCGGTTTCCTCGTCGCTACCCGCGGCAGCCTTGCCCTTCCCCTTCTCGGCACCTGTGTTCTCAAAGCAACCCAAGTCTTCCGACTCGGTGTCCTCGTCCTCGTCTTCATCTTCATCTTCATCCTCGCCTTCCACCTCGGTGTCAGGCTCGGTGGGACCGTCGAGGAAGATAGCAGTGTCCGCGTAGGAGGCGATCTCGTACGCGACTGCCTTGCGGCGAGCCACGCAGTCGGAATCGGACCCCCACTTCGAGTCCCGGCGCAGCTCAAGGATAGTGTCGAGATTTAAGTTCTCATACCAGCTGCATATGAAGAGGAGTAGCAGATCGGCGCCTGCCCGAGCTATGGACGCACGCCATTTCTTCAACTCGTCCTTGGCACCATTAAGCTTCTCGGCGAGAGCGCGGATGGTCGCTGGCGCAGGGTCTTGAGGCCAGAACAGAGAGTGCAGCTTGAAGGCTGTGGACACCAAGTCGGTGCCTAAGCCCCTGAGATGCTGGAGCTGTGACTGCATGCTCATAAGATTGTCTTCAATTGAAGACTTGGTGTCAGTGGGAAGCCCTTTCTCAGCTCGAATCTTCTCCGCCTTAGCCAGGGCAGGTGTGCAAGTCGCGCAGAGATCAGGGAAGATTTCTGAAAATGCTATCAGAAAGGATTAGAAACGGAGGCAGAGAAGAGATGCAGATCAAGCCAAACAAAAAGAGAAGGGAGCAGGCAAGTGCAGAGAAGCGTGAACTTACTGTTAAGTTCGCAGAGTAGCGCTTCCAGCTTCCTCCTCCAAGCCTCCTCGTCCGCAATATGCTTCTCTTCAACTTTCCGAAAGTTGGCCAGCTGGTCCATGATGTCCACGTTGCTCTTCTCCAGCACCTCGTTTTCCAACTCGAGGGCCCTCTCCTTGGCCTTGGATGCCGCTTTGATTTTGTCCTTCTCGGCGGCCTGGTCTATGGCATCCTGAAGGGCAGCCCTCAATTGGACTTGCAGCTGTTCCAACACGGTGTCGCGTTTGTCCTTGAGCTCGGCTTCTTGGCTCTCTAGCTGCTGCCTCACCTCTGCGGGCTTTAGGCAATCAAGATGCTCCTCACGGAACTTCTTGTGCTCTTCTGCGGAAAGAAACAACACAGTGAGCATAGTAACCAAGAGAAAGTAGAGAAACAAGCGAGAAGACGGCAACTCACCTTCCAACTCCTTGATCTTGCTCTCGGCAGAAGCAACGAAGACATGGCAATGTTTGTGCTCCTCTGCCATCGCCTGAAATTTGCCTGCAGAGTAGGAGTTAGAGCAAAGAGCAAATACGGGCGTAAACACAAAACGCGTTAACCG
Source organism: Alopecurus myosuroides (assembly GCA_028641055.1). Taxonomy (NCBI): domain Eukaryota; kingdom Viridiplantae; phylum Streptophyta; class Magnoliopsida; order Poales; family Poaceae; genus Alopecurus; species Alopecurus myosuroides. Next base: position 395,673,248 of record CM054058.1, on the reverse strand, counting down.
AATAGCTAGAAGCTTACTCTCGAGTTCTGAAAGTTGGAGGGCACGATCCAAGGCCGCTTGCTCCGTCTCAGCATCACTCTTGCGTTCTGCTTCCAGGGCCTCAAGGCGCCTCTTGGCGATGGCGTGATTCCAGAGCAGCCGCCGGTAAAGGGTTGTCCTCTTCAAGAGGCTATTATGTGAAAAGGAAAAGAAAGGGAGTCAGACAGTTTTTTGAAGATTTGGCCCGAGAAGACGGCAACTCGGTTGAGTACTCGTCTACTCGGCCCGAATCTCGGGGACTGGGTAATGGATAAGGAGAAAATGCAGGATAGGAGAGAAGAAAAGCTGCAACTCGGAACAAGCAAACGACACTTACAGCGTAGGTCTGTTCGAGGTCTTCGGCAGCTTTGCGGTGAACAAACATTTTCGCGGCCAGTGTGCTCGTGGTGGACGAAATGGTCATGGGGTTGTAGCCCATGTCCGCCTTGTTCCAATCAGTGCGCCAATGGTCCAGCGGGCCCAAGGTTAGGCCATTCCAGGTCTTGTTGCCAAGGGTGTCGCTCTCCCACACCGCGTCGATGAAGCCTACCCGGTCGATCATCTGCTCGAGCCCCTCGGACTGCACCTCAGTCTCTTGGACCTCGCGCAAGTAGATCATAAGGGCTTTCTTCTTCTCCGGCAACTTGGAGTCCACCGCCGTGGCCTGCTTGGCCTTCGTAAGTGCGAGCCGCTTCTCGCTCGCGGTCAACTTGATGCTGTGCTGCTTGCCCATCTGCACCATGTAGGGCAAATAACTGGGCACGTCCTGAGCGCTCGATCCCGCGCCTGCGCCAGCAGAACTGCCAGAAGCGCCAATGGTAAGCTGCCTAGTCTTCGCGGCAGGCTTCACGGGTAGTTTCGGCGGCGGCATCTTGGCGGCATCCTGCGCAGCGTTGCGCGATGGATTCTTGCGAACTGGGGCATCAGGCTGGATGGCCTGCTTGCCGGCGGCATCCGTCTTCTTAGTACTCTGCTTGGCCGGAGGGCTTGGTGCAGTCTTGGTCTTCTTCGCGGGTTGCGGAGGGCTTGGTGCAGTAGGTGGAGCAGCCTGCTGGGTAGGCGGCACAAGGGGCTGGCTACCCGGCGTAGCGTCCGGCTGCGCTTGGCTCTGCAGGTCGTGCTCCACCACAGTTGTTTCTACCCGCTGCTCGGCAACGGGATCTGGTCGTACATCTCCTTGTTCTTCTACCCGCGGCTGGGCCGCGGGGTCATCTTGAACAGCAGCTTCAGTTTCCGGCTGCTCCAGGTTCTCTTCCTGCCGCTCAAGGGCGGCATGGTCTTGGTACTCGGCATCTTATTCGGTATTCTCCCCGGCTGAGGCAGCTGGGGGAGAGGGTGGGGTTTCGTCTTGAGCAGCATCCTGCGCACTCTGTTCAGCGCAGGCCTGATGCTCCTGGTCCATGTCTTGGTCACCAGCGCCCATATCCTTGGCGTTGGTGCCTTCTTCTTCTTCCTTCACGGGAGAGGGCGCACGCGTCCTATCCCGTGCTGCTGGCTCATCCTCGTCCTCATCAAGATCAATGAGCGACTCGAGGTCGATGGGTGATTTCCTCTTGGAGGTGGCGGGAGCCGCAGCAGCATCAGCATTCAAAGGATCACTGAAGAAGAAAGGGAGTTCAGAAAAAGAGGAGGGGAAGAAAAACACCGAGAAGCAATAAAAAATGTAAATTAAAGGGAAATTACTCACCCTTTGCGAGTAGGGAGTGGCCTTCTGCTGGAAACCTTCTTCACCTTCTCGGGCTTCTTGGCCTTCTTGGCGGCAGGCTCTTGGGCACCGCTACCCGCCCTCTTCCGAGTGGTAGGAGCGGCCACCGCAACCGGATCGACGTCGAGGACGTCCTCGTCTTCCTCGTCCGCATCGGCGTCGTCTGCAGAGTAGAAGAAAATAAGCGGTTGAGAAGCGGAGAGAAAAGTTAGATTGCTCTACCCGCAACTACGGAAGCAAGCTCAGTCACCTTCTTCATCGTCCTCAGACCAATCCCGAATGGACGCATCGACGTGGTGCTTACCCTGCTGTTCGGTGCGAGGGACACAGAGGGTGTCCTGGGTGTCATAGGCGGTCTCGTCGTCCTCTTTCCGGTCTGGGTCCCAGTTGGCCTCAAAGTGCTCCTCGCTCTCAGCGAGCTGGCGGTCAATGTGCTGGAAATACAAGCAGGCAATACAAATCAGTTGAGCAATATAAGGAATACTACCCGGTACGGAATGCAAACACAAAGCATATTTGGCTAAGGTTCTTTACTCGACATGGCGTGCAAACACAAAGCACATAAAGCCTAGCGGATACTAGTAAGTGCTCTACTCGACATGGCGTGCAAACATAAAGCACATAAAGCCTAGCGGATACTAGTAAGTGCTCTACTCGACATGGCGTGCAAACATAAAGCACATAAAGCCTAGTGGATACTGGTAAGTGCTCTACTCGACATGGCGTGCAAACACAAAGCACATAAAGCCTAGGAGATACTAGTAAGTGTTTCTACTCGGTGCAGCATGCAAAGACTAAGCAGACTAAGCTGGAAAGCCACCTACTCGGTATCATGATGCAGAGATAAAGCATAAAGTACTAACCTGTTCGATTGGCTTCTCACGGCTATACGGCACGAAGCCGTATTGCCAGTTGTTGGTGAGGCCGGTACTCATGATGGAGCGCGCCCAGACGGCCACATCCGCGTTGCTCAGCTCGAATGTGGTGGTCCTCGTGCAGTCTCTGTTGCCTCCCATGTAGCACATGAGGTGCGTACGGCGCTGTAGCGGGAGCACTCGCCGAGAAATCCAGCAGGCGATGGGATCTTCGCTTTTGAGCCCCAACTCCTTCAGCTCGGCGAGGCGCCTGTTAATCTGGGAGATGTCGCCTTGCAGCGGTGGCTTGTATCCCCAATTCTGCTGAGTGGGCGCCGTGTTCGTCCACTTGGGAAGCATAATTCGGTCCACGATTGGCGCTCCTTCTTCATCAGGAACGTTCTTCACGTAGAAGAAGGACCGCTGCCACTTGCGCACCGAGTCGAGCCCCTTGATGCGCGGGTGAGGGGTAGAGCCGCGCTGCAGCATCTTCGCACTTCCTGTCTTGGTCATGCTGCGGGCGCTCTTCGTGCTTCCAGGTTTGGGCACGCTCTGCTTCCGGAAGAAGAAGTAGCGCGCCCAGGTGTGCACCGTGGGGCGCACACCCAGGAACGCCTCGCAGACCACGGCGTGGTATGCGAGCATCACCACGGCGTTGGGAGGCAGGTGGTGCGGCTGGAGCCCGAAGTGGTTGAGGAAGGACTTGAAGAAATCGGAGACGGGCAGGCAGAATCCTCGCTTGAAGTGAGCGAGGAAGACGACGAACTCGTCCGCTTCCGGTGTGGGAACGAGTTCGCCGTCCGGCTGCCTGCAGCGCACGCCAGGAGGGACGCGGCGGGTATTCACCAGCCACTGGCAATCCTCCAGCGTGACCTCGGATCCAGCCCATCCGGCGCGGGCATCGTCATTGCGAGCCATGGAGACGAGGGGATTTTGTGGTTTTGTGGAGATTTGGTGAGAGTTGCTAGCCCTCCGGCATCGCGCGGAGCAGCGGCGCGGCGAGATGTGCGGCGGCGGAGTGCTCTGTGGCGGCGGAGAGGCGAGGAGGCAGGAAGTGAATGCGAGCAGGAAAGAGAAGGAGAGGTTACCGAAGGGGTATTTATCCCTCCCCTCGGGTTGCCGTTACTAGTGGAGTTAGTGGGATCGGTTGTGCGCGGAGATCGTGCGACGTGGGATGTGGGCCGGTTAGAAACGCACACAGCGCAGTTTGCGCGCGTAACGGTCGCAATCGATCCCACGTCGAGATCGTGGGCGAATAACTGCACTTGATGTGACCTAACGGGCCGGTGGGCCCAGGTCGCAGTGATGGGCGCGTGGCCTGTCATATTCCAGGTACCGAGGCGTCGGGGTGCGAGAACGTGACACGTGCCCAGTTGTAGTGCGGAAAGATGGATTTGCTCTGCCACGCCGAGATTCTGTTCAAGATTTCATAAAGTCATTTTACTCGGCGACAGAGAAGAGAAATGGTTCTATTCGGAAGAGAAGAGACTCGGGCCAGAATTGAGGGCTACTCGGAGGTTCTACTCAGCATCCTAGAGTTCAAAGGCAAGATTGGTTTTTAAGCTGGCAAAGCCCAGTGAACAAGTTCACAGGACTCTACCAGCTTCGGGGACTAATGTCGGGGGGTTACCCCCGAGTAGGTTAAAGGCAAGATCAAAGGAGAGGTTTTGCTGAGTAGCTGGCTACCCGGTACTCGCTACCCGGTTGACTGCTATCCGGCCGTACCTGCTAGTGGCCAGGAGAAAGAATCAAGGAAGTTATTCTCCTCCGAGTAAAGGAAGTGGTCCGAGTAGAGGTGGCGGTTTCCTACTCGGGCCAGAAGTCAAAAGAGTCGTTCTGATACAGGATCCCGCGTATTCTGGGTCCGTACTGGGGCACTGTTCATCTGCAAAGCGCGTGCTTATCCGCGCCAGGGTGTCAGCAGGGCGGTGCAGGTTAGGGGGCCTACCCTGTGGCCGTGTCAGTGATAACAGATCAGCTTCTTGGTTTTGCACAACGACTTTCTACACGAGACAAACCAGGAAGCCAAAGCTGTCAGCGAGAAGCTGGAAGTGTGCAGTGTGCACACTATGTCGACATCTGTTTGTACTTTTCCCCCCTTGGCTGTATCCGGTTGGGCACCAGTATATAAGGTGCCCTATCTCCTCCTGTGTGAGGGTCGCGTCTTTAGAGAGAACACCTAGCTTACTCGTTACATAGAGATAAGGGTGGCTACTCGGATGTAGGCCAAACTGTACTGTGGCTACTCGGTGAGATACAAATATAAAGAGAGAAAGGCAGGAGTAGGGGTTTTACCTCCACACGAGGGCCCTGAACCTGGGTAGATCTTGTTGTTTGCAGTGATTGATCCATCCCACACGCGGCTACTCGCTGCGTGATCCCTCCCCGAGCACCTCCAGCGTCCATCGACCCCAAACAATTAGCCATCCTATGGCATCTGTCGTGACACCACCACGACAACAAAGTAGAATACACCACATGTGTTGTAAATACTTCGGATGAGTTTGCGTACTGAACCACAAAAGTCCTAAAACTTTGTACTTAGACCAACTTGTGGTTTAAGAGTAAAGTGTTGTTTTGACAACAAAAGGACCTTATAAAGGAAGCAAATGATGGGCCCTGACTTCGTAAAATTGACTATGAGTCATTATATCCGCCATAGTATCCTTGTATGAATATCAAGTATGTGACTTGGTAGTCCTTTCGATAGGCTTGATGCCTAACTATAGCAAAAGGGTCTATATTGTGACAAAGACATGGATTTTTACATCCTTTGAAAGTTGTACTTATCGAAAAGTTGTTTTCGACGAAGTTTAAAGAGTTGACTACTACAAGATTTTGTTATTCCGTAGTGATGTTTTAGTCTTTGCGGATAGTTCTAGCGAAAATTACATATTATGATATGGCAGTTGAATAACAAAACCAACTCTCTTCTCGAGGAAGTTTGATCAAAGATGTGTACTTGAAACAGTCTGAAAGTTTTGTAAAATTCAAAAGGTTGCTAGAAAGGTATGCACACTTCAATGGTTCAAGTGAGCATAACGAAGTTGAAATCTTTACCTTAATGAAGTTATCATAAGAGTTTGATTCCATCATGAACGATAAAGATGCTTGTAGAGTTACAAGAAATTAAGTGGGAGCGCTATGAATAATTTCCAATACTTTATGTAGATGACATATGGTTGATTGGAAAATATGTATTTTAAATTAACACGGTTAAGATTTTCATATTGATAAAAGGCTTAGAAGATATTGGGCATCGATATCTATAATAGATGGATTGAAGCGCCTGGTATGATTGAAGCCAAATTACATAGATAAAATACTGAAGTAAGTCAATATCGAAATGACAAGAAAGAGTTCTTGTCACATGGAAAATAATTGAGCAAGATTCAAGTGTTTTGACACATGATGAGCATCATTGAAATTGAGATTTCTAAGTCATGTTTCCATTCTATGTACACAACCAGATGAGTCATATGCTATAAAATGTTATAGCAGGATAATTCATATGATGATTAGACAACAGTGGGAGAGATCCTTGTGTCATTTTAGAAATGATAAGGATATGTTTTCCTATGTAGTAATGACAAAATGTTAGTTGTAATATGTTACACTAATAGTCTTGTGATTTATTCAAGTAATTTTTATCTCAATTAAAATACGTGATGAAGGGTAGCACAATAGGCTGGAAGAAAGTTCCATGCTGGATTTGAAAGAGTTTCAAAATTAAAATATTGTGATAGATACTACAACAGAGGCTAAAATATATCGTTGTGTTTACAACTGATAATAAGCGTGTTTTGTGTCAAGGAGTTCTCTATTGAACTTGGTGAATTTTCAAGAATGCTGATACTATGAAGCTACATTTTCACAATGTTAGTAACATTAGTTTAAGCTGAGGAATTAAGGTATCACCGGAACTTGGTGAATTTCCAACAATGCTAACACTATGAAGCTACATTTTCACAATGTTAGTGACATCGGTTTAAGTTGAGGCATTAAGGTTTCACCGATTGACCATATATATACAAAGCCGTCTCATTAGAGAATGAGTGATGCATGTAGACGAAAAGAACATGCAAATACAGTAGGAACTGAACAGTTCAGATCTTTTTGATGATGTTTACCACATGCGAAGCGTGGTAATAACACTGGAATACCATATGTGTTAAGTGCTTACAGACTAGATTATTTACTCTAGTGCAAGTGGGAGACTGAAGGGAATATGCCCGAGAGGCAATAATAAAATGGTTATTATCTTATTCCTTGTTTATGATGAATGTTTATTTCTCATTCTAGAATTGCATTAACCAGAAACGTTGATACATGTGTGTTTAATAAACAAACAATGGTTCCTAGTAAACCCTCTCTTTTAACTAGCTCGTTGATTAATAGATGATCAAGGTTTCCTCATCATGAACATTGGATGTTGATAATAACGGGGTCATGTCATTAGAAGAATGATGTGATGAACATATACCCAAAGTGAATATAGCAATACGATCAAGTCATTAAGTTTACATTGTTATATCAAACATACGGAGTAACTTATTCCTTAGACCATGAGATCATGTCAATCACTAATACCGGAAGGGTGCTTTGATGTCATCAAACGTCACATCGTAACAGGGTGACTATAAAGGTGCCGTTAGGTATTCGGAAAGTATTAGTTGAGGATCATGGATCAAGAGTGGGATTTGTCCATCCAAAATGACGGAGAGATATACTTTAGGCCCTCTCGGTGATATCACATCGACACCGCTTGCAAGCACGTGACTAGGTCACAAGGATATCATATCACGGAAACGAGAAAATAGTACTTGTCGGTAACGAGATTGAACAAGGTATGGTTGATACCAATGATCGAATCTCGAACAAGTAAAATATCGCGAGACAAAGGGAATAGTTCACGACGTTGATGGTTCACACGATCACGACAGTCATCGTCGAATATATAGGAGTCATCACGGATCTCCAGATCCCGCTATTGATTATTGATCGGAGAGGAGTCTCGATCATGTCTATCTTATTCACGAACCGTAGGGTGACACACTTAAGGTTCGATGACGCGTTTGAGAGGATACGGAATATCGAAGAATATTTTGGGCAGCACCGAAATTGTTTCGGGGAAAATTGAAATAGTTCAAGGGGTTTTTCGTTGAATGGTTGTTAATAGAATTAACAAATGATTCAGGGTTCTATATGCAAAAGTTTGTTAATAGAATTAACAAATGCTGAAATAAAGAAATAAAATTGTTTTATTTATTCATTAAAGAAATACTCTTGGTTTTTCTAAGTGGAGTTTTAAGGGAAAATCAGTGGATGTGAGTGGGGCTTCCACTCACATGAAGAGGGAAGAGGTGGGTGCACCACCATGGCTGGCTGCACCCCCTCTTGGGCTGCCTTCCCCTCCCCTATAAAAGGAGGGTCAGAGCTCCTCTTCTCACACACACTTTACCACTTCTTTTTCCCTCCACCCGCTGCTCCATTCCATGGTCTCCGGCTTGGCGAAGCCCTGACCGTGGTATTCTTCATCACCACCACGCCGTCGTGCTGCTGGAGTTCCGAGGGATCCTCTACTTCCGCGCCCTGCTGGATCGAGGGGACGGAGGTCGTCATCAACCGTATGTGTGACCGATCACGGACGCACCGCCGGATTGCGGTGCACATCTTCTCGCTATCGGGGTCGGTGTGAGTACGACTACGCCAACAACGAGATTTGATCTTGTAACGCTTTGTGTCTTCGAGGGTATGTGTTCTCTTTAACCCTCTCTTAGCCCGTTGCACTTCGTCTCCTAGATTAGATCTTGGCCTTTCGGGTGTCTCTCGCGTAGGAATTTTTTTTCTATGCAACGACCCCTTCAAAGCGGTCTTGGGAATATCGGTCTCATGAACCTTCAGTTGGTGATAACCAGTGCGAAGATCAATTTTTGAGAAAATTCTCTCCCCATTTAGCTGGTCAAACAGGTCTTCAATTTTGGGCAATGGGTACTTGTTCTTGATGGTGACATCATTCAACTTACGGTAGTCCACACATAAGCAAGTGTACCATCCCGTTTGTCCACAAAAATGATAGGTGATCCCCATGGTGATGCACTAGGGCGAATCATACCTTTCCTCAATATGTCATCCAGTTGTTTCTTCAACTCATCCAACTACTTCAGATTCATATGATAAGGCTTCTGTTATATAGGTCTGGTTTCAGGCACTAACTCAATAATAAACTCGATATCTCGATCTGGGGGCATACCGGGTAACTATTCTGGAAAAAAATCCGGGTATTCACATACTACCGGAACTTCCTCTAGTGTGGGGTTGGCTAGTGATAACCCAAAAGTATAGGGGATCGCAACAGTCTTCGAGGGAAGTAAAACCCAAATTTATTGATTCGACACAAGGGGAGCCAAAGAATATTTGTGAGCTTTAACAAGTGAGTTGTCAATTCATCTGCACCTGAAAGTGGACATGTTCGCAGTGGTTTATCAGTAGTAACAGTTTTATAGTAGCAGTAGTAGTGAAATAATAGCAGCAGTGAAATGAAAACAGCAGCAGTAGTATCAATACATGGGCATTGAAGATAATTAAGAAAACGTGCTCGCAATGAGAACTTGCACAACATCTTTTGTCCTACCAGCCTGTTTTCAGCGGGGCCTCAAGGGAACTACTGGAAATTAAGGTGTTCATTTTAATAGAACACCGGAGCAAAGCATTAACACTCCGTGAACACATGTGATCCTCACATCACAGCCATCCCCTCCGGTTGTCCAAATTTCTGTCACTTCGGGGCCTCGGGTTTCGGACAACGATATGTGTAAACAACTTGCAGGTGTCGCACCCGGACTTCTAGAGGATACTCACAGCCTGCTAAACAGTAGATAAATGGCTTACGGGGCATACCAGCACCCGCATCTCAATATGAGCAGGCCAACACGTAAACGTGTGACAACCATTCTCTACTATCCATCGTCTGCGTAAACCATCCCATAGAAATACGACTACTTCCATTGACGTACTTCATAACATACACACATGGTACGTCAACGGCATTTGAACAAGTGATATCACAAAAAATCTCTACGACACAAAAGATGGAAATAAGTTGCAAATAGCTCTCACTAGAGCAGAGATAGCAAATACAATCATCCAGAGGACACATGTCCCAACAAGTCATCATTACAACACAGCGGAAGCATCCAAAGTGTCTGAGTACAGACAAGATCCAAATAGGCCTAAGAGGCCGTAAACGAAAAGACGGAGCCCATCCACGATGTCTCGGATCCTGCCCGGGTCCGCTATCTACTCGTCAGCAGCCTCGTCATACTCCACGTAGTAGCCACCATGGGGATCCTCGGAAACGTAGTCTGCGGAAACCACAGCCCCAAAGGGGTCAGTACAGACAAGTACTGGCAAGCAAGACTCAAAAGATACCAAAGTGTACCCGGCAACACCAAGTACAGATGCTTTGGGTTCAACGGAAGAATAGGTGATACAAAAGTGCAGCAGACTGCTCTAACCAACTACAGAAACACGCTACAACTTCCGGCTAAAAGAAGGGGATAAGATAGCGTATCGTAACCAACTACCACTATCCTCAAACAAACCCATCCTGGATCTTGCCCCTTATCCAAAGAAGCAATCCGAGGATAACTCACACAGTTGGATTAATGATGGTTCAAGTTATTGTGTCAATAAGACTATTACTAGTCAAGTTATCATTAGTTAGATGTAAGTTGTCTAATCCTTATTAGCCAGCCCTATCACCAAGTCATCCATAACCGTGGACAACACGGCTTCTCGAGAAGATTTAACCCTGCAGGGATGCACCAATTTGGCCGTACACGTAAGAATACCCCGCCAGGATGGAAATGCACTTCCACCAAGCGAGGCACTCAACACAACCCAACTCTTCTTCGCATCAAGCCCAAAGAACCCCGTGCAATTGAGCGCACGGCTAATCAAGCCCCATGAAGAAAAGGGGACCCTCATAGCACTCTAAGAACGTGTCTCCCTAAATGCCGACTACAAAAGTTCCACCCTGGCCTCGGGTTCGCACCTGCATATGCATGCGGCAAATGGAAAATCCGAACTAAATGAGGCGATTCGGACGAGATGCGAATCGAATCAAATTGAGGGGGGCGCCCATACACGCTTCCCACATGCGGTTAGCGCGCTCATCATGGATCTAGAGGACAAAGACTTTTCCTGAGTTCGACACTAGCAGGCCTCAAAACCATACCCGGCCTCCTGCCGGTGCCTTATCATCAAATTAGCATTACCTCAAACATTAACAGGTTATTGTTTAAACATCGAGCCCCCAGAACATAATAAATATGGTAACAGAAATAACGGACAACAGACTCGAGCATAAACAACCCTAAGCATGCTAGTAGGACACAGGCAACAAGCAACAGGGTTATAGGTGTGGAGGTGAGGCTATATCAGGGTTACAGGATAACATGTGATAGGTTCAGAACACAAGCATCGAATCTTAAGGCTAGCAGAATAGACAACGGAAAGTATCGATATCCAGTGTGGAAAGGACACAATGGTTCATGTGAGTGAATACTTGCATGTAAACTCAGTAGCCTGGTACTGGGCTAACTCCTCAGAAGTAGTGTCGTAAACCTCGTCTGTCTTAGCGTCGTCGTCTATTCGAGAAGAAGCAAACAAACAACGCGGAGAGACAAACAATCAATAACATGGCATAATGCACAATCATGGGATGATGCATGACAATTTAATTGATGCATAAAAATAAGCTAGTTGACATGGTAACATAATTAAATAGGACCATATGCAATTTGGGTTGCATATGGAAAGCCCATGAATTAAGGTTGGATTAAATGATCTACAACTAACCATCATGTGAAAGTGGATTAGCATGATGCATGGATGAGGAAAACAAAAAGAAAACAACAATAGCTTTAATTTGAAAAGGTGTTTATCAAGTTTGGAAATTTATTTATTAAGTTATGAAATTTTGGCTTCTTAAAGGAGTTACACAAGCATTTGTTGTTTGCACCAATTTTAATTGTTCAAAATAGATAACAAAATTCATATTTGGAAAGAACACAAAATTTTAGGTGGAATACATGTTTCATTTGTTGAAAATGGATTTAAAATGAATTAATTATGAATTAAACAAGATTTAAATGAATTTAATTCAATTATGAATTTATTTGAATTTTTATTTGTTCAAAGCATTAAATAAAATTCATATTTGGAAAGATTATAATTTTCTGGTTTGAAAACATATTTTATATGTTCAAAAGAATTTAGTTTGACCAAGTTATAAATTTAGCAATTTTAAATGATTTAAACAGGGTTTTAATTATTTAACCAATTTAAAGTATTCAAAACAGGAAACAAAGTTTATATTTGGAAAGGTGGTTCAATTTAGCATGGAAAACATATTTTATATGGGCCATTTGAATTAAGTTTGAATTAGTTATGAATTTGACCAAATTTGAAATGAGTTGTTTGAATTTTAATTTTGAAAACATTTGAAAGGTTCAAAACAGAAAACAAATGATTTAAACAGGTAGAGAATTAAATTTGGTTCAGAATACATATTTTATTTATATTATTTGGATTTGAAATACAAAAGTTATTTGAATTTTAAATGTAGGGGCTAATCTGCAATTTTAAAAACATACAGATTTGTTCCAGGGGCTTGGATGCAAAAGAAATCTCGCAGAAGGGCCCCTGAAACCCTTTTCTACCTAGCAGATCCACCCCTGGGTCACTGGCCTGTGGGCCAATGCCCAGCTGGCGCTGCGCTGGGAGCTGGCGTGGCAACCACTGCCTATGGCAGGTGGGCCCTGCCTGCCCGCGTGGCAAACGCGCAAAAAGGGTTTTTATTCTGCGCGCGGGGGGGGGGATCGAACCCGCGACGCAGCGTTGCGCGCCGTTGGATCAAGCCAGTGCGGTGCGGATCGATTGGTGATAGCAGATGCGCGCGCGTGGTTTTGAGGTAGCTATGCGGGATGCGCGCTTAACTGACGAAACTGAACCCAAGGTTCAGGCTTTCTGCTGAACCGCGGCGACAGACGGCACGGCGGCGCGTGCTCACCGTCGATGACCACTAATTGGCGGCGCTAGGGTGTGCGTGCGTGCGTGCTGAGGACGGTGGGGTGTGCTCGTGTGCTTGGACGGCCAGGACACGCACGGGATCGTGCTCGAAAACAGCCATGGCGGCACGGTGGCGGATGCTGCCGGAGTTTCAGAAACGGCGCGAGCGAAACAGGAAATGAGGGGGGCAGGAGAGTGGCTTGGGGCGACGGGTGTCTCACCGGGAGGTGGTTGGTGTTGCTGGTTGAGGCCGGAGTGGTCGGGGATGACGGCGCAGCGGCGAGGTTCAGAACAATTGCGGCGGTGACGGGCTCGTCGTCGAGGATCAGCGGCCCCTGGGTCCTGCTGCAGCTGTCGATGAGGACGAGGGAGAGGTGGCGGTCCTGCTCGTGCCCCTGGCTTGCACGGTGGCACCACCTAAGTTGCTGTCGACGGCGGCGCCATGATCGGCCAACTCCCCCAACGTTCGCCGGAGAGGATAAATAGAGAGGAGGAAGAGAGCTGGCGGCGGCAGGGAGGAAGGAGGGGACTAGGCTAGGGTTTAGGGGGGGCTCGGGTCTAGATATAGGGCGAGGAGAGGGAGCAGGTGGCGAGGGGGGTGCTCTGCTGTGTGCGCGCTGGCGTCAGCTGACGCCAGCCGTACGGAGGAGGGAGAAGGGGGCCGCGGGCCTGCTGCGCGCGCGCTGGGGTTAGGTGGGCTGGGCTTGGCCCAGTCTGCCTTCCCCAGCCGTTTTCTTTTATTTTTTCTTTCTGTTTGTTTTTTTTTTGCTGAAAAGGAAAAGGGAGAAACAGGAAGGGTTTTTGGGGTTTTAAAATTTGGTGTTAATTTTATAGTTTGTTATTTACAAAACCCCAACTGTGCCATTGTTTGTTTTTCAAAATTTTAAACTTGGTTGCTGTTTGAAATTTCAATTGAATTGGAGTGAATTTGATATTAAATGAATTATTAAACAGAACAATTTAATAGTTTGAACTTTCTATTGTAATGGAAACAAAAGATGTTTTTATTTGAATATTTCTATTTGAAAATTGTAACAGAACAAGTATGAAACAAGCATTTGAAAATTGGTTTGAAATTCATATTGAAAATAAGGGAAAACAAAGGAAAACAAATGCAAAACTTAAGATGCCATGATGCAAAACATAAATTAACAAAAAGCAAACATTCTAAAGGTGTTTTTCATACTTGGGATGTTACAAAACGCCCCCCCTTGAAGGAATCGCGCCCCGAGATTCCTACTGAGAAGAGAAAAGGTCTGGTACTTCTTGCGAAGATCCTCTTCGGTCTCCCATGTTGCCTCTTTATCGGAATGATGAGACCACTGCACTTTCAAGAACTTGGTGCTCTTGTTGCGAGTCTTACGCTCGGTCTCATCGAGAATACGAATAGGGTGCTCCTCATAAGAGAGATCTTCTTGCAGTTCAATGGAATCATGATCAACTACACGATCTGGATCTTTGAAACACCTCTTGAGCTGTGACACGTGAAACACATCGTGCACCTTGGATAGCTTTTCTGGAAGTTCAAGACGGTAGGCATTTTCTGCACGCCTTGAGAGAATGTTGAAAGGACCAATGTATCTTGGTGCAAGCTTTCCTTTGACACCAAACCGATGAGTGCCTCTGAGAGGAGTTACACGGAGATATGCTTTGTCACCAGGTGCATAGACCATATCCCTGTGCTTGCTGTCATAGTAGCTTTTCTGACGAGACTGAGCAATCTTAAGATTTTCACGAATGATGCGAACTTTCTCTTCGGCTTCCTTAACAATGTCAGGGCCTAAGAGTGAACGTTCACCAGCTCCAGACCAATTGATTGGACTCCTGCATCTGCGGCCATAGAGAGCTTCAAATGGTGCCATGCCTAGGCTTGCCTGGAAGCTGTTGTTGTAGGAGAATTCAGCATATGGAAGACATTCCTCCCATTTCATGCCAAAGGAGATACCACATGCTCTGAGCATATCCTCGAGAATCTGATTGACTCTTTCGACTTGCCCTTGAGACTGAGGATGGTAGGCTGTGCTGAACAGAAGTTTGGTGCCCAATGCTTCTTGAAAGCTTTTCCAGAAATGAGAAGTGAAGATGCTTCCACGGTCTGAGCTTATTTCCAATGGAACACCATGAAGAGGAACAATCTTTGCTGTGTAGAGCTCTGCTAACTGACTAGCTGAGATTGTTTCTTTTACAGGAAAGAAGTGAGCTACTTTAGTGAGTCGATCAATGACAACGAAGATTGCATCGTTGCCCCTCTTGGACTTTGGAAAACCAGTGACGAAGTCCATTTCAATCATGTCCCACTTCCACTCAGGGATTTTCAGAGGTTGGAGAAGACAGGCTGTTTTCTGATGAACTGCTTAACACGTTGACAAACGTCGCATTCAGAAACGTATTGAGCAATTTCACGTTTCATGCCAGGCCACCAGTACAGTGTCTTGAGATCTTGGTACATCTTTGTACTTCCAGGGTGTATGGAGAGAGGAGTTTCATGAGCCTCCTTGAGAATGACATCTTTGAGACTTTGAACTTGAGGAACTGCAATGCGTCCTTCAAAGAACACAGTTCCCTTGTCATCAATTGAGAAGGACTTAAATTTCTCCTTGCCCTCTTTGATGTGTTCTACCATCTTCTTGATTTCAGCATCACGAAGTTGTTCAGAACGAATCTTGTCCTCGAGAGTTGGACTGGCTGTCAAGTTTGCAAGATAGACTTGAGGAACAAGACCAAGGTTGAGCTTCTGGAATTCTTCATGAAGAGGAGGTTGGCTTTCCATGATCATGAGATTATTGCAATACGACTTGCGACTGAGAGCATCGGCCATAACATTAGCCTTGCCTGGAGTGTAAGAAATGGTAAGATCAAAGTCTTTAATCTTTTCAATCCATCTCCTTTGCCTGAGGTTTAGATCTGGTTGAGTGAAGATGTATTTCAGACTCTTATGATCGGAAAAGATTTCAGTGCGATTACCCAACAAGTATTGTCTCCATTTCTTGAGGGCAAACACAACTGCTGCAAGTTCAAGGTCATGAGTGGGATAATTGAGCTCATGTGCGTTCAACTGACGTGAAGCATAAGCCACAACTTGACGTTCTTGCATAAGAACTGCACTTAGACCTTGGAGAGAAGCATCACAGAATATTTGGAAAGGTTTGGAAGGATCTGGGCCAACCAAAACTTGTGTACAAGTGAGTTTAGTCTTCAGGAGATTGAAACTTTCATCACATTGTGGAGACCAAACGAACTTCTTGTCCTTCTTTGTGAGGTCAGTGAGAGGTTTGGCAATCTTGGAGAAGTTTTGGACGAAACGACGGCAATAGCTAGCCAAGCCAAGAAAACTTCTTACTTGCTTCACCGTCTTTGGAGGTTTCCAATTAACAATTGCTTTAACCTTTTCTGGATCAATGGCTATGCCCTTGGCTGAGATGACATGACCAAGGTAAGCAACTTCTGAAATCCAGAACTCACATTTGGAGAACTTGGCATAAAGACGATGCTCGCGAAGTTTCATGAGAGTGAGACGAAGGTGTTCTTCATGCTCTTCCTCGGATTTTGAGTAGACAAGAATGTCATCAAGATATACCACAACGAACTTGTCGAGGTATTCATGGAAGACAGAATTCATGAGTCGAGAGAATGTCGCTGGTGCATTGGTGAGACCAAAGGACATGACGGTGAATTCATATAGACCGTAGAGAGTGGTGAAGGCTGTTTTTGGAATATCCTCTTTTCTGATCTTTATTTGATGGTAACCCATTCTCAAGTCCAACTTGGAGAATATTGAGGCTCCAGCAAGTTGATCAAAAAGATCATCAATACGAGGAATTGGATACTTGTTTTTGATAGTTTTCTCGTTAAGAGGACGATAGTCAACAACGAGTCTCTTTGTGTGATCCTTCTTCGCAACGAACAGAGTTGGGCAACCCCAAGTCGAGGAACTAGGTTGAATGTAACCTTTTTCCATGTACATATCAATTTGTTCCTTCAACAACTTCAGCTCGGGAGTTCCTATCTTGTAAGGATGCTTAGAGATTTGAGCAGTACCTGGCTCAAGCTCGATCACAAACTCAACAGCTCTGTCCGGAGGCATCCCTGGCAACTCTTCTGGAAAGACGTCAGGGAATTCGCAAACCACCGGAACATTTTCAAGTGAAGGTAGAGGTTTTGCATCGAGGTTGTATAGCTGAATGGAACTTGATTCATTTGGAGAATAGATTATCTGGCCAGAAGGGTGGAACGGAGTTATTGACTTTTGAGCACAGTCAATCCTTGCTTTATTAGCTTTCAGCCAATCCATACCAAGAATGACATCAATGTCAGAACTTCCCAGCAACATTAGAGAGGCAAGGAAAATGTGGCCTCCAATTAGGATTTGATTGTCCTTACTTATCTTGGAGGTCAACATTTGAGATCCCGGGGAGTGAACAGTGATTTGATTGCTTAGCGGAACCACAATTAGGTTGTTTGTTGTGGCAAAGGTCTTTGACACAAAAGAATGCGATGCTCCGGTATCAAACAACACTTTAGATGGAAAAGAGTTTACGGGTAATATACCGAGAACGACGTCAGGAGCTTCCTCAGCTTTGTCGATCTTGACATGATTCACCCTTGCGGTCCTCCCTACAGGCCTGTTGTTGGAGTTGAAGGCCTTACGCGGGGGAGCGCGCACCATTGCCTGGTTTGTGTTGGGACGAGGTGGTGGTGGAGGTAGCTGCCTCTGCGTGCACTTGTCAGCGTAGTGCCCCGTCTGCTTGCACTTGTAGCAAGTGACGACACGAGGAGGCCTTGGCCTTGGCTGCCCCATCAAAGCCCTCTGATCATGCATCTGAGCAGGGTTGGGTGGGCGGGGAGCGAAGCCTGGAGAAGCTTGGTGTGACGCCCCGAGATCGGGCACTATGCAGATTTCAGCATTCCCGCCAAAATCCACATAATAACCGATTCCAGGTTGCCACTTGTGATAACATTACAACAGTTCACGAATAATCCACAACAACAACAGAGGAGGTGTATACAAGACGACTCAAACGAGTCAAGGATACAACTGATACAATACAAAGATCCAAATAACAGCGGAAGAAACAACATAGCGTCCGACTACGGACAAGATGCAAATTGGACTAAGAGTCCTGAAGATAACCGATGGCGTCCAATCCCTGCCCAGGCCAAGCCGGAGGGATTCCCAAGCTAACGTCGTCAGACTTCAAACCTGTTGACTGCAATATGGAATATGCAGCCACGAAAAAGGATTCGTGGGTCAGTACGGTTAAGTACTGGCAAGTGGATAACCCATACTCACAAGATACCAGCGTAACCAATCATCACAAGATACAAATACTTTGGGTACAACGGAAAGGAAGGGATTATTGCAAAGGAGCGGCAGCGGGCTGCACTAACCAACTACAGAGACGCGCTAAATCTTCCGGCTAAAAGAAAGGGATAAGATAGCGTATCAGAACCAACTATAACTACTCACCAAATCAATACCCATCCAATGTTACCCCCTACTAAGGAAGAAACCCAAGGAAACTCACACGGTTGATTAAGGTGACATTCATTTTTATGGTGGAGGTAATCTATATTACTAGTCAAGTTATCATCGTTAAGTGTAAGTTGTCTGAGTACTTGTTAGCCAGCACTTTCACCAAGTCATCCATAACCGCGGACAACACGGCTTCTCGAGAAGATTTAACCCTGCAGGGATGCACCAATTTGGCCGTACACGTAAGAATAACCCGCCAGACGGGGGATCAACCCACCAAGCGAGGTACTCAACACAACCCAACTCTTATTCGCATCAAGCCCAAAGAACCACATGTTGTGCGTGCGCGGCTAATCGAGCCCCCACGAAGAAAAGGGGGACCCTCATAGCACTGGAAGACCACGCCGCCCTAAATGCCGACTACAAAAGTTCCACCCTGGCGCCAAGGGCTCGCACCTGCATATGCATGCATCAAATGGAAAGCCCGAACTAAGTGTGGCGATTTGGACGAGATGCAAATCGAATCAGAATTGCGGGGGGCGCCCATACTCGCTTCCCACATGCGGTTAGTGCGCTCATCATGGATCGGAGGACAAGACCCTTTTCCTAATTAGGGTCGACACTAGCAGGCCTCAAAACCACGCCGGGCCTCTTGCCGGTGCCTTATCATCAAATTATTATTACCCAAAACATTAACATGAAGTTGATTGAATTGAAACCCAACTATCAAACTAAACCGGTGATAAGACAGACAACGAGACTTGAGCGCAAACAACACTAAGCATGCAACTACAACACAAGGCCAACAGGGTAAACAAACAACAGCAGATAGGAAGTGGAGGGAAGGCTATATCATGGCGGCAAGGTAAACATATGATAGGATCAAGACACAAGCATCGAATCATAAGGCTAGCATAAGAACAACGGAAAGAATCGGTAACAAGTGATGAAATGCAGCCATAGGTAGCAAGTGAGTATACTTGCCTGAGATCCAGCAAGTAGAGGTACATCCGCAGAACTTGTCGTTGCTCACATCATCTCAACGTCCTATCCGTGAAGAAGCAACGAACTAGAACAAACACCGGATGCAACAATTACTACTACGGCAAAAGATCCAGCATGATCAAGACATGGATGCATGACAAGTTTAAGGATTCATCAAAGATAAACTAGTTGACATGGTAAACATATTTAAATGGGCCCATATGCAATTTGGATTGCATATGGAAAAAGCCCATGAATTAATGTTGAATTAAATGATCTACAAATAACCATCATGTGAGATTTGATTAGAATGATGCATGGATGAAGAAAACAATAAGAAAACAACATTAGCTTCAATTTGAAAAGGTGTTTACCAAGTTTGGAATTTTATTTATCAAGTTATGAAATTTGGCTTGTTAAATGAGTTACACAAGCATTTGTTGTTTTCACCCATTTTAATTGTTCAAAATAGATAACAAAATTCATATTTGGAAAGAACACCAAATTTTAGATGGAAAACATATTTCATTTGTTGAATTTGGATTTTAGATGAGCAAGTTATTAAATTGACAATTTTAAATGCATTAAATAAGAAACAGTTGTTTTCAGCAATTTAATTTATTCAAAACAGAAAACAAAGTTGATATTTGGAAAGTTTATTCAATTTTGCATGGAAAACATATTTTACATGTTGGAACTGGATTTGAATTGCCCAAGTTATGAATTTTGCAATTTAAGAGGTTTAAATAAAGCATTGAATTATTGCACCACTTTTAATTAGGAAAAACAGTAAACAAAATGTATTTAAAAGGTTGAAAACATGTAGCAAATGTTTCACTGAACATTTTGAGCTATTAAACATAATTTTTGGGTTATTATTGAATTTATTATGCAATTTTTCATAAGCATTCTTATTCTGCCCTTTTTAGTAAACAGAAGAAAACATGTTCAAATTTAATTCAATTGTGACCAAATAATATACCAATGTGTACAGTTTTGTTAAGACAAATTTTTAGAGCCCAAGTTTGCTTAAATTGGATGAGCACAACTCAAGTTATGAAATTACAAAGTTTCCACTTTTAATTGCATTTTCAGTAATTAATTATTTAGTGCAAAAATTATTACAGAAACATGTTGCAAACTTGACATTAACAGAAAGGGCACAAGATTATGAATCCACAGGAATTTGAATCATTCAAATTGGAGCAAAATTCGATTTGTTATTGATTTTAGAAGTAAGGATTCAGATCTGTGTTTCTGAAATTCGAGAAATAACAGAAAAAAAGAGGAAAAAGGGGTTGGCTTTGTGCCTTGGGGGGGAATCGAACCCGGGATGTTGGCTTGCGTGCAAGGGTGTGTTAGCCAGTTGGGCTGGCTGCTGCGTTGGTTGATGGATACAGAGGTGTATGGTTTTGATGTGGGTTTTCGGGCCTGACGAAAACTGAACGCAGTTCAGTTACTGCATCTGATCGAGGGAGAAGGAGGCGGACGTCGGCCTGCAGTGCTGCTGCCGGCGATAGCTGGGCGCAGAGGGCAGGGGGCGGAGAGAGGGGAGAGGAGAGAGGGGAGAGAGGAGAGAGGGGAGAGGGGAGAGGAGGAGCGCTCACCTCGGCCCTGTCGAGGCGCAGCGAGAGGAGGCGGTGAGGGTACAGACGGCGGCGACCGGCGCTTGGCGGCGGCGACTCGGCGCTTCCCGGCCCTCGTCGAGGAGGCGAGGAGGGAGAGGGCACCGCCCTCTTTCCATTCCCGCAGACGGCGAGGCGAGGCGGTGACCACAGCGGCCTCGCCATGGCCCGCAAAATTCGGCCATGGAGGCACCTTCCATGGTTCAGAGAAAAGAGAAATAAACAGAGGAGGGTGGGAGGAAGAAGAAGGTGGCGGCTAGGAGGAGGAGAGGGGAGATTTAGGGTTAGGGTTTGGGGAAAGAGGGGGAAGGGGAGCTATAAGGGAGGAGGGAGCAGGTGGGGGCCATGGGAGGAGGTGGACAGCGACATCCTCCCCCTTTCTGTCCGTACGAGGAAGAAGGGGGGGTTGGGCTGGATCGTGGGGTGTGGTGGGCTGGCCCAATTGGGCTGGCCTGCCCTCCCTTTCTTATTTTTTTTTTGCTTCTATTTTTCTGTTTGCACATTTTGTTTTGTAGGAAAGAGAGAGAGAGAAAAGGAATAGGTTTTTAGGGTTTTATTTCATGCAATAATTTTTATTGAATTACCAAACAGCAAGATTCAAATGTATGTTAACTTTATTCTCAAAAATTTCAAATTGCCAATTGATTTGAATTTGCCAATTTAATTTCAAATAGTGTTCCATAAAGAAAATGATTTTTGAAATAACCAAGCAAAACTAATTCCAACTCAAATTCTTCATGAAAACAATTTGAGTTGTTAGCAAAGGTGCTTTGTTTGAGAAGTTAAAATTGGTTTGAATTTTTAGGTTGGTTTGAAAACAAGTGCAATGAATATGATGCATGATGTTATGCGATGAAAAAGAAAACAACAAGCAACTTTCTATTTGGGAAGAACCCCGGGTGTTACACTTGGGCGTATGGAGCCCGAGTGACAGCACCATTTGGCACCCAGATGCGGCGCTTCTGCGGAGGGTGGTCATGTTGGAGGAGGAACCACCCTCACGCGAGTGCTTGCGAGACTCCTCGAACGCCTTGCGCCCATTTTCTTCATTGAGCACGGTGTTAACGAGATCCTCGAAGCTGTTGGCCTTGACGTTGGTGAGGGCATACTTGAGTTCCGGGTTAAAACCTCTGCGGAACCTTGCCATCTTCTTAGCCTCAGTGGACACCTCATCTCCAGCGTAACGAGTGAGGCGATTGAACTCACTCTGATAGCCGATGACGTCCAACTTGCCCTGCTTGAGTGAGCAAAACTCTTCACGCATCCTTTCCATGAGACCATCTGGAATGTGGTGCTTCAGGAAGGCTTCCTTGAAACAACCCCACGTGATTGGAATGCCAGCTCTCATGGCCTGGAAGTTCTCCCACCAAGTAGCTGCCTGACCCTTCAGCAGATAGGAGGCATACTTGACCTTGTCTTCTTCAGCTACATGAGCAATCTCCAGAGCCTTAGCTATCTCACGGATCCAGTCATCAGCGTCCAGAGGCTCGCCTGTGGCCACGAAAGCTCTCGGACCCAGACTGAGGAACTCCTTGATGCTGACTCGTGGAGCCGTCTGGTTGTTGTGCTGATTAGTCTGAAACTGGGCCATTTGTGCCATGACTTGGGTCATCTGAGTCAACAGCTCCGTGATTGGCGGTGGCTCAGGCGGGTTGTTCCTTGTTGGCGGCATCCTGAATGGAAATGCATTTTAGCACAACAATAGAAAAGGATAGACTTGGAAACCGAAAGAGAGATTATTCCGACACATGAATAGATAACCAACAGGTACATCATCACATGTTCAAATACATCAGAATATCCAACACACCATAAATGGTTCAAATGCCAAAGGATAACTAAACATAGCTAAGAATGGATACATTGATACTCCCATGCTCCTCACGCAGGACGGCGACTAGGAGTACGGCGAGAGGTACGGTGAGGAGCACGCCCACGAAAGTAGGTGGAACGACGATCCACGTAGATCTGACGTGGTCTGAGAGCGACTCTAGGTGTGGTGAAGTACATAGCGTCGACTCCCTGTGCTCCAAAGCGTGGAATCCCAGTGTAACCAGCACCGAGGTTAAGGAGTGGACCTCTGATCGGCTCGTAACCTCCAGCATCTGGCAGACGACGACCAACTGGCTGATCGAAACGTGCAAAGCGCTCGTCTCCAACAAAGTCTGTGGTGTAAGTCGCCAGACGAGTCAAGGCAAGATAGAGCTGCTCTCTGACTGAAGCCAACTCCTGAGATAGTGTGCTGGCAACTGCGTCACTGTGCCTCACAAACTGAGCGGTGGTGTGCAGCCTGGAGTTATCATGCTCGTAGACATCCAAGTTGTCGTAGAGAGTGAAGTGAGCTCCCTCCGAAGTGATGTAACCACGGGGGATGTGGCGATAGATAGAATCGTCAAATCCCCAGTAGTCAGCACGAAGGACGGTGAGACTCACATAAGCTGCCTGCTGCACAGCCATATCCACTGTGGAACCTACTGCCTCGTAGCGGTGGACTACGCTCATGCCATCATCTGACAGAATGTAGACGATAGCCTGGTAGTAGGTCTGGTCAAACTCTCGCTGCTGCTCGTAGACCTGGTACTCTGGTGCCCAACGGAACCCCAGAAAAGTGACCATGTCTCTTAGCATCTCCGGATAACCGGCAGTGCTCTCGCAACGAGTCATACGAACCACCTGCGGGTAGAACCTGAGATCCATCTGCAGATGATGGGGAAGTTTTGATTAGACGCCGGTAGAAGAACTGACGTGGCAAGCAACAACAAGGTTTCAACGGACGAAAAGGATGTTGAGAAGAACAGGATATCGAAGAAACATTGGGGAAACACGAGACCAAACAATCCTGAGGTACTCCGGAAAACCCATCCGGGCTTCTAAAGGATCAATATCTACTGCTTAAGGAATAGAGGATCTGCTTCCGGGGCTTACACGCCTCCGTTCTCAATCGTGAGTAGGCAACATGATAAATCATGCCACAACCACCTCCATTCCTATGGTCTAGTAGATATAACTATCCTAGAGAAACCAGGATACGTGAAATCCTAACTTGAAAGTTTAGGTGAGAAGAGAAAACAACGTTGCACTTCCTTACGAGAAAAAAGGGAGGGTGGGTGGGGAAAGAAATAAAAGAACAGAATTCCTACTCTCACGTTTCATTTTTCCTATATAGCTACAAAATAGTTTCTAGACTCAACTGCGACCAGTAAAAGGGATCCTACAGGCAGACAGGCTCTGATACCATTTGTCGCACCCGGACTTCTAGAGGATACTCACAGCCCGCTAAACAGTAGATAAATGGCTTACGGGGCATACCGGCACCCGCATCTCAATATGAGCAGGCCAACACGTAAACGTGTGACAACCATTCTGTACTATCCATCGTCTGCGTAAACCATCCCATAGAAATCCGACTACTTCCATTGACGTACTTCATAACATACACACATGGTACGTCAACGGCATTTGAACAAGTGATATCACAACAAATCTCTACGACACAAAAGATGGAAATAAGTTGCAAATAGCTCTCACTAGAGCAGAGATAGCAAATACAATCATCCAGAGGACACATGTCCCAACATGTCATCATTACAACACAGCGGAAGCATCCAAAGTGTCTGAGTACAGACAAGATCCAAATAGGCCTAAGAGGCCGAAAACGAAAAGACGGAGCCCATCCACGATGTCTCGGATCCTGCCCGGGTCCGCTATCTACTCGTCAGCAGCCTCGTCATACTCCACGTAGTAGCCACCATGGGGATCCTCGGAAACGTAGTCTGCGGAATGTAAGGACCCCAGACCGACAGTCTGAAACCCTACGTATGCATACATTCACGATCCCAGAAAGATCAGTCGTGAACAACATACACAGTTGGCACACAGAAATACATCATCCATTACACGAATACATAAAGGTATTACATAAAAGATCACATGATCAAGTTTAACGCAACTGCCACACGGGACAGGCAACTTATCAAACACAGCGGAAGACAAATAAAACACAACGTAGTTGAGCCCAAGTCACGCCTTAACCTACAGGCTGCTGACCCGGAGACGATCCTAGTTCGCAAAGCCGTCAACTCCGTACTTCTCTTCATAGATATCCTTTGGAGGCTCCTTCTCCAAATCTGATAAGTAGATACCAGGGGCGAAACCATAATGAGTACATTTGAATGTACTCAGCAAGACATCCATCATTTCACTTACCAACATACAAGTATGCTTATATGGTGGAATAGGTAGGCTATAAATATGGTTCACTATCGATGGTGTTCATATATGATGACACCACAGTTGCAGTCAGGTTTATCTGTATCTTCGTTGAAGAAGATACTTCAGAAGAAAATAATATAGTTTTATTTCTCTTGTAGATATCACATGTACAAGAGGTTTTGTAAAGCTTTGTTAAAGAACATTTTCTCTTTGCAAAACTTCTTGGAATCAGTTTCCAGAATTCTTGCTTAGAGTAGAAAAGGTTTTCTTTGCAAAACATTTTGTTTTGTATAACATCATCTGGCTTTTCATCATCCACGATACCTCCACGGTATAAGTTTCCATTCCTTTCCGAACTTCCCAAGTTCAATACATCCTTTCCAAAAATTCCCTTTCAAAAACTTCCTTTTTGAAAACATTGACACAATGCTAGCTACATGGCCATTCAACCGTCCATATCCGAGGACGCGGCTATCTCGAAATAGTTTTACTCTGCAGAGGTGTACACATTTCCACCAGATCCAGAATCCGCCATGAAACACCCATGGACTGTTCCCAACCTACGAGAACATCAGATAACTGATCTTGAATATCCACTATGTACAAGCTAGAACATGACTATCTCTTCAATTGGGTTTCCCCCTCCCCGGCAAGCCGTGTCCCACACCGCCCAGACAGGAGGCCCAACTGCTGCATCCGGAGGGAAAATTAATCCCACACTTTAGACGTCCCGTATTCCCCACTCCTAGCAACATTTCGGTTCGGAGGATCCCATCCCCTATAGCACTTGAGATAGCTCACATACTAACCATAACAAGTTTTTAATCAAGCCCCTACCCATATTGGGGTAAAGTGGCAGTACGGTAAAGGTTGTCCAGCGAAGACTAGGTTATGTGTCATTTTTGAAAAACACCATTTTCTCAAAAATGACCACTTCCACATTCCTCCGGAGAACAAGGATCCGCCTTTTCTCCGGGTTTTCCGTAAAGCCTTTGTTTTGTAGAATCACAATTTTAGGGTGTCCACTTAGGGACTAGTATATTTGATGGTAATAAATACCATATGGTGGCTTATGGGCTTGGTATTACCAAGTTTAACTACTGGCATGATAGTAACCTATATACTAGTAGAGTAGTAATAACCACATCAAAAATAGTTTTGATAATCAAGTTTTGGTACAATTCAGAGGTAAAACATGCACGATAGATAATGGTAAGTATTGTATCAGCAAGCAATCAGGATGCTTGCCTGGTAACTCTTGTGTCCCTGGTTCTGGAGTGACTGGAACTTGAACCACAGCTTCCCGACACTTCCTTCCTCTTCGTTTTCTAACGCCGTAAAAGGAATAAAGGACACACATAAGAACCAATCAAGGCAAGCAACAATGCATAACCATACATACAGCAAGGAAATCTAAAAATAACCAATCACACAATTTATTAAGGGAGCAAACAATCAAACAAACACACTTGGCAGAAATGCCATTTAATAAGACAGTTTAAGGTTGGAGGAAAACTATCTCACAACCTCAATATCATGGATTCAGTGGGTGTGCCACTCTCATACCAAGATATTAATAAACCCAAAATATACTTAGTTTCACAAGGGTGAGACTACTAAAAGTATATAAAACATGCACCACATTAATCATGACAATGGGTCTATCCACCAAACAACAAAAAGAAAAGGGTAGCTATCCTACTGAGTCTAAATTCACATCAAGAATAATTTAGGCACATGATTTGCAAAAGTTACTTGTACAAATCAGTGGGCCTACACAAATGTAACAAAGTAATAGACTCATCACAAAACACATAATTTCTCATAGTGAGAATAATAGAAACTATGACTAAAAAGGAGGAATCCTTATAGACATGTTTCTACTAAAAATTTGCTATGCAAGCAAGCATAATAAGTAAAGTATTAAAATGCAAACAAGGAACCATGTTATCATAATGGGAATGAAAACATGTCCTCATGCAAGGATACACAAATATCTACCAAACACAAGTTGGCAGGAAAATTAATTCAACACAAAAACTGCTAAGGAAACTAGTACTACTCAAACATGAAGAATCAATGGATGCATTTCAATCAAGTAATTGAAATACAACCAGAGGGTCCATGTCATAAAAACAGTAGTGAAAAACATCTATACTTGCTATAACAAAAATATCCCATTTAGCAAAACAATGTATCAATTTGCAGGGCAACTCCTACATACTAGTAGTAATAAAAAAGGCATTACTAGGGGAATCAAACAACAACCCAAAGATGGATTTTTCCTAGCAAGCCACACATTATTATAACCACTTACAAACAGAAGCATACCCATTTTTGTTTAGCACAAAAATTCCCAAAGCAAAACTACTAGGCACTCATTAGTTATGAAACTACATAGGAGAAATGCATCTAGTTTGGGGAAATAATGTTTCCACCAAAAATGCAATGAAACCAGTGGGTGTTCCACTAGCATATCAAAGCATTAAGAGGTCACAATGCCTCTGGTCCACTTGATAAAAATTAACAAAAGACTAAACTAGTACCTATTGCAATAACCATACTAGTAGAAAAATAATAGGATGCTAAAATTAGCAAGGCAATGCTACTCATGCTATTGTTTTCACACAAGTGAAAACTTTAGGGATCAAGTACTCATAAAAACATAATCAAAATGCTACTGGTCCTATGAATACAACCCAAAAATATGAGGCTACACAACCACAAAAGATTATGTCAAAAATTCCACACATGAGGGAATTTTTCCATAACATTTTTATAGTCATGACAAAACTACTCATGCTTTTATACCAATTCAAAAACAAGCTAGCAGAGGTGATACTAACAAAATATAAGTACCAACATGGTACTGGATCCAATCAAGAATCCAAGTGCTTGCACATAATTTATCACTCAAAAATACTATGCAAATATTAACTAGAGAATAAACATATGCTACTAACAAAAATTCTATTTCTTCTCCACTCAAGTCCACACATTCTAACATGCTAAAATAGCTAAGTAACAATTAGAAAACAAGTTCACACAACTTATACATGCTAGAAAACAATATTGCAACACAAAAATATAATCACACAATTTAATTACTTAAAATGCCAAAATGGCAGAAATATGCAAAACAAAGATCTGTCCACCAAATTTTCTAGGATGCTCTAAAAATTAAACCCTTATAGGTTTGGATAGCCCTAAACATATACAAGACCATACAGTTGAGTTTGCATCAAAAATCATTTTTAATTATTTTATAAAAATCACCAAAGTGCCCTCTGGTCTTTTACCAAATTGCATGACATTTCAAAAATACTAGGAATTTGGAAGCAAGGTTAATTGCTTCAGTTAGGAAATTTCAAGGGCTTTCCAATGCAATTTGCCTCACTTCATTCTGAGTTGTGAAATAAAAATGGTGCTCATTTTGGTGTTTCTGGTACCTGTTGCCAAATTATTTTTCATTTGAAATATATTCATCCAAATGTAGATCTACAAATTGGAGGTGGTTTAGATTTTGTTGGTGTACCACTGTGAATTTTAGTTTGGTCAAAATCATCTTTTAGGTAGGTCTTTGAGCCCAAAAGTAAACAGGTACATTCTGTGAAAAAAATTAAAAGGAAAAATACACCGATGGGCCAGATCCAACCATTTGGGCCGGCCAGATCTAACCGTCACCGCGGGGGAACCTAGCCGCAGTGGCTGACCAGCGGGCCTGGCAGCCACGCAGGCAGCCACGCAGGCAGCGCGGCCCCACCCGCGGGTTCAACTGCGATGCGCGGGGTCTAGGCGCGGCTGGCGTCACCACGACGTCGTCCTGAGGTCATCCGCCGGCGGGACGATCTCCGGCGAGCTCGTACGGGCGATAGAATCCACCGTTTCGCAAAATACAAACGTCTACGCGACGCCTACGACGAGGGGAACCACCTAGGGGTAGCCTCGCTTCCAGGAAGCAACCGTAGAGTGGCCGGCGACGACGCGCGGCGGCGGCCGAACAACTATCGCGACGTGCGGACGAAACCGAGGGAGAGGGAGGGGGGAAAAAGGTCGGCGTGGTTGCCTTGCTCACCGTGAACGCCACGGAGGGCTCGTAGAGGACAGAGAGGGAGCTAATCGGCGGGAATCCCTCGCCGGAGTCCTCCCGGAGCCGAAGAAGGAGGGGGATGGCGCGGGGGTCCCTGCTGCGTTTCGCCTCGATTCTTCTGGCAGGGGCGCTCAGCAAGACAAGGCGGAGAGGATGGGCTCATTGGCGACCGGCGGCGAGCTCATCCACGGCCAAATCGACGGGGAGCTTTTCTAGGGTTTCGGTTTTTGGGGCAAAAGCACACAGAGAGAGAGAGCTCGAGTTCTAGGGGAGAGAGAATCATGTGGGAGTTTCAGAGGTGCACATGGGGGGCCTCTTATCCTCCTTGATGCCTTCCAATCGAAGCAAACTCTAGGTGTTCTGTAACTACAGCATGGCTAGAGGTAGAAGATGACTGGGATTTCATCTAGGTCCCTGCAAGTTTACAAGTGGGTCCCTGTCCTTTCTGAAAAAGCTTGTTTTCACCAATCAAACAAAGTCAAAAATTAAAATCCTTTTGCCCAAAATTCTTATTTGTTGAGATGCACAACATATGTGAAAATTGGATCAATTAGATAAACTTCATAATTCAAAGTTGTTCAAATTTGAATTCTGACATAAATGGACATTGAATTTATTAACCTACTTAGGAGCTTCCAAAAATGATAATTTTTTGGCACACATTCCTTATTTGGTGTGTTCCTTATGTGGTAGAAAATTCAAGTCATTTTGAGTTACTTCATAGAACAAACTTGTTCAAATTTCAAAAAGGTGCTGTCAAGAAAACAGGGGTTTTTGGCAACTTAAATTATTCAAAAACTTGTGCCCTTTTGGTTTTTATCCTTATTTATGATATAGAGAATGTGGTATTTATTTCATGGCATTTGGAAAAAGTTTGTAGAACAAACTTGTTCAAAATCCCAATTGTTGCTGTGGAGAAAAACCATGTTTTCAGGACTTTAATGGATTCAAAATTTTGGTCTCCTCTTGTGTGTGTTCCTTATTTGATATAAGGAAGCAATGGTATTAATTTCAGATTATTTGAGGAAAGTTTCCAAAAGTAACTTGTTTTAGTTTTCTGTTTCTGGAAATATTGGAATTTCTATTTAATAAGGCACTTGGCTTTTCTTTAACAATGCTTTGCCAAAATATTTATGTGACTAGAGATAGCAAGTCAATGCTCTCCAATACCTTTGTTTTTAATCTTGCAAGGTTGGAAAAACATTTGATAATATTTTGGTGAAGCATTTAAGAATGCCTCTTTTTCTGATAATCATCTATGGAAATTTATTAAGTGTTTCATCTTTCTTAATTTGGGTCTTGGAATAATATTCAACAAGTAGTAGGTTCATAAGATAGTTTTTGGAAAAACTCTTTGATCAATATTTACTTTAGAAAATATTGCCAAAGTCATTGGAACAATATGTTGAATATTTTGTTTTCAATTCCTTAGCCATGTAAGATTATATAATTAGTTTGTTTAGTTGCACTCAAACAAATACAACCAAAGTTTAATTGTCACAATCAAAGTTTAATTGTCAAGCAATTAGCAAAACAACTGTGTTAACAGGTATTCCAAAATTTGGGATGTGACAGGTCTTCCCCCCTTAAAAAGAATCTCGTCCCCGAGATTCACAAGCGAGGACTAAGGGAGGGCCAACAAACACAATGTTAGTGTTGGAGTGCAGGTGCTTCCCCCCTTTGACTTTTCTTGGGAGGTGGGGTACATCCCTAAATTAGTGAATTCACTATTAAAAGAAGTACACCAGTACTTGTTTTAGGTCCAAAATTGTTGTTTCTTAGTTTGAACAAAAATTAAGGTTAGTGCAGAACTACCTGGAAATGTACCGTAAATTTACATGAGTTCCTAGCTATATCCCACATCTTACATGACACATATGGAGTACATAATAAGCTAAAAAAATATAGCTTGTGGGTGCAAAGGTTAGGTTGCTAAGGTAAAACAAACAGACAGAACAATACCCATGGCAGTGGATATTACTCACCACAAGCAACTATCACTTATTATGTTCATGATTTTAGTTGGATATTTTAGTTTCATAAGATACTCTTAAGCACAATCATAACACAAGTATAAACTCATGCTAAGGTAAAACATTTAAATAAAATCCAAAAAGCAAGCAAACAACACCACAGATGAATAGACTATTTATTCACTAGGTTATTGTTTATTAGAGGTGTTGGAATCCATCAATCATGAACAATTAGCAAACAACCAGTAGCTAAAACCCAATGAATACAATCATAAAGGTACTCTAAAACACAATCTTTACACAAGGTAAAACTCCTATTACACAGGCATAAAAAGGTCTGCACAAATAACACACTAGTATGAAAATCTACATCAGCATGCTATAAGAGATAATCATATCCTATAACCATAGAACATGAAACTAAATAATTCATGGCATGATAACAGAAGTAATAACTTCCTAAACATGCTATATCAACACATATTCTCATAAAATAAAAGAGGGTAATACTAGAGCAAAAATCACCATTTTCTAGTGGGGAAACTAGTTTCACTCTAGAGAAGCAAACAATGCTATCATGATGTTTAAACTTAAACAAGAAAGTCATGAATATAATTGTACCTAATAACAGTACACAAAACTTACTCATGTTAGTAAGCACAACATCAAAACAATCCCATGATACAACTATTAAACATGCATAAATTAATTCTAGCAATTTATGTTTTTCTTAAACAATTACTAGCAAACAAGCAAGGTATAATTCACACAACCAGTAGCTATGCAATTAATGAAAAGTTATCTAAACCTTTTCAAAAATCCATACACTCAATTTAAAATTATTCACAAACAATCTACCCATCAAGAGGAATTTATTTTATTTGCGAACAATTTAATTTTAGCACACGATAGTGAAACATTTATTAACATGATACCCCTAAGGAATATTATGCTAACAAAAGTATCACACCTAAACATATTAGTATTTACTAATAAGAAATAAACTTCTCACTTGCATAAGTGAAAAGAAACAATTATATTTTTCCATGGTGGAAAATAGAAATCAATCACATAGTGAAACATACTATTTTTACACATGTGTATGGTTGGGGATTTTCATCCTCAAGCCAAAATGCAATGGGACCAGTGGGCTATGGCCTACTAATACCAAGGCAAATTAGGTACTAAACCTCTGGTTACTCATGAAAAACTTTGCATGCAAGATAAAAATATAAGGCTATTTAATCTAGTGAACAATACTAGTGCATATTGATAGCAATTCTTACACATGCATCTCCATAAGATCAAGTGCAACCTAACAGAGATACTACTATCCTAATATCAGTACCAAAATGGTACTGTAATAAACTTAAAGACAACCAAACTTAGGTGCACAACTACACAAGATTTGCTCACACAACTAGTCAAATAAGTACTAGAAAACAAGCAACAAATGTTACACATGCTTTACTATTATAAGACATGCAAGATAATATAGGTACAAGCATCAAAATAACAGTACCTAAATGTTACTTGACTCAAAGAACACATAGCACAAAATTTATCAAAGCATTCACACAAAGATCTAGCTTTCACAATAATTCCAAATAATAAACTAGAAGGTAACAAATGCTATTTCATTTTTATTCGAGTTTTCCATCATGCACACACTTTCTAGGGTAGATTTACTATAAGAAATCAACATAATAACCAGTCCTAACAACTCCATATAAGTTAGGAAGCAATATTGAATAGAACACAAATTTATTTCAATCAAGAGCACACAAAGAAGCAAAAATAGGAAAACTGATGTTTCCTAGATTTATCATAACTATTCCATCGTTCACTTAATTTCTAAACCCCGAATCTCATAGTAACTACAACGTCTATTAAGATTTGGTTTCCAAAATAGATACACATGATATCCTATTGACTCGTAAACGAATAGGTCATAATTTTATTTTCTCGTGACTTCTCCTTTTTACCAACTTGATTAAAAGGTGTCGTAAGTCACTTAATTCTTTGGTTTTAGAAAGCGTTGTCAGTATTTCACATGCTTTGGTTAGGTGTCAACCTAAGATTAGACAAAACATGTTAGTCTTGTTAGCTTTCTATTTAATCATGTTTGTCCGACAAGATACGACTAGTGTCATCGTACGTCGAATATTTAATCGTGTTCTTTTGATTAGCTTTTTAGGGGGTTGCGCATCATGGCATGTGAAGACTTTTTTTGCACCTTTCTCCAGAGGAGGGAGGTATATAACTTTTAAAAGGGGATCTCTTTAGTTTGTTCTTTTAAAAGGGGACACAAAAAGTGCGACATTTAGCCAACAGGGTAAAAAGAGTCTTTTGCAAACAGACAAAACAAAGAGGTTTTGGTCAGTATTGGTTGGTTTTCTTCACGCCTTTTCTTCTTTGAGGGTTGTCGTTGTTGGAGCTTGATCTGTTGGAGTGCAGCATTGTTAGCAACGCTAGCAACTCGTGTGGCTTGATGGTCCTCTATTATTAGGCACAACGGTGCTTTCATTGATTTGTGGGGCAGATGGTGGTGGTTCACGACGGGTCGCATTATGAAGCGAAAACAAGTATAAGTCTAAGCAACAAATTCTTGTTTTTGAATACTATACAACATTTTTGCTTGCAAAAATTTAACACGAGGCGATTCAAAAACAAGAGCGGGGCAATCACAAATTTGCAAAATTTGAGCACCCCACAAACATATAGAAGCCTAGATGAACCAAATTCTACACCACACAACAGCACAAAGTCCTACGGACACACATAAGCAAGCCATAACACACAAGCAAGGCTCCATTGGAGCTACGTCGGGGGAAACGACTCATGGGGTAATCGCTAAATTACTCCAAACTAGACTAATCCAAAATCCTAGAAGTGGCTGAAGAACTATATCTACTGCTGACCATCATCACTGTAGAGCTAGGCAATTATTTGGGTCTTCTCGGGACATCGGCAAGTATACAAGTTTTTGTATGAAAACAAGATAAAATAGAAGTAAAGTTTTGATAAAACTTTATGCAACAATCTGTTTTTGAAACTCCAACTATTTTCTGGACAGAAAACTTCAAAGACGAGAGATGTTTCAAAAACAGAGCGGAGCAGTTGCAAACAAGTAAGAAATAAACTCTTAACCGAGAGAGATACCAACTCTATAAGGCTCGCCCTTCGAACTACTGTTCAAGGACGCCCTTGATATGCATTTAGAATCTTTTGAAAAGATAAATAAGGAGGGAAAATATACTAAAATTCCCTTAGATAAAATTAATGTAGATAGTAAATAGATTTTTACTCAAAAATACTTTTCTTTCCTATCTGACGTCCATGCTAACTAAGGTCTCCTAAGGTCAGGATGGCTCTGATACCAACTCTGTAAGGACCCCAGACCGACAGTCTGAAACCCTACGTATGCATACATTCACGATCCCAGAAAGATCAGTCGTGAACAACATACACAGTTGGCACACAGAAATACATCATCCATTACACGAATACATAAAGGTATTACATAAAAGATCACATGATCAAGTTTAACGCAACTGCCACATGGGACAGGCAACTTATCAAACACAGCGGAAGACAAATAAAACACAACGTAGTTGAGCCCAAGTCACGCCTTAACCTACAGGCTGCTGACCCGGAGACGATCCTAGTTCGCAAAGCCGTCAACTCCGTACTTCTCTTCATAGATATCCTTTGGAGGCTCCTTCTCCAAATCTGATAAGTAGATACCAGGGGCGAAACCATAATGAGTACATTTGAATGTACTCAGCAAGACATCCATCATTTCACTTACCAACATGCAAGTATGCTTATATGGTGGAATAGGTAGGCTATAAATATGGTTCACTATCGATGGTGTTCATATATGATGACACCACAGTTGCAGTCAGGTTTATCTGTATCTTCGTTGAAGAAGATACTTCAGAAGAAAATAATATAGTTTTATTTCTCTTGTAGATATCACATGTACAAGAGGTTTTGTAAAGCTTTGTTAAAGAACATTTTCTCTTTGCAAAACTTCTTGGAATCAGTTTCCAGAATTCTTGCTTAGAGTAGAAAAGGTTTTCTTTGCAAAACATTTTGTTTTGTATAACATCATCTGGCTTTTCATCATCCACGATACCTCCACGGTATAAGTTTCCATTCCTTTCCGAACTTCCCAAGTTCAATACATCCTTTCCAAAAATTCCCTTTCAAAAACTTCCTTTTTGAAAACATTGACACAATGCTAGCTACATGGCCATTCAACCGTCCATATCCGAGGACGCGGCTATCTCGAAATAGTTTTACTCTGCAGAGGTGTACACATTTCCACCAGATCCAGAATCCGCCATGAAACACCCATGGACTGTTCCCAACCTACGAGAACATCAGATAACTGATCTTGAATATCCACTATGTACAAGCTAGAACATGACTATCTCTTCAATTGGGTTTCCCCCTCCCCGGCAAGCCGTGTCCCACACCGCCCAGACAGGAGGCCCAACTGCTGCATCCGGAGGGAAAATTAATCCCACACTTTAGACGTCCCGTATTCCCCACTCCTAGCAACATTTCGGTTCGGAGGATCCCATCCCCTATAGCACTTGAGATAGCTCACATACTAACCATAACAAGTTTTTAATCAAGCCCCTACCCATATTGGGGTAAAGTGGCAGTACGGTAAAGGTTGTCCAGCGAAGACTAGGTTATGTGTCATTTTGGAAAAACACCATTTTCTCAAAAATGACCACTTCCACATTCCTCCGGAGAACAAGGATCCGCCTTTTCTCCGGGTTTTCCGTAAAGCCTTTGTTTTGTAGAATCACAATTTTAGGGTGTCCACTTAGGGACTAGTATATTTGATGGTAATAAATACCATATGGTGGCTTATGGGCTTGGTATTACCAAGTTTAACTACTGGCATGATAGTAACCTATATACTAGTAGAGTAGTAATAACCACATCAAAAATAGTTTTGATAATCAAGTTTTGGTACAATTCAGAGGTAAAACATGCACGATAGATAATGGTAAGTATTGTATCAGCAAGCAATCAGGATGCTTGCCTGGTAACTCTTGTGTCCCTGGTTCTGGAGTGACTGGAACTTGAACCACAGCTTCCCGACACTTCCTTCCTCTTCGTTTTCTAACGCCGTAAAAGGAATAAAGGACACACATAAGAACCAATCAAGGCAAGCAACAATGCATAACCATACATACAGCAAGGAAATCTAAAAATAACCAATCACACAATTTATTAAGGGAGCAAACAATCAAACAAACACACTTGGCAGAAATGCCATTTAATAAGACAGTTTAAGGTTGGAGGAAAACTATCTCACAACCTCAATATCATGGATTCAGTGGGTGTGCCACTCTCATACGAAGATATTAATAAACCCAAAATATACTTAGTTTCACAAGGGTGAGACTACTAAAAGTATATAAAACATGCACCACATTAATCATGACAATGGGTCTATCCACCAAACAACAAAAAGAAAAGGGTAGCTATCCCACTGAGTCTAAATTCACATCAAGAATAATTTAGGCACATGATTTGCAAAAGTTACTTGTACAAATCAGTGGGCCTACACAAATGTAACAAAGTAATAGACTCATCACAAAACACATAATTTCTCATAGTGAGAATAATAGAAACTATGACTAAAAAGGAGGAATCCTTATAGACATGTTTCTACTAAAAATTTGCTATGCAAGCAAGCATAATAAGTAAAGTATTAAAATGCAAACAAGGAACCATGTTATCATAATGGGAATGAAAACATGTCCTCATGCAAGGATACACAAATATCTACCAAACACAAGTTGGCAGGAAAATTAATTCAACACAAAAACTGCTAAGGAAACTAGTACTACTCAAACATGAAGAATCAATGGATGCATTTCAATCAAGTAATTGAAATACAACCAGAGGGTCCATGTCATAAAAACAGTAGTGAAAAACATCTATACTTGCTATAACAAAAATATCCCATTTAGCAAAACAATGTATCAATTTGCAGGGCAACTCCTACATACTAGTAGTAATAAAAAAGGCATTACTAGGGGAATC
Source organism: Alopecurus myosuroides (assembly GCA_028641055.1). Taxonomy (NCBI): domain Eukaryota; kingdom Viridiplantae; phylum Streptophyta; class Magnoliopsida; order Poales; family Poaceae; genus Alopecurus; species Alopecurus myosuroides. The sequence continues at coordinate 395,636,165 of CM054058.1, read as the reverse complement.
AAACAACAACCCAAAGATGGATTTTTCCTAGCAAGCCACACATTATTATAACCACTTACAAACAGAAGCATACCCATTTTTGTTTAGCACAAAAATTCCCAAAGCAAAACTACTAGGCACTCATTAGTTATGAAACTACATAGGAGAAATGCATCTAGTTTGGGGAAATAATGTTTCCACCAAAAATGCAATGAAACCAGTGGGTGTTCCACTAGCATATCAAAGCATTAAGAGGTCACAATGCCTCTGGTCCACTTGATAAAAATTAACAAAAGACTAAACTAGTACCTATTGCAATAACCATACTAGTAGAAAAATAATAGGATGCTAAAATTAGCAAGGCAATGCTACTCATGCTATTGTTTTCACACAAGTGAAAACTTTAGGGATCAAGTACTCATAAAAACATAATCAAAATGCTACTGGTCCTATGAATACAACCCAAAAATATGAGGCTACACAACCACAAAAGATTATGTCAAAAATTCCACACATGAGGGAATTTTTCCATAACATTTTTATAGTCATGACAAAACTACTCATGCTTTTATACCAATTCAAAAACAAGCTAGCAGAGGTGATACTAACAAAATATAAGTACCAACATGGTACTGGATCCAATCAAGAATCCAAGTGCTTGCACATAATTTATCACTCAAAAATACTATGCAAATATTAACTAGAGAATAAACATATGCTACTAACAAAAATTCTATTTCTTCTCCACTCAAGTCCACACATTCTAACATGCTAAAATATCTAAGTAACACTTAGAAAACAAGTTCACACAACTTATACATGCTAGAAAACAATATTGCAACACAAAAATATAATCACACAATTTAATTACTTAAAATGCCAAAATGGCAGAAATATGCAAAACAAAGATCTGTCCACCAAATTTTCTAGGATGCTCTAAAAATTAAACCCTTATAGGTTTGGATAGCCCTAAACATATACAAGACCATACAGTTGAGTTTGCATCAAAAATCATTTTTAATTATTTTATAAAAATCACCAAAGTGCCCTCTGGTCTTTTACCAAATTGCATGACATTTCAAAAATACTAGGAATTTGTAAGCAAGGTTAATTGCTTCAGTTAGGAAATTTCAAGGGCTTTCCAATGCAATTTGCCTCACTTCATTCTGAGTTGTGAAATAAAAATGGTGCTCATTTTGGTGTTTCTGGTACCTGTTGCCAAATTATTTTTCATTTGAAATATATTCATCCAAATGTAGATCTACAAATTGGAGGTGGTTTAGATTTTGTTGGTGTACAACTGTGAATTTTAGTTTGGTCAAAATCATCTTTTAGGTAGGTCTTTGAGCCCAAAAGTAAACAGGTACATTCTGTGAAAAAAATTAAAAGGAAAAATACACCGATGGGCCAGATCCAACCATTTGGGCCGGCCAGATCTAACCGTCACCGCGGGGGAACCTAGCCGCAGTGGCTGACCAGCGGTCCTGGCAGCCACGCAGGCAGCCACGCAGGCAGCGCGGCCCCACCCGCGGGTTCAACTGCGATGCGCGGGGTCTAGGCGCGGCTGGCGTCACCACGACGTCGTCCTGAGGTCATCCGCCGGCGGGACGATCTCCGGCGAGCTCGTACGGGCGATAGAATCCACCGTTTCGCAAAATACAAACGTCTACGCGACGCCTACGACGAGGGGAACCACCTAGGGGTAGCCTCGCTTCCAGGAAGCAACCGTAGAGTGGCCGGCGACGACGCGCGGCGGCGGCCGAACAACTATCGCGACGTGCGGACGAAACCGAGGGAGAGGAAGGGGGGAAAAAGGTCGGCGTGGTTGCCTTGCTCACCGTGAACGCCACGGAGGGCTCGTAGAGGACAGAGAGGGAGCTAATCGGCGGGAATCCCTCGCCGGAGTCCTCCCGGAGCCGAAGAAGGAGGGGGATGGCGCGGGGTCCCTGCTGCGTTTCGCCTCGATTCTTCTGGCAGGGGCGCTCAGCAAGACAAGGCGGAGAGGATGGGCTCATTGGCGACCGGCGGCGAGCTCATCCACGGCCAAATCGACGGGGAGCTTTTCTAGGGTTTCGGTTTTTGGGGCAAAAGCACACAGAGAGAGAGAGCTCGAGTTCTAGGGGAGAGAGAATCATGTGGGAGTTTCAGAGGTGCACATGGGGGGCCTCTTATCCTCCTTGATGCCTTCCAATCGAAGCAAACTCTAGGTGTTCTGTAACTACAGCATGGCTAGAGGTAGAAGATGACTGGGATTTCATCTAGGTCCCTGCAAGTTTACAAGTGGGTCCCTGTCCTTTCTGAAAAAGCTTGTTTTCACCAATCAAACAAAGTCAAAAATTAAAATCCTTTTGCCCAAAATTCTTATTTGTTGAGATGCACAACATATGTGAAAATTGGATCAATTAGATAAACTTCATAATTCAAAGTTGTTCAAATTTGAATTCTGACATAAATGGACATTGAATTTATTAACCTACTTAGGAGCTTCCAAAAATGATAATTTTTTGGCACACATTCCTTATTTGGTGTGTTCCTTATGTGGTAGAAAATTCAAGTCATTTTGAGTTACTTCATAGAACAAACTTGTTCAAATTTCAAAAAGGTGCTGTCAAGAAAACAGGGGTTTTTGGCAACTTAAATTATTCAAAAACTTGTGCCCTTTTGGTTTTTATCCTTATTTATGATATAGAGAATGTGGTATTTATTTCATGGCATTTGGAAAAAGTTTGTAGAACAAACTTGTTCAAAATCCCAATTGTTGCTGTGGAGAAAAACCATGTTTTCAGGACTTTAATGGATTCAAAATTTTGGTCTCCTCTTGTGTGTGTTCCTTATTTGATATAAGGAAGCAATGGTATTAATTTCAGATTATTTGAGGAAAGTTTCCAAAAGTAACTTGTTTTAGTTTTCTGTTTCTGGAAATATTGGAATTTCTATTTAATAAGGCACTTGGCTTTTCTTTAACAATGCTTTGCCAAAATATTTATGTGACTAGAGATAGCAAGTCAATGCTCTCCAATACCTTTGTTTTTAATCTTGCAAGGTTGGAAAAACATTTGATAATATTTTGGTGAAGCATTTAAGAATGCCTCTTTTTCTGATAATCATCTATGGAAATTTATTAAGTGTTTCATCTTTCTTAATTTGGGTCTTGGAATAATATTCAACAAGTAGTAGGTTCATAAGATAGTTTTTGGAAAAACTCTTTGATCAATATTTACTTTAGAAAATATTGCCAAAGTCATTGGAACAATATGTTGAATATTTTGTTTTCAATTCCTTAGCCATGTAAGATTATATAATTAGTTTGTTTAGTTGCACTCAAACAAATACAACCAAAGTTTAATTGTCACAATCAAAGTTTAATTGTCAAGCAATTAGCAAAACAACTGTGTTAACAGGTATTCCAAAATTTGGGATGTGACACGGAAACCACAGCCCCAAAGAGGTCAGTACAGACAAGTACTGGCAAGCAAGACTCACAAGATACCAAAGTGTACCCGGCAACACCAAGTACAGATGCTTTGGGTTCAACGGAAGAATAGGTGATACAAAAGTGCGGCAGCAGGCTGCTCTAACCAACTACAGAAACACGCTGCAACTTCCGGCTAAAAGAAGGGGATAAGATAGCGTATCGTAACCAACTACCACTATCCTCAAACAAACCCATCCTGGATCTCGCCCCTTATCCAAAGAAGCAATCCGAGGATAACTCACACTGTTGGATTAATGATGGTTCAAGTTATTGTGTCAATAAGACTATTACTAGTCAAGTTATCATTAGTTAGATGTAAGTTGTCTAATCCTTGTTAGCCAGCCCTATCACCAAGTCATCCATAACCGTGGACAACACGGCTTCTCGAGAAGATTTAACCCTGCAGGGATGCACCAATTTGGCCGTACACGTAAGAATAACCCACCAGGATGGAAATGCACTTCCACCAAGCGAGGCACTCAACACAACCCAACTCTTCTTCGCATCAAGCCCAAAGAACCCCGTGCAATTGAGCGCACGGCTAATCAAGCCCCATGAAGAAAAGGGGACCCTCATAGCACTCTAAGAACGTGTCTCCCTAAATGCCGACTACAAAAGTTCCACCCTGGCCTCGGATTCGCACCTGCATATGCATGCGGCAAATGGAAAACCCGAACTAAATGAGGCGATTTGGACGAGATGCGAATCGAATCAAATTGAGGGGGGCGCCCATACAAGCTTCCCACATGCGGTTAGCGCGCTCATCATGGATCTAGAGGACAAAGACTTTTCCTGAGTTCGACACTAGCAGGCCTCAAAACCATACCCGGCCTCCTGCCTGTGCCTTATCATCAAATTAGCATTACCTCAAACATTAACAGGTTATTGTTTAAACATCGAGCCCCCAGAACATAATAAATATGGTAACAGAAATAACGGACAACAGACTCGAGCATAAACAACCCTAAGCATGCTAGTAGGACACAGGCAACAAGCAACAGGGTTATAGGTGTGGAGGTGAGGCTATATCAGGGTTACAGGATAACATGTGATAGGTTCGGAACACAAGCATCGAATCTTAAGGCTAGCAGAATAGACAACGGAAAGTATCGATATCCAGTGTGGAAAGGACACAATGGTTCATGTGAGTGAATACTTGCCTGTAAACTCAGTAGCCTGGTACTGGGCTAACTCCTCAGAAGTAGTGTCGTAAACCTCGTCTGTCTCAGCGTCGTCGTCTATTCGAGAAGAAGCAAACAAACAACGCAGAGAGACAAACAATCAATAACATGGCATAATGCACAATCATGGGATGATGCATGACAATTTAAATGATGCATCAAAATAAGCTAGTTGACATGGTAACATAATTAAATAGGACCATATGCAATTTGGGTTGCATATGGAAAGCCCATGAATTGAGGTTGGATTAAATGATCTACAACTAACCATCATGTGAAAGTGGATTAGCATGATGCATGGATGAGGAAAACAAAAAGAAAACAACAATAGCTTTAATTTGAAAAGGTGTTTATCAAGTTTGGAAATTTATTTATTAAGTTATGAAATTTTGGCTTCTTAAAGGAGTTACACAAGCATTTGTTGTTTGCACCAATTTTAATTGTTCAAAATAGATAAAAAAAATCATATTTGGAAAGAACACAAAATTTTAGGTGGAATACATGTTTCATTTGTTGAAAAAGGATTTAAAATGAATTAATTATGAATTAAACAAGTTTAAACAAGATTTAAATGAATTTAATTCAATTATGAATTTATTTGAATTTTTATTTGTTCAAAGCATTAAATAAAATTCATATTTGTAAAGATTATAATTTTCTGGTTTGAAAACATATTTTATATGTTCAAAAGAATTTAGTTTGACCAAGTTATGAATTTAGCAATTTTAAATGATTTAAACAGGGTTTAAATTATTTAACCAATTTAAAGTATTCAAAACAGGAAACAAAGTTTATATTTGGAAAGGTGGTTCAATTTAGCATGGAAAACATATTTTATATGGGCCATTTGAATTAAGTTTGAATTAGTTATGAATTTGACCAAATTTGAAATGAGTTGTTTGAATTTGAATTTTGAAAACATTTGAAATGTTCAAAACAGAAAACAAATGATTTAAACAGGTAGAGAATTAAATTTGGTTCAGAATACATATTTTATTTATATTATTTGGATTTGAAATACAAAAGTTATTTGAATTTTAAATGTAGGGGCTAATCTGCAATTTTAAAAACATACAGATTTGGTCCAGGGGCTTGGATGCAAAAGAAATCTCGCAGAAGGGGCCCTGAAACCCTTTTCTACCCAGCAGATCCACCCCTGGGTCACTGGCCTGTGGGCCAGTGCCCAGCTGGCGCTGCGCTGGGAGCTGGCGTGGCAACCACTGCATATGGCAGGTGGGCCCTGCCTGCCCGCGTGGCAAACGCGCAAAAAGGGTATTTATTCTGCGCGCGGGGGGGGGGGGGGATCGAACCCGCGACGCAGCGTTGCGCGCCGTTGGATCAAGCCATTGCGGTGCGGATCGATTGGTGATAGCAGATGCGCGCGCGTGGTTTTGAGGTAGCTATGCGGGATGCGCGCTTAACTGACGAAACTGAACCCAAGGTTCAGGCTTTCTGCTGAACCGCGGCGACAGACGGCACGGCGGCGCGCGCTCACCGTCGATGACCACTAATTGGCGGCGCTAGGGGCTGCGTGCGTGCGTGCGTGCTGAGGACGGTGGGGTGTGCTCGTGTGCTTGGACGGCCAGGACACGCACGAGATCGTGCTCGAAAACAGCCATGGCGGCACGGTGGCGGATGCTGCCGGAGTTTCAGAAACGGCGCGAGCGAAACAGGAAACGAGCTGCGGCGGTGACGGGCTCGTCGTCGAGGATCAGCGGCCCCTGGGTCCTGCTGCAGCTGTCGATGAGGACGAGGGAGAGGTGGCGATCCTGCTCGTGCCCCTGGCTTGCACGGTGGCGCCACCTAAGTTGCTGTCGACGGCGGCGCCATGATCGGCCAACTCCCCCAACGTTCGCCAGAGAGGAGAAATAGAGAGGAGGAAGAGAGCTGGCGGCGGCAGGGAGGAAGGAGGGGGCTAGGCTAGGGTTTAGGGGGGCTCGGGGCTAGATATAGGGAGAGGAGAGGGAGCAGGTGGCGAGGGGGGTGCTCTGCTGCGTGCGCGCTGGCGTCAGCTGACGCCAGCCGTACGGAGGAGGGAGAAGGGGGCCACGGGCCTGCTGCACGCGCGCTGGGGTTAGGTGGGCTGGGCTTGGCCCAGTCTGCCTTCCCCAGCCGTTTTCTTTTATTTTTTCTTACTGTTTGATTTTTTTTTGCTGAAAAGAAAAAGGGAGAAAAAGGAAGGGTTTTTGGGGTTTTAAAATTTGGTGTTAATTTTATAGTTTGTTATTTACAAAACCCCAACTGTGCCATTGTTTGTTTTTCAAAATTTTAAACTTGGTTGCTGTTTGAAATTTCAATTGAATTTGAGTGAATTTGATATTAAATGAATTATTAAAAAGAACAATTTAATAGTTTGAACTTTCTATTGTAATGGAAACAAAAGATGTTTTTATTTGAATATTTCTATTTTAAAATTGTAACAGAACAAGTATGAAACAAGCATTTGAAAATTGGTTTGAAATTCATATTGAAAAACAAGGGAAAACAAAGGAAAACAAAGGAAAACAAATGCAAAACTTAAGATGCCATGATGCAAAACATAAATTAACAAAAAGCAAACATTCTAAAGGTGTTTTTCATACTTGGGATGTTACAACAGGTATGATCAAGAAACAATAATTATCATCGTGATTCAATAACATGTTCAGATATGAGATCATGGCACTCGGGCCCAAAGTGACAAGCATTAAACATAACAAGTTGCAACAATGTCAATAGCACTAATAGAGGATACTAGGCACTATGCCCTAACAATCACGGCATTATTACATGAACAATATCATCCAATCCCTACCATCCCCTTCATCCTACAGCGGGGGAATTACTCACACATGGATGGGGGAAACATGGATGGTCGATGGAGAGGCGTTGGTGATGACGATGGCGATGATCTCCTCCAATTCCACGTCCCGGCAGGATTCTAGAATGTAGTTTATGAACCCCGAAAAAGGACTCGCGATGGCAGCGGAGCTACGGACTTATTTATGGAAAAAGATCGAACCACCTCGGGTTTTTAGGTTTTGGGGCATATGTAGTCGAAAGGGGAGTCCGAGGGGGTGCCTGAGGTGGGCTCACCATGCCCAGGCGCGAGCCCACCTTGGCCGCGCCTGGGGTGGTGAGTCTTCGGGTAAAATATGGACTTTCCCTTCATTTCCGGGTATTTTCCTGAAAGTTGATTTTCTGCGCAAAAATGAGACACCAAAGTAATTCTGCTGAAAACAGCGTTAGTTCGTGTTAGTTGCATTCAAAACACACAAGTTTAGTGGGAAAACATCAGCAAAGTGTTTAGAAAAGTAGATACGTTTTTGACGTATCAACTCCCCCCAAGTTTAGCTTATTGCTTGTCCTCAAGCAATTCAGTTAACAACTGAGTGCAATAAAAGAACTTTTACGAACACATTTGCTTCATATGATGTAAATATACTCACTATATGATCAAATACTTAATTATGCTCATGATAAGATACATGCAAGATATTGTCACTTAATAGCTATGCAAACCATGAATAGATAACAACATATTAATAATAAACAACATGAAGCATAACTATTTGCAAGATTGTAATATTCATAATAGGATCTGATAAAGTGGTATCTTGCTTGCCCTTATGTGTGGGGAAAAACATAAATGCCAGGGCACCTCTGAAGTTCAAGGGAAGACTAGAAGTAAAGATATCAAAAGATGCAAGTATCAGGATTATATGACAATCAGCCGTGCTTTGGGACAAACACATCACACTAAGAATGACAATTATGATCTGAAGAAGGTGCTCAAAGAATATGGTGGGGACTCTTCCTATAAGTAAAGGATTGGCCCTTCGTAGAGGGAACCAGGGATTCACATGCGCTAGAGATTTTCATTTTTCATGAAACAGAAGTAAAACAATTTTGAGAGGTGGTTGTTCATGTCACCAATTGGCAATAGAATTCTTATTATCTTCCATACTAAACAAGTGAGAGTGGTTCCGAATTAGGCAATTATATCATGCACATATATATAGCTTGACACTCCCCCAACCTTTGCTTTCACAAACCATGGCTAACCGAATCCTCGGGTGCCTGCCAACTTTCACATACCATGGAGGAGTGCATGTTTTTCATTATTTTTCTGTTATAGTGGTCTAACCAGCTCTTTGCAATATTAATGACGAGTAGATGAAGCATGCAAGTCAGGTGGGTACTTAATTTAGCATGGAAGATAACAAACATAATACTACTTCCTCATGAGCTAAAACAGTGTCACAAAACGAGAAGTATTTTGAAGGTTTTAAAGGTAGCACATGCAAATTTACTTGGAATGGCAGGAAATACCATGCATAGGAATTTATAGTGTACTCTGTGGAATAACTTGGTTTTCAGGGATTTTGGAGGCACGAGTAGAGCTCATACTCAATTCAAGTGAAGGCTAGCAATAGACTGAGAAGCGACAATCAAGAGGGCAATAATTACCATAATCATGTTTGCGACAAAGTAAAATTAATTGAGGCGTAAAATTGATACTAGCACTCTGAGGCAAAATAAATCATCGAGGCTTATTGGCCTTTTGTTTTCAGTCTTAGCATGCGTGAGCATGTCCCAAGTCGATTCAAATGAAACAGTCAGAGGAGGTTACCACAATGTCATACCCTTCTACGAATAGAACAATGCAAACAAATATTTATACGACATGGCATTTGCTATTAATAAATTGGAACAAAACATGATAGAGCACGAACTATTAAGCAGCCATTAAATCACATATATCTTATACGAACAAACTAAGCGTGCTCACATGGATGGGTATATGTACAAAAATGAAAACAAACAGAGTTCATACCAGCCTCTCACCACAACTTGAATTGTCACAGATAGTCATTATTGCTCTTCACTTGTGGCTCGAATAATATATAATGAAAACCAAGCTCCAATGGAGTCACGGACGACTATTGAACTCTGCAGCAAACTTTACAAAAAAAAAAGAACAACAAATATTTTTGGGTTTTTCAATTAAAGCATGAGCAAAAGAGAACAAGCAAACAAAGCAAAATATTTTTGGGTTTTTTGAAATGAAACAAGAACAAAAGAAAGCAAACAAACAAAACAAAATATTTTTAGATTTTTTAAATATTAAACTACAACTAAAGGATAAAGCAAACCAACTAAAGAAACAAATAGAGAGAAATAACAGAAATATTTTTGGTCTTTTTGTGTTTTGGAAAGCGAAAACAAAACAGCGATAACAAAAGAAAGAGAGAGAAACAGAAAATATGAATGTACAAAGAACCGACTAAATACGATATATATATATATATGAGTGTGATGTCGGTATACCTCCCCCCAAGCTTAGGATTTTGGCCTAAGTGGGGCTCGATCATAGCGATGGTATTGGCTCCACTTCGGTGGATTGTACTGGGCATGCTCATAATCAGGATCCCGCGAAGAAGAAAATGAAGGCGTGTAGTCGTAATCTGAGGGCTGACCTGAACTCTCTGCAATGGCTTGTGGCTGGACAGCATTTGCTGCGGCCTCCCTCTTGGCGTCCTCTGCACGCTGATATTCCTCAATGTACTCATCGAGTTCTTCCTCCGTTAGTGATCATCCTTCCCTGTTATCACGTTCAAACAAAGCATGTGCAAACAAAGCTCTCTAATGGATCCCCACCGTGATTTCTTAGGGAATGAAATATCATATGGCAAACTATACGCGCCAGTCCCATAAGCAATAAAGTGATGCTGTAACATGGAATTAAGATCAAGCCTCTCTAAGGGAAACTGAACATCTAAGCGATGTGACAACACGCCATTAAAAGCTAATAAACGGGAGGCAATGAGACCTCCACAAACTCCTCCTTTCTCACGGTTAGTGGCAAGGCGATAAGCAATTAAAGCTCCTAAATTATAAGTTCTATCTTTCCTCAAGGCAGCTGACAAGAATGCTAAATCATGAGCAGATAATTTACTTGCTACCTTCCTAGCTAGAACACACTCTGAAATAAATAGGGCAAAATATCGAATGGATGGGACATGTATATTACGAATTTTTCCATTCTCCTTTTTGAAGCTTCTCCCGTCGCGGATTTCTGCATATAAATCCGTCAATGGCTTGGGATATCCCTTTATTTTCTCGCATGTTCCCCACTGCTCCACCTTAATTACTGCAAAAAAATTCTAAAATGCAGATTGACAGGTTTGTTATAAATTTTGTAATGCACCATGGGGTTAGGTGAAGGCAAATCAAAATGAAAATCCTCCTCCACGGACATAGCCAATTTCTCATATTGTCTTGGTTCATCATCAACGAAATGTGTCAATCCTGCATTAGATAGTAATGTTTTAAAATCATGCATAATTCGTGCAGCACTCATGAACCCTGGGCATGGGTAGACAGCCGGAAACACGCCCTCTTTGCGATGAACTCTCATAATCTCTATTACCACTAACTCATGCTGGTCAAGTTGATATGCACTTGCCTCCATTTTTTTATTTTTAACAAGCAACTTAAGAAAATTATTTGAATCAACTATATGGTAGGAACTACTATAAAGACTTGTATGAGTACTAAACATGCATCAAAACTAACTTAATCAAGCATCAAACAAGCATGCGAGCTCACATAACATGTCACCTACGGCAGCAAAATACGCAAGAAATACTCCACTAAACAAAATTCTACTTGGATCATCGGAGGAGTCACATACCGGAGAACAACTTCCCCAAATCTCGGCAGAAAAGATGGGCTGATCAAGGAGATCGAAAATCACGAGGAAAATCAGCAAGAACTCGGGTTTGGATGAACTGGTTGAGTTTCTATGGGCAAGAGGAAGGTGTTGTAGGTGGGAGAGCAAGTGGGGGGCCAGGGGGCCCCCTCGTCATAGGTAGGCGTGCCACAAGGGCAGGCCGCGCCTAGCTATGGTGAGCTGTCTTGGGTGCCCCCTGGGGTCACCCTAGGTGGCTTTGTGCCCCTTTTTACGCAAAAACTTCGAATATAAACTTTTCGGGATTTTTCGAGAAACTTTATTTTTCGGACTTTTCCAGAATTCTAATTAATAATAATATCGCTGGAAAACGAAGATGGAATGATGGAAAACGTAAACAAAACTAAACCTACAGTAGTTCTAAGACACTCTACTAAACATATACCACTGAAAATGGAGGAAAACATATGGAAAACGTGATTGGGGATAGAGAAAACGTGAGTAGACGATGGAAAACGAGCGAAACGAGGTGAAAACGTGCGTGGGCATGAGTGAATATGGTGAAAAAATTATGAAAACATGATATACTTTATGGAAGCACAGCGAAATGAGCATATGAATAATAAAATGTAACGAAAACGTAGTGATAACATTGTTTCCTTTATTTAAAATCACTTTGTTAACAAGGTTGATCAAGTCTTGCTTTGTTTCTCACCAAATATTTATGTTACCTCAACCTTGATTGATATAGTCCCAACCATGACGGTCTCATATTCTTTGGATGGCTTTGGAATAGGACAATAAAATTTTCCAATCTTGGTGGTCTCAATATTTTCAATTGAATTTACACCATATTTCTTATCAATCTTCTTGGGAAAATAAACAGTGTGCTCTTTATCATTAAAATTAAAAGTAACTTTTCCTTGATTGCAATCAATAACAGCCCCTGCAGTATTAAGAAAAGGTCTTCCAATAATAATAGACATATTATCATCTTCAGGCATTTCCAACACAACAAAGTCAGTTAATATCAGACAATTATTAGCAACTTGAACAGGAACATCCTCACATATACCCATAGGAATGGCAGTAGGCTTATCATCCATTTCCAAAGATTCGGTTGGTATCAATTTTTTAGGAGGAGTCTTTTCTAGAGAGTAAAAGGCATGACACTAACTCCGGCTCGAAATCAGAAAAAGCAGTTCTAACATAATTATTTTTAATAGAACAGGAATAGTTGGCATACCAGGATCTCCAAGCTTCTTAGGAACCTTGCCATTAAAAGAGTAATTAGCAAGCATAGTGGAAATTTCCTCATTAGGAATCTTCCTTTTGTTAGAAACAATATCTTTCATATATTTTGCATAAGGAGGCAATTTAATAGCATAAGTTAAAGGAATTTGCAGGAACAAAGGTTTCATCCATTCACAAAACTTGTTGTAATGTTTTTCTTCTTTTGATTTGTGTTTCTTATTAGGACAAGGAATTGGTTTTTGTACCCAAGGTTCTCTCTCATTACCATGTTTATTAGCAACAAAATATTCCTTAGTGTACTTTGTGTTTTTAGTTTGCTTTTCAGGTTCCTCTTCAATTTCGTCTTTATCAGAAGCATTAAACTCTTCATTACCACTTTCAGTTTCAGCATCAGAGATGGATATACTATTAGGATCTTTAGCAAGTTCAGAGGATTCTACAGCAGTTTTATGTTTCTTCTTCTTTTTCTTCTTAGTATGAATAACATTATTATTAGTTTGGTGAGAATCTTGTTCAATTCTTTTAGGATGTCCCTTAGGATATAAAGGATCTTGTGTAGCAATACCACTTCTAGTTCTTATTTCATAAGCATGTTTTTCTTTAGAAGCATTCACTAGCAAATCTTTTTGCACTTTAGCAAGTTGGTCAATTTGAGTTTGAACCATTTGAAAATGTTTAACAAGCATTTTAACATCATTACAGGTTCTTTCTATAATACCATGCAGATTATCAATAGCTCTAGAGTTTTCCATTAGGTGATTTTGCACTCTCATATTAAAATTATCTTGCTTAATATCATAATTATCAAATTCATCTAAACATTGATCAGAAGGTTTATTATAGGTAATATCTCTACTATCAAAATGTTGGAGATAGTGTACCTCAATGGTGGATGAGTGAGGTATTGTCTTACATAATTCTTCTATAGGTGGAAGATTCTTCACATTTTCATATTTAATACCCCTTTAAGAGATTTCTTGGCTTCTCTCATCACTTCATCATTTATTTCAATCATTCCCCTCTTCTTGGGTGTTGGTGTTGGTGTTGGTGTTGATACTGGAGTAGGGGTCGGCTCAGGCTCAACCATAGTCCAATCATCATGATTTTGGCTTATTTTAGCCATTAATTCCTCAGCTTCATCTGGAGTTCTTTGTTTGAAAACACAACCGGCACAACTGTCCAGGTATGTCCTAGATTCAACAGTTAGTCCATTATAGAATATATCAAGAAGTTCATTATTTTCTAGCTTATGCCCAGGTGTAGCCCTAACTAAAGAACAGAACCTTGCCCAAGATACACGCAATTTCTCTCCTTCCAATTGCTTGAAATTAAATATATTTTGGAAAGCAGCATGTTGAGCACTAGCAAGAAATTATTTCTGAAAGAAAGCATTAACCAAACCAATAGGACTATCAATAGATCCCAAAGACAAATTATTAAACCAAGTTTTCGCTTCATCTTTTATTGAGAAAGGGAATATTTTAGCAACAAAGTAGCTACGTTTCTTAAGATCATCAGAGAATAAACTACTCAAAGAGGAGAGCTCATTCATATGTTTCATAGCACTTTCATTTTCAGTACCACAAAAAGGTTCTTTCTCAACAATAGATATATAAGATAAATCAAGAGAGAAATCATAATCCGTATCCCTAATATTGATGGGAGAAGTGGCAAACTTAGCATCAGGAGATAATTTATATATAATAGCACGACTTTCAATAAGACTTATAATAGCATCTCTATCCTTCATAGAATGTATTTCATCAATAAGATTATCAATAAGTTAATATTATTTTGGTGTTTGATAACAACACTTGGAAATTCTGATGGCGGCTCCCTGGCGACTCCCACCCCCTAAACCCTAATGCCGGCGATCTCCATTCTCCAGCGTCCAACTCCCCTTTTTGTTCCACCCAAAGCCTTCCCCGAGCCCTAAAACCTCTCTCCTAGCCATGTTGGCTCCTGCATGGTGTTGAAATTTTCCTACACCACGTCGAAGGATCTAGATCGTGGCCGACAAAAGTCATATGATGGATCTTTTGATCTTTGGCCTCGTGGAGATTGGATTGTTTGTGTAATGCAAAGGGATCTATAATTGCTGGTCGTCATCTCATCAGAGGGGACGTGATCTCCCCTGGAGCCAAGGTATTTCTCTCCTCGTACATCGTGAAATTAGGTGAATGTTTGAAGTCACCTACGGATCTGCATCATTATGTTGGTTCGATGTACACCGAGGTGGCAAATCCCGACATTGATCAGCTGGCTAGCCCAGATCCCGATGATAACCTGGTTTATAATAAAGATTTCTCAATGGCGGTGCATGCATCTCTTTCTTTAGGGCTAGATTTCTCTCCTGGTGAGAATTTTTCCAAGACTGTTAAAGATTTATTTCACACCAGGGTGCACCCCTCACGTGATTCAGGACATTTTATTATGGTGGTCTCTTTTAGGGGATCATCATTTAAACTTGAGGAGGATTCTGTCAGCATCGCTCTTGAAGCAGCTATTGGTGGGTTCTGTGGTGAATTATTGGTTTCTCATCTGGATGATAGGACTTTTTCTTTCAATGTGTCATGCAAGCAAGTTGGTTTTCGTATCTATAACCTAGGAGGGTTTGAATGTACAAAATTCAAATGTGTGTTCAGCCTTTGGGGCAGAGGAGGCCCTAATTGGAAGATGGAGTTTCAAAAATGGCAGCAACAGTGCAATCAGGAGTGGACTTTAGTGAGTCCCTCCAAAGCTAGAGTGTTGAGAGGGATGCGTGCACTTTTGGTTCCAAAACCTAGATCAATCATCAAGTCAAAGGACGCACCACGGAAGAAATTAATTTTTTATGATTCATTAAGCTATGATGCTTGTTTGGGCTATTAGGACCCTTGGTTGCCTTGTCAACCTTCTGAGCTTTTCCAAACGCAGTCCTCTCCCTCAATTACTTTTGGTTCCTTCAAGCATTTTCCCTTCAAGCAGACTCAATTGCTTTCAGAAGATCTAGGTGGGAATTTTCTTATTTCTTCGACTGTGTCTGAAGAATCTTTAATGGACCTTTTAAATTCAGATGATGTGGCAAATCGCAAGGAATCGGATTTTGGCTCCTCTGATGGCATTGATGGACTACTTAAAGTTGTCGATCAAATTGCATATAATTTTTGGGACTATGGTCATTGCCTTCGTATGGTCCACGTTGCAGCTGATTGTACTAACCAAATCAGGTGCAAGTCTTGTTTCCATTATGGTCACGTCCAAAAGAACTGTTTTGTAAAGTTTCCGGAAAAAGCCAAAAAGTGGGTTCCTAAAAAGGTAACGCCCGGAGTGACCGAGGTGGATACCAGCGCCCCCTTCAGACAGACGACGTTATCGTTCCAGCTTCTCGCTCCCCAATCTTTTCATCTCCGACATCGGCGTCTCCCACAGGGATGTCTGAATCGCCAAGTCCTTGATCTTCTTCGCTAGGACCGAATGTTGGCCCGGCGATGGCCAACTTCGAGCTTGATCCTGCAAGATGGGTACCGGTTGGCCACCACATCATCGATGGAGAACCTACTCGCCTGGCGCGCACATTCTTCTCTGTGTCCACACCGCCGGCCAGAGTGCATAGCGTTTCTGCATTGCGGTCATGATGCCAGAGCCTCCTGAAGCTGATCTCCCATTTTGGCGCAAGCAGGTGAGGGATTTTGTCCAAAATAATCTGTAACGTGCGTTCGATGATGTCCAGCCATGTTTGTTCGGAGTTGCTTTGTTGGAGCTTCGTAGCGCTGCTGCTCGTTTTGCCCTTGTTCAACACCCCCACTTTCAGTTAGCAGAGGACATTTTTTCTGATTTATTAATCATGATGAAAGTCCGGAGATCCATAGATCGGTTCGGGGTTTTCACACTGGATGGCTAATGTTCTTAGGTGTCCCCTTGGATTATCGTAATGATGTTGATATTGCTAATGATGTGGCCACATTTGGAAAATTTCATTACTGGCACCGGGGAGATGCTCTGCTCGACAGGATCATGGTGTTTGCATCTTTCAGGGCTGATGCTAGAGTCCCTAGGGACGTGGTTTTCTGTCGGTTTTCTGATGTGGGAGCAGTTGTTCAGTCTTGGACTGTACCATGCTATATTCTTGGAGCTGCTTTTGCTGACATTTTTCCAGGTGATGAAGATCAAATGCCCCTTGATGGCAACCCTCATCCATTTCCCGGTTCCTAACAATGAAAATCTGTTTGGTGGCCCTCCCTTTCCTGAACTTGGATGGAATCTACCTGAACCTCATCAGAATATTGGAGGGGGTCACATGCAGATTCATCTCAACATCCCATATGTACCTTTACAGCAGCATATTCCTGAAGATTTGGGTGTTGATTTGCATGAGGCAGTGGACATGGATATTCCTGTCCCACAGGATTCTGCCTCCACTATTACAATGTCAGAAGGTTTAGGTGCTGCTGGTGACCAGGAGGTGGTGGGCCCAGCTATGCATCTAATTGTCAATCATGTGAGGGTACAAACTCTTATATTACCCGCTGAGCATGTATTCACCTACACTGGAATTGGACTTGCTCTCCCTCCTTCCATGATGTGGGATAAATTTGCTGAGGTGATAGTTCCCAGGTTTTTAGACAATTTTATTCCTAAATGCCTCCCTATTTGGCCTCTGCATTTGGTTATGAGGAAAAGATATTAGACTTTAGCTTTTGATGGTTCTTTTATTTTTAATACTAAGTGCCATGTCCCCAGAATGGCTCATGTCCTTTCTATTCCTAGGTGCAGGCCAGTGGAAAGGGCATTGCCTTTTGATAATGAGGATTTTTCTCCTTATGAAAGTCAGGTGTTCAAGGCTCCACCTTTGGTTTCTTCCCAATTTCTTCCAGAGTTAAGAAGAGGAGAGCTTGTTTGGTTAAATCTCCAGAAGTGGACAGAGGCATGAGAAGGAGTACAAGGCAATCAGCTAGGACACAAGGTTTTCATCACTCTGCCCTTCAGGATAAACCTGCTGCAGAGAATATCAAGACTCCAAAAAGAGCCCTTGCTCTTGTGACCCCAATCTATAAAGCTAATCCTGTTGAGGACCCACACACTCATGTTCCTGTCCTCCAGCAAATTGGAGTTCGTCTTGGAATCCCTCCTGAAGACCTCACTGTGGCTAAGCTTATGGCGGAGCCAAAGGATGCTGCTGCTCACAATAGTGATAATGATAATTAGATCCTCTATGTCAACTGCCCTTTGTGAAGGGGTTTATACTGGTCCTGATCTAGTGGGTTTTAGTTGGTGGACTATCTCTTTTGTAAGCAATGGTTATGTGGAACTTTGGCCTAGTTGCTCAAAGAATCTCAATATATTTCCAATATGTTTTTATGGCTAAACATAAATTTCGAAATTAGTGTGTCCTTGATTGGAATGTTAGAGGCCTAAATTCAGATGCTATGCAAAGAGATGTGAGGTCAAAAGTGGATGAGAGCAATTGTTCTATTGTTTGCTTACAGGAAACCATGATGGAATTTATTGATCATAGATTCTTGAGGAAGTTTCTGCCCATGAAATTTGATAATTTTGTTTATTCTCCCTATGTTGGCTCCTCTGGTGGAATTTTGGTGGCTTGGTGTTCCTCTTATTTCTCAGGTGCACTACTTGAGGTGTAGAGATTTGGTATTGTTATTAATTTCACTTTAGTCCATAATTCCATTTCCTGGAATTTGGTCTCAGTTTATGGGCCTTGCAAGGGGGAGGAAAGGGATTTTTTTTGTATCTTGGCTTTATAACTTGCAGATTCTGCCAGACTCCCTATGGCTTCTTCTCTGTGATTTTAATTTTTATAGAACTTCTGATAATAGGAATAGGCCTGGAGGGGATGTGAATGACATGTTTATTTTTAATGAGATTATTGGACATCTTGGTCTTATTGAGTTACCTTTAAAAGGAAGAGCCTATACTTGGTCCAACATGCAAGATTGTCCTCTTTTGGAGCAATTGGATTGGTTTTTCACAACACCCACTTGGACTATTTCTTTTCCTAATTCTATGGTATTGCCTATGGCTAAACCCTCTTCTGATCATGTGCCCTCTATGGTCTCCGTTGCCATTGAGAATTTTTGGGTACATCTCCCAGGCTTTAAGGAATGTGTGATGCAAAGATGGAAAAGGCCTTCCAACAAAAGTAATTGTGCTGCTATCTTGGCCAGTAAATTTAAAGCTCTCAGATATAATCTCAAGCATTGGTGCACTAGCTTGTCAGCTCTCAAAAAACTTATACAGAATTATAATTCTGTGATTTTGTTCTTGGATAATCTTGAGGAGTTGAGGCCTTTCTCCAGGCCAGAATTTAATTTCAGGCTTATTGTTAATATGCAGTTGGAGAATTTGTTATTAGCTCAAAGCAGGTATTCGAGGAAAAGATGCTCTATTAGGTGGATTGAAATTGGAGAAGAAAACACAAAATTCTTCCATGCTATGGCCACTCAAAGATATAGGAGAAACTCTATTTATAGTTTGAGACTTGCTGATGGTACTGTTACTTCTGACCATGATCAAATGGCAGGAGTGGTTTTGGATATTTTCAAACAGAGAATGGGTCAGTCTAATGGCATTTCTATGGGTTTTGACCTTCATAGGTTAATCCAGAGAGTTGAAGGATTGGAGGAGCTTTCTAGACCTTTTCCAAGGAAGAGATGGACAATGTTATTAAATATATGCCATCATATAAGGCTCCTGGCCCTGATGGATTTAATGGTAGATTCTTGAAATCTTGGTGGTCAATTATTTGTGAGGATTTCTATAATTTGGCAGCTGCTTTGCATGATGAATCTATTTCTTTGGAGAGTATTAATACTTCCTTCATTACTCTTATCCCAAAAAATAATGTGCCTGAGGGAATTATTGACTTCAGACCTATTTCACTTACAAATGTTTGCCTCAAATTTCTGACCAAATTAGCAGCAAACAGATTACAGCAACATATTCTCAGGTGTGTGCATAAGAATCAATATGGGTTCCTTAAAGATAGAACAATCCAGGATTGCCTTGCTTGGTATTTTGAATATATCTTCCAATGCCAAGCATCAAAGAAACCAATGATTATCCTGAATCTTGATTTTGAAAAAGCTTTTGATACTATTGAACATGAGGCCATTTTACAGATTCTTAGAGCCAAGGGTTTTGATGAAAAGTGGGTTGGATGGGTTCAGCAATTTTTGGCCTCTGGTTCCTCTTCTGTTCTCCATAATGGAGTTCCTGGGAAGCAATTTTATTGTAAGAGCGGGGTTAGGCAGGGAGACCCCCTCTCCCCCATTCTGTTTCTGTTGGGTGGTGACCTTTTTCAATCAGCTACTAATGATTTGTTGAGGATGGGCCATATTCACCTTCCTATTCAGACTGGAGACCCTGATTTCCCTATTGTTCAGTATGCTGATGAAACATTGTTGATTCTTCCTGCTGAGATGGATCAGCTGAGAGCCCTCAAGTGTATGCTGCACACTTTCTCTCAGTCTACTGGTCTCAAGATTAGTTTTCACAAATCTTCTATGATTCCAATTAATGTGCAGCAGACAATTATGGATCAGTTGGCAAATGAGTTTGGTTGCACAGTGGGGAGCCTTCCATTCACCTATTTGGGTTTGGCAGTGGGGACCACTGAGCTTACCATTGCTGAACTATCTCTTGTTGTTGCTAGATTGAAGAGGAGACTGTCTGACACCTCATGTTTTCTTTCCCATGGGGCTAGATTACAGTTAATTTCCTCTGACCTGAGCTCTATGCCTTTGCATCTTCTCTGCATCATTCAGTTACCTATTGGTATTATCAAGCAATTGGAGAAGATAATTAGACACTGTCTTTGGAGGGGAAACTCTGAAACCCCTAGGCAATCACTGGCTGCTTGGGATATGATCTGCAAGCCTAAGGAAAAATGTGGCCTGCATATTGTTAACTTCCAACATAAGAATGAGGCATTATTAATTAAATTTCTCAACAAGTTTTATAACAAGGCCGAGGTGCCTTAGGTGGATCTTTTTTAGAATGCCTATTATGCTGGACAGGTTCCTCATGCCACTCAGAAGTGTGGGTCCTTCTGGTGGAAGGATATTATGAGCCTTTTTCAGAAGTTTTCTGAGATCTCTCAACCTAAGATGGACAAGGGGGATTCTGTGCTTTTTTGGGCTGATAAATGGGAGATTAATAATTCTATGGAGCCTCTAAAAGATAGGTTCCCTAGACTTTTCTCTTTTGCTAAGTGATGGAGGGATAATAACCCGGTAGGCCAACTCCAAGGAATAACCCGGCCCAAAGGACGCTGCGCAGGATCCGGCTAAGGATAAAGAAACTTTCGGAAGGCCCAAGTTTGTAGGCCCAGTAACCCGGATTGCGGGTTACGGTGAAGGAAAGTTAGGGTTTGCGCGCCGTGTCCGGGTAGGATCCAGGGTGCGCCTTGGAGGGTAAGCCAGGGGGTACGGGTGCTTTATAAACCGACCCTTAGGAGTAGTTGATTAAGATCCAAGAACCCTAGCAATATCGCTTGATATCGAGCATCCCGTGTAAACCGAGAGTTGAGTTATTATATCAAGATCGGAGACTCAGCGACTTTGATTGCCGACTACCAGATCGATTACCATCATGTTTTCCTCTGAGCTAAACCCTCTCCCAAACGCCTGTGTCGTCTTGCCCCAAGATCAGTTACCCCCGGTAACGTCTGCCGTGATTATCCCACGATAGTTGGCGCCCACCGTGGGGCCTGCGTCCAAAGGTGTTTACATCACGGGAGAAGCTCGGAAAAACATGGAGAATCTTGTCATCGGCGAGATCTACATCGACCACAAAGGAGAAAAGATGGTGGACGATTCCGGCTGGGGGCCAGAGTCGGATCGCCTCGAGTCCGGATCTACTGTGACGATCGGCCAGATCAACATCTTCATCGGTACGGTAAGTACGCCTGATTTAAAGGGAGAATATCATGTGCATACTACTGGAACTTCTAGCAGGGACAAAGAGACGTTAAAGCAAACGGTAAACTCGGTTTCATCAGTCGTGCCGGGATACCTGAGATGGGCGGAACAAGAGGTAACGTGGAGCAGAAGAGATCACCCGGAAAGAATAGAGCGCCCAGGAGTCTTGGCATTGGTGGTTGCGCCACAGGTCAATGGTTACGAACTGAAAAGGGTCCTGATGGACGGTGGAAGTAGCATTAACATTCTGTATTGGGAAACCTTCTTGCGCATGAGTCTCAAAGAGTCCCAGCTACAGAAAAGTTCGACAGTATTTCATGGGATCGTGCCGGGTCACTCGGCGAGCCCCGAGGGAAAGATCACCTTGGAGGTTGCTTTCGGAGAATCGACGGATAATTATCGAGTTGAGTGGCTCACGTTCGAGGTGGTCAAATTGCGCAGTCCTTACCACGCGCTGTTCGGAAGACCGGCTTATGCTAAATTCATGGCTAGGCCGTGTTATGGATATTTGCAGCTAAAGATCCCGGGTCCTAAACGGACCATCACCGTGCACGGGAACCGAGATATAGCGGCTGAGTGTGACGAAGGAGATTCAGTAATGGCCGAGCAAGCGTGCAGAAAGGAAGAACTCGAGTATTACCGGTCTCAAGTAAACCCGGATGATAGAACAGCCCTGAAAAAGCCAAATACTGAGGATGAGAGAGCAAAATTCAAGGCAGCACAAGACACCAAGAAGATAGATTTTGTTGAAGGTGATTCCACTAAGCAATTTACCATAGGGTCTAATTTGGGAAAAGAGCAGGAGAAGGCACTTGTGGAGTTTATTCGTTCAAATGCAGACGTGTTCGCCTGGACACCTAGCGACATGCCGGGTATCCCTACAGAGCTGGCCGAGCACAGTTTGCATGTAGATCCCAAGTCCAGGCCCGTGAAGTAGGGCTTGAGGAAAATGAATGAGGAAAGAAGGAAGGCTATAGGCGAAGAGATCGCTCGGCTATTGGCAGCCGGCTTTATCATGGAAGTATTTCACCCGGATTGGTTAGCAAACCCAGTTCTAGTGATGAAAAAGACCAATGAGTGGAGGATGTGCATTGATTTTACGAGTCTCAACAAACATTGCCCAAAGGATCCGTTCGCACTACCAAGAATAGATCAGATTATAGACGTAGTAGCTGGAAGTGACCTATTATGCTTTCTGGACGCATATTCTGGGTATCATCAGATTAAGCTCAAGAGGGAGGATTGGGAGAAAACATCGTTTATAACCCCTTTTGGGGCCTTTTGCTATAAAACCATGACATTCGGATTGAAGAACGCTGGCGCAACTTATCAACGGTGTATTCAGAAGTGCTTCGAGGACCAAATCGGACGTAATGTCCATGCTTATGTGGATGATGTGGTTATCAAAACTAGGAAGGCAGAGACGTTTATCGATGATCTAAAGGAAACGTTCAAGAACTTGAGAAGGTACCAGATGAAGCTTAACCCGACAAAGTGCGTGTTTGGAGTTCCAGCCGGGAAATTACTCGGCTTTATCGTCTCCGAGAGAGGAATTGAAGCCAACCCATATAAAATCAAAGCTATCCAAAATTTGAAAAAGCCGGAAAATTTGAAGCACGTTCAAAAACTCACGGGCTGCGTGGCAGCCTTGAGCCGATTCATATCAAGACTCGGAGAAAAGGCAATACCCTTGTACCGGCTCTTGAGAAAGTCAGACAAATTCGTATGGGATCAGGAGGCGGATGAGGCGTTCGAGGCACTAAAAAAGCAATTATCTGAAGCGCCAGTACTAGCGGCCCCGGGTCCTAAAGAGCCTATGTTGCTGTATGTGGCAGCAGGCCCCCGAGCCGTCAGTGCAGTAGTGGTTGTGGAGCGTAAAGAAGATGGGAAAGGTTATCCAGTTCAGAGGCCGGTTTATTATGTCAGTGAGGTATTGTCGGAAGCAAAGCAGCGCTATCCGCATTGGCAAAAGCTAGTTTTCGGGGTCTTTATGGCCAGCCGGAAGTTGAAGCCATATTTCCAGGAACACCCCATAACGGTGGTTAGCTCAATACCAATGTCGGATATCATCAGGAACTCGGATGCGACTGGAAGAATAGCCAAATGGGCGATAGAAATGGGGGATTATCACATCAGTTACGAGCCCAGGTCAGCAATCAAATCTCAGGCTTTAGTTGATTTCATTAACGACTGGACACATACAGGCATGACTACGACGGTTCCAAGCTCTGAATCATGGATCATGCACTTCGATGGATCTAAGCAATACGAGGGATCAGGAGCTGGGGTGGTGCTAACGTCACCCAAAGGAGATAAATTAAGTTACGTACTACAAATTCACTTTGACTGTTCCAACAACGTGGCCGAGTATGAGGCCCTATTGCATGGCTTGAAGGTAGCCAAGGAGATGAACATCAAGAGGATACGATGCTTCGGAGATTCGGACCTTGTGGTACAGCAGGTGTCAGGAACTTGGGATAGAAAGGATGCAACCATGGCAGCATACCGCAGGGAGGTTGATAGGGTTGCAGGATGCTTTTCCGGGTATGAGGTGGAGCATATAGACAGAAGAAAGAATGAAGCAGCAGACGCCCTTGCTAGACTCGGCTCGCGCAGAGAGCCGGTTCCACCTAACGTGTTCCTGGACGAGTTATGGCGACCATCGGTTAAAATCGAGTCTGAGGAGGAGCTGGCAAGTAAAGACCCGGATACGGAGCTCGTGGCCACTATACGCGCTATTCCCGAGTGGACAGAACCGTTTTTGGCCTACCTGTCACGAGGCGAGTTACCACAACAGGAGGTGTTACCAAGGCAAATTTTGCGGAGAGCAAAGGGGTATTCTATCGTTAATGGGGAGATGTACAAGAGAAGTGCAGCAGGAGTCTTTTTGCGCTGCGTAGCACCAGAAGAAGGCCGACAGATTCTCAAGGAAATCCATGAAGGCGATTGCGGGCATCATGCATCCACAAGATCCCTTGTGGCAAAGGCTTACCGACACGGATTTTTCTGGCTGACGGCTCTAGCGGATGCGGAAATATTAGTAGCAAGGTGTGACGGATGTCAAAGGTACGCTCACCAAACCCATGTGCCGGCTATGGAATTACGGACCATCCCGTTAACTTGGCCGTTCGCTGTCTGGGGGATGGATATGGTTGGCCCTTTTCATATGTCACCATGCAAGAAGACACATCTTTTGGTGGCTATTGATAAGTTCACCAAGTGGGTTGAGGTTATGCCAGTTACTAATTGTGAAGCAGCTACAGCAGTCAAGTTCTTGAAAAAGATTATCTACCGGTTCGGGTATCCCCACAGCATAATTACCGACAATGGAACCAACATGTCCCTTGGTGAGATGGAGAAGTTCTGTGGCAACAATGGAATCCGGCTTGATGTTGCATCAGTGGCTCATCCGCAAGCCAATGGACAAGTGGAGAGGGCAAACCAAGAATTGCTTCGCGGATTAAAACCACGATTGCGAGTCCCTTGTATCAGGGCCGCTGGCGCATGGGTCGAAGAACTTCCTTCTGTGGTTTGGGGCATCAACACTACACCTAACAGGTCCACTCAAATGACACCCTTCTTCATGGTCTATGGCGCAGAGGCAGTACTACCGAGTGATATTATTCATGATTCACCACGAATATCAGCTTACGTCGAAGTGGAGAACGAAAAGACCCGGCAGGATGCCGTAGATATGTTAGAAGAACAAAGGGAACAAGCCCTGGAGAGATCAGCCATTTATCAGCAAGGTTTACGGAGGTATCATAGCCGGCGTGTGAAAACCCGGGTCTTCCAGGAAGGAGACCTGGTTCTGTGCCTGGTACAGTCAAACGAAGGAAAACACAAATTATCACCGCCATGGGAAGGACCGTTTATCATAAGCCGGAATCTGCATAACGGATCATATTATTTGGTAGATGCAAGGGAAGAGTCGTCTACAGTTAATGACACCGCTCATACCACTTCATCTATGCAAGAAAGAGACAGACCATGGAACGTGGCGCAGCTACGTCCGTATTATACTTAGTAAAGATTATAGTGGCAAGTGGAATTGCACGGTGTAACAGGCAGCAGGTTTCAGACGTACTCTTTTCCTATCCAGGGTACCCTTGGGGACTGGATGGGTTTTTAATGAGGCGGCTTGCTGACCTAACTTTTTCATATCAAGTAAAGAGGTGGTTATTATCATGTTCTTCACTCTCAGCACGTCGCGTACATATATAGGTCTTGGGGGCTGATTGCTTGAATAGCACAGTTAAAAACTCAAAGACCCGGCCTTGATGCCTATGAGTTATAAGGGCCGGTTACTCGCAAACGAGTACGGCTACAATCTTATAACCGGACAAAGGAGCCAAATTTTCTTGACTTTTCTTACTTAAGCTCGATGTGACTCGCACTAAAATGGCATGATTTGCTCGCTTACGATTACAATCAGCCATGAAGCCCAATGGGACTTGGTTGACCCTGTTTCGTACAGATGTAACAACATGATATCCATGCGAAAGCCGGCTTATAGTATCAGAGAGTCAAAAGGGTCATCTAAACCACAAGTTATGCAGAGTACAGGGCTGATAGCCGGAAACTCAACGATTATTAAGCATAACTTCAAAACCTATGTGAAACGGCTCTGGGCGTTTTGGACCTAGCAGCAAACAAATGCGTTCTCCTTGAAAGATCACGTTTCCTAGACTCGGAATCCGGGTCTTGGGGGCTCGGGATCTCGAAAACGAGAAAAATTGTTTGATTGTTAAAGCTCAAAAATCCAGAAATCCGAGTCTTGGAGGCTTGGGGACTTAGCAGCAAGTCCGCTTGTCAACACCCATGAGACCCGGAAACCGAGTTTCATAAAAGGAGCAATAAAGAAAGCCGGATATCGAGAGCAGATGAGTTCAAAAATGGATAAATTTAAAAAGGCCAGAAGAGGCATAGAGTATATCAAGACCTTAGCGTACATTACAAAATCCCGGTGAAAAGATATCAAAGGTGCACAGGCGCACCACCCAAAATATAATTGTTTAAACAGCACATTGGCCGACTGACGCATAAGAAGAGGCATTAAATATCAGATATCACTCGGCGTCCATCTTGGCCTTGCCCTTGCCATCATTGGTGGTAGCAGCAGCACCCGGATCAGTAGTACCAGCCCGCGCAGGAGGTGGAACGACCGGTGTTGAGGTAGCGGGGGCAGAACCGGCTTCAGCTTTCTTCTTGGCAGCCTCCGCCCTCAACGCAGCAGCTTCCTCCTTCCACCGAGCCAGCATATCATACGGCTCGGGAAGATCCGACTTAACCGCTTCACCAGCAGCATCATATGCAGGAACAAGGATATCAACATCCAGGTCGTCAGCAATCACGCTGGCCGGGTAACGGACCTCCTTCTGGACAGCCTGAAAATCCTTCACTGAGAACTTGGACCCATCAAGCTTGAACTCCGGGAAGCCGCCCATAAGCTTCACTAGCTCGAGCTTAGGGAAATAAGCCTTGGCAAGTGCAAGCCCCCGGGTTACTCCAACCCGGCAAGACGAGCGTTTCCAGTGCCAAATCCACTCAGGAATAGTGGAGAAGGCATCCAGCATCCTCTTCAGATCGACATGTCCTTTACTCGGCCACCGTAATTCCTGAAGGATCCATTTGGTTCCGGTGCATAGCTGCCGGATAACGCTCTTCATAGTTTTCAGCCTGGCAACGTCATCCTCATCCGGCATCGCTTCGTCCGGGCCTGAAGAAATGGAAACATAAGTCGGGAAAACTCTGGCTATTTATCAAAAGGATAACCCGGAGGAAGAAACGTACCAAGTAAAGCACGATACGTGTCAGCAATTTGGACAGAAAGGCTTGTTAGATCATCCTCTGCTTTGTGAGCCCTTTTCCTATACTTCCTCATTATCATCCTATTCCTCCTGGCCTCAGCCTCGGCTGCTTCACGCAGAACCACCTCCTTTTCAATGAGCTTGGTGGCATCTGCCAGTTTCTCCTCAGATTGAGTCACGAAAGACTGCATGGATGCAACGAAGGATTAGCCGGGTAAAGGGGCAAGTTATCAGTCGCTTGTATCATAAAGTCCCAAGCAAATTATGAATCAATTCACTCGGAACTTGGGGACTGGATAAGGACACAAGCAACGTTAGTCGGATTTACCTCGTGTTTGGCTATTAAAGCCCCCAAGATGTTTTCTTCATTAGCCCTCAAAGTGCGCAGGGTTTCCAGCATCTGGGTAAACGTCAAGTCCTCGGGTCGAGCACCGGAAGAGCCGGCAGCCTGGTCGCCTGGTGGGGGAGCTCTCCCTGCCCTTGGGGTCGAGACCCGGACAGTTTGAGTATCCGGGTTGGGAGAACCCATCCTTGTATCCAGAACCTCGATCTCCTCGTCCACTGGTTCCGACGAGGAAGGAGATCCGGTGGCTCGGTGAAGTGGAACGTTCAAGGGGCCTTGTTCCTGGTTATTCTCAGTATCACCGCCAGTTGCGGCATCTACGCTCTCAGTCGGCTCCTCTGCCCGATGGTTATCCGTCTCTACATTCTCCGGATCACTGACGGTGACTTGAGTGCTAAAAGAAAGATGAGAGGAGGCAGTTAGAAGTGGTGATTGAAAATTGTCAGGCATCAAAGGAAGTCATATAGCAAAAACTTACCCGGCATTCACGGTGTAGTCCGGCGGGAGTTCGCCGCTGGAAGCAGATGAAGTCGTCACAGGGACCACTAACGGAACCCGGAATTGACCGGCGCGTGGATGGTTAGGAGAAGGGTGGCGTCGAGGAGAGTCGGAAGGACGAGACGGAGGAGCGCTGGCACGATGTACGGAGGAGGTAGAGATGCCCGGGTTAAGGGGATCTTCACCCGGGGAGCTCCGAGTTACTCTGCGTTTGGCTGGGAGAGAATCCTTCAAGCACGACGAGTTTGATAATTGATGGTTAAGTCGTCGCATGGCGTCAAAGGAGTAAGGTTTAGAGGATAACGAGGAGAAAGGAACCTTGGACACTGCCCCTCTGGTCTTCCTCTTGGCTCCAATTGTTGCCTCTTGATCAGATTTGGTAGCCTCCGGGTCATCCTCGTTGGTCTCACCTTCGTCCTCCAGCCCTGCGAACCGAGTGTGTGTCCGTGGGAAAAAGTTAAATGGGAGGAAAATGATGCAAGTAAAAATAATACAAGTTCCGGGCAGGTACCTTCACTATCATCGGCCGGCTCGTCCTCTTCTTCCGGGTCTCTGGAAGGGGGGGGGGCTCAACTCTCCAGAAGGGGTCATCAGCCTGAGACAAAAGGATGAGACTAAGGGTTAGAAGCTGTATCAAGTCAAAATGTGGAAATAAGTTATGAATATCAGATATTACCGCTGGAGCCGGGTTTTCCCGAGTAAATGGGGGTAACCCGGCGATGCCCTTTATCACCTCTAGCTTCTCTGTCAAGAAGCCCTTGATGGTCTTGTTGGTGTCGCCGGTCGCAAAGCTCTTGGTGGAGTATCGAAGTGCATCCGTGGTATGCCCCGAGTACTCGCACATTAATTTGGTGCGGATGGAGTTGGGTTGAATTCGAAAATCAACCCATGTTTTCACTAAATTGAGCCCAAGGAGGCCTTGGGCTGAGAGGATGGCTATTTTAGCTAATGAGGGAAGGATCGCCTCCCTGTCTGAGTCAGGTGCAAAGGCATTGAAAGACTCGGAAGGCTCGAGGAGGCTCTCCGAGTAGCCCGGCAGTTTCTTTTCGCTGTTTGGGGAGGTATCGTGGCAATAAAAGAAAGACAGCTGCCAGTGTTTGACGTGGGAGTTTAAATTGAGGGTTGGCATCGGTGAATTCTTGCGGCGTTGGATGGATACCCCGCCGCAGGTAAGAAGTGCTCCGTCACCACTTTCGCGGCACGGCTTACACTGGAATAGTTCGATGAAGAGAGTCAAACTTGGCGGTATGCACAAGTACGACTCGGATAGAACGATGAAGTGGGTAATGTTCAACATAGAGTTAGGCCCTATGTCGAATACCCGGAGGCCATAATGGCTTAGGACCTCCCTAAAGAAAGGGTGACCCGGAGGACGGAATCCCCGGGTCACGTGCTCTACGAAGCAGATTACCTCATTATCGGCGGGTGTGGGCCGGGTCTCGTTGCCCGGTGCTCTCCAGTGAATGTCCTTCTGAGAAGGGAGAATTCCTAATTCGGCTAGCTCGTCCAGCTTGGCCTTTGTAGCTGTGGAACGCCCCCAGTTGGCGGATATGGTCTGGGTAGTCTTTGCCTGAGTCGGCTGTTTTCCTTGCCGTTTGGGAGCCATGGGATCAACCTGCAAAACACAAGAAAAAGAGGTATAGGAAATAAGACCCGGAAGTGTTGGATTATCCGAGTATGAGGTATCAAGAAAGTATGAAAACTAAGAACTATCCGGGTATCACGCTATGAGGTGGAGGTTACAAGGTATCCGGGTGTTAAGTATAACTGTGGAGATTATTGGTCACTTACGTATGGAAAAGCATTTGGGGAAGATGGATGGTTGCCCATGTATCTACTGCAAGCAAAATAGCTGGAAAAGAAGGATTTTCCGGGTGTTAATGCAATGAGCGGAAAATCGAGGAGGAATGGATCTAGATGGGAAAACTTGCGAACGATTCTACGGGGGATTTGGTGATTAGTAATGGTAGGAGGATGAGTTGTAGTCATCAAGCAGGTGGTTAAAGGAGTTAGCGAGCATCAAATCGATCTAATTCGATGCAACCGGAAGAACGACTCACAGGTTGACCTAGATCCAATCCTGGATGAATCGAAAAATTGCGGGGCTAAATTAAACGAGTGCAAGGGACTTACTGGAGATATTGGAGTCTAGCGCGACGGCGGTGGACCGCGTGGCTCGAGTGCCCCTTCGCGACTCTTGGCGAGTGGAACGAGGGCGCGGCGGTGAAGCTTGACGGCAGCGTGAGATGGCTCGAGAGCGAGCGCGGCCGGCGGCGGCTTTGCTTCGATGGCGAGCACGAACTTCTTGCGGTGGTGTTACAAGGGCGTAAGGAGCAAGGAAGGAGAGGGGAAACTGAAGTGGAGCGATGGGTTTTAGGTTACCCTCGGAGCACTATTTATAAGGTGAGGGTGAGTCTATCCCAACGGCCGGAAGCCGGAAATTGTTGGGTAATGGCTATCTACGCGGATTCTGCGAGATATGCACCAAGTATTGAGCAAAGTATCTGGACGAAAGAGAGAAGGAGATCCACCCCGTGATATCAGGGTCAGTTATCGAGTATGGAATATTGACATTTTTATTAGGGTTTAGACCTGGAAAGTTAAACCAAAGTATTTGGGGGAAAAGTCGGGTTACTATATGGCCACCATGGAGTAAGGCCTAGCTGTCTATCAAAGCATCTTAACCCGGCCTCCATATGCTTGTGTGTTTGATATCTTTGCAGAGAATAGCGAGCGCTTCAAGGAAGGATCCGTGAAGCCCAAGCTATTCTGGGGACTACTGATGGAGGGATAATAACCCGGTAGGCCAACTCCAAGGAATAACCCGGCCCAAAGGACGCTGCGCAGGATCCGGCTAAGGATAAAGAAACTTTCGGAAGGCCCAAGTTTGTAGGCCCAGTAACCCGGATTGCGGGTTACGGTGAAGGAAAGTTAGGGTTTGCGCGCCGTGTCCGGGTAGGATCCAGGGTGCGCCTTGGAGGGTAAGCCAGGGGGTACGGGTGCTTTATAAACCAACCCTTAGGAGTAGTTGATTAAGATCCAAGAACCCTAGCAATATCGCTTGATATCGAGCATCCCGTGTAAACCGAGAGTTGAGTTATTATATCAAGATCGGAGACTCGGCGACTTTGATTGCCGACTACCAGATCGATTACCATCATGTTTTCCTCTGAGCTAAACCCTCTCCCAAACGCCTGTGTCGTCTTTCCCCAAGATCAGTTACCCCCGGTAATGTCTGCCGTGATTATCCCACGACACTAAGGATGATCTAGTCTCTGTTAAAGATATGGCAGATTTGCATGTTATTTCTCAGGCTTTTCATTTGCCTTTATCTGCTATGGCTTATGAGCAGATGAATGAACTGTCTCTCTGGATGGGACAGAAGGATTTTTCTGATAATAAGGATATGTGGTCTTGCAAAGGCAAATTGTATAAGGCCGCCACCTTTTACTCTCATGTCCATGCTTCTATCCAAGATTGTGCTTTGTCTAAATGGATCTGGCATAGTTCCTGTACCATGAAGATTAAAGTTTTTGCCCGGCTGCTGTTTCATGACAGACTCAATACTAAGAACATGTTGCAAAGAAGACATTGGAATGTCACTGATTATTTTAATTGTGTTCTCTGTCCTGGCCATGTACATGAAGATAGAGATCATTTATTCTTTGGATGCAATTTTAGTATCTGAGTTTGGAATTATCTCCAAATTAATTGGAATTCAGGCAATGGTATCTTCCAAGTGGTTGTGGCATCAAGGAAGGCTTTTGGACATTCTTTCTTCACTGAAGTTGTTTTCCTAGCTTGTTGGAGCATTTGGAAAGTGAGGAATGATTTCATCTTCAATCATGTTAGGCCAAAATTTGCTGCTTGGCGCAGCATCTTCCTTCATGATGCCCATCTGATGGTGTATAGGATGAGGAAAAAAGCACAAGGACTTTTTTTTTACTTAAATTAACTCTGTAGGTTGACTTGTTTCTACTTCCTTCTCTGGAAAGTAGTTCCTTTCAACTTATCCTTTTGTAAATAGTTCTGTAATTATTTTTGCAATTTCAATAAAAGAGACTGTGGGGCTTTTGCCTTACAGTAGAAAAGTTTCAAAAAAGATTATCATTAAGTTTAATATAGGAATCATCAAAATCATCACTAGGATTCTCTCTAAGCTTAGGTGAAACGGCAGGAGTATCTGGATTTTTATCAGGAGTATCAGTGTTTGCAATATTTTTACCTTTAGCAATAGTAGCATCTAAGAAAGGACCCAGAGAAGCACTCTCATCAAGCACAGTAGAAGCATCATCAAAAGTATCATAAGTATTTTCAGATTCAGCAGAAGTAGCACTTGTAGCATGTGTATGTGGTGGTGTAAGCAGCTTACTTATAACAGACGGTGAATCAAGAGCAACAGAGGTGTTCAGAGTTGTACCTCTTCTTGTAGTGGATGGTAATATGGGAAACTTTCCATCACGAGTCTTACCCATGATGAATGATTGGCAGTAGATAATAGTACTCTCCGATGAGCTTGCAAATAAAGCTATGCTCCCCGGCAACGGCGCTAGAAAATAGTCTTGATAACCCACAAGTATAGGGGATCGCAACAGTCTTCGAGGGAAGTAAAACCCAAATTTATTGATTCGACACAAGGGGAGCCAAAGGATATTTGTGAGCTTTAACAAGTGAGTTGTCAATTCACCTGCACCTGAAAGTGGACTTGTTCGCAGGGGTTTATCAGTAGTAACAGTTTTATAGTAGCAGCAGTAGTGAAATCAGAGCAGCAGTGAAATGAAAACAGCAGCAGTAGTGATTGAAGTAAACAGTGGGATTAAATACTGTAGGCATAGGGACGGATGTACGGGCGTTGCATGGATAAGATAGTTCATATAATAATCAATACATGGGCATTGCAAATAAATAAGATAAATCATCCAAGCACTAAGTAACCATAGGCAAGTGTTCCGTAAATAGACGTACGTGCTCGCAATGAGAACTTGAACAACATCTTTTGTCCTACCCGCCCGTTTGCTGCGGGGCCTCAAGGGAACTAGTGGTAATTAAGGTGTTCCTTTTAATAGAACACCGGAGCAAAGCATTAACACTCCGTGAACACATGTGATCCTCACATCACAGCCATCCCCTCCGGTTGTCCCAATTTCTGTCACTTCGGGGCCTCGGGTTCCGGACAACGATATGTGTAAACAACTTGCAGGTATGATCAAGAAACAATAATTATCATCGTGATTCAATAACATGTTTAGATCTGAGATCATGGCACTCGGGCCCAAAGTGACAAGCATTAAGCATAACAAGTTGCAACAATGTCAATAGCACTAATAGAGGATACTAAGCACTATGCCCTAACAATCACAACATTATTACATGAACAATCTCATCCAATCCCTACCATCCCCTTCAGCCTACTGTCGTGACATCGTAGTAGTTTTCATAGACGGGGGTGCCATGAGACTACGGGTAGAGACGTGGGGAAACGGGATCGCGTTGAAGACAAAGACACAGGATTTACCCAGGTTCGGTACGTCGTAATAGTACCGCGTTCCTACTCCTGCAATCTCACTAATCAGGACTAAAGCCTGTGTATACAATTACAATGTGAGGTTCTATTTAGCTATTCGTTGAGGATCAACTTCCCGGCGAGTTAGCCTGTAGCTTCGTGTCTATATCATATCTCCCGTCCGGCTTTATATAATAGCCGGGTTAGGGCATACAGAGTAGGAAACCTAGAAGACTACAGTAACTTCTAACTTGGAAAGTAAGGAATCCGCCTTCTCCTCCAAGCCAGATCACGTAGGCCGTGATCCGGGTCCTTCTAGAATCCGGCTTCTGTGCGTCAGCTTACTGGGCCGCCCAATCGACCATAGCCCACTACCACTTGGGCCACCCTGGTAATCCGGCACTTATGACCACCATCTGATATACCCCTATTCAGTATATATCCGACAGTAGCCCCCAAGAAGAATTAAAACTCTGATTCGCCGTCTTTCGCCAAATGCATATTGTCCGAGAAATATTGACCAGCAGTCTTGATTCTTCTTATTCTTCTTCAAAAAGAGATGATAACGTAAAACTCGGAATTCTGAAAATCCGGCTTTTCTCACACGATCCTTCATGGAGAAGGAACCTCCTACGTCAGCGCTTTAATCATGCTGACGTAAGGGACGTTTGGGTTCTAGGCGGGAAACCCAGAAACATATCTCTGACAGATTCTCGTGGGAAATGAGGAGATAACCATAATCACCATGTCGATTCATTTCCCGGATTTTCCGGCGAGCAACACGCGTTGATCATCCAACGGTCAAAAGAGCCGTTAGCACGTATCGTGACGGATTTCCGGCTATAAATAGCCTTCTTCGTCCTCCCGGAAAACCTTCCGCAACCACTCCGAACGCCATTACAACACCCAAGCTTCCAGCAGAGAGAGAGCACCGAACGCACACCGCGCCCAAAACCTCACCGGAGGCGAGCCAGCGCCACCACCTAATGGCATCTCCGCCGTCCTCGCCAGCCCGCAACGTCGCGCAAGACATTGAGGATATCATCAACACGATGGATCTTGTGCTGGACTCCCCAACGCACGCCGGCGGCGACGAACCAGTGAAGACCGCGAGCACCGCGGCGGACGAGGGAAATGCTTCCGCCGCTGTGGATCTTGCGGATTCGAGCTCCGCGCCTACTTTGCCGTTCGCTCCCGAGACGGCGGAGGAGAAGATCACGCTCGTTGGCGACGAGCTCGCCGCTGCAGAAGCTGCCGCGTCCGCCGCCGCCGGATTTGATGAAGAAATGGAGACCACCGGCAACTGGATTGCCTGCAGCATTCCGCCATCCCTCCTTCCAAACATGGAAAAGGAGGGGTTAGTGCTGAAAGGGAAGTGGCGGCTTCCGGAGGACGAGAACGAACCCATGCCAAACGACGGCGAACGGGTTCTTCTCTCCTCCCACCTTCTGAGAGGTATGGGACTGCCACCTTCCGCCTTCTTCCTCCAAGTCCTCTCCCATTACAATATCCAACCCCATAACCTGCCACCAAATTCTATTCTGTATATGGCCGACTTTCAGGCCCTCTTCGAGGGTTTTCTAGGTATAGAACCTAGATTAGATTTCTGGTTATACTGCTTTGGGGTTAAGAGGAACTCTTCGGAGGGCGCACTCCCGACTTGCGGAACCATTTCCTTCACTCTTAGGAGATTTAGGGAGGATTGGTTACCCAAGATCAAAACCACGGAATCCGTCAAATTCTGGACGGGTTCCTTCTTTTATCATCCCGATGTTCCTTTCCCGAAAAAGGCCATCGGGGTTCCACCTTTCACAAAAACCGCTGCTGTTCCCCAAGAAAATTGGGGAACTGAAGCCGTCCAAGTTCTGCCGCCTGATCTTCTAAGGATCAAGCGGCGCATCGCCAAGCTCACTTCCTCTGATCCGCCTCTAACCGGCATGGACACAGTCCTTTGCTGGTTGGACAGGCGGATCCAGCCGTTAGCCAACCATGGTGGCCGTCTCCTTTGCGAGTACACGGGTGCCGGCGATAAAATGCAGACAACCAGCAAAGACTGGGCCGCGAGGGATCTGCGGAGGCGTGTGAATCAGTTGGTCGCATCACGCGACCAATATGAAGCGAGTCGGCCAATGTATACGGCCGACAATCCGGCTCCCAAGGTATTATTTCAGTCATTTGGGTTTAAACGTTTCCATGTTTTCTCGGATTTTTCGCTTCTAACTCTGCTTTTTCTTTTCGACAGATTGTTGATCTTCCTGAATCGGAGCTAGCCTCCGAAGCTGAACTGGAGGCATTGCGCGCTGCCTTTGCAGGTGGGCGAAAGTGCAAGAAGATCTCCTCCTCTGAGGAAATCATTGATCTTGACGGGGTTCCCGTCGCCACCTCCAGGTTAGAGCATCCGGGTTATTTTCTTTTGTCGAAGTTTTCTTTTGTCTTCGGAGTTTTAACTCTTTCCGGGTTTTTTGTTTTTTGCCTTTAGCCTGCCTCCCTCTACCTTAAAGCCAAAGAAGCTGAAAAGGCATAAGGTTGTGACCAGCAGAGGCTCTCAACCTTCTCCCATCATTGCACCGGACACACCGTCCACGATGGCAGAAGAGCATACCCCAACCCCCACCACCAGGTCTTTGGAGTCCAGCCAGCCCGTTGTGCCGGACACAGACGCGAGGGAAAGGGCGGCTCCAGAGGTGGGAAATTCTTCTCGAACGACCGATGAGGAGATTCCCACCTTCGACAAGGACTTCAAGAACATCAACAATGGCCTAAGCGCGGCCGGAATTCTTTTTGCAGAATACGCAAAAGAGTTCAATGAAAACTTGGCGGGGTTGCAGCGAATGAGCCAGGTATTTAACTCTAGCCCCCAAGCATTAAGCAAAATGTATACTTTTCGCCTTGATGCTTTTTAGTTACTCTTTTCCTTGTCGTGTTCCAGCAAACCGCTGAATCCATTAACATGGAAGTTTTCAATAAGCTTTCCGTCAAGAATAAAGACGTTAGAAATCTTCTTTCTATTCTTGATGTGAAAGATGCGGAGCTGGCATCGTCTCAGCTGAAGCTGTCGGAAACAACGGATAAACTTTTTTCTCTGAAGTTTTTTGATTCAGCTTTTTGTCTAAGTACTTTTCCCGAGTTTTGACTAAACTCGGAATTTTCCTTGCTTTCCAGCTGCTTTGGCAAAAGCCAAGGAAATAGCTGAAGATGCCGGTAATGCTGCCAGTCTCCGTGAGGAGAATCTGGACCTTCATAAGCAACTTATGAAGGCCCAAAAAGATCTGGAAGCCAGCAATCTGGCCCTTGGAATTTCTCAGTCCAAGGCTTCCGAGCAGGCAGAAAAGGACAAGTCCACCATTCAGGACTTGGAAAATGCCTTAAATCTGCGCCTGGAGGAAGGCTCCGAAATCGACAAGATTATCGGTAAGTTTCTTTCATTTACCGGTTTTTTTCTATACCTTTCTTTCTTTCTCTGCTTTTTCGTTTAACCTTTTGGCTGTTTGTTTGAAAAAACAGGAGATAACCCAGATCTTACTCGGATTGAAAGGATCCGAGCCTTTGGGAAGGTGTGGACTGCGATCAGAGCTGCTGGCATGTAGTTGGTCAACAAATTCCTTCCCACAAGGACTGGGGAATTCTCGGAAGTTGAAAAACTTCCGGGTGCTATCATGGAGGTGGCGGAGTCTAAGTAGTCCACCTTACGCTCCGCAGCACGGGGCGGTGCACGCATGGCTCTCGGCCTTATGTGTATGCATTACCCTGGTGCCAAATCTTGGCGCGTGGCGTCCGGTATCCCTCAAGGATACACGGAAACCCAGCGAACCACCATCTTTGATGAAATCAAAGGCCACGCCACCAAGATCGCCTCCATGGTGAACATCTCCATCACCTATCCAGAAGAGGAGATCCCCGAAGCCCCCGAGAATGACAGCAGCGAAGAAGACTCGGATGCTTGAAGGGATGTCTTTAACCTGGATGTTGAAAGTAGACAATAGGAGCATTACTGCACTTTTACAATGTAATTTATATTGTAATGCTTCTATTCCTTTTGTATAAACAAGAACTCCGCCTTTTGCAGTTTTAATTATGAAATTCTTTGCAAGGTTTCCGGGTTTTAATATTCCTTTGTCTTCTAATTTCTCTGGCTTATGTGTTTTAACTGTCCTTAGTGTTTGAAATGGCTCAATAGTACTATGAATCATCATGCCGAATTACTGGGTAAAACCAATCAGTTCAAACTCGGAAACATGGATCATACTAAAGGCATTTTTACTAACTAGCTCCAGTGACCCAACACGTAAACAATCAGATAATACTTAGAGAAAAGTAAGGAATTTTTTGAAACTTGGGCATGCAGGCACAATCCGAGTTTCCTTTAGCCGTTAGCAGGCTGAAAATCATTCAGTTTTTAAACACCGAGCACGCAGGAACAATTCGGGTTAACATTGAGTATTTTGTAAGATCATTGGGAAATAGATAAGGTGGAATCATGTTTTGTACTATAATAAACTTGTAAAAACATGGATATAAGAATTCCGACAACTTTATTTCATGATCTCAAAGATGTTTACATAGAAATTGAACTAAGTATAGAAGGGGCGTAACTGCTGGATGCTCCAAGGCCTCTTTGTCTCTCCTAGTTCATCATCTATCTTTCTCTTTCTTTTGCGATTCGGCTTTTCGGGATCGTCTTCCGTGTCCCGAATATCTACAAGATAATATGACCCATTTTTCATAGCTTTGCTGATTACAAATGGTCCTTCCCATACTGGGGCCAATTTGTGCTTTCTTTGCTGCACCAATATCAGCACTAAGTCACCTTCTTTAAAAGAACGATGCCTGATTTTTCGACTATGGTAACGTCGTAAACCTTGCTGGTAAATGGCGGATCTTTGAAGCACAAGTTCTCGTTCCTCTTCTAAGAGATCGACGGCATCCTGTCGTGCTTCTTTGGCATCCGAGTCGTCGAAATCCCGCACTCTTGGGCTATCATGGATCATGTCCGTTGGAAGGATAGCTTCCGCACCATAAACTAGGAAAAACGGGGTTTGCCGAGTTGACCTGTTTGGCGTCGTTCGAATACTCCAAAGCACGGAAGGTAGCTCCTCTACCCATGCTCCAGCTGCTCTATGAAGAGGAGATTCGAGTCTTGGGCGTATTCCTTGCAGGATTGAGCTATTCATTCTTTCAACCTGTCAATTGGATTGCGGGTGTGCTACAGATGCGAGATCTAGGCGAATTCCCGTTTTTCGGCAATATTTTGCCAACTCTCCAATGGAGAAATTTGTCCCGTTATCGGTTATTATGCTGTGTGGAACGCCATATCTCATGACTATGTCAATGATGAAATTTCTGGCAGTTACACCGTCAAGCTTTTTGATGGGTTTAGCCTCCACCCATTTGGTATACTTATCCACAGCTACAAGTAGATGTGTAAGTCCGCCTCGCGCAGTTTTGAACGGTCCCATCATATCTAGCCCCCAGACCGCAAACGGCCATGTAATTGGGATAGTTTTGAGTGCTTGGGCCGGCATATTAGTCTGCTTGGCGTAATATTGACACCCTGCACATGTGTTGACTATGTGCTCAGCATCTGTCTTGGCTGTTAGCCAGAAAAACCCGGCACGGAATGCTTTTTTAACTATGCTTTTTGATTGAGCATGATGTCGGCAATCTCCGGCATGGATTTCTTGCAGGATTTCTCGTCCTTCTTCTGGTGAAATACACCGCAGAAAAATTCCGGAAGTACTGCGTTTGTACAAGCAGTTATCAATTACCGTGTATCCTTTGCATCGACGCTGAATTTGCCTCTGCAAGACTTCGTCTGCTCCTTCCGGGTACTTCTGGTTGACTAAGAAGTTTAAATATGGAATTGTCCAGTCCGGGTTAACGAGCATAACTTCAATTGATTCGGAAGCCAGGGGGTAATCGATATCTCCACCTTTTATGGATGGCTCGTACAAATGCTGGACGAATACACCTGGTGGTAGGATTTTTACCCTTTCTGACCCCATGCGGGCTAACGCATCCGCGTTCCAATTTTCCTCCCTTTTAACGTGGAGTACTTCGAATCCGAAGAAACAAATGGCGAACTCGTCCACCGTTCTCCGGTATTCGGCCATTATAGGGCTCTTTGTGTCCCAGGTTTGGTTAAGCTGATGCTGTACCAAATCCGAGTCGCCGTAGCACAGGATGCGTTTAACCCCTATTTCTTTTGCAATGTGCAAGCCATGAAGCAGAGCTTCGTATTCTGCCACGTTATTGCTGGCGTTGAAGTGTATTTGTAATACATACTCCATTGTGTCTCCTTTAGGGGATTTTAAGACTACACCAGCTCCAGCGCCCTC
Source organism: Alopecurus myosuroides (assembly GCA_028641055.1). Lineage (NCBI taxonomy): Eukaryota > Viridiplantae > Streptophyta > Magnoliopsida > Poales > Poaceae > Alopecurus > Alopecurus myosuroides. Next base: position 395,596,196 of record CM054058.1, on the reverse strand, counting down.
CTTCATCTTGGATCTGTCAAAATGCATGATCCAGTACTCGGACTCCGGCATTGGTGTTTTCTCCATTGCTTCCGTCCAGTCGGCGACAAAATCTGCCAGAACCTGGGATTTTATTGCCGTCCATGGCTGATACTTAATGTCGAAGGCTGCTAGCTCCATACCCCATTTGGCTACTCGGCCAGTTGCCTCCGCATTGTTTATTATATCCCCTAGTGTTGCTTTACATACCACTGTTATGGAATGTCCTTGGAAGTAATGGCGTAACTTTCTAGATGCGAAAAATACGCCATATGCCAGTTTTGGGTAGTGTGGGTACCTTTGCTTGGACTCGGAGAAAACTTCACTTATGTAATATACCGGATGCTGGTCTGGTATGCTTTGTTCGTCTTTCTTCCGTTCCACAACAATTACTGCACTAATAACCCTGTTTGTAGCCGTGAGGTACAATAACATAGGTTCTTCGTCTTTTGGGGATGCCAAAATTGGAGCTTTCATCAAAGTTTCCTTTAACTGGGTTAATGCTGCGTCGGCCTCTTCTGTCCACTCGAATTTGTCGGATTTTTTTAGCAACTTGTAGAGTGGTAAGGCTTTATCCCCCAGCCGACTAATAAATCTGCTGACGGCAGCGGCGGAACCCATCAATCTTTGGACATCTTTCACACACGTGGGTTTGGAGATGTTCAAGATTTCTTTGATCTTTTCCGGGTTAACTTCTATTCCTCTGTGAGAAACGATGAAACCCAGAAGTTTTCCTGAGGGAACCCCGAATACACACTTTGATGGATTTAACTTCATCTTGTAAGTGCGCAAGTTTTCGAAGGTTTCTCGCAAATCCTCAAGGAGTGTGTCTTTTTCCTTGGTTACGATGGCAATATCGTCTACGTAAACGTGGACATTTTTGCCAATCTGACTATGCAAACAACGCTGGTAAGTTGCACTTGCGTTCTTCAGGCCAAATGGCATGGTTACGTAATAATACGTCCCGTACGGGGTTATAAAAGAAGTCTTAATTTGATCTTCCTTTTTCATGCGTATTTGGTGATACCCGGAATAAGCATCCAAAAAGCATAAAAGCTCAAAGCATGCGGTGGCGTCTATTATTTGATCGATTCGCGGTAACGCGAACCTATCTTTTGGACACAATTTGTTCAAGCCGGTGTAATCTATACACATTCTAAGAGCAGTAGTGTCTTTCTTCGGTACTAATACCGGATTTGCAGACCATTCAGTGTGGATTACTTCCTGGATGAAATCTGCTGCTAAAAGCCGGATAATTTCCTTGCCAATAGCCTTCCGTCTTCTTCCGTCAAATCGGCGGAGACCTTGTTTGACAGGTTCGGATCCTGGAATTACCTTGAGTTGATGCTCAGCAAGTTCCCTGGGCACGCCTGGCATGTCAGCCGGACACCAGGCGAAAATATCCCAGTTCTCACGGAGGAACTTGATGAGCTCGCCTTCCTATTTGTCGGTCATCCCAATTCCTACTACGACAAATTTTGTCGGATCTTTGGGATCTAGGATTACCTGTCTTGTATTCTCGGATGCCTTGAAGCTATCTACTGGCTTCCGAGTTTTTTTTTTCCTGCCGGCATTTCTGTCGGCGATACCTCCTTAGCCAGCTCCTTCAGCTCTTCCTTTGCTATAATCTTCTCAGCACAAAGGGCGTTTTCTTTTTCCAGCTTGTTCGCCAGCTTGAAGTCTCCAGTTATGGTGATTACCCCTCCTTTCGGCCCTGACATCTTCATCTTGTTATAAATATAACATGATCTTACCATAAATTTGGCGAAAGCTGGTCGTCCGAGGATTGCGTGATACAGGCTTTCGAACGGCACCACCTCGAAGGTTACTTTTTCCTGACGGAAGTGATCTTTTTCTCCGAAAGTGACATTTAGGGAAATTTCTCCTAGGGATCGTGCTTGCCTTCCGGGAACAATGCCATGGAAGCGTATGTTGCTGTGATTGAGCTGGGTCTCGGAGATTTTCAGATGTCTCAACGTATCCAGGTACATTATGTTGATGCTGGATCCTCCGTCCATCAGCACTCTTTTTAGCCTAGTGTTCTGGACAACAGGGCTTACAATAAGAGCTTGTGTGCCGGGTTCAGGGATATTTCCGGGATGATTAGACTGATCCCATGTGATTGGTGTGTTCGAATACTTCAAGAATTTTGGGGTTGCCGGAACAACCGCGTTTATTTCTTGAAGTGTTCTTTTCGCCACCTTTGCTGATGGAGTTGCTAGGAAAGTTAGGGCGCATTCTCCATCAACTCTCGGAAACTTGGGTTCGCCTTTCCGCTGTTGTTCCTGGATTTTTTCTTCAGTGTCCGATTCACTGTCTTCTTTCTCAGCTTCTGGCTTTTGTTTAGAGAATTTCCTTTTGGAACTCTTTCCCTTGTTCCCGGATCCTGCACTGCCTTTCATGTGCTTATTCAGCCGGCATTGTGCGTTCGTATGGGTGGGTTTCCCGAATTGCGAATGGTGGACGCAGGGTTCCGACTTAATCTTCTCCCACTCTTCTTTAGTGTAGTTGATTGGTTCTGAACTGCGTCCTTTCCATATGTTCCCTTTTTCACTTCCAAAGGCTATGTTAACCTCTTTGGGTTTTGGTGTTGCATCTGAAGTTCCTTTTTTCTCAGGGCGAGGATTTTTCTTCGCCAGTATCAGTGTATCGATATTGCCCCCTCTTGCTCAGATGTCGTCTTCGGCTGCAGCGTGCTCATTGGCGGTTGTAAGCATAGATCCGAGATCTTTGTGCTGTTTGGAACCAACCATGAACGGTACTAGTCCGGGTTTTAGGCCATTGACGAAAGCATGCATTGCTTGTACGTCAGTTACTCCAGAACAACTATTCTTCATTGCAGTCCATCTGGAGATGAAATCCACGTATGGTGCATCCTCGAACTGGGTGCAACGGTTCAGCTGGTTGATGCTGTTCGGGCGTTTATAAGTTCCCCGGAAATGCTGAGTGAATACTCGAGTCATATCATCCCAGCTGTCTACAGTTCTTGATGGCAATCCATTAATCCAATCTCTGGCTCCATCCAGTAACATTAGGGGAAGAAACTTTATAGCTTTCAGGTCTGTCCCATTGTTAATCTGGACGGCTGTATAGTAGTCTGAGAGCCAAGTATCCGGGTTTGTACTGCCGGTGTATTTCTGGTACGTTGGACCGACCTTGGCGAAGCCAGAATGCAGGGTTATTCTTCGGATCCTATCAGTGAAACACTTAGGCCCAAAGTACAGGTCATCCTTTTCCGCCCTATCCATGTGCGCGGAATATCTACCGGCTGAATGGACAGAAGGGGATCTACTCCTTTCTTTTCCATTGTTGCGCGGACGCGCTTTTTCGGGATCGTTTCTATTTCTTTCAAGATCACGTCCTTTTGGATGAGGCGGAGTTCTACTCCTGTGCCTTTCTTTATCCTTGGTAGGTGTCCGAGATCTCTCACGCCTGTGAGGTACGTCATGTCTTCCGGCTTTTTCAGCAGGGTGTCTCGGAGGTGGCATTGCTTTGCCATCATTCCGGTGTTTTTCTTCCCGATCATGGGGTTTGCGTCCACCTTTCGGGAGATGAGATCCAGTTCTAGACGCCTCATCCCTATTGTCGGGATTTTTCTTATCTTTCCTTGGATCCGCTTTCTTATCCTTTGAATTGTCGGAATCTCCAGGTTCTTCCGGTCCAGGTGCTCCAGCGGCGCAAGTAGCTGTTTTGCATAGGGCAGAGTCGTCGTGCAACTTCCCTGATCGCTCTTGGGCCCGCTGTTGTTGTTGCAATGCTTTTCCTAGGAAAGCATACACCCCTTGGAGTTTTTCACCGTTGGAGTACATGTCGTTGTTGAGGATGGCAAACGCTGCTTCCGCGTTTTCTGCTGCGGTTTTGTATATTGGTTCGCCTCTGGCATCTTTGCCGTTTACCTGCTTTTGCCAAGATGGGTTGTGAAACCTTTTTTTTGGCGGTAGTACTTCCGGTCTTACGATTCCGGGTAACCTTGTAGGTTTAATGCCAGATCTATTCTTTTTCTCGTACTCCTCGATTTCTTCCTTCATGAGCTTGATGTCATCCTGGGTTTTTTGGAGGTGTTCACGAGTTCTGAATAGATATTGCTGTTGCCTTTGGAGAGCTTGTCTCCTAGCTTCTAGCACTTCAGGGGGTTCATGCAATCCCACTGGTGTTTGTAACAATTCATGTTCTTCTTGCTCTGTCATTGGCGGAACAAGGATTTCTTTTGTTTTCTTCTCCGCAAGTTTTATTCCGCTTGCATCTCCTACTTCCGGGCTTTCATCAGCTGGATCAGCCAATTTCTTCTTCCGGAGTTTGTATTGGAGTTTTTTAGCGGCCTTGTGCTTTTTCTTGGAAGAGGGAGGTTTTTTGGCAGGTTCATCCTCTGTCAATTCCTTGACGTTGGGAAAGATCGGAGAAGTTCCTCTGGCGGAGGGGTTTTAGGGCTTTCCTGACTGCCGGCGTCCGTGTTTTCAGCCGGTTTCGCCATTAGTACTTCATGGAATCCCTCCTGAAAAGATTTAACTTTTCTTTCGAAGGCGTCCACGTCTTAGTCTTCGGAATCAAAATCATCTGATCCGGTTTCTGACTCTAATCTCGCCTCAATGGCGGCTAGCACTGAGTCAGCTTCCGAGTTGATCGTCATGTTGACGGATGTCGGATCTTCCACCTCTGTGGCGGGCGTGTTGTTGTCTGCCTCCTGCACAGGATTTCCGTCGTCCGTGTTTTCGGCGACCTCGGATTGCACCATACCGATAAAGTGTGTATCACTTTCTTGTCGGCAATCTGAGCAAAATCCGGTATCATAGTCATCTTCGACTGGGTACAGGGCGGGTGGGAAAAATTTGCTTCCACCGCAAAACCCCATGGCCTCTGCGGTTAGTCCGATAAAGATGTTAGCAGATCCGATCGGTAACACGCAGGCACTTACCAGATGATTTTGCGCCGGTATGTAGGATCCATTGTCGAGGAAGCGTCTGACGTCATCGTCGAACTCCAGGCTTCCGACAGTTATGGAACTGCCGATTCCGCCGAGTATCCCAGATCGGAACTTAACGCCTGACGTCGTTTGCCCCATGGTGGGCGCCAACTGTCGAGACATCGTACTAGTTTTCATAGACGGGGGTGCCATGAGACTACGGGTAGAGACGTGGGGAAACGGGATCGCGTTGAAGACAAAGACACAGGATTTACCCAGGTTCGGTACGTCGTAATAGTACGGCGTTCCTACTCCTGCAATCTCACTAATCAGGACTAAAGCATGTGTATACAATTACAATGTGAGATTCTATTTAGCTATTCGCTGAGGATCAACTTCCCGGCGAGTTAGCCTGTAGCTTCGTGTCTATATCATATCTCCCGTCCGGCTTTATATAATAGCCGGGTTAGGGCATACAGAGTACGAAACCTAGAAGACTACGGTAACTTATAACTTGGAAAGTAAGGAATCCGCCTTCTCCTCCAAGCCAGATCACGTAGGCCGTGATCCGGGTCCTTCTAGAATCCGGCTTCTGTGCGTCAGCTTACTGGGCCGCCCAATGGACCATAGCCCACTACCACTTGGGCCACCCTGGTAATCCGGCACTTATGACCACCATCTGATATACCCCTATTCAGTATATATCCGACACCTACAGTGGGGAATTCCTCACACATGGATGGGGGAAACATGGATGGTCGATGGAGAGGCGTTGGTGATGACGATGGCGATGATATCCTCCAATTCCCCGTCCCGGCAGGGTGCCAGAATGGAGTTTTAGAACCCTGAAAAAGGATTCGCAATGGTGGCGGAGCTACGGACTTCTTTCTGGAAAACGATCGAACCCCCTCGGGTTTTTAGGTTTCGGGGCATATGTAGTCGAAAGGGGAGTCCGAGGGGGTGCCCGAAGTGGGCTCACCATGCCCAGGCGCGGGCCCACCTTGGCCGCTCCTGGGGGTGGTGAGGGCACCCCTTTTCCCCTCTCTGACTCATCTTCTTGCTCCGGGAGTCTTCGGGTAAAATATGGACTTTCCCTTCGTTTCCGGGTATTTTTCTAAAAGTTGATTTTCTGCGCAAAAACGAGACACCAAAGTAATTCTGCTGAAAACAGCGTTAGTCTGTGTTAGTTGCATTCAAAACACACAAGTTTAGAGGGAAAACATCAGCAAAGTGTTCGGAAAAGTAGATACGTTTTTTACGTATCAGCTACGCTGGTGTGGCAATGGATCTTTGATGAAGGCTTGGTTGCGGTGTAGGAAACTTTTTCTCCATCACTAGTGGTCATACAAATGGACTTATTGGTGCAATCAATAACACCCTTATACTTGGTCATCCAGTTCATACCCAGTACTAATTCTATCCCTTGGGATCCCAGTACTATCAGGTCGGCATGAAAAGTTTTCCCTTGTATCTCCATGGGTACTTCATTGCAAACAAGGTTGGCTTTAGCAATATCTCGAGGTATTTGTAATAACATTGGGTTGTGCATACGGGTATGCTTCATACCACTTTTCTCAGCAAATGGCTTAGTGACAAAGGAATGTGATGCACCAGAATCAAACAGTATTGCAGCTGGTACAGAGTTGACAGGAAATGTACCCATCACCATGTCTGGTGCCTCCTGTGCCTCCTCAGCAGTGACATGATTCAGATGTCCCTTCATCACATTCTGCCTCCTCTTGACTGGACCTTGGTTCATCTTGGTTGCACTAGGCTGAGCTGGAGCAGCATTCTTGGTAAGGCACTCACGAGCGAAGTGTCCTTCCTTTCCACAGACAAACCAACCTCCATTTGGCTTCGGGTTTGGGTTAGGCTTTGCAGCACGGTTGAAATTATTTCCCGTGCCATTTCCTCCAGGCTTTGGTGCATAAGACACACTGTTGTTGGTGTGGTTGGGCCTTGGTGCATACTGGTGACTCGGGCGAGGTGCATAAGCAGGCGCCCTTGGTGGTGGTGGCCTCGCATAAGGGGTACTACGAGTCCTGGGTGCACTAGGCCATCCTTGCATCATCATCTTTATCATACGGTTGTCAGAAGCATTCTAGCGCTTGTGCTCCATCATCATGGAAGCATCATCAAGCGACTCCAGATCCTGGAATGGTATCACAACCAGAGGACACTGCAGCTCATCGTGCAGTTCATTCAGAACCTCTCCTTCTTCTTCACCTCAGTGTTAACTTCTTCTGGGGCATGCCTGGACAAGGTAGTGAACTTCTCCCAGTACTCAGATACTGACATTCCTCCTTGCCTCAGCTTCAGAAACTTGTCCCGCATAATATTCATCACACCCTGAGGAATGTGATCTTGCAGAACCTAGCAACAAAATCCTCCCAAGTGAACACATGGCCGGCAGCAACAATGCTCGAGTAGTCTCCTACCAAGTTCTTGTCGGACCAGCAAGAAAGTGAGTGGCAAACAAAACCTTGTCGGCTTCATCCATTGCAGCTACCTCCAAGTTGTTACCAATATTGCAGAGCCAATCATCAGCATCAAGAGGCTCCACGATCTTGGAGAAGATCGGGGAATTAGTTTGCTGAAAGTCCTTCAGCTTTGAACGAGCACCATGGCCATTGCCATTGTTGTGATGGTTGTTGGCATTAGGATTGGCCAACTGTTGCAGTGCAGCAATGGTGGTTGCGCTCTCAGCACGTGTGGCTTGACGGTCCTCCATCATCAGAGCCAAAAGTGCCTCCACCGATGGTGGGGGGTGGTGGTTTCCGACGAGGCGGCATACTGTAGTGAAACATGCGTAATACTATGCAGCAAGACTTTTGTAAATACTATGCAACAAAATAATTTTATGGGAAAACGAAAGACAAGTGATAAATCACAAGAATCATACAAATAGAGAAAACACAAACACAAATAGAACATAAACATATCACAATAATAACACAGAGTCTTACAATCACACATAACACAATCATAAGTCTCACAATACAATCTAGGCTTCACAGAGCTACATAAGTTAAGCGACTCATGGGGACATCGCAATGCTACTAGCATACTAAACTAGCACAACATCCAAAAGTGCAAAGGTGCTGAATCTAGTCCTGGTCATCATCTCCATCGAAAAGTATCTCTTGAGGATCCTCCTCGTCTCCAAGCAGGTCGTCATCCTCCTGCTCACGCTGGTCGCTCATGTCCATCCCATCGACATCTGATGGAACTTCGTCATCTATAAGGAGGTCCTCGTTCTCCCTGCGGAGCTCGGTGAACTCCTCCTCCAACTCCTCGAGAGTCGAGCCTCTAGTGGCCAGATCCTGTCTCGCAGTCTTCAGCCTATCACGCAGAATAGCGTTAGCTTCCTACTACCCCTCTACCTTCTTGGTGAGACGGGTACGGCCCAAACGGATGGTCCACAGCTGTCCCGCCAAGGCGCGGTTCCTCGCAGTCACGGTGTCATGCTCATCCATCAGCTTACCCAAGTGTGCTGTCAGTGTGCAGTTCTCCGCAATAGTGGTGTGATGCTCTATCTTCAGATCGTCCAGTCTACACTAGGTGCAGTGCAACAGAATCTCTATGTCCTCCAGATGAGGACCCATGCCATCGAGATCCTGTGGCACAAAGTGGTATTCCAACCTCATCGCGTCTCCCAAGCATCTCAAACCGGGTACCAAGGAATAAGTAGTCCCTCAAGTACGCCAAACGTGCAATCGCCTCCTGGATCACACGGACAGCTCCCTCGTGCCAGGAACGCTCAATGGTTGTGAAAACAAGGATCTCAGCAAAAGGTGTCGTCAGAGGTGGACGGATAGTACACTCCACGAACCAATCTCCCTCTACTGGTGCACCAAAAATCAGTCCTTCTCTCAGCTCAGGAACTGGGCGGTCAAGGAGCTCAGTCATCTCAACTAGCCTCGGCTCGAAGAGAAAAGACATGTCACGAGCCAGTCCCAACTGACAAGACTCTATGAAGACAATATCCATCTACACACAATTTTAAGTATAGTTTAAGTTAGACCACAGTGTGTAAAATTTTAGGTTATGCAAGAGGCAACCTAATGTAAGTAGAGCTTAGTAACACAAAGAGGATGGGGTATATAGAATGTTTTGGTACTTAGTCATCTCGTAACTTAGTTTTATTAATTAGCTTTTCGGAGTACTCGCTAACGTCCATGCTAACTAAGGTCTCCTAAGGTCACGATGGCTCTGATGCCAACTTTGTACAGGCCCCAGACTAGCAGTCCAAGACCCCTCATATGCATACATTCACGATCTCAGAATAATTAGTCGTGAACAACATATGAAGTTGGCATATAGATTACATCATCCATTACACGAATATAAAGGTCTTACACAAATGTTCACATGACCAAGTCTTAGATAACTGCCACACAGGACAAACAAATAACACAAACACGGCGGAAGACAACCAAACACAACGCGATATAGCCCAAGTCACGCCTTAACCTATAGGCTGTTGATTGGGAGACGATCCTAGTTCACAGGATCATCATTGTAGTACTCCTCCTCATAGTACTCCTCATGGGGCTGCTCCTCGTAGTCTGGCCAAGTAAATAGCCAGGGACGGAACCAATATGAGTACATTTGAATGTACTCTGCAAGACATTCTTTATTAAGCTTATAAAATGCAAGTATGCTTATTTGGTGGAATGGGTAGGCTATACATAGGGTTTTCCACCCATGATGGATGAAAGATACATCATGGTTGATTAGCATCTCTATATGTTTGTTGAAGAAGATACCTCAAAAAGGAAATCATATAGTTTCTCTTGTAGATATCGCATATCCAAGAGGTTTTGTAAGATTTTGTTTAGTAAAGAAGTTTTTCTTTTTTTCTTTTTCTTTGCAAACTTCTTGTAAAACTACTTCCAACTTTTCCTCATGTGTACCTCACATGTACAAGGTTCATCTTCCAGTACCTCGCAGGTACAAATCCTTTTTCAAAACATCCTTTTTGAAAACATTGACACAATGCTAGCTACATGGCTATTCAACTGTCCATATCCGAGGACGCGGCTATTCTGAATAGTTTTACTATGCAGAGGTGTACACAATCCACAAGATCCGAAACATCTGCCATGAACAACTATGGACTGTCAACGACAGTATGCGAACATCAGATAACTGATACTACACTTCCACTATGTTCAAGCTAGTATATGACTATCCCTTCAACTGGGTTTATTCTTCCCGACACCGTGTCCCACACTGCCATGACAGGAGACCCAACTGTTACAACCGAAGGGAAAATTAATCCCACACTTCGCATGTCCCGTGTCTCACACCTGGCGACATTTTGGTTCAGAGGATCCAATCCTCTATAGCACTTGGGATAGAACACACACTAACACGAACAAGTTTCTAGCTAGGCCCATTGCCCATGTTGAGGTAGAGTGGCAGTATGTCTTGGTTGTCCAGCGAAGACTAGGTTATGTGTCTTTTGTAAAAACACTTTAAAAAACATTCCTCTTTGCCACCTCCAGTGGACAAGGTCCCACCTTTCCACCGAGGTCTTTTCATAAATCCTTTGTTTACAAAAACACATTAGGATGTCCACTTAGGGACTTAAAGATTATTAATGTAGGTGGTATTTGTATACCATATGGTGGCTAAAGGCTTGGTAACACCAAGTTTGAATACTGGCAATGTTATAATTAACTATAATATTAATAGTAGTAATAGCCACAACAAAAATAGTTTTGTTAACCAAATTTTTAAAACTTCAGAAGTAAAAACATGCATAATAGATAATGATAAGTATAGTAACATAAAACATTAGGATGGATAGCCTTCGTATTGGTCCTGGTTCTGCTCTTGGAAATAACAGGAGTGAAAATAGGCCTCTTCTGCAATATCTCCTTCTTCGTTTTCCACATCGTAAAAAGAAATAAAGGACACACATTCAGAAACAACTAAGGCACACAATATTAAAAAGCAACACACACCGCAGGAAACACACAAAAATAATCTATCACTCAATTTTCCAATGGCAAAATTATTAAGCAATCATAAATAAAACAAGGCTACTAGCAAACATGCCTAGGGTGGGGAAAATTGTATTTCTCATCAAAAATGAAATGGCACCAGTGGGTGTTCCACTAGGCTACCAAGTCATTATGAGGTCACAATGCCTCTGATCATACTTGGGAAAAATTGATATCCCACTAAACTAGCATAAAAAACACTACTCAATCTAGTGATAAAAATAGGATCCACATAATCAAGTCAAAACTACCCATGCTTTTCTACAAATGAAAGTACAAGCTAACAGAGGTGACTCAAGCACAATAGCAGTACCAAAGTGGTACTGGACCTAACATAACAACCTCAAAAATTAGGCTACTAAACATGAAAGTAAAAAAGGCACAATTCCGTAAACATTAGGAAATTCTAGGAAATGGCTATGCTAGCAAAACTAATTGCAATCAAGACACATAATACTAAACTTTTCCTAGAATACTAGTAATGTAAGAAAACAACCTCCTAACAGAGATTAACAATCCTATATATGCTAGAAAACATAAATCTAATACTCAAGTATTGAATACAACTCATTTACACAAGATTAAATAAAAACAAAAAAGCACAAAATCTAGTTATGCACACCAAAATTATTCTAAAGATCTAAAAATTACACCAATCTAGGATTAGGTAGATCTAATCGTACACAAGGTCATCAAATTGGATTCACATAAAAAAATCATCACCAAGTAATCTACAAAAATCCTAGAAATGCTCTCTGGTCATATACGAAAATGCATGGCATTTCCACTAGGAAGCTCACTTGCAATCAAGGCTAAGTGCTACTGGTAGGTATCACTTAGGGCTATCCAAAACAGTTGCGTTTGCATTTTTAGGATTCTTATTTTTAAAGTTATGCCAAAAATGGATAAACACATAGGTTCTGCCAAAACAGTAGCTACTGCAAAAATAAAAGTCAAGAAGTAGATCTACCACTTGGACATGGTTAAGAACATGTTAGGTTACCTCCATGATTTTTGGCTTGGCCAGATCTATCATTTTCCTATTTTTCCAAGGGCTAAAGTTAGGGTTTTGTTTCTGCCTATTTTCCAAATGAATAAATCACAGCGGAAAAACTACTGCGTGGGCCAGATCTGTCCGGGGAAAGGCCCAACTGCCGATTCGGCCCACGGCTCGCACGCGCGCTGCGTGGCGCGGGAACACTCGGGTTCAAAGGGTACCGTCGATTCGCAGATCGACGGCCCTCCCTCGTCGTCAACCTCTCTCTCTCTGTCATGCGCGGAAACGATCGAGGACGGCGTCGAGGCGTGGCTCACAGGGGCGACGAGAGGCAGTGCGCGGGGTCGAGGTGGTCGCAGCAGGTCGTGGCCGTACAGGGGAGCAAACAACAGCAGTAGCAGCTCCAGTCGACGGCGGCGAGGTGTGCGCCTGCGGCGGCTTCGTGGACGGCGGTGGCGATCCTGAAAGCGAACGACCAGGGCGACGAGTCAGGGAGGTGCGCACGGGGTCGGGGAACAAAGCTAGGGCGCAGAGGTGGATGGAGACGGTCGGGATCGACGGCAACCTTCCAGGGAGTATGGCTCGGCTCCAGCTAGTTCTTCCCCCTCGTCTCGCTCACAGAGAGCGAGCGGGGATGAGTGCGCGTGCTGGGGGGGCGTGCGGTGGAGTGGAGGGAGTGGGTGGTGAGGTAAAAGTGCACGGCGTGCCTTATAGGCGCGGGGCACGGGCGGTGGTCGTTGCATGGCCACGACATGGGCTCGGGCGGCATCATGGCGTCACGCGCGGGGCGACACAGGGCGTTGGCGTGTGCGCACTTGTGTAGGGCAGCAACAAGAGGCACGCAACAAGCGGCATGGCCATAGTGGCGCGCGGCGGTGGCCTGCAGCTGTGGCGCGCACTGTGTGCCCCCTTATCTCCCTCTCTCTGTCGGCTCCCTCTTCTCTCTCTCAGTCCTCTCTCTCTGATCAACCAAAACGGGATCAAAATCACACATACACAAGTGGCAACATAGGGGAGTAGATAGGGAATCATCCCTCCCGTCAAAACATTTGAATTCAAATGGAAAACATCACTCAAAGTTCTGTCAAAAAAAGGATTAAGAAAATTCAGAACAATGACTTAGCAGAATTTTGCTAAGTGTTGAAACAGACAGAAACAAGGAAATGTCCAAGTTTGTTTAAAATAGCAAATGAGGTCCAATTTTGGAATTTCAAATTGGAGAATGTTAAACATGCCATGAACATCCAGGAACAAATTTTTAATATTTTTTTGGAAATGTGAAAGGCTATGAAAAAAGATGGAAAAAGGGTACCTTTCAGTTTTTCTCTTTTTTTAAAACACTCTAGTTTTCTCTGTTATTTTCTTGTCACAAAAACAAGAATGCAACTATATGTTTCCAAACTTCAAAAATAAAAATAAGGTTATGGATTTGTAGTACACATAGCAGAGAACAATTATAAGCCAAGAACATAAAATTGGATATTCTAACTAATTGAAAACATGAGCTAGAAATAGGTGTTTGGCTAGTTTTTGAGGGAAAAACTTTAATAGAAAAATTAAAGGAAAACATCCATAATTCCAAATTTCATTTTGTTTTCTTGGATGTAAAAAAGCCAAATAATGTTGTTAAGTTGAAAAAAAGCATGATCCAATACTTGGAACAAAAATTACTCAAGATAACATATGGAAAACATCATAGAAAAGAATAGTGTGCTTTTAGGAAAAATTGATATTTGAGTTTAAAGAAAAAATTGCTTGCATTGCATAGATAACCATGGTCACATACACATATAGGTCCTCACAAACATACTACAAAAAAAATTGTTGGCTCACATTTTTGTCTCCCCTAACTATATTACAACAGCCCAAAAACTGGGGTGTGACATTTATGCAAGTAGCCCCAGACTCCACCAGTCAAATATCGTGTAGTTAGTCTATTCCACAAAACTACCACCATACAAGTGTCACTTTCCAGTACATCATTTGTACTGAATCTTCTTCGTGGGGCTACATATTACAACGTGCAGGTCATTCCGATGAAGAGTGATTGGTTAGGATCTCGAGCTTGCATTCCAACATGTCTGCCTGTGGCGTATAAAGATGAAGAAGGCTCATTGATGATTTATTTCCGCTATTTTTGCTTTGGAACCTTGTTATTTGAGTTAGTCCATGAGACTATGCCATTTGTAAGACTATTTTATTTCTTACCCACTGGATCAACGATGTAGATTAATGCTATTGCAATGAATATTTTATTTTTTACATGTGTATGCTATTAGTGATCCAGGGAGTAGCATGTTACACATGTGGTCTACCTTTATTAAAAGGTACGGCGCTACAGAGAGAGCCCATGTACTCTCACTTATCTAACGTGTAGTCGAGGAAGATCCCACGCACTACGTCAGTCGAGGTGGTGTCCCTCTATATTCTCTCTGCTCCCGCGGTGACAATGGCGAGAGGCGATGATCGATCGCAGTGGAGACGATCGGACCGGCGAGCGACAGCGAGCAATGGGCTAAGGAATGTCCCCACATCCTCTTCTTATGGGCACCATTGTTAGAACTCTCTCCATAGCATTAGGTTTAGGGTTTTTTGTGGGAAAGTTGCAATTTTTGGTGACTGGAAATAAGGGTTTTTGGTTAGATTAGGATGCGAATTTTGTGTTTATATGTTAGTAATAGCGCAAGGAAGTGATATGATTATGTTTATTTTCGGTTAAACCATGGACCCGACTGATTTTCTGAATGTTAAATTTCATCTGGGAGGCGAGTTCATCCGGATTGGTTAGAAATTGGACTATGTAGGAGGTGATGAGGAGTTATGAGATATCAAGAGGGACAAGCTGTTACTAGAGGAGATGAAAGGGTATTTGAAGGATCATGTGCAGTTGAAGGAATCAACATAAGTATATTTTCACATTCCTAGGAAAAAATTGGCAGATGGTTTGGTGTTCGTGAACAATGAAATTCGTGTTGAGATGGGGGTATGTTTCTATTGGAGGAGTGGCAAATATTTATGTTTAGTTCCATGGGGAGGAGGACGGAGCACACTAGTAGTCGCAGTGGTTTTGAGGATAAAATTGTGCAATTGAGTGATGAAGCACGTGATGTAATGACTACTGAACCTGATAGTGAAATTGTATCTGAAGGTGTTGAACATGTCCTAGTTATTGATCACACATGTGTCATTACTCAAATAATTGTGAGTCAGTGAAGCATACAAGTGCAAGAAGACATATAGTATCCACTGAGGTAGACGAAGTTGTGGTTTCAAAAGTTTGTAATTGATAACCCACAAGTATAGGGGATTGCAACAGTCTTCAAGGGAAGTGTAACCCAATTTTTTTTTTTTGATCCGACACAAGGGGAGCCAAAGAACAACTATAAGTACTATCAGCTAAGTTGTCAATTCAGCCACACCTCAAAAAGCATTAGTAGCAACAGTGATGTGAAAGAAGTGGTAGTTTGAGAGCAATAGTAACAATAAAGTAGCAGCAGTGATAGTAACAACAGAAGCAATGATGATTAATATGGACCAGGGGCCATAATTTCACTAGTGTGTCTCTCCAAAAGATAAAGAAGCAAACATGTTAGATGAACAAATTACACATGGGAAATTAACAAATCACAAGGGCATAACAATGCTATTATGATAGAAAATTTCATTGCAATATTCATGTTAACTTTATGTCAAACATATATAGATCGATATCCAGCATGCATCTATAACTATCCACCTTGAGACTTTGATCCAGCATTCATCTCATTAGTATTTGATACGTGCATTTTATATCATCATTTATACAACTCATGTTACCATATTAAAATGGTATTGGCATTGTTATATCATTTTTTTTGCATGTTCCAGATGATTTATAGGACTTTCATACAAAGTCCCTATCTTTGGTATTTAATCTATGGGTGGCAGAAAACCTCCTTTTTATTGTTTTTAATGTTTCAGGAGCTACAGGGACCCAAATGGAAGAAGGAAAATTGCACAGCTGGTTTTTCAATTGGAGAATAACAGAGGAAAGAATATCGAAGGAAGAAGAGCCACGAGGCCCAAAAGAGGGGGCCTATGCAGCCAAGGAATCTCGTTGTGTGGGACTCACTAACTTGAGCCTCGACCACTTCCTCCCCCGGGCTTTTTAACACGCCTTCGTCTCGCCCAAAAACCTACGCCCTAATTTTCCCAAGTCCATCTGAGGCCGTGGCGGCGGTGAAACTTATGATTCCCTCCGAGGGGGTCAGATCCTCCTGCTCCGGAGCTTCGGAGAAGGGGAAATCATCGTCATTGTGGGGACCCCAGACTAGCAGTCCGAGACCTCCAGTATGCATACATTCACGATCCCATGATCAGTTAGTCGTGAAGAAAATACTCGAGTTGGCATTTCAGATTACAATATCCACTACACGAATACACGTCTTACACACAAATGGCCACATGAATCAGTTGAAAACAACTGCCACGCAGGGCAGGAAACACACCAAACAGCGGAAGTCTTCAAAAACAAACTCGTGGTAAATCCCAAGT
This sequence comes from Alopecurus myosuroides, assembly GCA_028641055.1. Taxonomy (NCBI): domain Eukaryota; kingdom Viridiplantae; phylum Streptophyta; class Magnoliopsida; order Poales; family Poaceae; genus Alopecurus; species Alopecurus myosuroides. Next base: position 395,579,737 of record CM054058.1, on the reverse strand, counting down.
CATCCCTTGACTACCTACATGCTACTGACTCGGAGACGTTCCTAGTTCGCACAGTCGTCAGCGGCACCATCTTTGTTAGGTTCTCCGGAATGCTGCTCAAAGTCTGGCTAAGACAATAGCCAGGGACGAAACCAATATGAGTACATTGGATTGTACTCGCAAGTCACCCCAAATGAAAGCTAAAGCATGCAAGTATGCATAAATATAGGTGGTAGGAAGGTTGTACTTAGGTCTTAACTATCCATGATGAATGGAAGACCCATCATGGTTGCACAGGTTTTAGTTTTGTTTGTTGAAAAAGATACTTCAAAAGATATTTAGTTTCTCTTGTAGATATCACATATCCACAAGGTTTTGATAAAGCATACTAAAATAAAAGAAGGTTTTTCTTTGCAAAACTTCTTGAAAGTCCACATCTTCAAGACCATCATTCTCCAGTACCTCAAAGGTACGATCATTCCCTTTCCAAGTATCTCCCAGGTACAACACCAAAAACACTTTTCAAGCTTTTTGAAAACATTGACACAATGCTAGCTACATGGCCATTCAACTGTCCATATCCAAGGACTCGGCTACTCTAAATAGTTTTACTCTACAGAGGTGTACACAATCCACAAGATCCAGTACATCCGCCGTGAACAACCATGGACTGTCCGCGACAGTATGCGAACATCATATAACTGGTCCTAACTATCTACTATGAAAGTGCTAGTAAATGACTACATCTTCAACTTGGTTTGTTCTCCCCGGCACCGAGTGAGTCAGCCGTATCGATCCGGTTTCCCCTGACAACACACCGCCATGATAGGAGACTCAAATGTTGCAACTGGTGGTGAACTTAATCCCACACTCTGAATGTCCTGTTACTCACTCATGGCGACAATTGGGTTTAGGGGACTCTAACCCCTATAGCACATTGAGGTAGAGACGGACTAACTTTGGCAACCTTCTAGTTAGACCCCATTCTCATATTGAGGTAATGTGGCAGTATGTCTTGGTTGTCCGGCAAAGACTAGGTTATGTGTCATTTTGGAAAAACAAGTTGAAAACATTTCCTCCTTCACAAACCTCCCTTGGACAAGGTCCCACCTTTCCTTGGGGTTCTTCCAAAGCTTTGGTTTTCCAAAAACCTCAAGTTAAAAAAAAATGTCCACTAAGGGACTTAAGTGAATTAAGTGATGATACTAAAATGTCTAAAGGGATTGGTAACACCAAGATTATAAACCATAGTTCACATGAGGGTCACAAATACAAATATGAATGGAAAAAAAGAGGTAGATCACACATTGCGGTCTTTGATGTTCTTTTGCTTCTCGAGCATCCACACCCTTTACTCCTGGGTCAAGGTACTCAAGTCGTCTGTCATGATCTTGTTATCCTCGGCCGCCAGTAAGCTTCAACCGGTTCTCTTCCAATTTCATCCGGTTCTCCTCGGCTAGCAAATCTATCTTCATTCGGTTCTCCTCGACCAGCAAAGCTAGATTCAGCTGGTTCTCCTCAGCCCGAGCAACGGCCTCGTCCACCTATTGCTTCTTTGTTTGCGCCTCAAGGTACGTCTTCATGGCCTCCTCCTTCTTTCGGTGCTTCCGCTGCTCCTTTTCGGCACTTACCTTCTCCTTATCGGCAAGCAACTTGTTGAGTGTCTCTTGCAACACAAGTGTCGAGGCCTCACGCTTCAAATCAGACTTGGAGGTCTTCTTTCTCCATGGCCTCCTAGAGTTTGGGTCCTCATCTTCTTCGGCTACCATGGTATCACTGTTACTGTTCCCCTTCTTCAATCCATTGAAGGTCTCTATACACTTGGGGCATTCCTTGATAGTGTCCCAACAATGGAGCAAAGTGAACTTCGACCTATAATATGCGGTGAAGTATTTGGAGGCCTGGATGATGATGTATGCCACTCCAATGGTACTTTCGGTCGACCCTTGATATGGTCATGCGCGTCTTTGAACTTGTTGTACTCCTGTTGTATGTGAACCCACCTCTTGTTTAGGGAGACGGAGTTACGATCACTAAATATGTTCCACTTCTTGAACTTCCGGTGTTCGTGGAAGTACCTCCGAACCTTCTTCCAATATATTTTTCCCTTTTTCTCAAATCCGGTAATAGCATTTTGGACTATGTTCATCCAAGCCTCGCAAAGGATTCGATCCTCCCTCTCTGAGTAGTTGATGGACCTACTCTTCCCCGAACCTGTTTTCGGCTCCAATTCTTGGACTTCGGGTTCTTGGCCTTCCTCTTCGTCTTCGTCCGGGGCTTGGGTTTTGCCATGTTGGGTTCGGCCGGTACAAAAAAATGGTGCATCGTCGATGGAGATGCCACCACCATATTGGGTATCGGGTTGAGTCTCGTCATCATCTATGCCAATGACCCCAACTTGGTCGGCGGTCCCATGCCTTATAATCTCACCGATGGCGTTCTCACCACCCTGGGCATAAAACAGTTGTGCACACGGCCATGTTGTTCTGAAGAATTGGTCCAATAAAACAACAAGCGCGGCGCGGTGGTGAAGCACATACCTCGGTGGCATCTGCCAATGACAAACCGCCGAACAGTTGGTGGCCTTCCGAACAGTTCTCGACCGCCATAGCCCTTGGCTCCTTGCTGTGGCCGACAAGGGCGTGGGCGACCCCACACGTGCACTTAGACCCGGGTGCGGGGGTCACGTTGAGCTCGATGGGTGGCGGATCTAGTGCTTGTGGTTGGGAAGAAATTTCCGGCCACGTCTCTCACGAGACGCTGAGACGAGACATTGTCGGCCCTCCCGAGGGGGCAGCCTGGTATGCCCTCGGCGGCATGGCCGAGGAGAGCTCTTGCCATTCGCTTTACTAAGAAAAATCTGCATTTCCTTCTTTACTAAGAAAAAATCTGTACTAAGAAAAATCTGCATTTCCTTCTTCTATTTTGTGAATAGGAAAATTCTGCATTTCCATGCATCACTCCCACTGTAGCACATGCAGTTTACTAAAAAAGAATTCGTGAGTTTACAGTGATTCACATAATGCAAGTAGAAACACGTAGAACGATAGACGTGCTTCCTTTTAGTACAGCTGCTCCGAACAAAGTTAACATATAAGTACATAACACCCAGGGGCGGCGGCGCGGGGTATTCTTGGACCTTCACGTGAATACCCATGATTTTTACAAAACAATGTTGATTTTAGCAAAGCGAATGGTAATTTCTGAAAAACAGCAATGATTTTAACAAAATGAATACACATGAATACCCAGTTGCAAATTTCTAGAGCCGCCACCGATAACACCATGTCAGGTAGGAACTCTCATCAAAGTTCACCAAAGCTATCATCAAGCTCAACATAACACCATGTCTTGAATTGTTTTGCTGTATATATTCGGAAATTTCCCCCAGAATTAGAAGAATTGATCGTCGTCATCGAGAAGCACACCTATAGTGCCAGTTTGTGTGAATCCTGCAGCTACTGACCACACTCTCCGAAAATCACACCTTGTTGTAACGGTATGACCCCCATAGCCACTTCGCCTATGTACAACACAACAACCGGGGCGCGAGCAACTCGAGTTGCATCAATGATCTCGACAGTTCAGTTCTCCTCCATAACCTGCAACGTCTGCGCGTTGTTGCGGACCAAGAACCGGAGGGCCAGCTCGTAGGCCGAGAAGATGGCGCCGTTGACGACAAACGCCCGCGCGACGGCCGTGCCGAGGCCCCGCCACAGCACCGGGAGCCCTTCCTCCCGAACGCTTTTCCGGAAGCAGTCGACGACGCCGCGGTACCTCGGGTGCGTCTGCGCCTGCAGCCGCGACTTCACCACGTCCAGCGGGTAGCAGCATACCCAGCTGGCGACGCCGGCGAGGCCGCCGGACACGAGCATCGTCGAGAGGCTCTCCTGCCCCGTGCGCCGGCAGCCCGGGTGCAGCCGCTCCCGCGCGTACTCGTACGTCCAGAAGTAGACGCCGTGCGCCGGCGCGTCCCGGAGCACGGTCACCGCGAGGCCCCGGTATATGCCGCGGATGCCCTCCCTCCGGACGATGTCCCTGGCCATGTCCGCCGGACCACGGCGCTTCAGCCCCGCAGCCTCCAGCTGCAGCCTGATCTTGACGAGCTCGACCGGGGACAAGATCAGCGTCTGCAATGCTCCGGTGCCGACGCCGGCGAGTGCCACGCTTGTGTAGGAGGGAGGATCGGAGGTGGACGTCCGCGGATCGAGCGACCGCGATAGGATCGCGTAGACTTGGAAGACCATTGCATTCTGCAGCAGAATATTCGGAAGTCAGTTTCTGACACGATTCTACTGCAAATACGGCCAGTGTTCATGTCAATTTCGAAAATATAGTTACAGTGTTCAAGTGCAGAGTGTTAAACGTGACGTTGATGTGTAGAATCAATGAACAGAACAACAATAGTCATATGAGTAGAGCCAGAAATGTACTGTACTGCACTCTCTTGCAGATTCGTACTCCCTCTGTCCCAAAAAGGATGTCTTATTTTATCCAAATTTGCATGTATCTAGACACGTTTTAATGTGTAGATACATATAGATTTGAATAAAGGTAAGACATTTTTTTTTAAGACAGGAGGGAGCAGATGATATACCGTAGACTGAGGAATGTGACATTTCTGAACCGAAATGCACCGGCGCACTGCCATCCTTAGGCTTGTAGAACAACAGAAGATATCATGCCAACTTTACAAGCACTACAGTATGAAGAAGGCAGCCTAATCACAAACAGAAGTGCAACGTGTGCGTTAGCTTAGTGCAGGCTTTTATTGGGGAGAAGGACTGCACGGATCGACCAGAAGGCCATGTGAACCACCAGATCGAACGAGAGCGACGCGAAACAACAGTACACTGAAGCAAACACGTGAAAGGCCCATTGTGTTCTGCACATCGAAAGATTCCAACACGTCGCGAATCGGAGCGGATCTTGTTGTTTTTTGGTTCCATATTAAGAAATGAAATCTGGGGCGGGAAGCTCCTTCAATCGAAAAAAATACTCCCTCCGTCTCAAATTAATTGTCACAAATTTTGACAAAAGTGGATGTATCCAACACTAAATCATGTCCAGATACATCCACTTTTGTCAAACTTTGCGACACTTAATTTGAGACGGAGGGAGTATATCATCAGAGGGCAACTGCATCTCACGCCAATGGGTGCATTGAACCTTTTGTAAAACCTTTTTTTCTCTTATATTTTACTCTTCGTGTTGTGTTTGTTGTTAAGGGCTTTTATGGTACCCTCAACTAAATATAGACAGTTACTTAGAGAAGAACCAAGAACTAATTGCCAAGATTTTATGCTAAATTAATGGGACAATTACTGCGATTCATTCTCCCTAAATAACTTCTTGCCTAAAAAGGTCAACTTACCATTTTAAACCGGCAAGGTAGTAAAAGGTATCGTAGAAAGGGCCTTGTCCTTCTATCCTGTACTGTGCTAGTAGTGTGCTATCCTACGGAAACAGAGAAGGAAGCAAAGGCAGAGGAGGCATTCAAACGCGATAAGCAAGGGGTGAAAAGACGATCATTTGTAGTAGCAAGTTGCGTGTGATGTAGCGCCGTCCTATAGTCTAGCTCATTTAGTTAGTCATGTCACAGATTTGTTGTCGCGTGTATATGTGTTTTCACAAACTTTCTTTCTCGAAAGTGACATTTAACTTTAAGCGACTTTAAACGGAAAAGGAAGACGTAACCAAAGGATCCACGAGCTCCTGAAAACGCACACGGTGGTGTAATCGCGTCAGACATTTTAGGAACGCACGAGGCATGGAAATTCGCTGACCTGGAAGGCGACGGATGCGAGGGGCGCGGCCATGCCGCGGTAGAGCGCGGAGGGGCCCTCGGCGCGCATGATGCCGCGCAGCAGCGTGACGGCGGAGGGCGGGCGCCCTAGCCGCGCGGCGGTGATCCCGGGGCTGACGGGCGGCGGCGGCTGCTGGAGGCGGATGCGGAGCGTGTCGAGCGGGTGGCCCGCCAGCACGCCGGCCATGCCGCCGACGCCTCCCGCCACGAACTCGTGCCCGCCGCTGCTCGCCAAGAACTCCGGCCAGAACTCCATCGGTCGACGCGGTCCGGCCGAACTGCAACGACCATCCAAGAACCAAAGCTCCGCCCCTCCCTTGAATCGCCGCTCTCTCGGCCTCACAGGCACGAACGCGCGCGCGCGCCGAGGAAAGATGGGATCGTATATGCCGGCAGAGCGATCGGCCAAAAAGGGCAGCCGGATCTCCCGTTTCCCTTTTGGTGCCGATTCCAAAAGCGGCCCTCCAAAAATGGCCCTTTATCTATCCGCACGGACCCGTGCTGGTGTGCTGGAGCGATGGGGAATACGGACGGCCGGAATGGCGAACGCTTTTGGCGTGGGTGGACTGGGAGGACACGAGCGGCACTGGCTCGGTGGAGATGAGGGGGAAGAAGGGCTGGAGGAGGGAGAGCCTAGGGGACCTGGACGGGGAGAGAGGGATGGCGGTGGCCGTATTTGTGGGCACGGGGAACTGAGCGCGAGGAAACCGACACCCGCTCTGTTCCCGAGCACGCCGCTACTGCTCTGCTCTATTGCTAGTGGAGTGGAGTATTTGTTGCGGCTTGCGTCGGGCCAGGTCGAGGCATCGTACGTCGTAGTACCAGGCTACCAGCGTACTATCACGGATTCGCAGCCAATTTATCAAAGTGATGTATACGCTACCGCTTTATTAAATTATTATTGAACTATTATGCAAAAATGATTACAGCTCAAGGATCGCATAAGATTAGGTAAATACTATGTATCACAGTCCGGCCGAAAGCAAAACATTGGACTGATCATTAGACTAGCCACAATGGGTATCATAGGTAGTATCATACCTGCCTTGTTGGCAAAAATCTAACGTGACAGTGCAATTAATGAAGAGAGAGGTGATGGTGGTATCATGGTACTAGATACCGTAACATAACACATTACGAGACAAGATGAGTCTATATCATAATAAATGCAACACTATATGATACCACAAACATGTTAGTACTATCCATTGTGAGAGTAGTAACATAGGCTAGTATCATGTGCATGATACTAGCGTATCATGCTCCCAATTGTGACTAGTCTAACGCGCATTTCCATTTCATCCTATGGTCCACACGCGTGCTTCCTAGGAAAAAACAATTGACCCGATCAGAATGCAGATCCACCATAATTGCCGCTTTTAAATCAATCACATTAATTTTGGCTGGATTTCCCTCCTCCAGCTGATCGGGGTGCCACACATTTTCATTTCATCTTATGGTCCACATGCATGCTTCCCCGAAAAAAAAACAATTGACCCGATCATAACGCACATCCACCATAATTGCCGCTTTTAAATCAATCTCATTAATTTTGACTGGATTTCTCTTTCCAAATCAAAGCTACCTCTGCTTACAGGCTCACACCACCACGCCGCAACCTCCAACCCCGCCGATACCTGCAAAAGGTACACATGACATGCTGCTCCGCCGCAACCTCCAACCCCGCCGATACCTGCAAAAGGTACACGATGGCAGGGACATATTTTCCTGATATGGGATCATACGTGCTTCCTGCCATGGACTTCCCTACTTCTTCTGTATCAACTAGCAAATTTGCCCGTGCGTTGCAACGGTAGAAACAAATACTATCCCTGGCACTCGTGGAAATTATTATATTTCTGTACTAAAGAGACACCACTCGTTGATATATATATTGAGGAATTTCGATTGTCCTACACATGTAAAGTGTTTTTCTAATTAAAAAACACAGATTCGAAGTCTTGAATTTTTTTCGCAAAAAAGAATGTCTTGAAAACTAAATCGATTGAGATGTTTGAAAGGAGTCTCACCTTGCCAGAGTAGTCCTATCACGCAGAAGCGTAAAATTTTGAACACAAAGACCATGACACACTTACACTTAAACTTAGTGTGCTTCATAAAATTGAATAAATCTGACGTTAATTGTATAGCAGATGCGATTCTCGATTTCCAAGCAACTGTAGTATATTGAATTAGATGCTAGAAACTCCTTCGGGTAAACTATAATAAATGGTTAGTCCGAAATCCAGATTCTTTGAAGAAACGAATGAAATGCATGTATAGAAGCATGGCAGTACTAACCTGGTCTGAAACGTTGCAGCTCGTTATTAGTTGGGTTAATGCCAAGCCCACGTCGGGCATCATCAGAAATCTTGGAGACGGGGATTGAGGTAATTATAAATTGCTGGAAAGCAGACCAGATTCTAGACGTAATTGAGTATGCCGAGCGTGTCAGTAGGCGCACCACCCTTCGAACAACACCATTGCCCCATGTATTCTCTTCACAGCATTCACCGTGAGTTCGGCGGTGAGGCGAATAATAGAGAGAGAGACAGCATGTTGGGTCCGGCAGGCGGCGACAAACAGAGAGATGGTGCAAACTGAGTCGATCTTCTGATATATCCCATATAAGAAGCAAACCCAGCCATTCTAGGAGACAACACATAGGTGCCGCATCGGTTTTTGTTGGGCGAGACAGATGACCTGCGGCGAGCCATCAATCCCACATCCAGGCGGAATACGAAGTCACATACGGACGCAGGTGCGTGAATTGAGGAGTTTAAGGCGTGTCAAAAAGAGTTCCAACGCCAGCGACGTTGTCACCGGCTTCATGGATTCCGTGCACGTTGTGAAGAGGCTACGCTTGGCGAGCTGTGCCAAAGCTAGCACCCAAGAAGGCAATGGCCAGACAACGCTGCTGCACGAACTCGTCGAGATGCATCCCGAGCGATAGGGCCGCTGGCTTCCAGGCGCGAGGGGTGGCGCCATGGCGGGATCCACGTCAGTCAGTTTTGACCTCGGGCCTGGAGACGGTGGTGCATGGCATCGCCCATGCAGTAGTCCTTTCTAGATAAGAAGATAAGAAGAGAAATTTAGGGTGTCGTCTCGAGCTCTCTCCTCTATGTCGATACAGGAAGCAAAGGAGCGGCGCCCCTCGGCCTGGTGTTAAATATATATGCATACGTACGTGTTGTGCAAAATCGATTCCAAGTCTGATCGCTATATTTGACGTCCGATTCTTGGTGGAAGGGCAAAACAGTAAAACATCATGTTGGACCGGAAGAAGCCTTCCTCTCTTTATATGCTTCCTGCCATGGACTTCCCTACTTCTTCTGTATCAACTAGCAAATTTGCCCGTGCGTTGCAACGGTAGAAACAAATACTATCCCTGGCACTCGTGGAAATTATTATATTTCTGTACTAAAGAGACACCACTCGTTGATATATATATTGAGGAATTTCGATTGTCCTACACATGTAAAGTATTTTTCTAATTAAAAAACACAGATTCGAAGTCTTGAATTTTTTTCGCAAAAAAGAATGTCTTGAAAACTAAATCGATTGAGATGTTTGAAAGGAGTCTCACCTTGCCAGAGTAGTCCTATCACGCAGAAGCGTAAAATTTTGAACACAAAGACCATGACACACTTACACTTAAACTTAGTGTGCTTCATAAAATTGAATAAATCTGACGTTAATTGTATAGCAGATGCGATTCTCGATTTCCAAGCAACTGTAGTATATTGAATTAGATGCTAGAAACTCCTTCGGGTAAACTATAATAAATGGTTAGTCCGAAATCCAGATTCTTTGAAGAAACGAATGAAATGCATGTATAGAAGCATGGCAGTACTAACCTGGTCTGAAACGTTGCAGCTCGTTATTAGTTGGGTTAATGCCAAGCCCACGTCGGGCATCATCAGAAATCTTGGAGACGGGGATTGAGGTAATTATAAATTGCTGGAAAGCAGACCAGATTCTAGACGTAATTGAGTATGCCGAGCGTGTCAGTAGGCGCACCACCCTTCGAACAACACCATTGCCCCATGTATTCTCTTCACAGCATTCACTGTGAGTTCGGCGGTGAGGCGAATAATAGAGAGAGAGACAGCATGTTGGGTCCGGCAGGCGGCGACAAACAGAGAGATGGTGCAAACTGAGTCGATCTTCTGATATATCCCATATAAGAAGCAAACCCAGCCATTCTAGGAGACAACACATAGGTGCCGCATCGGTTTTTGTTGGGCGAGACAGATGACCTGCGGCGAGCCATCAATCCCACATCCAGGCGGAATACGAAGTCACATACGGACGCAGGTGCGTGAATTGAGGAGTTTAAGGCGTGTCAAAAAGAGTTCCAACGCCAGCGACGTTGTCACCGGCTTCATGGATTCCGTGCACGTTGTGAAGAGGCTACGCTTGGCGAGCTGTGCCAAAGCTAGCACCCAAGAAGGCAATGGCCAGACAACGCTGCTGCACGAACTCGTCGAGATGCATCCCGAGCGATAGGGCCGCTGGCTTCCAGGCGCGAGGGGTGGCGCCATGGCGGGATCCACGTCAGTCAGTTTTGACCTCGGGCCTGGAGACGGTGGTGCATGGCATCGCCCATGCAGTAGTCCTTTCTAGATAAGAAGATAAGAAGAGAAATTTAGGGTGTCGTCTCGAGCTCTCTCCTCTATGTCGATACAGGAAGCAAAGGAGCGGCGCCCCTCGGCCTGGTGTTAAATATATATGCATACGTACGTGTTGTGCAAAATCGATTCCAAGTCTGATCGCTATATTTGACGTCCGATTCTTGGTGGAAGGGCAAAACAGTAAAACATCATGTTGGACCGGAAGAAGCCTTCCTCTCTTTATTATTAGGTAAAGATTGTTGTATCCATCCTTATGTACTTGTGTATTTTTGCATCATGTGTAGTAGTTGTATGCTTCAAAGGACACGATCAGGTCAATAGCAATCTTGATCAATAAAGCACACTAACATGCTGACTACCGTTACTGAATTTGTCAGACCTTTATAGGTGTCGTGGTAATTTTTTGCTTGCAGGGGATCCATCACTACCGCATGGAGATTGCAAAGAAGTTAATTTGCCCGGCTCGAACAAAACCTGACTGAATGAAACGACCTCTCATCCTCTACTTTGGCGACCCCCTCCACATCAGCAGCTCTTTCAAGACTTTTACCAGCCGCATCTTGTACTCGGGCGACGTGAAGCAGTATTGAGAGCACTAGGAAGCAAATATATGAATACGTGAAATTGTGTTGATATAGTACCGAAGCAGGAAATGAAAGTAATGGGATCATACTTTCTTTCTTTTATTTTTTTGTGTCAAAGCACCAAAGGATAACTTAAGAAGCTTTATAAAATTATGTATGTAGCATGCAAATGATTGTAAACCAAAAACGACAAAAACACGTGGAAGCATATATAAAAAATAAAGGGAGCACACATAGTGTTTGCAAACATTATTCAAATCCGTTGAAAGGACGCGATGAAGGTTGGAGTAACTTTCACATCGACAAACTTGGATTGATCCTAATATATGACATCTTAAAAATACAAAACATAACAATAAGAAGCATAACGTGACAACGTTTGGAGAAAAGCAAAATCTATGAACGACGAAGCGTATCTGACACTAACAGAAGCAATATTCTTGTATGAAGGAAACAAATACGTGAAGTAAGGAAAGTTATGTGCGTTATTTGAGGAAGTTGATCTACACCTGCATGGGGAAATTATCGGAACTAATATGGAGTAATTATCGAAACTAATTTAGGACGCGTCTGATAATTAAATGAATGTTTGTTTGGGAAATCTTCAGGAGGTGGGCCGCAAGATGAGGAAACAAATCCTACGTCCCAGCGCAACATGATCCAATGGCCACTAAGTAGTCCGATGGGATATTAAAAATCAGCGTCCGATCCCTAGTAGTCTCCATAAGATTAAGACAAGTACCAGCCAACGAAAGAAATCCAATAGCACGAAGAGCCTATGCCTTGACATGATAGTCTATTACTAAGCTGTGAGCTGGTTGCCGGTGTTATACCCGCAAGATCTGCTAATCTAGATGTTCATCGGTAGATGCTTTGTGCTTAGCCTCTATGAATGTGTGAGAAACCGAGAGAGAGAGAGGAGGGGAAATCTGCCTTCTCCCTTGTTCGAGGATGAGCTTGATGGGTGGTCATGGTGGCGGCGGTGGCATAGCTTCCCGTGCATAGCGCTAGACCTAGATCGGATATGGTCGTATCGACGAGGCTTGTGGCGGCGACGAACTTCGTTGTCGTCCCTCTGGATGCCAGGGTACCTCGAAGCGACAGCTGTGGCCCAGCCAAGTATGCACCTCCAAGGACGAGAGCTCCATCCACACCAAGCGAAGCCATTTTCCCAGGCCCACCCGCCAGGTGGGCCTGGCCCGCATGAGATGTTGCCCTCGGGAGGGGCTTTACTTCGCCTTCGCCCCCCCCCCTTGGGTATCTCCTTTCAAGAAGAAGCCACCCACCTGCCTCTGATGACCGCTTCTCTGAGCGGTGATGGAGGCGTCGTAGAGTTCCTTTGACCGTAGTTGCTATTCTGGTGTATAAAGGTCGGAAGGAAAACTGTGGCGGCCAAAGAGGCTCCCAAAGATTTCCCCTTTGGTGCAAGAAGACCAAGACCGCGCTACAAGACGAAGGCGGCGTCACTGGGCTCCCCCACCGTGACGCCATGGACGGTGGAGCTGTCCCCCAGCGACCAGGACCGCGCAGGAGGCGCAGAAGTACGGGACGCTCCCCCCTTTGGCACTTTTGTGGTAACCATTTCCCGCCAAATGAGCGGGAAGGAGGTCCAAACGCCAGTATAAGAAGGGAACCACCGGCCCCTGAACAAAGAGAGATCGAACCATTGTAGAGCCCAAGTAGTCTGTTCCGAGCAAAAACTCGCATTTGTATTGTAATCACCACAGTGCAATCCATTAGACAAGCAGGAGTAGGATTTTACACCACACTGGTGGCTTGAACCTGGGTAAACTCTCTGTGTCACCATTGTTCTCGTGCTCAAACTTCCCTCTCGAAGCCTCCTATGGAAGCGAAGGAAGCGTGTTTAGCCCACAGTGTTCGAACCTCTGAGAGCTATCCTCTCTAGGACAGACAAGCTCTCTCTGACATTTGGCGCGCCAGGTAGGGGGCTAAGGCGCTCCTTCGTTTCTTCATCGCCATGGCACCTGCCGCTCAGACCAGCCCACGCCTCACCCGCTCCGAGCGCGCTCGTCGCCGTGGGCATGTCGATCCAACTGGCAACGACAACGACGCGTCACAGCACAACACCACTGGCGTGGAGGGCGAACACGGCGCCGAGGAATAAGCTTCCTCCCACACGCCGCGGCAAGACGCGCCTGCGTCTCAACATCCGCCCCCACCGCCGTCAGGAACGCAGGGCGCCAGGAGCAACCTACTCCCGCAGCAGCCCTGCTGCTGGTCCGGGAGCTGCTTACGCACCCGCCCGCACCTGAAGGACACACCGCATGGCTCGCCTAACTCCAGGAGCTCGCCACCGTCGCAAACGTCCCCCCGTGGGAGGCGCGGGAGGCGACGTCGGCCAGCATAGGAGTGCGGCAGCTCATGACGCGCCGCCCCCTTCTCACGGTGTAACCTCGCCGATGCATGGCGACCCTGCACCAAGTTCCCTGACAAGACACCCGCCACTACGGTGCCTGAGAAGAGCAGCAACAGCTGCCAGATCCTGCGCACCCCATCGGATGCGCGCGTTCAAATCGAACGGTGCCACGAACGCGAACGCCGCACCATCCGCGACCTGGCCAGGACCGGCCGCGCGAACTGCCCGGCGGACCTCGATGCGCGTGCAACGGTCTACGCCGGTGGCGCCCTCGCGTTCACCAAGCATCATCGCACGGTCTCCTGGCCGCCGAAGTTCAACCTCACGCTGCCATCTCGCTACGACGACACTACTCCTCCCCTCGACTTACTGCAGCTCTACTGCCTCGGCGTAGGAGCTGCAAAGGGGACGACAAGTGTATGGCGAACTAGTTGCCCATGGCCCTGAAGGGTCCAACCCTCGTTTGGCTCATGAATCTGCAAGAGGGCTCCATCGGGTCTGATGGGGGGATAGTAACCCGGTAGACCAACTCCAAGGTGTAACCCGGCCCAAACGACAATTGGATAAGATCCGGCTAAGGGTAAAGGAAACTTCTGGAAGGCCCAAGGTTTGTAGGCCTCGCAACCCGGATTGTGGGTTACGGTAAGGAAAGTTAGGGTTTGCAAGTAGAAGTTCGAGTAGGACTCAACATGTACCTTGGAGGCTAAGCCAAGGGGGGGACGGTGCTTTATAAACCGGCCCCTAGGTTTAGTTCGAGAGAGATTCAAGTCATAGTTGTATCACCAATTATTGAGTATCCAGTATAGTTCATATTCGAGATCCGGCGAGTTGCTTTCCGGTTCTTAGATCGCTTTTTGCCATGTCTTCCTTCGAGCTAAACCCTCTCCCAAATACCTGTGTCGACTTGCCCCAAGATCAGTTACCCCAGGTAACATCTGCCGTGATTATCCCACGACAGTTGGCGCCCACCGTGGGGCCTGCGTCCAAAGGTGTTTACATCACGGGAGAAGCTCGGAAGAGCATGAAGAACCTCATCATCGGTGAGATTTACGTCGACGGCCAAGGAGAGAAGATGGTGGACGAATCCGGCTGGGGGCCAGAGTCGGATCACCTCGAAGCCGGATCCGTCGTGACAATCGGCCGCATCAACGTCTTCATCGGTATGGTATGTACTTCCGGCTCGAGTCCTGACAATCTTGGATCTGATTCTGTGTCAGGAGAAGCTACCTACATTCAATCGGAAAGAGAAGAATCGATCGGAACAACAGGTCAGATGAAAGAATTTGCCGAGAAGTGGGAACAGTCGGAAGAGTTGGTATGGACCCCGCGCGATCGGGTAGAGAGAGAAGGTGATACCGAGTCTATCCGGGATCTATTGGAGGATCGATATGAGGAGGAAAACAGCGAAGAAGAACGGCATGAATTCGTGCCAAGCATCACGCACCGGGTTGCGGTCTACACGGCTCCCGCGGCCAACGTAAATCAAGAGGGCGTGACCGCGGCCGCAGTCGGGACGGCTCAGGCATTGAATCAACAGCAGGGTACAGCTGACCCGGTTCTGGTCCGGGTTGAGGGAGAGTCGGCATCGGTTACCAGTCGCGCACCGGAGGAGGAGATGCGGGCAAACATGTTCGGATTCCAAGCAAACCGGACACCGGGGGCGGGTCCTTCGAACCCGCGCCACCCGGCCCTGTTCGATAACAATTTGATTTTAGATCCAACCGTCCTCGCTACAGTGATCACTCCAGAGAATGCGGTGGAGCGGGTCAGAGAACTGGATGTGGCCCGTCGCGCATTGGAGCAGCAAAGAAGGCAAGTGGAAGCAGAGAGACAGGGGATGGCCACACGGCAGCGCGAGTTGGATGCGTTAGAGACTCGGCTCCGGGAGGAAACGTCTAGAGCGCATCAGAGGCACCAGACCAGGCTGCCAGCAACGGGCGGGGTTATTAATCCGGCAGCTCTGTTTATCACACCCCAGGATCAACCAATCCCAGCGGTAAACCAGGGAACCGCACCACCACCAGCGACGGCAGTTAATACAGCGGGAATACAGCCGGCAAATGAGCAGGCCGGGTTACTCCCACCGCAGGCTAGAATTGCACCCGGCAATGAGTTACCACCACCATCATGATTTCGCACACCAGCAGGTCATTACAACAATCCCATGGACAACGTATATGCAGCGACACTCGCCTTGAATCAGATCCCTGTGAGAGAATCGCCCCATGCGGAAGTAACCCGGCGAGCGATCGATCTACTACACACCGCGGTGGCACAACAAGCCAACTATCCAGACCATAGAAGCGGGATGCATGGGACACCATACCCCAGTCAGCAACAGGGCAATATTCAAACAAATTCAGCACGGCGGAGGGAAGAGCAACAGCAAATGCCGCCCCCACCTCATATCCAGACAGCACCAGCAGCACCGGCGGCGCAGGCGATTGTGGACAGCTCCAGGGCCAGAAGGGCCGGAGCCGGGTCTGTAGCACATGAGTTACCGGTGGCGCCGCACCCCGTGGCACCCCCCGCCGGGTCACATGTTTCCCGAGTAAGACCAGCCTCAATCACCCTGGCGGGACCAAAGTGTCTCTCGGACGACATCAGAGCGGAACCTTACCCGGAAAAATTCAAAGAGCCGGGGAAAGTAGTAAATTATGAGCCAACAATGGATCCAGAAACATGGCTGAGCAGTTACGAGATGGCAATGTCAATTCGTAATGCATCCGAGAATCTTCAAGCCAAGTTCATGTACTTAATGATGTCAGAGGGAGCAGCAAAGTTATGGTTCACCAATCTGCCGGAAAAGTCGATCAAATCCTGGGAAGAATTAAAAACCGCATTTGTCAAGCACTTCCATGGAACGTGCCGAAAGCTGTTTACTATTGACGATCTAGAACGATGCGTTCAGAAGAAGGGCGAGTCAGCGCGCAGCTGGGTACGCCGGGTTATGGAGATACTCCACTCATCCACAGATATTCAGCCCAAGGATGCGCTACAAGCTATGGCGAAAACATGTAAGTACGTTCCTTTAGTGCAAAAGTTAACTCGCATGAAATCTAGCAGGAATGCAGCCGAGGTAACAATGGGAGAATTAATGGATGCGTGCAACAAACACGCCGCAACGGACACCACAGAGGAGGAAATTGATGACAAGAAAGCAAAAACAAACACAAGTAGCAGTGGGAGAACCGGCAATGGATCGGCGCCAAGTAATAATGGAAATAGCCAGAACAAGCGCCCGTTTGAAGGGAATTCCGAGTTTGTAGCTAACACGGAGGCCGGGTCTTCAAGACCCAGATCTGAAGGGAATTTTAATACTGGAAATCACAGTGGGGGACATTACCAAGGACCTCCAAGACCAAGTAACAGTTGGGACATATTTAGGACGGCATGCCCGAAGCATAGCAGGAACGGCAAGCCGGCTAATCACTCCTTGGAGCAATGCGCCGACTTACAGAGATGGAAGAATGAGGAAGTAAATAGAGCCATGCGAGGAGCGGGTCGGGGAGGAGGCCCGGGTCCAGGTGGAAATTTGGGCAACGGTCCACCCCCAGCCGGTAACCCGGCAGCAGGGAATCCAGGCAATAATCAAGGGGGAGCAGGAGGTTTTCAAGCTAACCCCAAACAGTTGGGTCAATATCACGTGCACACTACTGGAGGCTCTAACAAGGATAAAAAGATATTGAAACAGGCGGTCAATTCAGTCTCTTCCGCCGTTCCAAGATATTTGAGGTGGTCAGAACAGGAGGTAACTTGGAGCAGAAGGGATCACCCGGACAGAGTTGATCACCCGGGAGTTTTAGCATTGGTAGTGGCACCACAGGTCAATGGGTACGAGCTGAAAAAAGTCCTGATGGATGGAGGAAGTAGTATCAATATCCTATACTGGGAAACTTTTCTGCGCATGGGCCTAAAGGAATCTCAGTTGCAAAAGAGTACAACAGTTTTTCACGGGATAGTGCCGGGTCATTCGGCGTGCCCCGAAGGAAAATTGGCGTTGGAAGTAGCTTTTGGGGAGTCAAAGGACAATTATCGAGTCGAGTGGCTTACTTTTGAGGTGGTTAAGTTGCGCAGTCCCTATCATGCATTGTTTGGAAGGCCGGCTTATGCTAAGTTCATGGCGAGACCGTGTTATGTGTATCTACAGCTGAAAATCCCGGGTCCTAAGAAGACCATTACCATATACGGGAATCGAGACATAGCGGCCGAATGTGATGAAGGAGATGCGGCAATGGCTGAGCAAGCCTGCAGGAAAGAGGAGCTCAAGCACTACCGATCGCAGGTGGACCTAGAGGAAAGGACAATGTCAAAAAGGCCGACTTCTGAAGGGAATAAAGCAAAAACTAGGACAGAACAAGATCCTAAGATGGTGGGCTTCGTTAGGAGCGATCCTTCCAAACTGACTGACAGGGAAGAGGAAGCCATACCGCCATCTATGGCTGATCGTGCCACAAGGACGACATACCCGGATTGGCTAACAAACCCGGTACTCATCATGAAAGGAACTAGCGAATGGAGAATGTGCATCGGCCATGCCAACGCGAGGCCGATTCTCAGGAATAACTAAAGCAGTGTAACGGACAGCAGGTTTCATACGCGCTCTTTTCCTACCCAGGGTACCTAAGGGGACTGGAAGGTTTTTAATGAGGTGGCCTGCTGACTCAAACTTTTCATATCAATAAAAGAGATGGTTTTCAAGTCTTATCATGGTCTTTGCTTCAGTTGCAAGTAAGTTAATGTTTGTTATCATCAATACATCAGTATCATGAAAATACGTTGCACGTACACAGGTCTTTGGGAATTGAGCTGCTTAAATAGTAGTCACAAACCCGGAGACCCGGCCTTGATGCCTGTGAGTTATGAGGGCCGATTACTCGCAAGACGAGTACGGCTGCAATCTTATAACCGGACGAAGGAGCCAAATTTCTTGGTTATTCTTACTTAAGCTCGATGTGACTCGCAACAAAGTGGCATGATCTGTTCACTTACGATTACAATCAAACTATGCAGCCCAATGGGACCTGCTTGACCCTGTTTTTCGTATAGATGCAACAACATGGTATCCACGCGAAAGCCGGCTTACAGTACAAGATAATCAAAAGGGTCATCTAAACCACAAGTCCATGCAGAGTACAAGGCTAAAATAGCCGGAAACTCAACAAGTATTAAGCATGACTTCAGTATTTACGTGAATGGCTATTGGTTGTCAGCTTGGTAAAGAGCGGTTTGCCATCTGAGAAAGGCCACGCCCCCTTGGCTCGTACTTTGGGTCATGGGGACTGGGGACTTCGAAACAGAAGCAAACTGTTTAGTTACTAAAGCTCGAAAACCTTGGATACCGGAACTTGGGGACTTAAAGAAAAGCCCTCTTATCAAAACCCACGATACTCGGTCAACCGAGTCTCGAAAGGGGAATCGAAAATAAACAATCAAGTATCGAGAATAAGCTTAAAACAAGGATCGAGGTTATCAAAAGCCGGGAAAGGCACAAAGTTATCAAGCACAAAATCACAGTATCAGTATCCATGGTGCACAGGCGCACTGCCAAAATAATATCAGTTTTGAAAGCACGAAATACTAGACATTATCCTACTCAGCATCCTGGGAATGGTCTTCCGGGTCTACGTCCTGGACCTGCCCCTTGGCCTTTCCAGCAGCTTTACCCGGACTCTTTGTATCAGGACGGACAGGTGGAGGAACAGCTGGTGTAGAGGAAGACGGCCTTAAGCCTAACTCGGCTTCTCTCTTCGCAGCTTCCTCTTTCCTCCTGGCCAGGTCGGTCGCCCATCTTTCCAGCATGTCAAAGGGAGGGGGTGCCTCCGCTAGAATAGTCTTGCCGTCAGAATCGTACGCGCTCATGATTGTGTCCAGGTCTATCTTATCGGCCAAGGCAGTAGCCGGGTGGCGTACGTCGGATTGTATAACCTTGAAGTCCTTGGGTGTAAACTTGGTCCCGTCAGCCTTGAATTCTGGAAACCCGGATGTTACCTTTGCCGGGTCAAGCTTAGGAAAATAAGCTTTCGCCAGAGTGAAGGCCCGGGTCATGCCGATTCGGCACGACGAACGCTTCCATATTTCAATCCATCCAGGCACGGTTGAAAGGGCTTGCATAAGGTTCTCTTCGCCTGGATATACCTCGGAAGGCCATTTCACGGCGTCCAGTAAAAGCTTTGTGCCGGCAAAAAACGTCCGGAGAACAGTCTTTAACGTTTTAGTCTGAGCAATGGCATTATCTTCTGGAGCAGCAAGGTTAGCACCTGCAATTGGTACACAAGAAATTATATCAATAAAATCGACTATCGTAGCAATAAGGTAGAAGTATGCAAGTTAGTCGCAAACAAAAACTTACTTAGCAAAATGCGATAAGTGTCCGCGACCTGGTTGGACAAGTTCTTCAGCGTAGTTTGGGCATCATTGTACTTCTTTTTGTATTTGGAGACGTTCTTTTTCAAAGTCTTCATCTCCGCCTCAAGGGTTTCTCGGCGCTTCACTTCAGCAAGCAGGAGCTGCTCGGTCTTGAGTAGCACCTCATCTGACCGAGTAATCTCCGCCTGCGAAGAATGAATGAAAATGTAAGACGGATATCATGACAAGCCGAGTATTATATGAAGTACCGAGCGTAATTACAGCAAGTTACGCTCGGAACTTGGGGACTGGGTGTATAGTAAGAAATACCAAATAAAGTTACCTGATGTGCTGCGGCCATACACTCTAGGATGTTTCCCTCTGAAGCCTTCATGGCGAGGAGAGCGCTCATCAGCTGGTTAAAATCAGCGTTACCCGAGTTAGAGGGCTCGGGTGCCTGGGAAGTTGGAAAAGGAGTTTTTCTTGTAACAGGAGGCGGCACCCGGGTCATCCGAATGTCGGAGTCTGGTCCCCCTCCCGCGTTCGGGGCTGCCCCCTTTTCCTTCTCGCTCGCGTGCGAGGCTATTGGATACCCGGTGTCTTGCCTAGCCAGTTCTGTTGGCGGCGCTCGCTCATCGCCAGCTGTGGTGAAAGCACCGTCAGTCGGATTATTTTCAACCCGGTCCTCAACCTCCGTGTCTTCTTGGTCACTAACAACGGCTGTGGCTCTGTAGAAAGTGCGAAGGTACGGTTAATCCATGATTATGAAAAAGGCGATAAAAGTTTGGTATAGCATCAGGAAAAGGACTTCACCCGAGGTTCACCGGGAAGTCCGAGGGAAAGCCGCTGCTAGACCCGGAAGATACTGAAAAATACCAAGCAAAGTGTCAGATTACTTTGTGAGGGAATGTTTGGGAAAAATTCTCGTGTATGGTGAATACCAGTATGTCGAACTGGAGGCGATGAGGTACCCGGGTTAAGGGTCTCGTTACCCGGATTGTTCCGGGTCACTCTACGTTTGGGCGCAGGTGGCTCCTTCGGTTAGGACCCAAGGGATGATGACAGGATTAGCTCATGAATGATATCATGGAAACGCAAAATTAAGCACAAGGAAATGAAATGAAACCTGGAAAACGATTCCTTGGGGCTTTCTTTTGGATCCGGCTTTATTGCTGGCTCCGGTTCGTCTTCATCACTAGCAGACTCCACCTTCCCGTCCGTTTCTTCCTCCTCGTCTTGGTCTTCTTGTTCTGAAAGTAATCAAGATTATAGTGTGGAAATAAGAAGTAGGGCATGACGTATTCAAGGGGACTAAGTATGTGCCTTCGTCCGAGTTAACGGCATCCCCTTCTTCTTCCGGGTCTCCGGAGTTAGGAGGAGTACCTGCCTTCCAGAAGTCACTGTCGGCCTGAGGTGGAGACGCCAGAGCAAGGATTAACAATTGTATCAAGAGGAACGAATAAAATTAAAACTTGTTAGAATTAGGTCCTTACCGCGGGGGCCGGGTTCTCGAGGGTAAAAGGTTCTAATCCGGATATGTTCCGGATCACCTCGAGCTTTTCCGTCAGAAAGCCCTTGATTGTTTTGTTGGCATCACTAGGAGCGAAATTGCTGGTGGAGTATCGGATCGGGTCTGTGGTTTGCCCCGAATATTCGCACATCAGTTTTGTGCGAATGGAGTTGGGTTGGATGCGGAAATCGACCCAAGTCTTCACCAGGTTAAGCCCGATGAGGCCTTGGGCAGAAAGGATGGAGATTCTGGCTAATAGAGGTAGGATTTCTTCTCTTTCCGGGTCAGGGGCAAACCCATTGAAGGCTTCGGAAATATCAAGTTGACCCTCCGAGTAACCCGGCAACTTCTTTTCGCCGGGTGGGGAGGTGTCCTGGCAGTAAAAGTATGAAAGCTGCCAGTGCTTTACGTGGGAGTTGAGGGTGAGAGGAGGCATTAAGGAGTTCTTGCGGCGTTGGATGGAAACCCCGCCGCAAGTAAGAAGTGCACCGTCGCCGCTTTCGCGGCACGGTTTGCACTGGAAGAGTTCGACGAAGAGGGCCAGACTTGGCGGAGTGCACAAGTAAGACTCGGAAAGAACGATAAAATGAGTGATGTTTAAAATGGAGTTGGGTCCTATGTCGAAGATGCGAAGGCCGTAATGGCTTAAAACGTCGCGAAAGAAAGGGTGACCCGGAGGCCGGAAGCCCCGGGTCACATGTTCAACAAAGCATATTACCTCGTTTTCTGCCGGAGTGGGCCGAGTTTCGTTACCCGGCACCCTCCAGTGGATAATTTCTTGAGGGGGGAGAACCCCTAGCTCGACCAATTCTTCTAATTTGGCCTTGGTGACCGAAGATCGCGCCCAGTTGGCAGATATAGAGTTCGTGGTCTTGGCCTTAACCGGCTGCTTTCCTTGCCTCTTGGGCGCCATAGGGTTGACCTGAAAAAGCGTCAACAGAAAGGATGTGAGCAATAAAACACGGAAACGGTCAGTTGACTGAGCGCTGGTAAGCGGTGTCAAGGTAACCCAGAAGTTAGACACGATCCGGGTATTACTTTGCTAAAGCAAGGTACGAATTTTCCGGGTGTCGCACGTTATTGCAAAACTTGTAGGATTTTATGCATGGATAAGTGTTTGAGGAGAGTAAGCAGTCGCCCGCACATCTATTGTGGGCAATTAAGCCGGAAAGGAAAGATTTTCCGGATAATATGAGCAAAGGCGGAAAATTTAGGTGACCCGAGCTTAGATTGGGAGTTCCATTTCTAAAATTATGGCCAGTTTAATAATTAGAAGTGGTAGGAGAGTGAATTAGACTGTGTACCTTGTCTATTTGAATGAGCTAAAGTGGACCCTAGTAATTTAATTCGGCACGATCCGAGAAATCGCGGGCGGCTCGATTTAGATCTAACTTAAGGGAAAATTGAGAAATTGCGAGGATGAGTTAGAGGATGTGAAGGACTTACCGAGGGGGATTGAAGCGCAGCTTTTCGGAGGCAGATGGCGCAAGTTTGGTGCCCTTTCGCGGTTTCTGGCGGGCAAACTGGAGGTTTGGCGGCGGATCTGGGCGGCGGAGCGAATCGCGCGGTGGCGGAGCGCAAACGGTGGCGAATGGGCTCCGGTGATACGCGCGGGGCTTCCGTGGTGGTGCGCTGAGAGTTCGAACTCGAAAGGAGGAAGGAAGAGGAATGGGGGAAATAGGCCGTTGGAGTTAGGGTTGCGCTCAAGGGTGTATTTATAATAGTTTGGGTGTTACAGCCTAGCTCAACGGGCGGAACCCGGGAAATACGGAGTAACGACTGCCCATTTTGAAATTTGTGAGACGTACTTTAAAGCATGAAGGGAGAAGTTCGGATGAAAAGGAAAGGGAGATTTCCTCTTTGGTATCATAATTAATTATCGAGAAAAGTGTGAAATCATGGAGTTTTCTATTAAGACCCATACTTGGAAAATTGGGGAAAGCCTTTGAAGGAGAGCCGGGTTACTGCCTGGACCCCATGAAGTTGGCCCCAGCCATTCGTCAAAGTGTTGTGACTCGGCCTCCATGTGCTTGTGCGTTTGATATTTCTGCAGGGAATAGCCAGCGCTTCGAAGAATGAATCTCGGAAGCCCAAGCTATTCTGGGGACTACTGATGGGGGGATAGTAACCCGGTAGACCAACTCCAAGGTGTAACCCGGCCCAAACGACAATTGGATAAGATCCGGCTAAGGGTAAAGGAAACTTCTGGAAGGCCCAAGGTTTGTAGGCCTTGCAACCCGGATTGTGGGTTACGGTAAGGAAAGTTAGGGTTTGCAAGTAGAAGTTCGAGTAGGACTCAACATGTACCTTGGAGGCTAAGCCAAGGGGGGGGACGGTGCTTTATAAACCGGCCCCTAGGTTTAGTTCGAGAGAGATTCAAGTCATAGTTGTATCACCAATTATTGAGTATCCAGTATAGTTCATATTCGAGATCCGGCGAGTTGCTTTCCGGTTCTTAGATCGCTTTTTGCCATGTCTTCCTTCGAGCTAAACCCTCTCCCAAATACCTGTGTCGACTTGCCCCAAGATCAGTTACCCCAGGTAACATCTGCCGTGATTATCCCACGACAGGGTCGTTCGAGGATTTGTGCCTCCACTTCGTCGCCAACTTCAAGTGCTCCTACGAGCGACCCTCTACTACAACGACCTCGCGGCATACGCCAGCGGACCGGCGAAACACTTCGCCAGTACCTACAGCGCTTCATCCAGACGCGCAACAATATCGCCCGCATCGCCGACGCAAACGTCATCACCGCCTTCAAGGAAGGGGTCACCAACGAGCTAATGCTCGAAGAGCTCGGCATCAGGGACGACATCACCTCCGCCGTCGAGCTCGTGGACATGGCTGACAGGTGCCCTAAGGCTGAGGAGGGACGCCTCTTCAGGCACAACGTGCCTGCCGATGAATCCAAGCCGGTGGCCCCCAAGACAAAGACAAAGGCTCGAGGCAACAATGCGGACGCCAAACGGAAAGCTCCAACTGTTCTGGCTGCCGGGCCAGAACGCAAGCAAGGCCGCAACGACGCTGCACCCATGGCGGACAATCGCCCTTACTGTGAGTTTCACCGCATGCACTCACACGCCACAAGGGAATGCTTCCAGCTGGAGAGGATGCGGGGAGACCGCCCCATGAGGGGTGGCCAGGAGGGCTACTCTCGAGGCAGCGGCTGGCGCAGTCCTGGGCGAGGGGGAGGCCACGCTGGAGGGAGATGGGAGGAGTGCGGTCCGAACCAGTACAATGGGTACGACAACTACAACACCGGCGGCAACAACAACGACGGCTACAACAATGGCGGCTACCAGACGCCCATGCAGCAGCCACCCCCGCAGCAGTTGCAGCGTCCCAACCCACCCGCGCCTCAGGTGAACGCTGCCACGCAGCCACACGCTGAGGGAAACCAGGGCCGGGCGACGAACACTGCAAGGGCCACCTAGAACCAACGGGGTACATGGCATGTATTCTTGGCGAAGCACAAGCTTCAATCTCCAATCGCCACTTCAAGAAGATCTCGCGCGAGATCACCGATGTCCACTCAGGCACAGCCGCGACAAAGTTACTCAAGTGGTCAGACCACAAGGTCTCCTTCGACATCAACGACCACCCCAAATCCACAAGGACTTTGGGAATCCTGCCCTTGGTCTGCACCCCCACCCCAAGTCTAAAGCACTGGAGGCTCGGGGGCTACCACTGTGATGACCCAACACACCACTGCATGTGTAGTGCGCAAGTCGATGACATAATACTCACAGAAGGACTTATCCATGAATATTACATCTCTCAGAGTGGTACAACAGAAACATAGCAGGGCCAGGCAAAGCTATAGGATACAAACTTCATTACAAAATCTTGAGAATCTCTTTGATGAATCAAAGAAGATCTCATGCAAATGGAACATCATAAGAAACAATTCGAAGCTCCAAGCCGGAGAAGAACTCTAGCTCAGAACTAATCCACTACGGCTGATGTCATCCCTAATCTATGGCTTGTAATAGCTAAGTCCAAGGATGGACTCTACCTACATCTTGATAGATTCTCCTCCACCAGCGTTGTTGATGACGATGTTTTACCGACTAAGTAGTAGATCACCCCACCTACCTTCATGAGGTAGCGATGGCTTCACGATGACGACTTTCAAAGGCTTCAACTCTAAGCAGGGGGTCAAACGGGAACGAATGAGTAACGAGCGTTACTCAGCAAGTTCATGATATATAGTGGGTAGTTTGATGCACTAATTACAGATTTAGACTCAAAAGAGTCATAAGCTAATGCAAGGTTGTTGAAAATCTTTCTTCAAGAGGTTGCTTTTAATTCTGAAAACTATGCCCGCCAGACCATCACAGGAGCTAGAACTTCATGGAGTTGCCTTTCTTGTAGCGTTTGCAGTTCCTTCCCAGAACAAGGGGTAACATGCCACATCCTTTTACACTCTGCAGAGGTGCGTTACTTTACCCATGGACGACCAAGACCATGTTGCACAACCAGGCGTACGTTCCTGTCCACTCCCACTTAGGTGTGGGGCCCGGTTGTTGGTCCAAGCCAAACCGTGCTTCTCCGCACAACGCATGCCCACCCATTTCCGTCAGCAGGTTGAACGCCTGATTCCACCCCTCACGATGGAGATCTACGCGCCCCTGGCAGACACTCATAGACCCCAGAGTCTGTGGGACGTAAGGGCTCCCACCCATGTGCATGTAGTCTCGCAAGACCTACAGCGTACGTCTCTGGCAGTCCGTTGACATGCGAACGAGAAAAGTATCACGGCTGACTTACTCCCCCCATAGAAGACCCATGGTTAACGCGAATTTACGGCGCACCGAGTTCTGACAGCATTTGTGATTAGTTCCTAGGTAATACGTTCCCATGCAGATGGAATCTTCCTTTGACCTATTCATCTTACCATGGTTCCGTCCGCCCACCAAACAGAACACTACCACTCGGGTAGTCATTCAATTAGTCATATTATTATAAAAATAGGATCATGCATTCTTTTGAGAGTAGGTGATAATACAATAGGGTTTTTGGCAAATAGTTTGTTATGAGATACTGCAAAGGATATGAGCAAGTGATGAACTTGCCTGTGATTGAGATAACCATAGTAATCAATGTCTTCGGGTTCGAGGGTCACGTAGACAATTCCGACATCTGAAAGATAGCAAAGTAGTCCCGGTAAGGGCTACTGGAAAACTGGCAAGATGCTATTATGCATAATAATGGAATGCATCGTGATTTACCCCGAAAATACCCAAACTTGAATGATTAAGCTACGTCTTACGATACTTAGGTTTTATTAGGTTTATTTGACTTTAGATTGTTATAGTAGTTCTTATAGTGATGACTTGCATCACTTAAGGTTTTGATCAAAAGTTGGTTGATTACTTTAATTAGTTATTCAGGGTTTTAGTTCATATGCTTGGTTAGGAAACATTTAAGAATGTTATGTATTATTGAATTGATTATTATTCACTTTTATGCAAGTAATAAGATAACATATTAATAAGGATAATTTTTAAAGGAAAACAAACAATGTTTGTTATGCTTTTGTCCAAATTGTCAAATTGGTAATAACATCCTAAGTAAAAATGGAATATTTAAAATTCATAACTTAATGACAATGACTAAATATAATTAGTGATCATATTTTATTAAGTAGTGGATTATTTTATGACTTAGAAATATTTGGAGTATTACTATAAATCGTGAAAAATGGTAGAGTATTTATTTTAAAATATTTTAGGATTTCACCATAATTATAAAAATAGGTATTGTTTTATTTGAGAAAATCCTTTACAACATTTGTTTACCACTTGGTGCATTTCCTCAATATTAAGTAGTTGTGAATTCAAAATTTACTTACTTATGAAATTCTTAGTATTTTCTTTAAAGAACAAACAGCTCAATGAATTATAGACCGTTCATTTGACTAGGGGAAAAAAATATAGCCAAAAATCATAATAACACTCCTTTTATAATATTTTTCTGAATAATGATTTTTAGTCTATCTTATCTATACTACTTATAAAAGAGCAAACATATCGGGATACATTAAATCTAATTCGTTCAATAGCCCCGAATCAATGACCCAGATCTTTTCAATGTTGAGCAAATAAAACTCTTCGCATAACAGGGCACATTAAAACAAGATCTTCAAGTAAAAAAAAAGATCTTGATTGACCACACCGAACGTCAGGTGAAAAAGGAGCCACGAACGGAGATCACGTGCACAAAAACCTTCGCACGCGTATCGATCAGGTTTTTTTTTTTTTGAGATGTATCGATCAGGTTATTAGCTAGCCGACGAGTACAACTCCTTAGATTTCTATTGAGATAGAACCACGTAACAGGTCCCTTGGCTATCGGAAGTTTTTTTTAATGGAACGTCCGATTGTTTCCTCTATTGAAAAAGAAGCCAAGGGACCCAAGCACGTAACTGATATGAGAAGAAGAATGAAGGAAAACAAACTAGGACCGATCGTTTCTCTCTCGCGTTTCCGTGCGTGCACAAGGACTGTTTCGGTCGTCATGCTGCTCCTGGAGATCAGCTAGCACAATTCGCGTGGACAAGCACATATCGCCGGCTTTTTTTTAACGTTTATATATTTCTCAACCAACACAATTCCTTTGCTAAAATAATGCTAACCCAATTTATATGCATGTACACGTCCATTTGTTTTTTAAATATGTATATATCAAACGGGAACTATGTAGTATTTTTCAACACAAGACATATCTTATTCAAGTTTCCGCTGTTAGATGTCGCTATCGACATCAGTATTGCATTAATTTATCATTATTGATTATATTATTTAGTTTAAACGTTTTTTTCTATTATTCAACACAAGACAAATATTATTCAATCTTATGTCGTTAGATGCCACCATTGACGTCGGTATTTTCCATTAATTCCATCATCATTGATTATATTATTTAGTTCAACTAATTATTATTTTTTGCGTATTTTTTGGTGACCCAAAATTGTGACGAGCGATGGAGAATGAGCAGGGACGTATCGCCGGCGCGAGGTAACTGCCCACATCGGAGGAAAGTGGGAAGTGGTCGATAGTGGCATCTAACAGCGGAAACTTGAATAAGATTTGCCTTGTGATAAAAGATAGTATATAGTTTCACTTTGATTTACATATTTAGAAAACAAATGGATCGTGTGTATAGAAATTAGGTTAGCATTATTTTAGCAAAAAAATTGTGTTGGTTGAGCAATATAAAAACTTTGAATAGTGTTTTCATCTATAGGTATGTCAAAACCTATTTTGGCACAAATACCCCCGTGAAATATTCCATGAAATTTAACTAAAACTTCTGCCCCTGCCGCTTTACTCAGGAAAAGCGCTCTTCCCGCGCTTGACTCGACCACTTCCCACTCTCCGTCGATGTGGGAAGTTACCGCATGTTGGTGGCATGCCGCTGATTATTCTCATTCTCTGCCCCCGCCACTTAACTCAAGGAAATCGCCCTGCCCGTTGTTTGAGCGGGCTCCTAGCGCGGGCCTCTCAGCACCAAATTATTTCTTGTAGGTGCAATGCAAGTCTTTATATTCAAAATTTACAATTTACAAGTAGAAAAAAATTGTATCAAAGTCTACATGAATTACTTATTTTAGTGCAAATTAATAGAAATCATCCACGCCGGCTTCTCTTTTAACACCCTATTCTTTCTCTCTAAGCTAATGACCAAAGAATCAATTTAACATTAGCGGCCAGCTTCGATGGTCAGCTCTCAAATTTCAGACGCGCGGATCCACCATAACTGCAACACCCCAAACCATACTTAGCCGTGAAAAACAAATAGAGCAAGTACACGGGCTCCTAGCATAGGCCTCCCAGCGTCAAACTATTTTCCAGGACTAGGTACACTGCTTCCTACAGTATCAAGTCCTTCGGTTTGACGGCAGAACCAGGGGTGAAAACTACAATGGTAACAGTTTGATGAGACGGGTTGGTATGTCATGGAGTTGAGAAGATTGAGCTCATACTTTTAGAGATACCAAATCATGCCGATAATAGAAGGATTTACATAGTACCTTATTTATTCATTGGTAAGAGGAGCTGTCCTACGTGATTATTTATATCAAAAAGATGCTAACGATTAGGTTAGATATAGTTTGATAATTCTCTAGGCTCATGCACATGCTTACTTCTTCACACTGGTCCGCAGCTAATTGCTAATTCTAATTCAGAACTCTGTCCACTACTTTGCTTATTGGTACCGAATCAAAACAATCATTACAATTACTTTGTGCATATGGATTTGACTGAGTTACCCATGTATCTCATTAATTAGCATTAGTCAAGACGTGCATTGCACGTGCCAACCTACTAGTAAATTGAAGTTTTGGAATGTCTTCAATTTGGATTTTAAAATCTCTATTGAATTATTTGGGAGCTTTTACGTAAAAGGAAGTGGCTAATGATTTTAGTGGGAGAATTAGCACACCCAAGTGTATACTAGTACACACATTAGCCCAAATGTATTTGGTTAGGCTGAACCACATAGTCACGTACGCACGATCATTACGCACACAGGGTACATCCGCCTCTCTCACTCTGTGTGCTCCCCTTCTTCTCTCACATGACGCGCCGCTCCGCCGCCTCCACGATTCTGGCCGCTGCCGGCCGTCTCCGTCGCCGTTGCTCACTGGCGCTGCTCTCCTCCAGATTCTCTCGCGATTTCCCCGCCGTACTGCCTCGGATTCGCCCCCAATCAAGCCTATCC